>CM059424.1:9355000-10067500 GCA_030378225.1 Knoxia roxburghii
CCCTAAAACTAATTAAAACATTTTTTTCACTTTTCTTTTATTATTTTTTTCTTTTCCTTAAGTTATTTATTTATTTTAATATTCTTAATTATCTAAATAAAATTAGATATATATCTAAAAATATTAATAAATTATTTCAAAAATCAAAATATTAACAAAAAATCCTAACAAAACCTCAAATAAAATTGTATATTACGCTTATTAGGGGAAAGGTGAAGGCATACCCAAAGGATGAGCCAAGCAAACCATGCAAGCTGACTGCCTTCCTTGGCTACAAAGCTGGGATGACTCACATTCTGAGAGAAGTCGAGAAACCTGGATCAGAACTTCACAAGAATGAGTCTTGCGAGGCTGTGACTATTTTTGAAACTCCAACCATGCAATCTGCGATTCCTTTCCACGGTTTGGGCTCAGCATCTTAATTAGCGAGGATATCAGGAGGAGGTTCTACAAGAATTGGTGCAAGTCCAAGAAGATGGCCTTCACCAAGTATTCCAAAAAGTTTGAGACCGAGGAAGGTAAAAAGTTCGCGTCTTGGCTCATACTCAGATAAGTGGTTAGGTAGGTATTACGCCGTTTGTTTTTTTCTTCATGTATTGTGGTCGACAAAACGGGTCTTGATAGCATGTTTGTCGACTTAGCTCGTCGTTTTCAACTTTTTCTTCATTTTTTGACTGTTTTCTTCAATTGTCCTTTCATCTTGCCCCATTTTAGCTCCTACAAACATAGCAAATCAATGGATGAACAACGGCATTAAAGGAACTATCAATTTTGCACCGTTTATTATTGATGGCATTTTCAAATGTATAATTGCACAAATCAACACTCACTGCATTTAGGTTTTTGTTTGTTCTTCGTTTTCACTTTTAAAAAACTCACAAAGATATATATATATATATTAAACATATTCTTTCTTTCTCAAGCTAATAAACTTCAAATTTGTAGCTTTAGACATTTATGAATTCATTGAAGCATGCAAGAGTGAGTGTTAAGGAATATAATCCTTCAACTAATGATACTGATGGACTAATCACCGTCACTGAATCATTGATAGTTTTGAAATTGTTTGCTGAAAACAAATCTAACAAAAAAATGAATGGTGGGGTCTGTTGCTCAGTAAGTTGACTTTGCCTATGGCTTCTTTGAGAAGCAGGTTCCAACTGATGCAGTCTTCCAGAAGGATGAAATGATTGTCATCATTGGCGTAACCAAAGGTAACCTAGTTTCCGGCGGAGAGATGCTTCATGTGGATGGGCGGCTTCCGACCATCCGAACTCATCAAGGTACGTATTACGTACGGACGTACAGACACCTGAAAATAATTACTACACCCTAAAAATACTAATTTTCTATTAAATTATTAAATAAAAATAAAAATAATTAATATTTTTATTTTTATTTTTATTTTTTATAAAAAATATTTTTTTAATAAAAATATATTTATTATAATTCATAATTAAAAAACTATGAAGGAAGTGTCAAATATAACCCTAATCCCCTGTACTACAAATATAACCCTAATCCCTAATTAGTACGTCGGTAATTACATGCTACGTAAAAAAGCTAAACGATAATCATGCAAAAACCAAAAAACAAAAAAACCCTAGTTGGAAAAACGAAAGCTTTTTCTTTTCTCCTACGTTTTAAACTAAACAAACTCCGAGGATTCACAGAGAAACAAAAAGGGGTTTTGTCTTCAACCTCAAGATGATTAGGTCTACAGCAAAAAACGTCAATTTTGATGAGATCATCACAAATTTATGATTAAACCGTTCGTTCTATAAAGGACTAAACTATCTTCAGCTTAATCTTTATCAGTCGGTGGATGATTCCTACTTATATTTATAATTTCCGAATATCAAAAGAAATCGTGAAACTTTTCAATATAGGTTTTTTTGTTTTGGATTACTAGTTACCGTCCTAAAAAATGAAACATAGTCCACTAATTTAATAAAATTATCCTTGTGTTTTACTACTTATCGCCATAATTTACTGTCTAATTCTTATTTATCACCTAATCTAATTTATTAATATAACCTTATAATATTATATTAATATAATGATAAATAATAAATTTAAAAATACTAATTTTCTATTAAAATATTAAATAAAAATAATTAATATTTTTATTATAAATAAAATATTTTTATTTTTAATAAAAATATATTTATTATAATTCATAATTAAAAAACTGTGAAGAAAGTGTCAAAAAAACACGATTAGTTCGACAAAATCCTATTTTGACAAAACACGATTTTTTTATAAAATCTTAGTTTGGCAAAAAATAGTTTTGACAAAACCCCAATTTGATAAAAAAAAAAAAATTTTGACAAAATCCTTGTTTCCACAAAATTCTAGTTTGGCAAAAAAATTTCAAAAAAATTATTACTTGACAAAACATAACATATAGCAAAACCCTAATTTAGCAAAAACGAATTTTAAAATACACTTAATTTTGACACGAGTTATATTTGTCTTAATATTTGTGAAGATGTTTAATATATTAATAAATTTAAGGAGATGGTTTATATCAACACAACCAATAATAAAAATAGCAATAATAACAACAAAGAAATTTAAGAATAGCAGCTACAGTTTTAGGTCAAAAGCCAACCCAATGAAGCAGCATAATAACATCCATGGATTCTATATATGATTATGAGAACTTGAACTCTATCTTGGGCCATAAGCACTACATGGAATTCTCTCATGGAGAAGAAGTCAACACTAACAGGCAAATGAAGCAGCAGAAGAGTAGCAGCTGGAGTAGTTATTCATCATCGAGCAGTGTTCATCAAATCTCAACTAATAATAAACCTCAAGTTCATGCTGCTGCTGTCACTATAACTTGCAAAGGTGGTGTAGAAAGCTATCAGCAGACAACCAAGATTCATCTAACAAGGGAACAGCCGCTCCTTGTGCAACAGAACTATGTTGTTGGTCCTTCTGAAATCCAAACTTCAACTGATAATGGACAATTCTAATAAACTGCAAATGGACAGCAGGCTCATTGTCAGCATACAACTAAACAACAACATAACATGAACTTAGAAACAACAAGATATTACCCTGGAATTAATTGTAAAATTGCAAGTTGTCAAGAATCATAAAGATATCCATTAGAGCACTAATGGAAATGTATTATAGGATCCAGAAGATAAGAACCACACATGAACCAGTGGAATTAAAGCAAATGGTCACTAAATAACTCGAACTTTTACAAGCTGTCAAAGCTATTGTGACCAATATATATGACAAATGACTAATTTACGAAAAATAAGTACGCAAAGATTTGGATAAGTAAAAAAGAATTACCTTGATGAAAAGCTGGCTTCTAGTGTGCAGAGGCTGCGAGAAAAACACGAAATCAATACGAAAAACTGTGGCAATGTGATCCAATAGGTAACACTATTATCCAGGAACTAAGAGACAATCAGACAACAGCACTAAATTGAGGAGTAATATAGAGCAATAAGAATCACGTATCATTACTTTAGCAATTAGGTTTTCTCTAGTCTCTATATGAAATAGTACTAGCAGAGGCATCTATTTTGTAAAAGCACTCCATAACATGCAGTAACAGGGTTCTTCAAACATGGTGGGACTCGCGGAGCTGTTACAATGATAGCAAATGAACTAGTTTCCCTCCTAGAAAGGTTATTAACTTTTTCTTTATAAAATTCAATACTTACACTTCAGTACAGCCAAATAAGAGGCTAACTAGACTCTTTCATTGTAAAAATGCTTCAAGTGACTGTGCCATCTGCATGTGCACAAGTTAATTTGATATGTCAATCTACCTACTTCAATCATCTGCAGAGAATAAAAGACAAATGCAAGGGGGAAAAACAATTATTTCATCATACCAGAAATGCAATAAATGCAAACTACAGCTCTCCAAGAAGCAAATCTTCTGCACCTCCATATTCCTTAATCAGTAAGCTCTCCAATAATTGACTCTGATCTCACAACAAAAACCTATCCCAAATCAGTATGAAAATAGAATCACCAAGACAATCTGGCAACATCTATGCTTGCAAATTGCTGGGAGAGTTACCTTGTCAAGATTCATATATGTTAGTTCCTGCCCTCTGATTCCCTTATGCTTAATAACTCGAGGGATTATTGTGTAATAACACCCTTTCTTCAGAGAATTTTCACCTTTCTTAGAAAACTTACCAGACTTCGCGACCACCGGCTATGACTACCTCTGGCTTCGTGACCCCGACTTCGCGACCACGGCTTGACCCCAACTTCGCGACCACAGCTTGACCCCAACTTTGCGACCACCGGCGATGACGACCTCCGCCTTCGTGACCCCGACTTCGCGACCAGGACTCGACACAAGGGCTTCAGTTTGTGGAATAGAAGGAGACCGATTTGGGGGAGGTGGGGTACCGGCGGCTAGGGTTTTGGTAGAGAGAGGGGTGGAAACGTTAGGGCACCCGTTTGTGGAAGATAACCGCTTTGGGGGAGGGTGGGTAGCGGTGGCTAGGGTTTTCGTTGAGGAAGGGGTGAAATCGTTAGGGCATTGATTTGGGAGATAATCAATTTGGGGGAGGGGGTGGTGGTGGTGTTATAAGTTGATCCAAATTAGTGTTTACTGCAGTTAGTTGTTCTTTTACTTAAGACTTGGTCAGATGCTTAGTTGGTAGTATTATCCCCTATTTTCTAGTTGTTTGTTGCTAGTTGAAGTCATGGAGAGGTGCCATGAATATCGCTTTTCCTGTTAAAAAAAAATGGCTATATTTACAGCCTTGATTAGCAGAAATAAAGTATCTGAGGTTTATGCAGAGTAAAATTGGTTCTTGTGCTTTATTATGTTTGTTCTGCTTTAGCTAAATAGCAGTATCCATTTAAGGATTAAAACCAACATTTGGTATCAGAACGAGGTTAGATCAGTTCTGGGCGTTTCTTTAAAATTGAATGGGAATCAGGTTAACATTTCGCAACCTGCAATTCCAATTTTTTCAGGGGAGGGATTTGAGTTTTGGAGTATTAAAATGAGAACTTTGTTTAAGTCTCAAGATTTTTGGGAATTGGTAGAAAATGGTTATCCAAATGAGGATGATGAGGGAAGATTGAGGGAAAACAAAAAACGAGACTCAAAAGCCTTGTTTTTTATTCAACAAGCAGTTGATGAAACAGTGTTTTCTAAGGTTGCAGCAGCTACAACTTCAAGAGAAGCTTGGCAAATTCTGCAAACAGCTTTTCATGGCACAAGTAGAGTGGTTGCAGTCAAATTGCAAAATCTTCATCGAGAATTTGAGATACTGCAGATGAAGAATGGAGAATCAATTCAGATTTTCACCACAAGAGTTGCAGCCCTTGTGAATCAGATGAGATCATTTGGTGAAGAAATGACTGATCAGACAGTTGTGGCAAAAACTTTGAGGAGTTTAACTCAAAAATTTGATAATGTTGTTGCAGCTATTGAAGAATCAAAAGATTTGAATGTCTACTCTTTTGATGAGTTAATCGGGTCACTCCAATCACATGAAACACGATTCAGCAAGCAGGAAGAAAAACTTGAAGAAAAAGTTTTTCAAGTTAAAGGATGCAGACAATGGAGGAAGGGGAAGAGGACATGGTGGAACTTCAAACTATGGGAGAGGAATTCGTGGAAGAGGTCGAGGTAGATATGGGAATCAAAGTTTTGTTCAACAGAAAGGAGGTAGAAGCAATATCCAATGTTTTTACTGTAACAAATTTGGTCATATACAGGCAAACTGTTGGACAAAAGAGAGGGATGAGCAAGCCAATTATATTGAACATGAAGAATAAGAGGAAGAAAAATTGTTCATGGCCTTCAATGATAATGAAAGAAGTGTTGGGAGGTGCATATGGTTCTTGGACAGTGGATGTTCAAACCATATGACTGGAAAGAAGCATCTGTTCATAAATCTCGATGAAACCTTCAAAATGAAAGTAAGACTCGGGGATGATCAACAACTTCAAGTCGAAAGATGAGGAACAGTAGCAATTCCAGATGAGTATGGTAACACTAAACTTCTGCATAATGTTTATTTTATTCCATGCTTATCTCAAAATCTGTTGAGTCTTGGGCAACTTATGGTATCTAGATATTCCTTGTTGTTTGATAATGGAGCATGTACAATCATGGATAAGGAAAATGGTCAAGTTGTTACTAAGATTAAGATGGCTAATAACAAGTTGTTCCCACTTGAAATTGCTATCAATGAGAGTCTTGTTCTTGCTGTGAAAGAAACTGATGAAACTAAGGTCTGGCATCTTCGTTTTGGTCATTTGAACATCAACAGTTTGAAGTTGTTAAGTCAAAAGAAAATGGTATATGGACTTCCTAGGATTGATTCACTTGGTCTATGTGAGGGTTGTGTTTATGGGAAACATACTAGGAACTCTTTTCCTACAAGTTCTACTAAAACTTCTAAGGTTTTAGAGGTTGTTCACTCAGATTTGTGTGGACCCATGCAAACAACGTCATTTGGGGGCAGTAAATATTTTTTGCTATTTACTGATGACTATAGTAGGATGATTTGGGTGTATTTTCTTGAGACAAAATCAGAGACGTTTGAGGTTTTCAAAAAATTCAAAGCTTTAGTGGAAAACTTGAGTGGCAGTTCTATTAAAAGACTTAGAACAGACAGGGGAGGAGAATTTTTGTCGGGTGAATTTAACAGATTTTGTGAAGAAAATGGTATACACAGGGAACTCACAGCACCTTACACACCTGAACAAAATGGTGTTGCTGAAAGGAAAAACAGAACAGTTGTGGAGATGGCAAGGAGTATGATGAAGAACAAAGATTTACCAAATGATTTTTGGGCTGAAAGGGTTGCAACTGCAGTTTATTTACTTAACATGTCTCCAACTAAGGCAGTGCAAAATCAAACACCGTTTGAAGCATGGTATGGAAAAAAACCTTCAGTAAGTCATTTAAAGATTTTTGGTTGTATTGCTTATTCACTCACAGATTCACATAAAAGAGGGAAATTTGATAATAAAGCTGAAAAATTTGTGTTTGTTGGCTATAGTTCTCAATCAAAAGCTTTTAGGCTTTATGATCCTGTGAATAAAAGGATTGTCATTAGTAGAAATGTTATCTTTGATGAAGAAGCAAGTTGGTCTTGGCAGGAAAATTTTGTTCAGAGTCGAATTCAAGTTCAAGAGGAAGTTGCAGGTCAAGAAGCAGGAAATCAGCATGATACAGGATCCCAGCAGACTGCAAGAAATGTTTTAGAAGAAGAAGAGATCCCTCAAAAAACAAGATGCCTTAGTGACATTTACGAACACTCACAAGTTTTCTTTGTTTTTGATCCTGTTTTGTTTGAAGAAGCAGTAACTAGAAAAGAATGGAAAAGGGCAATGGAAGAGGAAATTGAGGCGATTTAGAAGAACAAAACTTGGGAACTGGTTGATTTGCTTGCAAATAAAAGAGCAATTGGTGTGAAATGGGTATACAAGACTAAGTATCTAGCAGATGGAAGTGTACAGAAATACAAGGCACGTTTGGTGGTTAAAGGATATTCACAACAAGAAGGAATAGACTATGAAGAGACCTTTTCACCTGTGGCCAGAATCGATACTGTTAGATTGGTGCTTGCAATTGCTGCTCAAATGCAATGGATAGTGTTTCAATTTGATGTCAAATCAGCCTTTTTGAATGGAGAGTTATAAGAGGAAGTGTATGTAACTCAACTAGAGGGATTTATAAATCCAGGAGGTGAGCATAAGGTGTATAGACTCAAGAAAGCTTTATATGGATTGAAACAAGCGCCTAGGGCCTGGTACAGCAAAATTGACTCATACTTTACAGAAAATGGTTTTGAAAGGAGCAGATATGAGCCAAACTTGTATGTAAAAAGGTTTGGTGTTTCTGATATTTTCATTGTCTGTCTGTATGTTGATGACATGATCTACGTTGGTTCTTCATTTTCACACATTGTTGATTTCAAGGCATATATGATGCAGAAATTTGACATGACTGATCTAGGGAAGTTGCATTATTTCCTTGGTTTAGAAGTTGTGCAGGATAAGAATGGAATAGTTGTATCTCAACACAAGTATGCTAATGATCTGCTCAGAAGGTTTCATATGCTGAATTGCAAGACGGTTGCAACACCAATGAATCTCAATGAAAAAGCTATTGGCTGTGGATGGAACTGAATCTGTGGAAGGTAAAAATTTTAGGAGTTTGGTTGGAGGATTGATATATCTTACTCACACTAGACCAGAATTGAGTTATGCAGTTGGAATAGTATCTAGATTTATGCATAATCCAACCAGACATCATCTTGGAGTAGCAAAAAGAATCCTGAGATATGTAGCCGGAACTTCAAAGCTTGGACTTTGCTATGGTAGGGTTCTTAAATCTAGAGTAATTGGTTATACTGATAGTGATTGGGCAGGTTGTGTCAAAGATGGAAAAAGCACTTCAGCCTATGTGTTTAGTCTAGGTACAACAGCTATATGTTGGAGTTCAAAGAAGCAGGCCACTGTTGCACTTTCTTCTTCAGAGGCTGAGTATGTTGCTGCTAGTTCAGCTGCAAGTCAAGCAATATGGTTGAGAGGAGTACTTGGAAGTATTATGCAGGAGCAACAAGAGGCGACAGAGATTTTTTGTGATAATACATCTGCAATATCTCTATCCAAGAATCCAGTACATCATGGAAGGACAAAGCACATTAACATCAAATTCCATTTTATTCGAGAACTTGTTGCAGGAAATATTATCACTTTGAAGCATTGTAGAACTGAAGAGCAGGTTGCAGATATCTTAACAAAGGCTATTACACAGGACAAGCATGAGTACTTAAGGAAGCTGTTAGGAGTTCATGATTTTGGATCAAGGGAGAGTGTTGTAAGTTGATCCAAATTAGTGTTTACTGCAGTTAGTTGTTCTTTTACTTAAGACTTGGTCAGATGCTTAGTTGGTAGTATTATCCCCTATTTTCTAGTTGTTTGTTGCTAGTTGAAGTCATGGAGAGGTGCCATGAATATCGCTTTTCCTGTTAAAAAAAAAAAATGGCTATATTTACAGCCTTGATTAGCAGAAATAAAGTATCTGAGGTTTATGCAGAGTAAAATTGGTTCTTGTGCTTTATTCTGTTTGTTCTGCTTTAGCTAAAAAGCAGTATCCCTTTAAGGATTAAAACCAATAGGTGGTGGGAGTGGGGGGCTGTAAGGTTTTTTTACATAAATTTGTATGAGGGTATTTTAGGCATTTTAATATTTATTGATTTAAATATTTATTAAGGTATTTAATGTATTGTTTAGGGCATTATTATCTAAATTAGGACTGAGCCGTAACTAGTAATTCCTTTTTTTGTTAGGTGGTCACAAAGCCCATCTTTTGTTGCATTATATATTTATATGTTGGAGAAGATGACCTATTCTTGCAGGGCTTTACTAGGTTTATTTTGCAAAAAATATTCCATGAAAACATTATTAATCAATTAATGAATTTTTTTTTTTAATAGATAATAATGAGTCAAATTGAGCCATTGATGGAGCAGCAGCTAATGGGGATATGTGAGCTGCAACAATCGAAGGAAGCAGAAGAAGCACTGTCTCTCAAGGACTTCGAAATTTTCTGTTTGGACCAGTTAATATTTATGTTATAACTCATAGGCAAGGTTAAAATATTTCGAAAGTTGTTTGCTATTCAAATTCCGAATTTTTTTCAACAATTCAAAGTCCACGAAATTTGAGAGATTTTACGTATCTTTTTAACCTCTTGAATTTTTTTTTCATTAATATTTATGTTTTTTATCTGTTATAACTCTTAGCAAAGGATTTAAAACCATTTCAAAAATTGTTTTGCTATTTTTAAAAATTTTGAATTTTCCTCAAAAACTCAAATCTATTGTCCACGAAATTAAAAATTTTATGAATTTTGTCAACCTTCTGAAATGTTGTTTTTTTCATTAAAATTTATGTATTTTAACTGTTATAACTCTTAGGCAAGGGTTTACAAATATTTTGAAAGTTGTTTCACTATGTTTTCAAAATTCCGAATTTTTTTCAACAATTCAAGGCTACACGAAATCTGAGAGATTTTACGAATTTTGTCAGTCTCTTGAAATTTTTTTTCCATTAATATTTATGTTTTTTAACTGTTATAACTCTTAGGCAAGGGTTTAAAAACATTTCGAAAGTTTTGCTGTTTCTTCAAAATTCTGAATTTTCTTAAAAAATTCAAGAATAGACGAAATCTGAGAGATTTTATGAATTTTGTAAACCTCTTTAAATGTTTTTTTTTCATTAATATTTATGTGTTTTAACTGTTGTAACCCGTTGGGGTGTCACCCGCCTCTCCGTAAGACCCATAGGGGTCTTCGTAAGGTTGCATGTATTGGTGCATGGCATCTGCTAGGGTTTCCTTCACAGTTTCATGTATTTGTTCTGAAAGTTTTGGTACTTCATTCTGATGCTAGCATTTTCATTATATTAAAATCCTTTTGGAGTACTGGTTAAAAAAAAAATCCCAATTTTTTAGAAAATCTTACATTAAAAACCAACGGGAGAGTTTTGTACTGACCTAATCAAGACTGGAAGAAATTATTATCTTATAGAAGTTATAAATTTATTTAGTATTACAAATTAAGATAAAAAATAATAAAATAAAAGTATTGAACATTAATTTATTGCAATTTTACTATATTTTTGACAAATTTTATGTCACACAAAACAAATATTGATGAGAATATGAAATGGCCACGAAAACTCATTCCATACCATCGTGATTAACAAATGGGTTAGTAATTACCGTCTTAGTTTTTGAGACAGTAGTCCTTTAATTTTAATAAAATTGTTCTTTTATTTAAAAAGAGAAAAATAGAAAGTATTATAGGGGGTATTTTAGTTTAAATTGAGACAGTATAGAGTAAGAGTTATGACAATAACTAATAATTCTTTTAACAATGAGATTACTAAATACCGTCCATTTTTTTTATTAACTTCACAAAAAATGTAAAATTGTCATAATTCATAGGCTAAAATTGTGATTTCATCAGAAAGTTACTGTTCTCAAACTACTATATTCATGTGCTACGGGAGTAAGCTGTATTTCTTTGTTTATAATTTTAGTGTCTCCAATTATTTTATTACTGTCAAATCATGAGACTTTTTTGGAAGGTTTCAAATTATTTAAAATTTTTTAGTTTCAGGAAATAACCCATATCTTTTCTAAGAAAAGATTGCCTTTTATTTGCTTCATTTTATTGTAATATGGGTAGCCACCATATTCTAAAAATGAAAGGTGTGCCCTCCATAATAATAATATGTTAGACATGAATTTGTGTATGGTTTTAAGGTTATTCTTTCTTTGAATTATTTTCGTGAATAATAGTTTATTTGCATTGTTCTTACATTTATTTGAGTTGTGTATTAAAGAAATATCAATAAGTTTAGTTTCACATATTGTGATTTTTATAGTTGTGGTTTTGTTGTCACGAGTTTATTATCGTTTCACCAACTTTATTAGATCATACATACACTAGACGCAGTCATCATAACGGTTACAACTCTTTTGAAACATAAATCTATTTAGATTTTATTTTTTTACTTGTTAAAAATTCCTATGACTGAACCTTCTTGCCGTTGAAGTTTATCTATTCATCTGACTATTGTGATAAATTATACTATATACTTTAAGAATATATTTATTACTATATTTGAAAATAATGCAATGATAATTTAGCAATTTTTAATGTGTTTGGACGTAAAATTTCAATACATGTCCATTTTAAATATATATATATTTGGCTAAAATACTAAGAAAATATTGTTATATTTAGGTACCGAGGAAGTATTTATGAACCTTTAATGTCATTAAGTGAACAAGATATTGGTTTGAACCCACTAAAGGAAAGTAGTAAAGACATTAATGTGCCGAACAAGAAAACCATTTTCAAAATGCATTCAAATATAAAGGTTTTTTCAGTGGTTGACACTCTCGCTTAGCATAATAGGTGTTGAATTTAAGTTATCTAGATTATGATTTCTATTTTTTGTTCCTAAAAAATATAAAAAATTCCTATTTTTCATTTAAATTCCATAAAGGGACAACGTAAAACAAATACTCCACTTCTCCTAATATGGTAGAAATATTATTCCAAAATTTAATAGCTGGATTTAAAATTTATATTTAAATAAAAAATTTATCATCATTAAATAACAATGAAACTAAAAATATTTTTTTTAAAAAATTGATTGCTATAAATCTCCGCCTCTTACATTTATCATTTACGCGTTGTAGTGGTCTTATAATTTTTAAAATCATCGTTTTTCTTTCAACTCTATTCTCTTTATCAAGTGTTTTTTTTGTTCCATTTCTTTTTTTTCAAACACTTTTTTGTTCAGAGAAGAACTTCAAACTTTTATTTCAAAAAATTTTGTCCAGATTAACATATGCCTGAGATGGAAACCACGACCCGATTCATAATCATGATACAAACAGCAGATTGTCCGGTGAGTACAACTTGCCCATTCTGCAGTCAAACACTCACCACCATTGTACCTTGTTTTTCCCATATCCAAGATCATTTCCCTTGGCATGTTGCCCATATGCTTGACAACACAGGCCAAAGTATGATCATAAATTACCAACATTTTTCCGATAACTTTCTTCAAACAATCTATCCCACCCCACAAATTCCATTTCTTCCGAGGCTCAATTTTCGTCCCATGTCACCAAGAGATTTGATACTCATGAGTGACTTGAATAGAATTCAGAGCATTACTTTGATAATTCGCCCGAATATAAATTTCTACACTCGACTAATGGAGCATAGGAGAAGAAGAAATTCTCTCTGGGTTAATCCCACTAATCATCCGGCCATTATGAATAATGTTCAATCCATGCGTAGTTCAAATTTGGAGACTTCTATTAATCGACAAAATGGGGTTAGAGAAATTCATACCGAGACTGTAACAAGACCTTATCTGGATCAACTGAATCATCAATATCAACCCCCGGCTATTGATGAAGCAAACAATGGAGACACCAATAATGATATAGATTTGAACTTATGTCTTTGATGTAGAACAGTATGGTTTAGTCTTTGATGTTTTAGAGTATGTTTTAGTATTTTAAATCTTTGTTTAGCCTTCAAATGAGTTTTGTTTTAGTTCTTTTTATGTCATTTTCTACATTCCAATACCCTAAATTTGTTTAGGGGAATGATTTTTTTTTTTTTTTTTGTGGCGGCTTGTTTTGGGGAATGATAATTGTATCAAACAATTAATCATTAATCGTGTCTGTAGAATTGTTTTGACTAATAGAATTTTCTTTTGTTATGTTTTCTTTTTCTTTTCTTTCCCTTTCAGCTCAAGTTATTTTTATTGACTATTTCAATAAATGTGATTTTATTTTGAGATAAATTTATGTTATTTATTTCTATGTAACTCAACATTATTGATATATTTGTTGACATTGAACCTTGAATAATATAATTAAATTAATATTTAATTCTTTTACAACTAGATGATTTCTAGCATTAGTCAAATTTTGCATTGAATGCTGGAAGTTTGGCTTTTTAAATACTTACAAATGTTCCAGGTCAACCTACTGGCTCCATAAATTTAGACACCGTCTTTATGACTCTCTATTTTAAAATATAAGTTGTAATTGACCAAACACACATACTAAAACTATAATTATTTGTTGTACATTCCGATAAATTTTAATTGTAAATCCTGTTATAGACTTATTTAATATTTTTTATAGTAATGCTATAACTTGGAATAGTGCATGACAAAAATAAATTCTAATAAAATTATAAATTAAATAAGGATAATATAGTAAAAATAATGAATTATTTCCTTATGATTAGACAAGTGACTTATATTTTGACCGGTCTCCTCAATGGTAAAAACGACTTATATTTTTGAAATGCAGTGAGTACTCCTTTATTTTATATTATAAGTCTTTTTAAATTTCCAGAGTCGTGTCAAAATATAAGTCTTTTGATTTTTTTAAATAGTCTTCAAACTCTAGCGAGCAAGGCTGACTGGCGTGAATGATTACTTTGTTATTACAATATAATAATAATAAAAAAAAAGTTATAAGGGGCAGTACATACCTCTAACACCAATCCTCCAACCGTGTAAACTCTAAAAGCCAAACCACCCACTCCTAGAGTATACATCCACCAAACTCCTCAAAGGAGATACTTACTAGCTAGCAACTAAATCAGCTATCTAACTTTGAGAGCCAGAACTAAAGAAGCATCCATAGTGACAAGTCCACAAAGCCTGAAAGGGGGCATAACTAAAGAGCAATAAGACACCGAAATCCCTAACGATGCCACATTGGCTAAAAAATCCGTCAGCATATTGCCCTCTTAATAAATGTGATTCAGAAATGACGAAGAAGACTGTAAATAGCTCCAAATTTTCCTGAGCAAACGGTACTCCCTCCAAAGAAAATCATTGGCTTGCGCAAGCATCAAAACCAGGAATAAACCATTAGACAATAACTGAACTTGAGAGAACCCTTTAGAAGCACAATAACGGACAGCAGTCAATAAGTCATGAACCTCCTCCTAAGCTGGAGATATTCTGCTAAGAAAGCATGACTTCCCAAACTGAAACTCAACAGTACGACTTCAAACCAAAATTCCATAACTTACCTCCCCATTCAACCTCTTGGAGCCACTAACATTAATAATAATTTTTGCCATACAGAATGATTTCCAAAACATCGGAACCACAAAAGGCCGAACAGCCCTAGAGACCGATCCTTTAAAACGCTCGAAATGCACCAAAGCCAAAAGGGACACATCCCTATGCAACTGTTCCCAAAGCTGCAGAAAATCCAGCCTGTGGTATTCAAACGAAGCTGCATTTCGCACGCACCATAGCTCCTGAAGTAGTATCGAAGGGGCCAAAACAACAACTTTTGAAGTTAGAGAAGAACCCCTGCATTTTTTCCATCACTGTACCAAGAATTCTCAGACACCAATGCGAAGAGAATCGAAACCACAAGCTCCCAGCAACCATTCCCAAATTGGTTACACAATAGGGCAGAACAAAAAAACATGCACCACATTCTCCTCATTAGATGCATAGAAAAAAACACCTCGATGGAAAAATATAAAGGCCACCCAGCTTCCATAAGACCTTAGGAAAGGGTAAAAACCCATTATCAAAATGCCAAATAAAGCCAGAAACCTTGGGCGACAACTATGAGTTCCAACTATTCTGCAGCTGGGGAACCTCCAGCCAAGTCCTACAAAGGGATGCATAAGTTGAGGGATATAGAAAAAAATGCCCATAGGAAATGGTTGCCAAGCTAGCACATCATGACCCTCATGAAATTTCAAACATAAACCCCTTAAGTAGGCCAAGGAGGGCTCAGGCAACACGAGATGGAAAGCCTCTAAATGCAGCTCATTCTCGATAAAAACTCACGCATAGTTAGCTTAAGGAAAGGAGGCGGTGGACCCTTCCACAGAATCCCTAAATCACACTAGTTATCACCCCAAAATGAAGAAAAACCATCCATTATAATGACATTCGTCAAGGGAGCAACAGAAAGAGAAAGCTTTTAAACCCGTTTCTAAGAAGTATGGAGCCTAGCCGTGTAAGACAATGATTGAAGAAACCTTGCCCAAAAACCACATTGGGTGCGCCATTTTGATGTGACTCAAATTTATATCTTTTATGAGTCAAAATCATGCATGTTTAGCTAATTTTTAGTTGATATTCACAATAAATGATATCCTTTATGAGCTTAATAGTGAACTTATAGTTGGATTTGCATGACTTTGTACTAAAGGGCTATGAACGAGGGTCTTTGCAAAACTTGAAGACTTTTGGAGCAAAATAGAATAAAACATGAAGAAAAAAAGAAAAAATGGAGAAGAATTGGTCAAGAGTGAAGAAAGGGACCAAAGAGGCGGAGCAAGCGTCCACCAGGTACTCGCGTCTGGCTGCCGCCTACCCTGGGCGACCAGCAGGTGCCAACACCTGATCTTCGCCGCCTCTGAAGTTGAAAGACCAATTTACCCTTACTCGTTTTTAAACTTGTGTTTTTCCATTTTAGCCCCTCAAGAACTTTTTAATGTATACCATATGATGTAAAACATATACTTTTACACTTTAAGTGAGTTTTTGAGAGTTTTATGCTAGTTTTCTTAGGGAGAAAGAAACACACACTTTCTCACCTTTTTCTACACATAGATGGGCTTTGATCTTAGAACTATGAAGTTCCAAGGTTCCTCTAGGGATTCCACCCCTCTAAGTGATAGAGGGTAGTGAAAATCCATGTATTATGGATGTTTGGGCAAATTCATGTAATGATATTTACTTTTTATTGGTATCCAAAGATTTGGTTTGCTTTTACCTATAATTTGTGGCTAAGGCTTTACCTTTCTTTATGGATGAAATATTTATTGTGTAATTACTTGTGGGTTTGTCTCAATTATGCTTAATTGTGGATTTCATGTATATTCTCTAGTGGGTTAAATGCAATGGGTTGAGTTGTCAAGCTTTGGTTATTGTGTTTGATGCGGATTTTATGTGTGGGCTTGTTATTTCAAAGGTTGTTCTATAAATTCATGTGGTGGGCTTGTGTCACTTGGGCTTAATTTGTACTGGACTTGAAAGAATTCATACCATTATTATGGTTTATAGCACATTCCAATGGGTAGCAATGGTCATGCATCGAAGAAGGATAGTTGAGTAGGATTGACGACTCTATTTCAATTATTTGCTTTGCAATAATAGTTAGGGAACTTAAATTTTAAATTAATCAAGATTGACGACCTTGGTTAGTTGGTAACCTAGAATGTTGACCTTTAGTCAACTTGCCAATATCTAGACGCATGATTACGATTCCTTGAGAGTATTAACAATCCCCATTTGCATGTAATGTGCTTGTTAATGACCATTTGGATCTTGAGGTGGTTGGTTCCTGATTTTATTACTATTTTTATCCTTTACCTTTAGTTTTATCAATTGCATGTCCTTGAATCAACCAATCATTATCTTTTCTTTATCATGTTTTTTTTTTTTTTGTCTTACTTAGTGTAGTTTATGTGTGTTTTCATTTTCATTTTCTTTTGTTTTTATTTTTAGTTTTAAACTACTAGAAGTTTGGAATAGATTGTATCAATCTTACACATGCATCATTTCAACCAACTATCGTATGAGAACGATATCTTCTATACTATTGTTGCATAATTTTTAGGTTAGTTTATTATAAATTTTATTTAGATGTATTCGAACCAACACAACGAAAATCAGAAGCACATCAAAAATGGTGCCGTCAACGATGATGGTTGTAGTTTGAAGTGATTTTGTGTTTGTTGATTGTTGTTTGGTTTATTTCGCATTTTTAGTAGTTTTTGCTTATTTTTAAGTTGCAATAGCTTTTGTGATTTTTCTTGGTTTTGTGTGTTTTTAGTTGATTTCTAATATTTTTCTTGTGTTTTAGGTGTTCCGATTTTCTTTGGTTTGAGTAGCATGGTTTATGGTTGTTACTAGATCCCAAGGAAGAATCGAGTTGCTTAAACTTGGTGATCGTAGTGTGCGTGAATTGAGAGGAAGGAATCACATTGAAGAAGTAGAAATGGCTGCTCAATGAGAAAGAAATTTTGGGTCGTTCTTTAACCCAAACTTCCAAGAACTAGTGGAGTTACAAGGAATTGAAGCTGAAAGTTACCAAATCCAGCCCTAGTTAATCAACTTGATACAAAATGGGTAGCAATTCCAAGGTTTTGAGAATGAATATGCAAATGCACATCTAAGGACCTTCCTTATGTTGTGTAACACGACACGTTTGCAAGGTGTGACAAAGGACAAGATGAGAAGGATCATATTTCCTTTCTCACTAAAGGGAGCTGCAAATGTGTGGTTCAACTCCTTGGATGAGACATTGATCCAAACTTTTGATGTGAGAAAGAAATTCCTACTGAAGTATTACCCTCCACACAAAATTTAGAGATTGAGAAATGAGATCCTCTAGTTTAAACAATACGAAGTTGAGCCATTTTCGAAAGCTTGGGGAGAGATTTCAAGATTTGATGTGAAAGTGTCATAATCATAGTTTGGAGAATGGAAATGAGTTACAAATCTTCTACAATGGTTTGACAAGAGAGTCGGCAAACATGGTGAATGCAAGCGCCAGTGGATGTATCAACTCCAAGACTAAGGATCAAGTGAGAGAATTTTTCGATAACATGGCACTTACTTTTGGGAAATGGCTAAGCGAAAGGAATGTTGCTCCTTCTATACCTTCCACATCAAATGGCAGAGTTATTGTGACCGATAGAATTTCTAATTTGGAAGCACGAGTGGCTTTGCTTCAAAATCAGTTGAAACACAAGGATAAAGCAGTGCTATCTTGTAGGTTATACAAAGGACCTCACCATATGGACCAATGTTCTGAGATAGCGGAGGATGTGAATTTTATTATCAACAATCAAGGTTGGAGGAACAATGGATTTGGGGGTAATAATCAAGTTCAAGGAAGACAGAATTTTGGAAACATTGGCAATGCTAAGCAAGGACAAGCCTTTGGTCAAGGGAACAAAGAACAAAGTCAAGTGAACCTGATTAAGAATTTAGCACAGATAGTGGGAACACATGCCATTAGGTTGGAAGAGCTCAAAAAGGGTTTCAAGTCAATAGAAATTGTTTTTGGGCAGTTTGTACAAAACCGAAATAGCCAAAGTAAAGGTGGACTTCCAAGTGACACAATTCCCAACCCTAAGGACCTTGAGAAATGTTTAGTTGTTAGATTGGAAGATGTAGGAAGGATGGGACCGGTTGATTCAATTAAGGATAAAGTTGAAGAGTATGTGAAATGTAGTGAGAAATTGAATGAGGCTACCTCAAAGAAGAAAGAAAAGAATGATGCAAATAAAGCAAGCAAACCGGTACCATTGACCTTTAATAGAGATGAACTTGTGGAATTAAGTGAGTAGGACGAATCAAAGTTGGTAAATGCACTTTTGGAGATAGCCAAGGACTTAGGTGATCCAATTGATGACATAGTTATCAATGAAGAGGATTTGTATATAGATCCCAAGACTTTGAAGATAACATGCAATTTTTCAAAAGGAGTACAAGTGGAAAGCAAGGTTGTTAAGAATGAGGGTAAGTTTGAAATAGAGGCTTGGGATAAACCTAAGAAAATTGAGTTTGTAAAACCAACTGGTGATCATACCCTACATTCTAGCGAGAAGATATGTCCAGTGAACTCACTATGTTATCAAAAGAATTTGGAGTTGGAGAAAAGACTCAATGAAATGCAAGGTAGCTTAAAGAAACTAGAGGAAGCAAATAACAAGGTCGATAAGCCAATTTCAAAAGTAATGACTTTGAGGAAAGCTGGCATAAAGAACGAAATTGTGTTCATTAGAGGAGTAGAGTGCTACCTAGACAAAGTAAAAATGGATGAATCTGATGAGTACTTTTCTAGTAAATAAGAGAAAATAAGTAGGATGGAATCTATGATTATGAGTGAACTTAAGAGAGAGGATACAATGATAGACAATATGCTAACAACCTTTGACAATATGGTGGACAAAATTATAAAGATGCATGAAAGAGCAATTGAAGTTATAGATAACAATTTGTTTCAAATCAATAAGGATATGGGAAAGATCAAAGGTATGGCGAAAGAAAAGGAAGACGAAGTGAATAAATCAATGAAGACAGAAAAAAAGGCATTAGAAGCAAGAAGAATGAATAATAGAATGCGGAGGAAGAAGGCAAGAGACAATATAAATGCAAAGCTTAAAGAGCTTAAGGAATTAAAGATGATAGTGGCAAGTAAATCTAAAGGCGCCACTAGTGCAGAAGATTCAAGGGGTCTTGATGCATCTCGAGTCTACATAAGAGGAAACAAGTTTTGCTGGAAACTATAAAGTCTACAGCGCTTCATGGGAGGCAACCCAAGTGTTTTCACCTCTTTTCTTTTCATTTTCTATTTTTTGAGTTTTCAAATTTTGAAATTGCAAATAAGTCATGTGTTTCAATGTGATTTTTGAGTATGATGATTTGCGACATGTTTATATGTTATAGGTGCATGATTTTATGAGTTCGAGTGGTGTAAAAATCAAACGAAAGTAAATTTGGAAGGTCGAGCAGAACTCAGGCGCTAGCACTTAGGCACCACCTGCTCGCCGCCAGCAGCAGGCAGCAAGTAGGCGCATAGCCTAGCTATCGCCGGAGCAGAGGCGTTGACATTAGCAGCGCCACCACCAACACCTTGAGCACCAGGTGATAAGGAGGCGATCTACAGGTGCCAACACCTGTTGGAGTCGAATACATAAGTTATACTTGTATTGTACTTTTTCCCAGTTAATATATCGATTTATGTTTTGGTTAAATTTAGTTGTGCATTATTTGTCCATTTATATTATGTAGTTAGATGATGAGGTGTCTTGTGTGACACAGTAGATCTCATCATTGGTTAAAAGACATAATATATAAATGAGGTTTGTAACCGAGATAGTTTTGGACAAACTATCGGTTTAGGTTATTAAGTGATTCGGATAATTAGTTTGTCTAAACTGATTGAATCATATAGATATGCTCGGGGCGTATTGAACTTGACCAATAGGAATGATTTGTCTTGTACTGATTTAATAGACAAATCGTTCTTGGTATTCTATCTCTTAATCCCTAGACTCGAGAGGGCATAAGGATTAGACATAGTGTACTTTGATCTGCCAATGGGTGAGGTCAATTGTGGCTAATAGTCTCGGTAGGTTGGGTGTGCGTGTTTAGTTGCTTGGTGTGCTGCTGCTTGTCGAAAGGAAACATGTACCGGTGAGTCCGGGGTGATGGTGCTCCCAAGATGAGCTCGTAATGTTTATTACACTAAACCCGGCCGGTGGACTTATGTCCGGTAAAGTAAATATATTGAGTGGTACTAGTCTCGGAATTAAAGAAGTTAATTAATTAATTTATCAGTAAATTAATAAATTAACGAGTACTATATCTTTGATTTTGGGAGATTATGAATATAAATTAATTAAGTTGTTCCGGAAGCAATTCTGCTGTAGGATGGTAGTGCCAAAATTAATCCGTTAGTGGTACGATTAATTTTGTAATGGGTAAATTGAATTGGTAGAATTAATTAATTGATTGATTAATTTTTCTAAGGGTTAATTGAGTAATTAACAAAGTAGAATTATTTAATTAATTAATTAAATCATAAGTTTCAATTAGAATTAGAAAATTCTAGAGATTAGGAAATCTAATAGGATTTGGTTTATCCTATCAGATTGGTTACCTAATTGGATTTGGAAACTAATTGCCTAAACCCATTAGGAAGACCAATCATAAACCAACTTGGGGTCTCTCTTGTAACTCTATATATAGACAAGGGATTAGCTATTCCACAATATACAATTCATAAGTTTTCAAGATAAGAAAACTTAGAGAGAGAAAATCCTAGAGTGAGAAAATTCTCTCTCTAAAATTGGATTTCCTTAAGCTCAAGGCTGCCGAAATTTCTTCTATTTTTTTGGCGGCGATGTGTAGCTTTCTCTCTCTTCGGGCGGTGCGTGGATTGTACGTGCCAGGTGCAGTGGTGCTGGATTTTTCTGGCAGGTGGATTGTGGTGATTAGTTGATCAGTTGGTTGCTAGATCATTGCCCACACAACGTACAATCAAAGTCTTGAGGCATACAAGAGAATCATCTGGGTGTACGCTTCAATAGGTAATTCTTATGTTTTCGCTTTTAATTAAGAATTTTTGTTGTGTGGTAAATCGAATGAGTGCAAACCCAGATCCTGCGCAATGTTATTTCAAAAGGGTTAGAATAGCGATTTTGCTAGCATCTAGGCCTGGCCAGAAATTCT
Source organism: Knoxia roxburghii (assembly GCA_030378225.1). Taxonomy (NCBI): domain Eukaryota; kingdom Viridiplantae; phylum Streptophyta; class Magnoliopsida; order Gentianales; family Rubiaceae; genus Knoxia; species Knoxia roxburghii. Next base: position 9,376,805 of record CM059424.1, read on the forward strand.
GATTATGGAATGCATAGCACGAAAGTGAGTTTCTGGCTAGGCCCAGACAGATAATCTTTCAATTGGTATCAGAGCCTAATTTTGGGTTTTGTGCTTGTTCTATTTATTACATGGTTTTATTTGCAGGTGATTAAGAAATCCCGACTATTATGGTTACGTTTGTAAGGGTTTTAATTAAACTCCGGGATATGTCCGGATTTGATTTTATTATGAATGTTTGTAATAGTATTATCACGTGCTGGAAGCCGTGTAGGATTATATCAAATCTGTAGTAGGATTTTTTCTATGTAATTTCGATTAATCTTTCTAGAAAGCCTTGTAGTAGGATAATTAATTTTTTATAATCGAAGGCGTTATGGTGGGCAACTTGAATTCGTGGGTTTTTGGTTATCGTTAATTAGTAGAAACTCAGGAAAACCTAGAACGAATTGCAAGAATTCCAAATAACGTAGAAGAAGCGAATGAGGGATTGGTGGCAGGGGGCGACGCCGGCGAGTCGCAGCCGGTAGCCGCCGGTAGCAGCAGCACTGCTGTCGCGCAGCAACTGCTGCACGCTGCTGGGCTACGCGTACGGCCCATCTCGCGCAGCCCTTTTGAGGCACATTTTGGCCCATTTTTCCTCCAGTTTTATTTTTTGAAGTTCAAGACTCTTTCCATCGAGTTACGTGGTGAGACACGAGATCAAGGTAGAAGATGAAAGTAATTAAAACCATAATAGTTGGGAGATTTAATTTTGGCATTTATTTCCCGTATTTATTGTTTTAATTTTTGTGCTTTAATTTTTATGTTGTATTTTAGATGCATGATTTTAAAGCATGTTGGTTTTATGGTTGCATATAACTTAGGGTTAGTTAATTACATGTTAAAACTGGGAAAAACCCTAAATTTGGAAATCTAAGTGGGAGCGGGTTGGTTTAATATCCCCACGGCCACCATTACGAGTTCATATGCGATGTGGGTAGACTTGCGCGTTGGCATTAGGGCCTTCCTCCATTCGGATGAGTCCAACCCTAAAATTGCTAGATTATGAAGTTCTGAGTAAGATGACTAGAGTAAGTTTAACTAGGAGAAATGCGACACCCTCTCCATCTGAGGTGCACTATCCTGAGGTAACAAGCTCAGAAGTCACGTAATAGCACACACTTAGTGTATGATCTGCAGTATTCCTCCCATCGAGGTTACGCTGCTTATTTGTACGGCTGAAAGCACCGACTATTAGCTACACTGATCAATATATCGTTTGGTCAGATAGTGTAGTTAATGAACTTGGTTCTTCTCAAACGAATATGAGTTAGCGTAAACGTCCGCACTATCGTGCCTTGTGAGAATCCCGGTGAATGAGATGTTGGTGGATTAAAATTATTGTTTTGAGAGAAGTCAATAATTGTTAAGAATTTCTTTGTTTTTGAAATTCTAGATTTAATAACTGAAACATTGTCTGTTTATTTAATTTACAGTTTTTCGATATGGCATTCAACCCCTTAGCTACTATATTGAAAGACAATAAGTTAACTGGAACTAACTATGTCGACTGGAGTTGTAACTTGGACGTTGTCCTGATGGCAGAGTAGTATAAGTTTATTCTCACCGGAGTATGTCCAGATATGCCTAATGAGGACTCTCTTCAAGAGGATAGGGATGTTTATGCCAGGTGGAGAAAAGCGGGTGAGATGGCGCGATGCTATATTTTGTCCTTTGTGTCAAATGTGTTGCAATATCAGCTTCATCCCATGGTCTCTGCCTTCAACATGATGGCTCACCTGAGGGAGATGTTCGCTCATCAAGGCAGGACTGCTAGGCAACAACCATGAGAAAGTTGATGAACACTAAGATGGCTGAGGGCAGATTGGTGAGAGATCATGTGCTTCACATGATCAGTAACATCAATGAAATAGAGGTGTTGGGAGGTAAAATCGACCTAGAAAGTCAGATAGATATCATCCTCCAGAGCTTACCCTCTTGTTTTGAGTAGTTTCGGGTCAATTATAACATGAACCAAAGAGTTTACACTCTACCCGAGCTCTTAACTGATTTGGTGGCGGCCGAAGGCATCTTCCACGAGGAGAAGCAAGTTTTGGTCACAGCGAAGGCTTCAAGTTCTTCTTATGTGCCTAAAGGCAAGAAGAATAAGAAGAAGAAGAATGCCAAGAAACTTGTTGCTAAGCCTAAAATCGCAAAGAAGAGCAAGCCCAAAGGCAAGTGCTTCAGGTGCGGGAAAATGGGACATTGGAAAGCGGATTGTCTAAAGCCTAAAGATACGATAGTTTCTGGCCTAATTACTGAGACATATTTAGCGGTGATTCCCACAAATAATTGGTGTGTGGATTCAGGCGCCACTGATCATGTTTGTAATTCTTTGCAAGGGGTTCCAAGTAACCCGGAAGCTTGGAGAGGGTGAGCTGGACATCTACATGGGCGACACTACAAGAGTGTCAGTAGAAGTAGTGGGAGCTGTTACTTTAAATTTTGAAAGTTCTAGATTAGAGTTAGTTAATTGTCTTTATGTACCGAGTTTTAAAACGAACCTTATTTCGGTTTCTAAACTCTTAAAGAATGGTTATAAGTTCATTTTTTCTGATGATTCTGTATTTATTAGAATAAATGGAAAACTTATTTGTTCAGGCTCATTGACAGACAATTAGTTTGTGGTTAATTTCAATTCCCCTGTTGTCCAAAACATAGAAACAGATAGCTCTTTATCTAACATTAATAAGAGGAAGAAACCTTGTGAAATGAATCAAACCTAGCTTTGGCATCTCAGGCTAGGTCATATAAACCTTAGTAGGATTCAGAGGTTGGTCAATGATGGACCTTTAGGTTCATTAGAGATTGACAGTTATTCAACCTACGAATCTTGCTTTAAAGGTAAAATAACCAAGAGACCCTTTAAGGCAAAAGGTTATAGAGCCAAAGAAGTACTAGAGTTAATTCATTCTGACTTGTGTGGACCAATATCGGTCCAAGGGGTTTGAGTATTTTGTGACGTTCACGGATGACTACTCAAGGTACGGGTACATTTACCTAATGCGTCACAAGTCCGAGTGCTTTGGCAAGTTCAAAGAGTTTCGGGCAAATATGGAGAAGTATCATGGTAAGAGTATCAAGACACTGCGATCAGATCATGGTGGGGAGTACTTATCTCACGAATTTCGAGAATACCTCAGTGAGGTTGGAATTCAGTTTCAGTTGTCTGCACCTGGCACACCACAGCACAACGGTGTAGCAGAAAGAAGGAATCAAACTCTCATGGAAATGGTTAGGTCGATGATGAGCTATAGTGATTTACCGAGTTCATTCTTGGGCTATCGCTTAGAAACATTGGTATATATTCTTAATCTTATACCATCTAAAACTGTGCCTTCAACCCCAGTAGAGTTGTGGGACCGGCGAAAGCCTAGTCTAAGACATCTCAGAATTTGGGGTTGCCCAGCACATGTGCTTAAGGCAGATGAGGCTAAGTTAGATGCAAGAACAGAATTAATGCTGTTTGTAGGATATCCTAGGGGAACGAAATGTGGTCTGTTTTATAGTCCTAAAAATCAGAAGGTGGTGGTTAGTACCAACGCTAGATTTTTGGAGGAATACTATATTCTAAATCACAAGCCCAAGAGTAAAATAGTACTATAAGAGCTTAGGAGACAAACTAATAATCCTGATGCACCAGCACAAGTAGATACACCACACACTGCACAAGAGATCACAGATGATGCGCCTACACAGGTGGTGCCTCGTCGTAGTGGGAGGGTTGTAAGACAGCCCGACAGGTTTATTGGTGTGGGAGATGCCTCAGACCTAGTCCCAGGCGCACTTGAACCTGACCCAGTAAACTACAATGAGGCTCTCCAAGATAAAGATGTAGAATATTGGCGTAAGGCAATGATATCCGAGATGGGGTCAATGGACCACAATCAAGTCTGGGAGCTTGTGGACCTGCCTGATGAGTTTAAGCCCATTGGATGCAAGTGGGTCTATAAACATAAGAGAGGGCCTGATGGAAAGGTGAAAACCTTTAAAGCTAGGCTGGTGGCGAAGGGGTATACTCAGAAAGAGGGAATCGATTATGAGGAAACCTTCTCCCCGATAGCCATGCTTAAGTCAATCCAGATTCTCTTGGCCATAGCTGCTCATTTAGATTATGAGATATAGCAGATGGATGTCAAGACAGCTTTCCTAAATGGAAGTCTTGAGGAAACCATCTTCATGCAGCAACTAGAGGGATTCGTTGAAAAAGGCCGAGAGCATAAGCTTTGCAGGCTTAAGAGGTCTATTTACGGACTTAAGCAGGCATCCAGATCTTGGAATATCTGGTTTGATGAGGTAATCCAGTCATACGGATTTACTCAGTGTCCGGATGAGCAATGTGTGTACCATAGATGTGATGAAAACTCAGTGGTGTTTCTTGTGCATTACGTAGATGACATTCTATTGATTGGAAACAAGAAAATGTTATCAGACGTAAAGGCATGGTTGTCCAAGCAGTTTGATATGAAGGACTTAGGGGAAGCGGGACATATCCTTGGGATCAAGATAATTCAAGATCATAGGAAACATTCATTAACGCTCTCCAAAGCTTCATAAATAGATACGATTCTGGCTTTTTTTAACATGCAGAACTCCAAGAAAGGCTTTCCACCTTTCAGACACGGAGTGCATCTGTCTAAGAAACAGTCTCCCAAGACTGTTGAAGAGATAGAGGCCATGAAGGCAGTTCCTTATGCTTCGACAGTAGGAAGTCTCATGTATGCCATGTTGTGTACGAGGCCTGATATCTGTTATGCCGTTGGCATTGTAAGCAGATATCAGAGTAACCCTGGGAAGGCTCATTAGGAGGCAGTAAAATGTATTCTCAAGTATTTGTGCAGAATGAGAGACTAAATGTTGGTCTATCAAGAGCCAGAGCTGGTACATCAAGGTTACACAGATTCAGATTTCCAAGGCAACAGGGACAAAAGCAAGTCTACCTTAGAGTATATGTTTACTTTTGGAGGTAGAGCCATAGTTTAGCGGAGTGTCAAGCAGAAAAGCGTGGCGGACTCTACCATAGAGGCTAAATACGTTGCCGCATCAGAGGCAGCGAAAGAACAGTATAGCTCAAGAACTTCCTAGTGGACTTAGATATGATTCATGGTTTGCAGAAGTCTATCACGGTGTATTGTGATAACAACGGTGCAGTAGCAAACTGGAAGGAACCACGAGCCCACAAGGCGAGTAAACATATAAAGCGCAAGTACCACCTGATACGAGATATTGTAAAGAGGGAAGACGTGGTCGTGGCTAAGATAACATCAGAGGATAATCTTACAGATCCGTTCACGAAGACATTGACTTCAAAAGTCATTGAGGCTCACATGGAGGGCATAGGGATCAGATACTTAGGAGAGCCATGATAGTTTTTTTAGATATATAGTAGCAGAGTGTATAGGAGTTAAATGTAGATGTATACTTAAAGCACAACTTAAGTATTAGTTGGAGATTATTGGAGTTGAATACATAAGCTATGCTTGTATTGTACTTTTTCCCAGTTAATATATCGATTTATGTTTTGGTTAAATTTAGTTGTGCATTATTTTTCCATTTTATGTAGTTAGATGATGAGGTGCCTTGTGTGACACAGTAGATCTCATCATTGGTTAAAAGACATAATATATAAATGAGGTTCGTAACTGAGACAGCTTTGGAAAAACTGTCTATTTAGGTAATTATGTGATTCGGATAATTGGTTTGTCTAAACTTATTGAATCATATAGATATGCCCAGGGCGTATTGAACTTGACCAATAGGAATGATTTGTCTTGTACTTATTTAATAGACAAATCATTTTTGGTATTTTATCTCTTAATCCCTAGACTCGAGCAGGCATGAGGATTAGACATTGTGTACTTTGATCTGCCAATGGGTGAGGTCAATTGTGGCCAATACTCTCGGTAGGTTGGGTGCGCGTGTTTAGTTGTTTGGTGTGTTACTGCTTGTCGAGAGGAAACCATGTACCGGTGCGTCCGGAGTGATGGTGCTCCCGAGATGAGCTCGTAATGTTTATTATACTAAACCCGGTCGGTGAACTTATGTCTGGTATAGTAAAAAGGTCGAGTGGTACTAGTCTCGGAATTAAAAAAGTTAATTAATTAATTTATCAGTAAATTAATGAATTAAAGAGTACTATATCTTTGATGTGGGGAGATTATGAATATAAATTAATTAAGTGGTTCCGAAAGTAATTCTGGTGTAGGATGGTAGTGCCAAAATTAATCCGTTAGTAGTACGATTAATTTTGTAATGGGTTAATTGAATAGGTAGAATTAATTAATTGATTAATTATTCCTAAGGGTTAATTGAGTAATTAACAAAGTAAAATTATTTAATTAATTAATTAAGTCTTAAGTTTTAATTAGAATTAGAAAATCCTAGAGATTAGGAAATCTAATAGGATTTGGTTTATCCTATAAGATTAGTTACCTAATTGGATTTGGAAACTAATTACCTAAACCCATTAGGAAGACCAATCCTAAACCAACTTGGGGTCTCTCTTGTAACTCTATATATAGACAAAGGATTCCTATTCCACAATATACAATTCATAAGTTTTCAAGACAAGAAAACTTAGAGAGAGAAAATTCTCTCTCTAAAATAGGATTTCCTTAAGCTCAAGGCTGCCAAAATTTCTTCTGTTTTTTTTGGCGGTGACGTGTAGCTTTCTCTCTCTCCGGGCGGTGCGTGAATTGTACGCGCCAGTTGCAGCGGTGCTGGATTTTTCTGGCAGGTGGATTGTGGTGATTAGTTGATCAATTGGTTGCTGGATCATTGCCCACACAACGTGCAATCAAAGTCTTGAGGTATACAAGAGAATCACCTGGGTGTATGCTTCAATAGGTAATTCTTATGTTTCTGTTTTTAATTAAGAATTTTTGTTGCGTGGTAAATCGAATGAGTGCAAACCCAGATCCTGCGCAATGTTATTTCAAAAGGGTTGGAATAGCGATTGTGCTAGCGTCTAGGCCTGGCCAGAGATTCTGATTCTGGAATGCATAGCACGGAAGTGAGTTTCTGGCTAGGCCCGGGAATATAATCTTTCAACACCTCCCCTGTAATCTGCACTTTAAAGATCAAAACGAGATTTTTGCAGTTCACAACCTCCATAAACCTACTCAATGCCTACAAAACTTCCAAAAATGCGAAAAGAGTAACACACACCTCCTGACTTATCTCTATGATTTTTTTTTTTTTTTTTTGGATTGCTATTACTTATGATGTTCATTACTTACAACTTATTGTTTTTAATCATCTGTATCAGTCCCAAACTTCATACATAAGCAAGAATCAATGGTAAGAGTTTTAAAGCTTATATGTTCTTAAATTTCAAATTATGGATTTCTTGAATTTTGAATCATTCAATGTTTTTTGTTTTTAATATGGTTGCTTAGGTTTAGTATGGTATGAATGCATGATTTCCAACTTATTACATCATTCATATTCTTATTTTTATGATTTGAACTTCAAAGTCAATGAATATGTGTAGTTTGTGACTAAATGATGAGGAATCATGTACATTCATGTATAGAGAAATCATACAAAGTTTTTAGCATGTTTTGGAAAGTGTATGGATAATCAAAATGTTGTTTTAGTGAATTGTTGCAAAAATCGGCTTAATTGGATGGAAATTGACTCCAGGCGACAAGGAGTCGCCGCATCTCCAGGACGCCTGCGCTAGGCAACCACCAGGCGCCAGCACTTGCTGGACGCCTGGGGGATGTTATTGCAGTCATTGTAAAGTTGGTTCGAACACTCAAAATAAAATTTATAAATAAACTAAACCAAGAACTACTCAACTATAGTACTTAAGGTTTCATTCTCATAAGATAGTTAGTTTAAATGATGATTATGTGTGGGTTTGAATCCTTAATTATTTGCAAGTTTAGTAGTTTTAAACTAAAAATAAAGAAAACACAAGCTAAACAAACAAAACATGATAAACAAAGGGTAGATTAGTAAATTCAAGAGTAGAACATGCAAATAGTAAACTAAAATGAAAAATAACAATAACGATAAAAGCAGACCTTATCACCTCAAGCTCTAAAGGGCCATTACCAAGCAAACAACATGCAAATGAGGCAGTTAATAATTCCAATGGGGAGAAGTAATGCTCAGTATCAATGGATAAGTCAAACTAGTGATATATCTTACAAATAGACATGTGTTGAATATTAATCAAGGTTGTCAATCTTCATTAGCTCCTACTATGGGCTAGGGGTGTAAACGAGCCGAGCCGAGCCAAGCCGAGCAACTTTTGCTTCTTGTCCAATTTTCTTCCATTTCAGCTCATTTTCTTCATGTTTTCTTCTCTTTTGCTCCAAAAGTCTTCAGGCTTTGTCCAATCTCTCATTTATAGCTCCTTACTACAAAGTCATGCAAATCAAACCATAAGTTCACTATTAGGCTCAAAAAAGATATCATTTCTTATGAAAATCAACTAAAGATTAGCTAAACCTGCATGATTTTGACTCGTAAAAATATATAAATTTGAGTCACGTAAGCATGAAACCAGAATAAAACAGTCCAGAGCTATGAAAGGAAAAGGCCGAATTTCTTTTTTGGTCCCTCTTAATAGGGGCTGTTGCGCTTTTGGTCCCAATTAATACTACGAATACATTATTGGTCTCTTATATTTTTTTATTAGCATTTTTAGCCATTTTTTTATGAAAATGCCCATTGGCTAATGGTTGACTAACCCTCAAAACCATAACTTGTTGACTACCGCCCTGTTATCACCATTACCGCCCTGCTGCCACCAGCACCTACCCGCCTCGCCACCGCTAAAACCGCCTCACTCGTCTCTACCGTCACCACAATTGCCCCGCTCGCTGCCATCACCGCCGCCCTGTCACCGGCACCACTGTCCCGCTACCACCAACATCCATCCACCTCACCGTCACCACAACCACTGCCCCGCTCGCTGCCGTCACCACCGCTACACTATTTTAGTTTATATAAAATTATTTATAACTATATTTACTTAAATTTTAAAAAAATAATATAATATTTATTAATAGTAAAATGCATAAAATAAACTAATTTTGAAATTAAAAAAATAATTATGGTGACGACGGGGCGATGGTGGCTACGGGGTGGTGGGGTGAGGCTGAGGGGGAGGGGTGGTGGGGGCGGCAAATGGGGTGGTGATGTGGCAACGAGGTGATGGTCAAATAGTTAGGGTTTTGAGGGTCATTCAACCGTTAGTCAAAGGCTATTTTCATAAAAAATGACTAAAAACGCTAGTAAAAAAAAGATGAGAGACTAATCATGCAAAGTATTAATTGGGACCAAAAGTGCAAATATCCCTATTAAAAGGGACCAAAAAGGCAATTCGGCCAAAGGAAAAATACTATTAGCAAATCATAGTAACTCCTTTAACTATATTTTTAGTAAATTAATATGTGAAGTCAATATCATACATTAGTTTATTGATATATATACATATATAATCTCTTAAAGAGCTGTTGGAAACTCACTTGACCAAGTTTAAAATCCCCCCGCCTTTGATTGTAAAGCACATGAATGTTTCCAACAACTACGTTTTTGGATTTAGCGTTGCACATATACCTGTATTAGATAAAGTAAGAAGTGGATATTCACAGGCCATTAAATAATGACTTGTATTTCTTTATAACTGAACTTTTTAACACAGATGTATATAATGTTGATTAAACAACAAAGCAGCTACTAAATTATTTCTTGATGCTTGAGAAATGGTACTTAAACACAGAAAGTTGAGCAACATTATCACGAAATCCTTAGTGCTGGTATTCGATGCTCTCCTCATTCAACAGTCGTAACCTTAAAAGTGAGAGAATAAATTCACACTTAATAAACCAGCCCAAAGAACTATTACAATGATCTGCACACTAAAGAATTGAAATAATTAGGGTACCAAATCTTTACTTATAGGCTTTTCAAATATTGCACAACTATCTATATAAGTTCTTGTGCGCCTCTGCATGAACCCAAGAGACCAAAAGGAATCCATAATCACTCCGAATCAAATTTACAAGTTCAAAACAAAACAAACAAATGAAATAAAACTAAAGAAATACAATTTGAACCTTATAGGAACCATTGTATCCAGCATTATATAAAACTTCTACAATATCAATGAATTTATCCACTTCCTACAAAGTAAACATCAATCAATTACAAACAGTAAGTCCCATCATAACCCCCTCCTTACCAAAAGTAAGTTATAAATAGTACAATCAATCAATAACTATACCTGTGAACAAATAATGTTAGCCTCAAAACAATTAACTCTTCGGATCTAACCTTTTTCCTATAGTCCCATCTTAGGCAAATTTATGGAATGTTTACGTACAAATCCTAATGTTTTGAAGGATTTTAATCGCCCAGAATATTATATGAGACAATCATTAGTCCCTCTTGTTGGAGTAGAATACATAAGCTATGCTTGTATTGTACAGTTTCCCATTTTAATATATCGATTTGTGTTTCAATTATATTTTGTTGTGCATATTTATGTCCATTTATATTACGTAAGTAGATGATGAGGTGTCTAGTGTGACACAGTAGATCTCATCATTGGTTGAAAGACATAATATATAAATGAGGTTCGTAACCGAGACAGCTTTGGACAAACTGTCGGTCTAGGTTATTATGTGATTCAGATAATTAGTTTGTCTAAACTAATTGAATCATATAGATATGCCTGGGGCATATTGAACTTGACTTTTAGGAATGATTTTTCTTGTACTGATTTAATAGACAAATAGATCCTTGTATTCTATCTCTAAATCCCTAGACTCGAGTCGGCACGAGGATTAGACATAGTGTACTTTGATCTGCCAATGGGTGAGGTCAAAAGTGGCCAATAGTCTCGGTGGGTTGGGTGCGCGTGTTTAGTTACTTGGTGTGCTACTGCTTGTCGAAAGGAAACCATGTATCGGTGCGTCCGGGGTGATGGTGCTCCCGAAATGAGCTCGAAATGTTTATTATACTAAACCCGGCCGGTGGACTTATGTCCGATATAGTAAAAAGGTCGAGTGGTACTAGTCTCGGAATTAAAGAAGTTAATTAATTAATTTATCAGTAAATTAATTTTAATTAAAGAGCACTATATCTTTGATGTGAGGAGATTAATGAATATAATTTAATTAAGTTGTTCCGGAAGCAATTCTGGTGTAGGATGGGAGTGCCAAAATTAATCCGTTAGTGGTACGATTAATTTTGTAATGGGTTAATTGAATAGGTAGATTTAATTAATTAATTGGTTAATTATTCTTAAGGGTTAATTCAGTAATTAACAAAGTGGAATTATTTAATTAATACATAAGGGTTATTTAAGTAATTAATAAAGAGGAATTATTTAATTAATTAATTAAATATTAAGTTTCAATTGGAATTAGGAAATCCTAGAGATTAGGAAATCTAGTAGGATTTGGTTTATCCTATCAGATTGGTTGCCTAATTGGATTTGGAAACTAATTCATTACCTAAACCCATTAGGAAGACCAATCATAAACCAACTTGGAGTCTCTCTTGTAACTTTATAAATAGACAAGGGATTAGCTATTCAAGATATACAATTAATCCATAAGATTTCTAGAGAGAGAAAACGTTTCTCTCTCCAAGTTGAATTTTCAAGAAAGTGTGCGGCTGATTTTTGGGTTTCTAGTGGCTGAAATTTTGGCCTTGGTTTATACCAGCTGCGCGTAGCTTTCTCTCTCTGCAGGCGGTGCGTTTATAGTACGTGCCAGGTGCTGCGGCGCTGGATTTTTCTAGCAGGTGGATTGTGGTGACTAGCTGATCAATTGACTTCTAGTTCGTTGCCCACACAACGTGAAGTCATAGTCTTGAGGCATACAAGAGAATCACCAGGTGCACGCTTCAAAGGTATTTTTCTAAGGTTCCGCTTTAATTAGAAATTTTTGTTGCGTGGTAAATCGAGCAAGTGCAAACCCAGATCCTATGTGGCAATATTCTGTCACCTTTGGTGTAAAAATAAAGCTATTATTACTTCTAAAAACTTCTGAATTCAGAAGAAAAGCAAAACCCAAACTAGCTGTTTTCTGAGAGAGACACACGCATTGTGGAAGCTTTTCTAATTTTCTTGTAAAAATGAATTCGCCAACTGTACATGAGGATATTTACATGTATTTATATCATTTTCTAGTACTGTACACATAAGCTACTCTAAGCATAATTACAGAGCTAGTCCAATTGTCTAATGCTGCTGACTTAACTTCTTAATTAAGCGAGTGTTCTATTGACTTCTCAGCTGATGTGTACACTGCTTATTAGTCCAACTGTCCACCCTATAGTTGCTGCCATGTCATCACCTTCATCCTTATTTCTCTAATCTTCATACTTTCCAAGAGCCCCCCCTCAAGCTCAGCATCCATGAGCTGAAGCTTGGACAATAAAGTGTGAAAAACAGTACTGGACACAGCCTTAGTAAACAAGTTTGCAATCTGTTGTGAAGAAGAAACATGCTGCAAACTAATCAAACCTATTTTGTGAGCTTCATGTATTTATCGTTTTAATTTTTATGCTTTATTTTTATGTTGTATATTAGATGCATGATTTAAAGCATGACTGGTTTTATGGTTGCACATAACTTAGGTTAGTTAATTGCATTTAAAACTGAAAAAACCCTCAATTTGGAAATCTAAGTGAGAGCGGGTTGGTTTATATCCCCATGGCCACCATTACGAGTTCATATGCGATGTGGGTGGGCTTGCGCGTTGGCATTAGGGCCTTCCTCCATTCGGATGAGTCCAACCCCGAGATCGCTAGACTATGAGCTTCAGAGTAAGATGACTAAAGCGAGTTTAACTAGGAGAAATGCGACACCCTCTCCATCTGAGGCGCACTATCCTGAGGTAAAAAACTCAGAAGTCACATAATGGCACACACTTAGTGTACGATCTGCAGTATTCCTCCCACGAGGTTACGCTGCTTACTTGTACAGCTGAAAGCACCGACTATTAGCTACATTGATCAAAAGATCATTGGTCAGATAGTGTAGTTAATGAACTTGGTTCTTCTCAAACGAATGTGGGTTAGCGTAAACGTCCACACTGCGTGGCTTGCGAGAATCCCGGTGGATGAGATGTTGGTGGATTAATATTATTGTTTTGAGGAAAGTCAATAATTAATTGGATTTTCATGTTTTCAAAAATTCTAAGCATATAACTGAAACACTGTTTGTTTACTTTCCAGTTTAAATCGATATGGCATTCAATCCTTAGCTGTTATTTTGAAAAACAACAATTTAACTGGAACTAATAATGTCGATGGAAGTTGTAACTTGGACATTGTCCTTAAGGCTGAGAGCGCTCCTGTGAAAGATTATGTCATTGACATGATTAGTAACATCAATAAGGTTGAGGTAGTGGGAGGCAAAATCTTTGGTGAAACCAAAGCCGATATTGTCCTCCGGAGCTTGCCTCAAAGCTATGAGCGGATTCGGTTGAACTACAACATAAGGAAGATGTTGTGGAGTTCATCCGAGCTCTTGGCAGAGTTGGTGGCGGCTAAAAGTCTTCTTCAAGAGAAGAAGCAAGCTTTAGTCGCAGTCGAAGCTTCAGAATCTTCTTCTGAGCCTGAGGCTAGAAAGAAGAAGAAGAAGCTCGAGGGAATAGCTCAAGTGGCGCAAATTGCGCCTAAGCTATGTATTGCAAAGAAGAAGTCGAAAGACAAGTGCTTCAAGTGCAATAAGACGGGACATTGGAAAACGGATTGTCCAAAGCTTATAAGTACGATAAATTCTGCCTTAATTACTGAGACATGTTTAGCAGCGATTCCCACAGATACTTGGTGTGTGGATTCAGGTGCCACTGACCATGTTTGTAATTTTTTGCAAGGGTTCCAAGTACCCCGGATGCTTAGAGAATGAGCATTGGATATCTACTTGGGCGACACTACAAGAGTGTCAGTAGAAGCAGTGGGAGTAGTTACTCTGAATTTTGAGAATTCTAGTTTAGAGTTAGTTAATTGTCTTTATGTACCGAGTTTTAGAAAGAACTTATTTCGGTTTCTAAACTCTTGAAGAACGAGTATAAGTTTATTTTTTCTGATGACTGTGTTATTATTAGAAGAAATGGAGAACTTATTTGTTCTGGTTCATTGGCGGACAATTTGTTTGTGGTTAACTCTAACTCCCCTGTTGCGCAAAACATAGAAATAGATAGCTCAGGATCCAACGTTAATAAAAGGAAGAAACCTTCTGAAATGAATCAAACCTATCTTTGGCATCTAAGGCTAGATCATATAAACCTTAGTAGGATTCAGAGGTTAGTCAATGATGGACCTTTAGGTTCATTAGATATTGACAGTTATGCAACCTGCAAATCTTGCTTGGAAGGTAAGATGACCAAGAGACCTTTTAAGGCAAAAGGTTATAGAGCAAAAAAAGTATTAGAGTTGATTCATTCTGACTTGTGTGGACCTATGATGGTCCAGGCACGGAGGGGATATGAGTATTTCGTGACGTTCATGGATGACTACTCTAGGTACGGGTACATTTACCTAATGCGCCATAAGTCCGAATGTTTTGGCAAATTCAAAGAGTTTCGGGCAGATGTGGAGAAGCATCATGATAAGAGTATCAAAACACTACGTTCAGATCGTGGTGGGGAGTACCTGTCCCATGAATTTCGAGATTACCTCACTAAGGTAGGAATTTAGTCTCAGTTGTCTGCACCTGGTACGCCACAGCAGAATGGTGTAACAGAAAGGAGGAATCGAACTCTTATGGAAATGGTTAGGTCCATGATGAGCTATAGTGATTTGCCAAGTTCGTTCTAGGGATATGCCTTAGAAATGGCAATGTATATTCTTAATCTTGTACCATCTAAAACCGTGCCTTCAACCCCAGTAGAGTTGTGGAACGGGCGAAAGCCCAGTCTAAGACATCTCAGAATTTGGGGCTGCCCAGCACATGTGCTTAAGGTAGATACGGCTAAATTAGATGCAAGAACAGAATTAATGTTGTTTGTAGGATATCCAAGGGGAACGAAAGGTGGTCTATTCTATAGTCCTAAATATCAGAAGGTGGTGGTAAGTACCAAGGCTAGATTTTTAGAAGAGGACTATGTCTTAGACCACAAGCCCAATAGTAAGATAGTACTAGAAGAGCTTAGATGACAAACTACTAATCCTGATGCACTAACACAAGTAAATACACCACACACTGCACATCAGATCACAGATGATGCGCCTACACAGGCGGTGCCTCGTCGTAGTGGGAGGGTTGTGAGACAGCCCGAAAGGTTCATTGGCGTGGGAGAGGCCTCAGACCTAGTCCCAGGTGTGTCTGAACCTAACCCAGTTAACTACAATGAGGCGCTTCGAGATAAAGATACAGAATCTTGGCGTAAGGCAATGATATCCGAGATGGGGTCAATGGACCACAATCAAGTCTGGGAGCTTGTGGACCTGCCTGATGGGTTTAAGCCCATTGGATGCAAGTGGGTCTACAAACATAAGAGAGAACCTGACGAGAAGGTGGAAACCTTTAAAGCTAGGCTGGTGGCGAAAGGGTATACTCAGAAAGAGGGAATCGATTATGAGGAAACCTTCTCCCCGGTAGCCTTGCTTAAGTCGATCCGGATTCTCTTAGCCATAGCTGCTCATATGATTATGAGATTTGGCAGATGGATGTCAAGACAGCTTTCCTAAATGGAAGTCTTGAAAAAACCATCTTTATGCAGCAACCTAGAGGGATTCATTGAAAAAGGCCAAGAGCATAAGGTTTGCAGGCTTAAGAGGTCTATTTATGGACTTAAGCAGGCATCCAGATCTTGGAATATCCGGTTTGATGAAGTAATCCAGTCCTTTAGATTTACTCAGTGTCCGGATGAGCAATGTGTGTATCGCAGACGTGATGGAAACTCAGTGGTGTTTCTTGTGCTTTACGTAGATGACATTCTATTGATTAGCAACAACAAGAAAGTGTTATCAGAAGTAAAGGCATGGGTGTCCAAGCAGTTTGATATGAAGGACTTAGGGGAAGCGGGACATATCCTTGGGATCAAGATTGTTCGAGATCGTAGGAAACGTTCGTTAACACTCTCCCAAGCTTCATACATAGACACGATTCTGGCCCATTTTAACATGCAGAACTCCAAGAAAGGTTTTCTACCTTTCAGGCATGGAGTGTTTCTATCTAAGGAGCAGTCTCCTAAGACTGTTGAGGAGATAGAGACCATGAAGAAAGTTCCATATGCTTCGGCAGTAGGAAGCCTCATGTATGCCATGTTGTGTACGAGACCTGATATCTGTTATGCCGTTGTCATGGTGAGCAGATATCAGAGTAACCCCGGGAAAGCTCATTGGGAGGCAGTAAAATGCATTCTCAAGTATTTGCGCAGAACGAGGGACCAAGTTCTTGTCTATCAGGCGTCTGAGCTGGTACCCCGAGATTACACAGATTCAGATTTCCAAGGCGACAGGGACAAGAGCAAGTTTACCTCAGGGTATGTGTTTACTCTAGGAGGTGGAGCCATAGTTTGGCGGAGTGTCAAGCAGAAATGCGTGGCGGACTCTACTATGGAAGCTGAATACGTTGCAGCATCAAAGGCAGCGAAATAAGCAGTATGGCCCAAGAACTTATTAGTGGACTTAAATGTGATTCCTGGTTTGCAGAAGTCTATCACGGTTTATTGTGATAAACAATAGTGCAGTAGCAAACTCGAAGGAACCACGAGCCCACAAGGCGAGTAAACATATACAACGCAAGTACCACCTGATACGAGACATCGTAAAGAGGGTAGACGTGGTCGTGGCTAAGATAGCATCAGAGGAAAACCTTGCATATCCATTCACGAAAACATTGACTTTAAAAGTCTTTGAGGCTCACGTGAAGGGCATGGGGATCAGATGCTTAAGAGAGCCTTGACAGTTTTTCTAGATAGATAGCAGCAGATTGTATAGGGATTGTATGTAGTTGTATACTTAAAGCATAGCTTAAGTATTAGTGGGAGATTGTTGGAATAGAATACATAAGCTATACTTGTATTGTATAGTTTCCCAGTTTAATATATCGATTTGTGTTTCAATTATATTTTGTTGTGCATATTTATGTCCATTTATATTATGTAAGTAGATGATGAGGTGTCTGGTGTGACACAGTAGATCTCATCATTGGTTGAAAGACATAATATATAAATGAGGTTCGTAACCGAGACAGCTTTGGACAAACTGTAGGTCTAGGTTATTATGTGATTCAGATAATTAGTTTGTCTAAACTAATTGAATCATATAGATATGCCCGGGGCATATTGAACTTGACTTTTAGGAATGATTTGTCTTGTACTGATTTAATAGACAAATCGATCCTTGTATTCTATCTCTAAATCTCTAGACTCGAGTAGGCATGAGGATTAGACATAGTGTACTTTGATCTGCTAATGGGTGAGGTCAAAAGTGGCCAATAGTCTCGGTGGGTTGGGTGCGCGTGTTTAGTTACTTGGTGTGCTACTGCTTGTTGAAGGAAACCATGTACCTGTGCGTCCAGGGTGATGGTGCTCCCGAGATGAGCTCGAAATGTTTATTATACTAAACCCGGCCAGTGGACTTATGTCCGGTATAGTAAAAAGGTCTAGTGGTACTAGTCTCGGAATTAAAGAAGTTAATTAATTAATTTATCAGTAAATTAATTTTAATTAACGAGCACTATATCTTTGATGTGGGGAGATTAATGAATATAATTTAATTAAGTTGTTCCGGAAGCAATTCTGGTGTAGGATGGTAGTGCCAAAATTAATCCGTTAGTGGTACGATTAATTTTGAAATGGGTTAATTGAATAGGTAGATTTAATTAATTAATTGGTTAATTATTCCTAAGGGTTAATTCAGTAATTAATAAAGTGGAATTATTTAATTAATTCTTAAGGGTTAATTAAGTAATTAATAAAGTGGAATTATTTAATTAATTAATTAAGTATTAAGTTTCAATTGGAATTAGGAAATCCTAGAGATTAGGAAATCTAGTAGGATTTGGTTTATCCTATCAGATTGGTTGCCTAATTGGATTTGGAAACTAATTTATTACCTAAACCCATTAGGAAGACCAATCCTAAACCAACTTGGAGTCTCTCTTGTAACTCTATAAATAGACAAGGGATTAACTATTCAAGACATACAATTAATCCACAAGATTTCTAGAGAGAGAAAATGTTTCTCTCTCCAAGTCGAATTTTCAAGAAAGTGTGCGGCTGGTTTTTTGGTTTCTAGTGGCTGAAATTTTGGCCTTGATTTATACCAGCCGCGCGTAGCTTTCTCTCTCTGCGGGCGGTGCGTTTATAGTACGTGTCAGGTGCTGCGGTGCTGGATTTTTCTAGCAGGTGGATTGTGGTGACTAGCTGATCAATTGACTTCTAGTTCGTTGCCCACACAACGTGAAGTCATAGTCTTGAGGCATACAAGAGAATCACCAGGTGCACGCTTCAAAGGTATTTTTCTAAGGTTCCGCTTTAATTAGAAATTTTTGTTGCGTGGTAAATCGAGCAAGTGCAAACCCAGATCCTATGTGGCAATATTCTTTCACCTCTGGTGTAAAAATGAAGCTATTATAACTTCTAAAAACTTCTGAATTCAGAAGAAAAGCAAAAACCCAAACTAGCGGTTTTCTGAGAGAGACACACGCATTGTGGAAGCTTTTCTAATTTTCTTGTAAAAATGAATTCGTCAACTGTACATGAGGATATTTACATGTATTTATATCATTTTCTAGTACTGTACACATAAGCTACTCTAAGCATAATTACAGAGCTAGTCCAATTGTCTAATGCTGCTGACTTAACTTCTTAATTAAGAGTGTTCTGTTGACTTCTCAGCTGATGTGTACACTGCTTATTAGTCCAGCTGTCCACCCTATAGTTGCTGTCATGTCATCACCTTCATCCTTATTTCTCTAATCTTCATACTTTCCAAGAGCCCCCCCTCAAGCTTAGCATCCATGAGCTGAAGCTTGGACAATAAAGTGTGAAAAACAGTACTGGACACAGCCTTAGTAAACAAGTCTGCAATCTGTTGTGAAGAAGAAACATGTTGCAAACTAATCAAACCTATTTTGTGAGCTTCACGAGAAACATGGCAGTCAATTTTTATATGCTTTGTCCTCTCATGAAATACAGGATTTTCAGCAATGTAGATTGCTGCTTTGTTGTCACAAAAGAAAGGTATAGGACGAGCTACTGAAATCTGAAAAACTTGTAGCATATAAACCAGCCATTGAAGTTCTCGAATTGTAGTAGCCATGGCCCTATATTCTGATTCAGTAGTAGAGCAGGAAATTGTTGATTGCTTTTTAGATTTCTAAGAGATCAAAGCTTCTCCAAGAAAGATACCATACCCTGTCACAGACTTTCTTGTAGTTCTACAAGTCCCCCCATCTGAATCAGTAAAGGCCTGTAACTGAAATGAGGTGTCACTGCTCTAGAATAATCCTCTTCCCACTGATCCAATTAAATATTTAAGGATATGAGTTGCAGCTTTCCAGTGTGATAAGTGAAGAGCATGCATGAATTGACTCAGCTATTGAACTAGATAAGCTAAATCTGGTCTAGTAAAGTCTAAGTACAATAATCTACCAACAAGTCTTCTGTACTTTTCAGGCTGTTCAAGTAAAGGAGAATCATCCTTGTCTTCTGACTCAAACTTCAATCCAGGAGGAAAAGGAGTACTCACTGATGCACAGTTCAACAGTCCTGCATCTTTAAGTATATCCAAAGTATCCTTGCGTTAATTGACTAAAACTCCAATTTCAGTTCTTGTCAATTCCATTCCCAAAAAATACTTGGCTTGACCAAGATCTTTAATTGTGAAAGCCTAATGCAAAAACTCCTTGATCTTGATCTTACTGATTTCCTGCTCATCTGATCCTGTAATAAAGATATCATCTACATAAACCAGCAAATAAACATAAGATGCACCTTTATGTAAGTAGAACAAGCAGTGATCATGTGCTGCCTGCTGAAAACCATATTGCACAACCTTTTTGGTGAATTCAATGTTCCATTGCCAAGAGGCTTGTTTTAAACCATACAAGGATTTCTTAAGTCTACAAACTTCTCCAGGACCTGTTTTCTTGTAGCCAGGAGGGGGTACCATGTAAACCTCTTCATCTAAAAAACATGTAAAAACGCATTATTAACATTTATCTGCTGCAAAGACCATTTTTTGCCCACTGCAATTGCAATCAACAATCTCACAGTAACTATCTTAGCTACTGGAGAAAAAACCTCAGTATAATCTTCTCCCTCCTTTTGATTATACCATTTAGCTACCAATCTAGCCTTATATCGATCTATGATACCATCTGAATTATGTTTTATTTTGTAGATCCATCTACAACCAACAGGAACCTTTCCAGCAGGCAAAACTACAATCTCCCATGTACTATTTTCTTCCAAGGCAATCAGTTCCTTCTCCATAGCTTATACCCACTTGGAACTAGTACTTGCCTGATTATATGAAGAAGGCTCTTATAGGGTGGACAAATTAGTCACAAACTGCATATGATTAGTATTAAACATGCATGGAACTGAAGAATAATTGACCACAAAGTCTTTCATCCAAGAAGGTTTAGAATGAGTTCGAGTACTGTGTCTTGAAGGAATAGTTAAGGTAGGAGATGAGCTTTGAAGAGGACTATATGGATGATTTGAAGAGGGACTGGAATGAATGAAAGAAGTAGGATTAGAGACATTTAACTGAGACTGAGCAGGAAAAGAAGGAATAGATTTAGAAGATGACTCAGGAAAAATATTACTATACTCAGAATTGGAAAAATCCTGAACACCGGGAATAGGAATACAGTGATCATGAAGCTGTGTTTCAGTAAGCATTTTAGTACCAGGAAATGTGGATTCCTAAAACACTACATCTCTAGATATCAGAATCTTGTTCAGTGTAGGAACAAACACTTTATAACCCTTGTAATATGAAGGATATCCAAGAAAATACCCTGCAGGGACCTTGGATCAAACTTGTCCCTTTGAGGTGTTTTATTCAGAGCAAAGCATACGCAACCAAAAGTTCTAAGATGCCTATACTCAAGAACTTTATAAAACAAGAGTTCAAAAGGGGATTTCTAGGATAAAACCTATGAAGGAAGCCGATTTATCAAGTATGTGGCAGTCAGAATTGCATCCCCCCCAAACTTGTTCGATAGCTTAGATTGTAATAACAAAGCTCTAGCTTCTTAAAGTAAATGCCTATGTTTCCTTTCTACTAGGCCATTTTGTTGTGGAGTATAAGCATAACTCTTATAATGAATGATTCCAGAATCAGATAAGAATTGTTGGCATTCAGAATTTACAAACTCAGAACCATTATCAGTTTGAAGGACGTTAAATTTGGTGTCAAACTGGTTCTGTAACTGAAGGATAACATGTTTCACTAACTGTGATATCTCAGACTTGTATTTCACAAAATAAGTCCATGTTGTTCTACTAAAACCATCTACCACAGTAAGAAAATACTGAGAATTATGCAAAGTAAGAACTTTAAAAGGGCCCCAAAGATCCATATGAAGTTTGGATAACATTGTTTCTGAATTTGATTGACTAGGAAATAAAGGATGTCTAGTTTGCTTTGCCAAAGGGCAGATTACACAGGAATCAGTGTCTTGATGACCTTTAAAACAAGGCAAGTCATCAGACAAGTGATCTATTATAATATCAGTAGGGTGTCCCAACCTACTATGCCAAGGAATTTTATGAGAAACTGTGCTATTACAAGCTTTAGTAAGCTGACAGTTTTTAACTGGAAACTGAAGATTATGCTTATTCTGAAGAAGCAGAGCTCTGGAATTTCTCAGCTCTGGATTATTCGAATAAATAGCTTTATCAAACTTGTAAAGATGATTCATAACTGCTCTCACTGCTAGAACCTCATTAGTTGTCAGGTCCTGCAGCTAGCAACCATGTTTTGAAAACACAAAAGAACAGTTGGAATCCTCAGTCATTTTATGTACTGAAATGAGATTATTTTTTAAAGAAGGAAAGTATACAACATCTTTTAGAATGAGATTTTCAGTAAGAAAACAATCACCAACACTGTCAACAATTTGTTTTCTACCATCAGGAAAAGACACAGATAAAGGTTTGGACAGTTTCTTAAGATTTGTAAGCATGTGTTTATTACCAATCATATGACAGGTGGCTCCTGTGTCCACAATCCAAGAACAATTCTCAACACAATCATTGAATGACAAAACACTAAATCCATTAGAAGTGATAGAAATACCCGCAAACTCAGTGTATGCAAAATTCATTGCTGGTGTGTTCTTGTTCATCCTACCAGCCTGCAGTGCCTCCATCCCTTTCTTAATTGCCACAGAAAGTGCCTCATTCCAAGCAGTATCTTCTACATCCATCTCAAGAGGAGTTTCAACAACTTTTGCACAATTTGCTTTGGTCTTCTTATTTCCTGCTTCCCACCAGTCAGGATACCCGTGTAGTTTGAAGCACTTATCCACCAAATGTCATTTCTTCTTGCAATGAGTGCAAAAGAGCTGTGCCATTTCTGCCTTATACATAAACCTTTTACCTCCATCTCTAGAATTTCCTTTCTCCTTGTAATTCACATGTTGTTCTTTAGCATTCATCACAACACTATCCATACTTAGGCTACTATCATTGCTAACCTGTTTGTGTCTTTCAGACTTAAGTGTCATTGAATAAACTCTACTCATTGTAGGCAATTGATCCATTAAAAGGATATGATTCTTTTCTGCATCTTATTCTGCATTTAACCCCATAAGAAACTCCATACATTGATCTTTCGACTCTTTTTCAGCTATAACTTTCATCACAGCTGCTAAAACATCTCTAACTTCTCTCTTATAATCCATAGAATGATTTTCAGCAGTTAGCAATCTCTTAGCTATGTGTACTCCAACAACACTAGGCCTCAATTGGTTAATTCTATCTCTCAGTTCTTTAATCCTACCATAGAATTGAGCAATATGCAAAGCTCCTTGCCTAGCAGTAGATAATTCTCTCTTTAATTGAAATAAGAAGAGATAAATTCGAAACTCTGAACCTGTCTTTGACTTCATTCCAGAGATGCCTTGCCTCACTAATGTACATAAATTGATTTACCAGGTATTTAGATATTGCAGCATGTATCCATGAGACTACCAGAGTATTGACTCTTCTCCACTTCCGATAATTTGCCGAGTTCATTGGTGGAGGCGAAAACATTCCATCGATGAAGCTCAGCTTATTCTTCACCTCTAGAGCTCCCGCCATGGCATTACTCAGCAACATTCCACGATAATCTGAGCTTGGCAACAGTAACTGCTCCTCCAGTTCTTCATTTGAAAGTAATTGTTCATCCACAAAAAACTCTTCCGAGTTCAATTCCTCATTAATGTTCGGTGGATCTTCCATCAAATCAATTGAGATCATCAAGTTTTACTCAGAATGCAAAACCGAAGCTAATAAAATTGAATCTAGGCTCTGATACCATCTAAAAACTTCTGAATTCAGAAGAAAAGCAAAAAAACCTAACTAGCGATTTTCTGAGAGAGAGAGACACAAGCATTGTGGAAGCTTTTTTATTTTTCTTGTAAAAATGAATTCGTCAACTGTACATGAGGATATTTACATGTATTTATATCATTTGCTAGTACTGTACACATAAGCTACTCTAAGCATGATTACAGAGCTAGTCCAATTGTCTAATGTTGCTGACTTAGCTTCTTAATTAAGCGAGTGTTCTGTTGACTTCTCAGCTGATGTGTACACTGCTTATTAGTCCAGCTGTCCACCCATATAGTTGCTGCCATGTCATCACCTTCATCCTTATTTTCTCTAATCTTCATACTTTCCAAGATAACTATAACAATTCCATTCGCTAACAAAAAATATCAAAATAATAAATTTCTAAAACCAAAAAGAAAGAACAAAAAATAGAGAAAATGGAACCTTGAGATAGAAGAAGAGAGCTCCCATTGAAGTCTGCAGTGACCCAATAGCGGTTGATGTCTGGTATCAAGGAATTCAAATTTTTGCAGACGAAATTGTACCGGCTCTGTGTGTAAGATGATGAGGTGGTAGGTGATGACGTGAAGTCTTCTGAGCCACCGCTGTTAGTGGCTCTACACTAGGGACGACTGAGCAAGAAAGAGAAACACATAGTGGGCCTACTCTAAAACGGTATCATTTTATCCCATTGAATTAAAACTTCGGAGTTAGGAAGAGTAAGTTGAAAGTTTTGAGAGAGAGTTGGGATTGACTTCTTGTGGAGGTGATGAATCCATGACGATGATTTTTACGATATCCAATCGAACTGGCTGCTGCCTTTCTCGTCAAAAGGGCTTGGAAGAAGATTAAGAGCGAGAGAAAGGGAAGAATGACTTGAGGGAGATAGGAGTAAATAGTTAAAAAAGGGTTAAAAACTTGAGAGGCCATTAAAATTTTTAAATAGTATACTTTTGGTCATTGAACATTTAGTTTAACTAAATAGTCATTAAACTATTAAAATGTACTAGTTGTTATACTTCCATTGGGTATCCAACTTTGGCTCAATAGACAATCTAACTCTATTAAATTTTTAAAGGGCAAAAAAAATTACATAATACTACAATACCCACCCTAACTTCTAATATCTATTAAAAAAATTTTCAAAATTAAAGTTGCCAATGCAGCCTCAACAGCATAACTGAGATGCCTCCACCGCCGGACTTGATTTAGAGTTTGATAAGCCTTTGCGAGAGCTTGGGTTCCATGGAGTTCCTCATAAAGCATCAGCCTTCATTGTCCCCACTTCAAGTTGTCTTGTAGAGCTCATAGAGGCATCGTTCGTGGTTGTTACACATAGTGAGATTGAGATAGTTAATCTATAGAGAGTTGGGCTTGGACAAAAGAACTTTGATATGACTACAATATTCAAGGATTTCAAGAAAGAGGTGATGCGAATCGATTCAATTCCTTGGACATCACTTGATGGTATCAAAGAATGGCTTGATACCATATAACTCAAGTACTATAAGAGCATGCTAAATCTGAACTAGCGGCCTGTATTGAAGACAATCACAGATGATCCTGAAAAGTTCATTGAGGATGGTGGATGGGAATTTTTAAACACGGAGGTTACTGATTCAGACTCTGAGAACTCTGAGGAGTCTGATAAGGATACCTGCCTTCAGATACGCAATCTGATTCAATCTCAGAAGAAGAGGATACCGACAGCGAGTCGCTAATTGAATCAGAGGATGACGTGAAAGAGGACAAAGATTCTGAAGAAGATGGGGGAAAACATTGGAAGAGCTGGAAAGGGAAGCTAGCAATGTTGATAAAGAGAGGGTATAATTCAGATAGTGAGGAGGATAGAAAGAGAAGGAAGATGAAGGCATTTGGGAAAGCTTGGCCGTAGGAGAAAAGAAATCCTAGTAGTAGCAGTAGTCTTCAGAAGCGACCCAGGTTCAGATAAAAGAGTAGCTCGAGTTGCCTGATTTTCTTGTTTCTGCTTATAGTTATATTTTACAAGTTTCGGAAGTTTGTAGTGAATTTTGGTCCTCGACCTGTCTTGGTTTTGGTTTTCGAGTGGACAGAAGAGAGAGAGGATGAGGGTTAGAATAGAGAAGGAAATGAGATAATAAGGATTACGTCTCTGTCCGGTTGTGGCGTCGTATCGGTTGTGCAGTCGAGGTGGCAGGACAACTTCTTGTTAGCTTAATTTTGAACATTTTTTAACTAGAAATTAGGGTGGGTATTGTAATATTATGTAGGCTTAAATGCAATTTTGATCCAGATTCTCATGAATGTTCAATCCATTTAGAGTTTCAACCATTATTTTGGATTGTGAGTCGATTTACATGGGTTAAACATTCATGAGAAATCGAGTCATAAAATAGATTGAAAACATTATAGTACAAATTATTTTGAAGAAAAAATTAAATTTGACACGTTTTAAAAGTTTAATGACTAATTAATTAAATGTTGATATTGGAACAAGCATCAAAAGAGTATTGTAACAGAGAGATCTCCAATAACCCAGAATCAATTTCGACACCACCTATGGAGCCACCGGACACCTCCGGTGGTCCCCAAAATTTTTTCTACCCCTCAAATCGTACCTTCGCCAGTCTCTTTCATACCCTACCATGAACAAATCTTCTACCAAAACCCAAACCAATCACTATCATAGATGGGAAGCCCCATCTCCTCTACGAAGAGGATGAAATAGAACTTCTTGCAGCTCCCCATAAGCTATCTTTGGTTGGGAAATTTCCTTTCGGACGGCCAAAAATGACAGACATAAAGATAGAGAGCTTGGACTTCTCAACCCCAAGCACGTTCTACTAAAATTTAAAAATGAGGCTGACTATCAAAGATTCCGTTTGAAGCCAACCCGATTGATTTCTGGTTATCAGATGCGGGTACTCAAATGGACCCCCGACTTCCAATATGATGAAGATCCCCCTTTTGTTCCTATTTGGGTGATGATACAAGGGCTGCCATTGGAATTCATGAACCCTCAATCAATTTTTTCAATCGCGTCGTTGATTGGAACTCCCCTTCAAATTGATGGACCAACCTTGCTCCTTTCCCGTCCGTCAGTAACCAGATTCTGTGTTGAGGTGGATTTGCGCAAGGAGCTGCCGGAGAGCATTGAAATTGGAAGGAAAGGGAAATCAAGGACCCAAAAATTCATCTACGAGCATATTCCCCAGTATTGCTCCAACTGTTGCAAGATAGGTCACAATTTAATGGAATGCAAGAAGGGAAAATCTAAACTCCCTAACCCATCTGAGAATATAGCCCAGCCAGAATCGTCCAAGGAAAAATCCGAAGATAACATCCCGAAGGAAACTAAGGAAAGTTGTCTTGTGGATAAGGCCCAAATATTCAACGACCCCCTGTCTGAGGCTTCTCTAATCCAAATTTTTGAATCCCCGTCCAATATAAAATCACTGGTAGAATTGAGAATTGGTGCCAGATCAGAAGAAAGCCCTCTTCAAATTCGAAAGGAAATATTAGAGGCAAAAGCAATTCAGCCCCTCAAAGATTGTCCGGAGGGTTCAAAATTAGCCCTCAATTCCTCTGGTCCTTTAACAATCCCAAGTGAGGTGGAAAACAAAGTTTTGGATTTGGTTTCGGAACATGAAGCTTCTCCTCATCAATCAGATGGAGATGAAAGTCTTGAGGAACGGGAATCATGGTCTGAGGCTGATGGTTTCATACCGGTGACAAGGAAACGTGGTAGATAAAAGCTCAAAGGAACAAGGGGCTCAGTGTTCATCATGAACGTTGCTGCCTCCAAAAAGTCTGCAAAAGCCCAGGTTCGTTATCCCCCCAAGTATTTATGATTAAAGCCATTATATGGAATATTAGGGGCATAGGCAACTCCCCCTCTTTACGTCGTCTCCGTTATTTAATAAAAAGTCATGAAATCTCTTTACTGTGTATTCTTGAGCCAATGATTGATGGTGAAAAAATTATTGATTATAGTTTTAAGCTTGGTTTTAAATTCTGTTTGGCTTCCTCATCTGGGAAGATTTGGATTTTTTCTAAGAACGCATTAAATGTGTCTGTTATAGCTGATATGGGTCAATCTGTCCATTGTGAAATAGCCCACCCTGCAGTTCAGGGAACTTTTATGTTTACTTTTGTGTATGCAAGCTCGGATTATCAGATCCGCCGCTCTCTCTGGAATTCTTTGCTGGAAATTAGAAGTAGATATCCGGTCTCACCTTGGGCGATAGGTGGAGATTTTAATTCCATCAGAGACCTCTCTGAATATAGAGATTTTTCTAATCCTAGTCAAGTTTCCATGTGGGATTTTAATGATTGTATAGAAAGTCTCCAATTGTCTGAGCCTTCATTTGTTGGAAGAACCTTCACATGGGGAGGAAACAGAGCCTCTGGTTGGGTCAGCAAAAAATTAGACCGTGTTCTCACATCACAAGAATGGCTTGGAAACTTCCCTAACACAGTCTCACATGTGTTGAACAGAGCTACTTCTGATCATTGCCCCTTACTCCTCCAAATAAGTTAGAATTAAATCTCAAGTCCTCGTCGTTTTGTTTTCCAGTGCATGTGACTTCGTCGGAACGATCTTATGAGCCTGGTGAGAGATAGTTGGTCAGAAACAACGGGAAGATATGGCATGCACTCTCTGTCAATCAAGCTACGAAGACTCAAAATTGCTCTAAAAGACTGGAACAAGAACAGTTTTGGAGATGTTCATAAGAATCTTAAAGATGCTGAGGAAGATGTGGACCAGAAAGAGAAAGAGTATGATGAAAATCCAATACCTGAAAGAAGATCTGCTGTTTCCCTTACTCAAGCTATTCTCTTCAAGAGCTAAAAGAAAAGGAGGATTTCCTTGTACAGAAATCGCGAGTAAGGTGGTTAAAGGAGGGGGAGAGAAACACGGCCTTCTTTCATGCCTCAATAAGAGAAAGAAACTACAAATCCTCCATTCTGAAAATTAAAAAGAGAGATGGATCGTGGACCGGGGATGTAAAAGAAATTGAAGAAGAAGCTGTATCCTTTTATAAGGGGCTTTTAATAGAGGATTAGGAGCCTTCATCTCCAAGCCTACTACAAACTTTTATGCAGCATATTCCCGAATCAATAACTCCTGAAGATTCTAGAGTGCTGATGAGAGAAGTGTCTGAGAAAGAAGTGGAGCAAGCCGTTTTTTCCCTTGACCCGGACAATTCCCCTGGTCATGATGGCTATACTGGGAATTTTTTCAGGATAATGTGGAATATTGTTAAGGAAGATATGCTCTCTGCTTGCAGGGAATTTATGATTAGAGTCCCAATTCCAAGAGCCATTGCCAGCTCACTGATCATCTTAATTCCGAAGAAGCAGGAAACAACCTCTTTCTCGGATTTTCGACCTATAAATCTAGGAAACTTTGTCTGTCAGACCTTCTCTTCCATCCTCAAATCCAGAATGGCTCCCTTAATGTCTCGACTAATCTCTGAGGAGCAAACGGGTTTTCTGACCGGTCGAGACATAATTGATAATATTCTGATGGCAAAGGATCTTTCGAACTTCCTAGATTATAAAACAGTGGGCTACAACCTTCTCATTAAATTAGATATGCTCAAGGCCTTTGATAGGGTATCCTGGAGCTTCCTTCAGTCGCTGCTTCAAAAATTTGGTTTCCCTACAAGTTTCATTAATCTAGTTTTAAATACTTTTCAAAGCAACAGACTTTCGATCATGATTAATGGTAATCCTGTGGGGTATTTTCAGCCAACAAGAGGTCTCAAACAAGGAGATCCCCTATCCCCTATCCCCTTTCCTCTTCATTCTTGCTTCTGAAGCTCTCTCTAGAAGGTTGAAATTTTTGACTAATTGTGGAAAAATGATTGCTATGGAACTCCAGCAGGATCGTTAAAGATTTCCCATCTAGCCTTTGCGGATGACTTACTGATCTTCTCCAAAGGAAAAGTTCGATCTCTTAAGGCCTTATCAAAGTTTCTCCAAGAGTTTGAGGAAGTGACCGGCCAAATAATAAATAAGGAAAAAAGCACCCTCATTATCTCTTCAAAGGCCCCCAAGTCAGTAAGGGATAGGGCCTCCAGAATTCTTCAAATTCATGAGGGATCTCTTCCAATGGTGTATTTAGGATGCAATCTATTTAAAGGGAAAGCCAAGGTATCTCACTTCAACCACATTATTGAGAACATGGAAAGGAAACTGGGAGCTTGGAAAAACAAATTTTTGGGGATGGCGGGAAGATTGGAACTTATAAAATTTGTCCTTTAAACCCTCCCTATGTATACGATTGCTGCCTTGAGCCCTCCAAAAGGTTTCATTTCTCAATTTGAAAAAAAGTGTCAAAGCTTCCTTTGGGGCTCTTCCTTTGATCCAAGTAAAAGGCACTGGAGAGCTTGGAGTCGCATTTGCTATCCAATAGAGGAAAATGGTCTAGGAATTCGGCAGTTAAAAACGGTGATCGAAACCTTCTCTCTCAAACTATGGTGGAAGTGGAGAAATGGAGTTGGATTGTGGGCAAAGTTTATACGTTCTTTATCTTACTCATCTCGAATGAAAACTTCTTAGTCTAGAATATCCAAAGTCAAGGAAAAAGCTGCTGCTCTTTCAAAAATTATTGTGGGTAATGGTCTCTGCTCTTTTTGGTATGACAACTGGGGTGATAAAGGGTGCATATGGAACAGACCAGGAAGACCCCATGAACCAGAACTTACCATTTCTGAATTCTTCTCAAAAAAAGAATTGTATCTCTCTAAATTTGCAAGCAAGCTAGATGAAGAATGGAAACAATTCCTTCGCTCTTGTTCAATGACATTCACCCAGGGGGATGATCACATCTTTTGGAAACCATGTCCGAGGGGTTCCTTTAACTTTAAGCTCACTTATTTGGCAATTCGACAGGAAAAGGAGTCTCAGGTTTTCAGGAAGTCAATTTGGGATCCGTGGTGCCCCCCAAAACCTCTGTAATGGTATGGAGACTTTGGAATTCTCTTCTCCCATTCCCGGACCTCTTGCAAGCTTTCAACATCCACTGCCACCCCTCTAAATGTTATTTTTGTGGCAGTGAAGCAGAAAATATGCAACATGTCTTTTTTGATTGCATGAAGACTCAGCAAAGCTGGTCACACTGGAAGAGTTTCTTCAATATTCATCTTCGTCAGGCGACAGGAAAAGCTCTCGTCCATTCATGGTGGGAATTGAGCAAGGGCAATATGGTTTCTACCAAACTTCGCAAGTTACTCCCTGTTTTCCTGCTTTGGGCCATTTGGACTGCAAGAAATAAATGTTATTGGGAGGGGCAAACATTCCAGATGAAATGGCTCATTGAGAACGTCCACACCATGTTGGAACAGGTTCTACAAGGCTTCTGTCCCAAACCAGCTTGCCTTCAGGATCGAAGTTGGGTTGCTGCTCACTTCAAATGCAATTTACCAGTAACCAATCCCACTCCCCCCATTCCTGTAATCTGGAGAGAATATATGCAAAGTGAAGACTGGATAGTAAACACTGATGGGTCATGGAATCAAGCAGGGCAGTCTGGTGGATCGTTCATCCTAAGAGACAAAGAGGGTTGATTCAAATATGCGGAGTGTTTTCAATTAAATGCAGAAACGGCTATCCAAGCTGAAATCCTTTCTATGTTAAATGCTGTCAGATTTTGTAATGCAAGAAGTCTTCAGAAAGTAAGATTTCTGTGTGATAATGCTCTTTTGGTTCAGATGATTGCTCAAGGGAAAGGAAGTTTTCTATGGAGAAATTTTCAAGACTTGAAATAAATTGGAGATGCTGCATACTTGAAACAACATGTGATTGCCCATATTTTCAGAGAAGGAAATAGTCCTGCTGACTTTCTGGCAAGAATGAGATCTTCAGGCCAAACTTCTCCGTTTTATTCTTTTGACTCGCTCCCCCCTAAAGTGCGGGGTCTTCTTCACCTTGAAAGAAATGTCATTCCAATGTTGAGAGTGTAAGTAGATGTTGTTTAAATCATGATCTAGTCTTGTGTAGATAAAACTTTTTGCTATAGCGACCCCCCTTTCTTTTGCCCATGGGTGGTTTTAACATTGTTGTACAGGGGAGGCTATCACAAATGTACCCTCTTTTGATCATGAAATATCACTAGTACAATCCTCGGTCTGCCTAATCACTTTGATTAGGAGACTGTTTGACTAAAAAAAAAAAATAATGACTAATTAATTAAAGTGAAATATTAAATGAAAAGTATACCATTTAAAAAGTTGAATGGTGACCTTTTTACTTTGGAATAGGAACTGAACAGGGATTCCGCAACAGATTGCTTATATGTCATTTAACATATAATTTTACTAATTTTACATTACGCTGAAAAAACACCCTTTAATGGTGTTTCTCTCGCCCAGTCGTCACTGCCACACATTGCACTATATATATAGAGAGAGATCCCACGGTGGTTCAAAAGAAGATAAACTAAAGACCACAGCCACGGTCACGGTCACAATCACAATCACAGTCTGTGGACTTTTACTCTAAAGTACAGACGTTTTCTTCAGCATAGGAGAACTCTCGTTTTGATTGTTTAGAAAAAGTACACTTTCATTGTAATCGCGGAATGGAGCTTCTTCATTGCCCCACAATCTCATCATACACTCCCAATTTCACCATGATTTCCACAAATTTGCTAAAAAATAAACCAAAATTTACTAATTCGCGCACCCCCTCGGCTAAATTGAGTAAAGATGGAAGCTTTTTGGTTGTTGCGATAAATGCAAGCAATGCGGAGGGAGGTTACGAGACCGCTACGGAGACGGTGGAGAAGCCTCCGTCGACATCACGCCGTTTTAAGGTGTTTGATGGGTATCCATTGCCGTTTGGTGCTACTGCGAGAGATGGTGGAGTGAATTTTTCAATCGTTTCTGGCAATGCCTCTTCAGCCACTCTCTGCTTGATAAGCTCATTCGATTTGCCTCGGGTAAATCTTTTCTTTTTAATCTCGTGAATTTTCAAATTTTTTTTAGTGAAGGACTTATTCAGCTCTTTAAATAATACTATTGAATTACAACAAAATCGTTTTTCAAAGTATAAATTATAAGCAAAATTTTTATCCCCTTCCGTGATAGTATATAATAAGAAAAATGTTCATATCATGCAAGTATTACTATGTAATGCAATTAGCTCAATGTTCACCAGTTTGTAGTCAATATTTCAAATTTTATTTTTGTTGAATAATTCATCAATTTTATGTTTTTAAGTAAGACATTCCAAAGGATTTTGAATTATAAGCCTCCCACAGCATTGGCTATATGGATTATATTTTGCATCGAGTTCTTTTCACTATTTTAATTTCTTTAGCCAATTTTTTTTTTCAGTACTATTTATTGCTCGATAATGCATACATTGAGAAAAGTAATGCGAGAATTGATAAAATTGAAATTTCTATTTGTTGTAAAAACGAAAAAAGTACTATAATTCACGCAAGTAAAGCAAGCTACTTAGCAATGCATTAATTTGATAATTTTGTGGTTCCCAACTCTTTTGGGCTAAGTGAAAAAAAAAAAACCTCTTCAAAAGCAACATTTCAAAAAAGAAGAATATTTTGAATGTGTGCATCGCCATTCAATTTGAATAGATTGAATGCTGCAGAAGAGAGTGACTGAGGAAATCATGTTGGATCCACTGACTAATAGGACTGGAGATGTGTGGCATATCTTTTTGGAGGGAGATTTTCAAGACATGCTTTATGGGTACAGATTTGATGGGAAGTTTTCTCCAGAGGAAGGACATTACTTTGAATCTTCTAAAATTTTATTGGACCCTTATGCCAAGGTCAGTGCCCTGGAATTGTATAGATAGTTACTACCATTTCCTAATATTCTTGTACAATGGTAGATTGCGAATTAGTAGAAGCTTGTTTCTGGTATCCTTGTTGAGGTTTGTCTGTTGAACACTTCCTAAAGTACGCTTATTTGAGTATCATTGTCTTGTATATGTAACTTAATAGGTGAAATAGTTGTCATATTCTAAGTGTATGTAATTGTCTTCATCAATGCTTTTGAATCTCATTTCAGGCTGTTATAAGCAGAGAGGAGTTTGGTGCTCCCGAAGATAAGGATGAATGTTGGTCTCCAATGGCTGGCATTGTGCCTTCTGTTATTGACAAGGTAACTAGTTCGTAGTTATGATATAACTAGAATTGATTGTATGTGGTAAAAATTGTTTCTACAACTTGGTTCTGCTTCCAGTTTGGTTAATTTTTCCTGTCAAACAACCCTTAATTCCTACTATATGGAGCTGGTTATATCACCTGATCCTGCTAGTTGTATGACGTTGACTTGCAGTTGCTGTCTAATAATTCTTTTTGTCGTGATAGTGTGAACAGAAAGGCACAAAAAGGGATAACTTGTGCAATGTTCTGAAATGCTTTTGACTGATGCTTATAGCTAAAATTTTGTTCAATATATCAATATCATTCTATTGCACCATAAATAGGATGTATGATGATTCGCTACAGCATGTGGAAAGGAGCATGACCATGGTTATCTCTACCATAAGTTGCTCATATTTAAATGCTGATTATTATGATGCTAAAATCAGCTCCAACAACAACTAAGCCTTTATTCTACTATGTCGGATCAGCTAAATGGACCATACCTTGCTTCCGTGTTCTATTAAAGCACATACTTTCATTTTGGCTTTTTTTAATAATTCTTTTTCCTGTCATTCTTAGGTCTGCTTTGCCCATGTTGATTTGAGTTGATAATGCCTATTTTGTACACGCACTGGCCCATTTGAAGGCCTTCTATGCACAGTTCAAAACCACCTTGAGCATGTTTGTCTCATTTATTAGGTCCACCCTTTCTAATGCATTCATTATTTATCCTATGAACTTTGTGTCATCACATCCATCTCAACATTCTTATTCGTTCTACCCATATTTTTTTTAACATAATGATTCAACACTCTGTTTTACAAAGCACAATTTTCATTCTAATTTTAGTGGTACTTTATGATCACAAGTATTATGACACTAAAATCATTGAGAAAGATATATTTGGGCATATT
This sequence comes from Knoxia roxburghii, assembly GCA_030378225.1. Classification (NCBI taxonomy): domain Eukaryota; kingdom Viridiplantae; phylum Streptophyta; class Magnoliopsida; order Gentianales; family Rubiaceae; genus Knoxia; species Knoxia roxburghii. Next base: position 9,411,319 of record CM059424.1, read on the forward strand.
TAGCTGGTTGAGAACCAGAATGATTTTGCTAAAGACAAATTAGTAAGTCAAAGAATAAGAAAAAAAGTGTATATTTTTAGCATTGTGATATTCTGAGTATTGGGCATGTTTGAGTTTCTTTATAGATAACATTCAGGAACAATTGGTTTGAGTTAAGTTGATTGTCTAATAGTTGAAGGAACGACATTAAAGTACTTGAATAACAGATTGTTTCTTGATACACCTGAAATGGAAAGAAGGTAAATTTGTATCTTCTTCCATATTCTTTATTTACTATCTACCCAGAAGTAACTAAAGAGAAATGGGTCTTAGTCTTAGACCTTGATTGCTATTTACTTAACGGTATTGCAAACTAACTTTAAGATTATGAATATATTACTTCACCTACCTCAGTTATTATCGGACTTAAAGGTTAAGGCAAGTGAATAGAATTTCCTTTAAGATTTTTAAGTTAAGTTCTTCATCTCAATGGCACTTCATGTGTACCGCTTATGTATTCTAGTTCAAAACAATATGCCAATGTGCTTACATACATCAAGTAGGTTGATTCTTCAAGCAATTGAAGTGCACTGAGTGTAAATTGTTTATTGGATGAAGTCAGTTTAGGTTTTTGTTTTCTTCCTCTTTAATTTTTTAGGTGGAAACATTATTCTGAGCCTTTGTTTCTTCATCTTTTGTTATTCCCATTGAAACATACTGTAGCTTTCTTCTTTTCCACACACTGTCTTTATATATGTTATCGATAACTAGCACAGAATTTCTATTTTTCAGATTTGCAGGCTTTCCATTCTCATTTTGATGCGTGTCTCAAATTGTTTTAGCAGTTTGACTGGGAAGGTGATGTACCTTTGAAGTTTCCACAGAGAGATCTTGTAATTTATGAAATGCATGTTCGTGGATTTACAAAGCATGAGTCAAGCGGAGTGGAATTTCCTGGTACTTACCTTGGTGTCATTGAAAAACTTGATTATTTGAAGGTATAAACCTATTGAATTATATTTCAAACTCTGATACTTTATGCTAATTTAGTTGTCAAGCGTGTTTAATATTTATTTTTGCTTCTTAGATTATGCATTTGAACTGTTGAAGATGCAGTTTGTTATGCAACCAAGTTGTGTCTTTTGGGCCAGCGCTGATCTTTTTGATTGAACGTATTTGTCATTCATGAAAGCAAGTGGGAGAATATGGTCCTCTGCTCTCATGATCATGGATGAGATAGATATGTTGAGATTTCTGGTCCTATTATTCCCCAAAACCAGCAGAAGTTGTCTGTAGGGAGCATATGACTGTTTTGGGGATAAAGGGATAAATTATGTCCTATTCTAAAATTTTCTACTTCCTGACAGCAGAGTGGAGTTTCAGAAAACAATTGATGACTTTCTAATGCCATTAACTGTCAAAATTATGATTTGGTGCAAATTATTAAACCTGTCATCAAATTGCAGAACCGAGGAAAAGGTTTTCTTTCTTCAAAGTAGATTCAATAACCAATGAAGAGCAAAAGCTGAGTTACTAGATCTGCAGTTATGTTAAAGAACAGTTCAAACAAAGGACTTGAATTGAAACTTTTTTATGTTAATGAACAAAAAGTTCTTGATTCAAACGCTATGAAGATCTATCCCTGCATGTTGTGATTGTCAATCATTGTTTTGGGCTGTGAGAATCCCCAACTTGATCTCATTCCTTTATGTTTTCAAGTAGCTCAGTAATTCCTATGAACTGCTCTCCTCTGAGGCTAATGATTTCAGAACAATTTATCAAAGTAATTAGTCTCACATGAACACCCTTCTTGCAATGATGTTACTCAGTTGGATATTATTGCCTAACCATCATGTTCAATTTTGAAACAGTAACATTAGGTGTTAGACATACGTGATCTTTGATATAATATCTTTTTCTGGTGTAGCTATAATGGTAATTGACAAAAGTTTGAATTATGGCTGTCAATAGCTTCATTTGTGGTATTGTAAAATATTGATCTCCTAATACTTGCAAAATGAGTCCTCTTTTGTTATCAATCGAATGGAATAACTTTTGTAATTTTTTTTTATTAATAATTTAAAAGATGGCTGTCTTATCTATTTTGCTTCTGCTTATTCAGTTTTCTTTTAACTACAGTGGAACTGAATGAAATCATTTTGGTAGACAATTTTCTGGAGGAATGTTAATTTGTGCAGTAATGTTCTGTTTTGCAGGAGCTTGGTATCAATTGTATAGAGTTGATGCCTTGCCATGAATTCAATGAGCTGGAGTACTACAACTATAATTCTGTCTTAGGCGACTATAAGTAAAACTCTTTTACTTTCAGCTGAGTATTTTAATGCTTCATGAATAAATATATAATTGTTGCTTACTGTATGCAATTGATGAATAAATATTTTTGCGGCGAGCATGAGAATTCTAGTTGTAATGTGGCATTCCCACTTGTACTTTGTATTGTTAGTTTGTTTCTGTCATACTGCAACGAGTCTTTCTTTAGATACTACTGTTTGTCTGTGAGTCCTGAAGAATGAGTCAGGAATTATAGTTGATATTTTGGTCTTATGAGATTTTCCATCCTATTCAGAGTGAACTTCTGGGGATATTCAACTGTTAATTTCTTTTCACCAATGAAAAGATACTCATCAGCTGGTAGTTGTGACACTATAAAGGAATTCAAAACTCTTGTTAGAGAAGCTCATAAACGAGGAATTGAGGTGACAGCCTATTTCATTTAGAGGGAATTAGATCTCCTATTATTTCCTGTTGTTTTGTCTCTTACTTTTGTTTAACAGGTGATAATGGATGTTGTTTTCAACCACACTGCCGAAGGAAATGAGAATGGTCCCATAATATCATTTAGAGGTGTGGATAACAGTGCCTTCTATATGCTAGCACCAAAGGTAGGGAGGTCTGTACCACTTGATGTATGCATCTTTTCTGATTTCAGAGTCTATAAAAGTCATTTTATTTGTGTTTTATCTGTTTGAAAACATCTTCTCTAGACATGCTTATTTTTCTAAATAAATTATCAATCGTTTATGCAAATTCTTTCTTTGTTCTTTAATTCAACTAGTCAGGTAAATAAACATCTAAACTGTTCATCCTAATGATTATCTTTTCAAGCTATTATTTCCATAGCAGTTTGTCAGGTGTATTGTTGTTCAATCTTTCAAAGTGATTTCTTGTTTCTTTTCTTAACTCACATATGAAAGAAGATATTTTACCAATATCTGGACCTTTTTTGATTAATTTTCTTTCCTGGGCTCAATTGTCAAACCAGTGTGCTGAGTTGCACAGACGTGAACTTATCCATCTAAGCTTAATGAGGTGACAATGATGTAGTCTGTTGCATATTAAATCAACTCTAATCAAATTTTAACATTCTGATTTGAGTTGCACATCTATTACCTGTTTCATTGTTCCTTTGGTTGGAGTAGGTTGTTTGTTAGATTCCTAATTTAATGTGTCCTATTCTCTTAGTAGCACAGGTTATGAATAAGAAGTTTTAGGATGATTTGGAGATAATAAAATGAAAATCATTGAACTGAGTATCAAGTTTTTCGACAATTTCTGATTTGTCTGAGTATTGTAGTATTTTATGGGATTATTTACCCATCCTCCCGTTAAGATATCTTCGGTTCTGCGCTTTTAAAGTCCTAGTCATCTTTAATTGTTGTACTAGTGTGTCTTCCATTATGAAGAAAATAACTTGATGGCTTTTATTCGTGCATTCTGATGTAACTGAGAGTGGCTTTGCAGGGAGAGTTTTACAATTACTCAGGGTGTGGAAACACCTTCAATTGCAATCACCCTCTCGTCCGCCAATTTATCTTAGATTGCCTGAGGTAGATTTTCTTGGAATTGGTCCTTATCTGTCTAGATGATCTTGTGCAAAGTAGTATGATGAATCTTAGTCAATAACTTGATTGTACATTTTCTTTCACTGTGCTATCATCTGCTGTTTTGTAAATTTTCCAATAGAGTCATTGCCTGGTTTTTTCCTCCAAATTTGTAATCAACTGATGCAAGATCAGAAATTTTACAAATGGAACTCAGGCAATATTTATCTGTACTTGTGCATGGTTAAATATATAATATATATATATATATATATATTTTCCCTTACAACCTGAGGTTCGAATCCATGACCTCACAGTTATAAGCCCCCACCCTTACCACACTTTCCAAACCCTCCCACCAGGTGTCAATGTTTTTCTTCATTTAGGGTGTGTGATGGATTATATTTCAATAGATGAGGGATAATATATATTTTTTCTTTGGAAAATTACCCTGTAGATGTCCAAACTTTTGTCATCTGTCAATTTTGGCCAATAAATTATTTTCTTTGCGAATCGTCCATTAAACATTTTGAAGTGGTCACTTGGTTATTCTGTCTTTTTTAGTTAAAATTTACAGAATGATTAAAATTATTGATCCTTTTACACTCATGATATGCTAATTCTGTCAACTTTTGTGCCTAGATTTAATGGAGTGGCTAAAAATGACCATTTTAAAAGGTTTGATGCGTGATTTGTTGACCAAAAGCAATCAATGATAAAGTTCTAGGCTTGCTTGTTAACATATTTTTTTCAGAGAACAGTCAAAATTTTCTCTGCAAAAGTCAGCTTATCCAAGCAATCCAATCACATCACATCCAAATTTCAAAATTTCAATTCAATTCCCTCATACACAATTATTGAAAAAAATCCCTCCAACACACTTTTTCTCTTCCCATACAAGAATTCCCTTAAAAAAAATTTACATTTGCAATAAAAAGTTTAAGAAAAAAAATGTAAACATAGCCTTAGTGACCGCCCAAGTAATTTCCCCTTTTTCTTCTTGTGGTGGGAAGTTTGCCAATGGTTATGTCGTTTTCATATTACTGTTTCATCTTCTCCCTCCACCCCCTTTCAACAGATACTGGGTAACAGAAATGCATGTAGATGGCTTTCGCTTTGATCTTGCTTCTATCCTGACACGAAGTAGCAGGTAGTCTGCCCACCATGTAATTCTAATGCTTAGTCTAGTTGGAAAGTATTTTTATTGATCACTCTTTTGTTCATTTTGTTTATCCAGCCTCTGGGATGCAGCTAATGTTTATGGAAATTCAGTTGATGGTGACAATGTTAACACTGGTACTCCTCTGAGTAACCCACCATTGATTGATATGATTAGCAATGATCCAGTCCTACGAGGAACAAAGGTTAAATATATTTTCTTTCTGTTTCAATGGGTAGTTTGAGCTTCTCTCATTTGAAGTGTCAGTCAAGCTTTTGAACAATGTGCTTAGAAACTAATGGAACATAGAAATCTCCTGTCTGTACAGACTTGATCACTAATCAATAATGTTCAACTTTCTTTATTGAAGTAAAGACTCTGTCCAACTTAAATTCCAATTATATTTTTACCCTTGGTGCTTTTTCTAAAGCTGAAAGATATTCTGAGTTACTGATAAGAACCCAAAATTTCTTTCTTTTGGTTCTTGCTACCTTCAGCATATGCAAAATTCCTAATTCTAGTATGTTCGTCTTTACCGTTGCAGCTTATAGCTGAAGCATGGGACTGCGGAGGCCTCTACCAAGTTGGCATGTTTCCTCATTGGGGCCTTTGGTCAGAATGGAATGGGAAGGTGAGTTACTCTTTCCATCCCATAAAAATACTCTTGTTTGAAAATTGTTTTGTCCACGAAAGGAGTTCAGTTCTTATATTTTTGTTTTCATACATGTCATTTTAGTTTCAAAATTCAAACTAATATGAGTAAACATGATTTTTATGTAGTTTACAATTAAAACATACCTTATCGAAAATAAAAGTTACACCTTGCCCAAACTGAACTATTACTATGGGACAGAGCGAGTATATTGGATGAAAAGAAGACAAATATATGACTGTAGATTAACAGTTTGGTTGGTTAGAACCAGTGCAAATATGATGATACTTGATTGAATAGTTGCTTTTATTGTCTCGTTCCATTAGCAAATAGGGATACATTGAAAAGTAAGGATGGATGTGGCAAAAACAACAGTTAACAAAAAATTGAATATTACACTAACTAGGCATATTTGAAGAATATCTCATCTATAGCATGCATGATTTGTCTTGTGACCGCTATAGCTATAAACTGGGTATTTCTGAAGCTCTTTAGATGTCAATATTGGAATCTAAAGAGAAACAGCAAGCAAATGTATTAGGACTCTGGACTTGTTGAGAATGGACTGAGTTATCGCCATATCTAAAGGAATTCATATTGATACACAGAACCTAGAATTTTCACTGCCTCTTCTTCAAAAGGATGGTTTATTTTGGATGCTATTTTCTGAGTTAAGATTAATTATAGGGTGGGTAATATTTTTCTTGTTTTCGTTTTGAACATTGTTGTGATTAAAAAGTCAAAAAGTTGTAGATAGCTTAGAGACCCTCAGATCATTTGTTGTAGCCTCTAGATGTGAAGGCTATAATGGCAACATTTGGCCTACTATCTTGCCATGTTCTAGTTTTAATTGGGTGAGGGCCTTCACTGATTATAATTTTTAATTTCCTCTTTTTCCCGATTCTTCCTTATAAGTTTGTCTCTCTTTAGTACTTGAAGAAAAGATCAAGTATCGTTTTATTTTCTTTCTCCAGTACCGGGACATTGTGCGGCAGTTCATAAAAGGTACAGATGGATTTTCTGGCGCGTTTGCTGAATGTCTTTGTGGAAGCCCCAATTTATATCAGGTATCCTATTTTCAGAATGTTTTCTCTCCCTTCAGCAGGTCTTCTAACCTTTAGTATTAATCTATAAGGTCACCTTTTACAAAACCTTTTCTGTGTTCAAGCTTTTTTGTTATATGTTTCTTAGATGGATATAATGTACCTGCCCGATACATCTTCAAAGTTCTTTATATAATTTGCTATATGTTTCTCTATAGTTGTTAATTCTATTCATTTCTAAATAGGAAGGCGGAAGGAAGCCCTGGAACAGCATCAATTTTATCTGTGCACATGATGGCTTTACTTTGGCTGATCTGGTGACATATAATAATAAACACAACTTAGCGAATGGAGAAGATAATAATGATGGGGAGAATCATAATAACAGTTGGAACTGTGGTCAGGTATACATCTTATATTATATTTTTCATAAATATATGCTCCACTTTATTTGTCTCATTGTTTGGATTCTGATGAACTGGATGTGTCTGAGATATCATTCGGTTATGTTCTCTTATGCATGCAAATTAGATTGTATACAGTGCATGTTCGAACAGCCTTGACCTACAATGTTTGTATTTCATGAAGTCCAATGTTTGAGGAAATTGTATATTGCATTTTGTTGTTTCTAGCATCTTATCATCTAACACACATAGAATATCTCTTGAGTGAAATTATCATGTACATAAATCATCTTTGGAATGTTACTCCTTTTGGATATGGAGATTAACCTTCATAGTTTTAAAAAATAACGTGATTCAGGGTGGGTCAGGTAATGGATTGGTGAATCAGTTTCCATTGTGTATAGAAACATCATGCACCCTTCCTTCACTTGTTCTTTCTCTTGATGCAGGAAGGAGAGTTCGCTAGTCTTTCTGTGAGGAAGTTGAGGAAAAGACAGATGCGAAATTTCTTTCTCTGTCTCATGGTTTCCCAAGTAATACATTCTTATGAACATTTCTGATGAATGACTAAGCGTTTTTAGTTTTGCTTGTATTATGTGTCATCAGCCAATGATGATTCTGTTATTATTTTAGAGGCATAGATAATAGCAACAATTAATTTAAGCATTCCTATCGTTTGGGGATTTCTTTGTTCGATGTGATCCAAATTTGTACCATGCTCGAGTTGGCCAACTTATTATTGCTGATTCTGCCTTGTACTGTCAAGTAAAATTTACTGTTCTCTTCATTCACAGGGTGTTCCCATGGTCTATATGGGTGACGAATATGGCCATACAAAAGGAGGAAACAACAACAGTTACTGCCATGACAACTATGTACAGTACTAAAGCTCAATAAAAACTTAAATTTATGTGAATACATTGAATTTGGGTGGCCCATCTGTGACTTTGGCTGCAGATCAATTACTTCCGGTGGGATAAGAAGGCAGAAGCCTCATCAGAGTTTTTGAGATTTTGCAGCCTCATGACCAACTTTCGCCAGTAAGTTTGTGATGTGTAGGTTTCCGAACTATATACTGCAAAACTAAAACTAGCTCACCTTATTTTGTGCTTTGTGACTTTGGTAGCGGATGTGAATCTCTAGGCTTGAATGACTTTCCAACAGCAGAGCGATTGCAATGGCATGGTCATGCTCCTGGAATACCTGATTGGTCAGAAATGAGCCGATTTGTTGCTTTTACTCTGGTTTGTACTCCAGTTTTTCTCCATATAGAATCCCCCATGTAGATTTATGCATGTATGCTGCTTGTTAATGACTGGTTCTCTCTTTGTTTGGATCTGTGTTGTGCGTGAAAAGGTGTGGTTCACTTAAGCAGCTCAGGCAATGGAGTTTGTGTAATATTTCTTGATCCTTTGACCTGGCCAGACTAAACCTTAAAACAAACATTTCCGCATTCGATTTACCCTGACAACAATTGAACCATAGAGTTGCTAATGTGTGTAGTCAAAACTTTAGTCTGCTAGTGTCAAAACTTTAGTCTGCTAATGTCAAAACTTTAGCCTAAAGGGACACTCTTGCCTATTTCTCTGAAGTGTTTGCTCTTAACTAATTTGAAATCTTTGTTTAGTTTGCTAATATTGTATAGACACTGCTCAGAAGTTATTGACTTTATTGCTTGATTTGAGCCACAATGGCATGGGACAGATTGCAATACTAAGAGATGTGTATGAGTCCTTGCAGACTGACTCGATGAAGGGGGAACTTTATGTTGCCTTCAACGCTAGCCATTTACCTGTAACCATTGGGCTGCCAGAAAGGCCTGGTTATAGGTGGGAGCCGTTGGTGGACACTGCAAAGCCCGCGCCACATGACTTCCTCTCCTCTGATCTTCCTGAGAGAGAGCTTGCAATCGAACAGTATTCGCACTTTCTTGATTCTAATCTATACCCTATGCTTAGTTACTCTTCTATTATTTTGCTGCTATCTCCTGATTCTAAGGCTTAAATAAGTTCATTTAGGTTGAATGTTAGTAGAAATGATGGTAAAAATCCTGACAATACATGTAAATTATATGTATAGTGAATTTGTTGTTTATTTATGTTAATATCTCACAATTATTATTAGCTTTCAAAATATCATATTTAGCTATTGATTAACTCTTGCAGATTGATAAGGCTGTCTTTTGAGAATAACAGCCATCGCTTCCCCTGTTTGATAATTCTGCCATACAAATACTAGAAATGGGCAAATATCATGCGTCAAGCTAGGCTAGGAGCAGGAAAGCTTTGCAACGCCACTTTCAAATCATCCATCCAAAGCCCGGATCAGCATAGGAGTGAGAAATCATAAGCTCATTCCAGTTCTTCCTCCAGCTCCTTAAAGCTAAAAAAAAAAAAAAAAAAAAAAACTCCCGATCACGCTATTGATGTACATGGACCCTTAAACATGCAAGGAAGCAACTAATCCTTGTTCTTGGCATCGTCCAATTCTCATTTCAGAGCAGATCTTTAGTAGCTATAACATTTTTCTCCATTCCATATCCTTCCAAGTCGTGTAACAGTGCGAACAATGATTTGTCAAGAGATCTAACTTCCTCCCATCAATTCATTAAAATAGTCCACTTGAGCTTTCTTGTCAGTGTAACTATGATGCCTCGGGGAAATTGCTGATGAAGTTGGTCAACCCTTTGCTAGTGCCAATGGATAAGTGCAACTGTACCCTCATGCCATTAGGTTTTGTCGAGAGCAGTCATGACTGCAGTTTTCATTTATGAGATTTCAAGAAAAAATCCATTGCTTTGCTCTTTGCCTTGTCCACTTTACTTTTTTCTTTCTTTGTTCTCCTTCCTTTCTCTCCACGAAACATTGAACAGTCAGTGATATGCCCTCCCCTTGAATTGTGTATTCCCGAGAGTGAAAGAAAAAACTATATGCAAATTCTATTTGCAGCAGAATAAACTTTAATTTGTCGATCAAATTGCTCAATTTGTTCAGTCTCTAAGGTATTCACACGAACAATTTCTTGAAACTTTATCGTACTGAACACACAAAGGTAATAGGCTAGGATCCTCCACTCAGTCAAGACAAATTGATCTCAGGAAAGTCAAAGTCCTTTCTAATTTAATGTGATGTGATCGGAGTCCTCTGCATGTCTTCCTATATTTAAAGACCGAGACATTCGCATGCAAGAGGTATCTTCAACAGACTGATGCCACGAATGTAGTGATCGTGTCGTGATCGTGTCAGCCAATAGCTCTGTTAGTTACAGAGTTTACATTTAACTTAAGTTAAATTATAATTCTGTAACTCTGTAATTAATTTATCTAAATATTAGATAAATTACATATAGATACCAAGAATTAAAATATCTTATATTGTTATCCCCAAATCAGTTTAACAATGAATCATTTAATTGTGTGTGGCCTTTTAGATTTTTAAACTACTTGGCAAATAAATATAAAGCGTAATCTTAGTTTTAAATGATTTTAGTACAAAACCAAAAAACTCCCACTTGTACTAAAACCAATTTTAGTCATGAGAATTTTAAAATAAAATAAATTAAACAACTTTAATTCATCGTTAATTATCTAATTACCTCTTTTATATTTATAGATCAATGGCGACCTCTAGTCAAGGCATCATGACCACCCAAGAGTTAGGAAAAGTCAAATGATCGACTTCACCTGTCTATGGAACATATTTCATGTATTCATTCCTTTCACAATCACCTATTCCCATTAGTAAAGAGTAAGGTATGAGTGTCAACTCTTTTATATACTAATTTATTTCTTGTTACCGAATCCAACTCTCTTTAAATTTAATTTAGAACTCATCTAAATTTGATCGTTTGCAAACTTTAGAGTTGACATTCTAACAAGTGGCCATACTGAGAATAAACTCTCTTATTAGTAAGGAGCGGGGAATCCTTTATTGATCATAAACTATTACACTTGTGCTTTTTATTGTACCTAACGTCTACCACTTGCATAATCTTTTACAACTATGTGAAAATAGAGCCAAAACACAAAAATAGGCACAAGCAATGCTCTTATGACCTCAAGTCTAAGAATCTATTATACTCTGTCAGGAAGAGATTATACCAATTGCACTCAAAAGTACAACCAATTGGTAATCTCTTAGCGGATCAGTCCAGTGAACTTGTTCACAACAATTCACTCATGTATCACTATACAAGCCAATCTATCTGTATTAACAATGCCCTTGTTTTGTTAATACTATGATTATGGGCATTTAAGAATAATAATATTATTCTAAGGACTTTTATCATTTGAACAAACATAAGACATGAATGATAAAGATGTTATATTATTCATTGCATAAATTCAACAAAAATTCAAATACTGTGGTATTTACAAAACATCATTCCTACAATGTCTAATACCAATCACTCAAGCACTTGAGACCAAATGAAACAACATGACTTTCATTTTTTTTGGGGGACAAAGCTACATTATCGTTTGTAGGAATTTTTTCTATTCTAATTTCATTTATACCGATGATCTCTCTAATCAAGTGATAGCGCCTAAGGACACGTTTGGACCGTTGATGAAACCTTGGTTCCTTTGCTTGTCAATAGTTTCGGTATTGTCACAATACAGTCTTATTGGATCAACACTTGAAGGAATGACTTCTAGTTCAGTTATGAAATTTCTAATCCAAACAACCTCTTTTGTAGCTTCAGAAGCAGCAATGTATTCGGCTTCCGTTGTAGAATCTGCAGTAGTTTCTTGTTTACAACTCTTCTAACTTACTACACCACCATTCGGAGTAAATATGTACCCTGATTGTGACTTGAAATCATCCTTGTCAGACTGAAAACTTGCATCAGTGAATCCACAAGTCTCAAGCTCAGCTCCTCCATAGACCAAGATTAAGTCTTTAGTTCTTTTTTAAGTACTTAAGAATATTCTCGATTGCGGTCCAGTGACTATCACCTGAATTGGCTTGGTATCTACTCATAACACTTAAAGCATGGGAGACATTAGCTCTTGTACACAAAATTGCAGACATGATAAATCCTATAGCAGAAGCATAAGGGATATCTTGCGTGTTCTCAACTTCTGTCACTGGGCACATTTGCTTAGAAAGGTGAATCTCATGTATCATTGGAATAAACCCTTTCTTCGATTGATCCATGCTAAATCTCTTTAGCATTTTATCAATATATGTTGACTGTGAAAGACCAAACAACCTCTTAGATATATCACGATATATCTTTATCCCTAAGATATAAATTGCTTCTCCTAGATCCTTCATTGAGAAGTTCTTTGACAACCACATCTTGATTTATTCAAGTGCAGGTTTGTCATTTCCCATAAGCAATATGTCATATACATATAGTATAAGGAAAACCACAATGCTCCCACTAATCTTTTTGTATACACAAGGTTCTTCTTCATTTCTTGATAAAACCAAACTGTTTGATTATCTCATCAAAACAAATATTCCAACTTCTTGAAGCTTGTTTGAGTCCATAAATAGACTTCTGTAGCTTACATACCTTTTTAGGGTCTTTTGATATGAAACCTTCAAGTTGTATCATATACACTTCTTCTTGCAAATTTCCGTTATGAAATGCAGTCTTAATATCCATTTGCCAGATTTCGTAATCAAAGTATGCAGCTATTGCAAGTAAATTCCTAATGGACTTCAGCATAGAAATTGGTGAAAAGGTTTCGTCATAGTTAATACCATGTCGTTGTGTGAAACCTCTTGCAACCAATCGTGCTTTGTAGGTAGACACTCTACCATCTGTGTCAGTCTTTTTCTTAAAGACCCATTTTCACCCTATAGGTTTAACTCCTTTAGGTGGATCAACCAAGGTCCAAACTTGGTTCTCATACATGGAATCCATTTCATATTTTATGGCTTAGAGCCACTTCTCGTAGTCCTTATTGTTAGTTTTGAATACAGAAAAGCTATGGCTTGTATCAAAAACTAATATCCACAGATGACATATCATTTTGTTTCAGTATTAAATTGTTCCATTATATCAAAGAACTAGATAACGGGGTGTGGAAAGACACAGTAGATACCATTATTGGTTAAAGTATTGATATAAAAAGTATGCTTGTAACTGAGATAGTCTGAACATGCTATCGGTATAAGTTATCGTGTGGTTTAGAAATTAGTTTATCTAGACTAATTAAATCAAACGGATGTGCCCGGGGTATATTGAGCACGACGACCAGTTTGGATAGAATTGACTTGTACTGATCGGCGTAGTCAATTCGGTCCTAGTATTTAGTCTCTCAATCCTGAGATTGGGATGGGCGTGAGAGTTAGATATCATATGCTTTGATGTGCCAAAGAGTGCGGTCAATTGAGGCCTATACCTCTGTAGGTTGGGTATGCGGTGTTTAGCTTCTTACGTGCCATTGCTAGTCGGAGGAAGCCACGTACCGGTTTGCTGGGTTGATGGTGCTCCCGAGATAAGCTCGTAAGGTTTATTATGCTAAACCTGGCCGGTGGACTTTATGTCCGGTATAATAAAAAGGTCGAGTGGTACTAATCTCGGATAGCAAGAAGTCGGTGAATTAGTTTGTCAGTAAATTGATAAACCGACGAGAACTAGATCTTTAATGTGGGGAGATAGAAGAAAAATAGTGGCGCGATGTAAAGTCATTTTTGAGCGGTAGTTCCATAGTTAGTCCGATAGGGGTACGACTAATTATGCATTTGACTAATTGACAAAGTGAATTAATTAATCCTAAAGGTTTAATTAATATTTAATTGATAAAGTGGATTAAGAAATTAATTCTATTTGAATTAATTAATCTTAAGGGTTCGATTAAATTAAATTAACGAAGTGGGTTAAGAAATTAATTCGAATGAGTCGATTGGAGTTGATTAGTCTAGGAAAGACTAAGCGGTCAACGAAAGTCAAATTAAAAGACCCAACTTAAAAGCCCACTAGGTCTCTATTAGAGCTCCCTATAAATAGAACACTTGAGGCCAAAGAAAGATTAAGAAAAATCTTGTAAGACAAGTCTTGCCTCTTAGAGTGAGAAAGTTCTAGAGAGAGAACTTCTTCTTCTTGAAGCTTCTTTCTTGAAGTCGAACTTGATATCTCACTTCTCGAATTAGATAAGGTCCAAAGGTATTAACTTTGCGAAGCTTAGCCTGCTGCATTTTTATTTTGGGACTGCCACCAGTTTTTTCCTTTCGGTCTGCTGGTTTGTTCTTGTTTTTCCGGCGAAGTCCAAAGGCTGCTGTTTGGCGTGTTGATCTTGCTGCTGCCGTGTTGATCTCTTGCTCATCTTGGTGATCCACGGTGGTAGTGGTCCAGATCGCGGCTGAGCAGGGAGTTTGGGTCTTTGATTAGTGGTGTTTTGAGGCGGAAAAGGGGGCAGTTTCCGGTGGTTGTGCAGCTGGGCTTCAGGCGAAGTTTTGGCCAGCTGTTATCTTTTTCGAGTTCTTTCTTATGGGTTTTCATGGGCTTTGCGAGTACACTTCGATAGATTATTGCCCATGCAATATTCGAAGTTTCTTGGAGTCATCTATTAGATTTCGGTGGTAATTGCAAGAAAAGATTTGGTTTTTCTTATTGCGTTGGACTTCGCTTCAAAGGTATAACCTTTAATCCTTCCGCTTTTAATTAAAGGTTTAATCTTTGTGCATTAGATATCAATTTAATAAATTAAATAAGTATAAACCTAGATCCATTCATGGGAAAATGAATTTGAGCCTGAGCTTTGTCGAAAGCTTCCGATTCTGGAATGCATTGCACAAAAGTGAGGTTTTCGATTTAGCCCGGGCTTGTTCTGTTTTCCTTCACTTATCACATAAGACCTCATCGTAAGTAGTTAGTTCATTCTCAATAAAAAACACATTATCATACCTTTTGGCTGACGATGTGTCCTACTAGACTTACGTGTACCTTGTGTATCTTATTCCACTTGTTCTGGGATGTTATTTTGTGGTACTTTAATTTCTTCAATTTCCACTGAGCTCCTACTTGCCTCTTCTAGAATAAACTCTTTTTCTATAAATATGGCATATTTTGAGTCAAAAACATTTTGCTCATTGGGATTGTAGAAGTAATATCCAAAAGTTTCTTTCGGATATCATACAACAAAACATCTCTCAAACTTCGTATCAAGCTTGTCTGATTCCACCATTTTAACAAAGGCAGAACACCCTGAAATCTTCAAATATTTAAGGTTTGTTTTCCTTCCTTTCCATATCTTATATGGGGTAAAGTTTACAGTTTTAGATGGAACATAATTTAAAATATGGGCATCATCACTTAGAGCATATCCCCAAAATGATTTGGGAAGTTCTGCACGACTCATCATGGAACGACCCATAGCTAATAAGGTTCGATTTCTCCTTTCAGATACCCCATTTAACTATGTAGTAAATGGAGGAGTCCATTGAGATAGAATATCATTTTGTTTATGAAAACATTGAAATTATTGGCTTAGATATTCTCCATCTTGATCTGATTAAAGTGTTTTAATACTTTTACCAAGTTGTTTTTCAACTTCACTTTCATACGCTTTGAACTTTTCAAAGACTTCAGATTTATACTTTAATAAGTATACATGACCAATCTAGAATGATCATCCGTGAAGGTAAGGAAGTATGAAAAACCTCACCTAGCTTGAATTGACATAGGTCCATATACATCGGTACGTATGAGACTAAGCAATTTTGTAGTTCTTTCACTCTTTCCAAAAAATGATGTTTTGGTCATTTTACCCAATAAACAAGACTCGTATTTTTCATATGATTCATAATCAAATGAACCCAAATAGCCATCTTTATGCAATTTGGTTATGCATTTCTCGTTTACATGATCAAGTCTACAGTGCCAGAGATATGAATTTTTGAAATTATCAACCTTTGATTATTATTTATGTTGAATACATGATTCTTAGGATCAAGAATGTAAAGGCCATTACATAAATAACCAATGTCATAAAAAATATTATTACGATAAATATAACAACTCTTATTCTATGAAATTATCGTAAAACCATCCATATCATCCAAATATGTGTAAGAAATAGAATAAAATAACAATTATTAAGTTCTAGAATCATGCCACTTGGAAAAAGAAGACTATAAGTCCTTATAGCTAAATCAACAACTTTTGCTCTATTACCAACTCGTAGGTCCATCTCCCTTTTGGCCAGCAATCTACTTCTTTTTACACCCTGCATATTTGTACAAATATGAGATCCAAATCCGGTATCTAATACCCAAGAGTCAGATTTTAAAGTAGAAAGATTGGTTTCAATCATAAACATACCTGAAGCAGAGGTAGAGGCTTCACTAAGCTTCTTTTCCTTCAAAGTATCCAGGTACTCTTTGTAGTTCCTTTTCCAGTGGTCATCCTTATGGCAGTGAAAGCATGTGCCATTGGGCTTCTTTTCTTCTTTCTTATGGCTTGCTTTGGTAGTGGACTTTTCTTGTTCTTCTTAAGAATAGTATTTGCCTTCCTTTTCTTGGAAGACTCCACCATCAACACACTTCCCTTTTCATTCTTTATTGATTGCTCAGCAGTTGTGAACAAATTCAATAACTCCGCCAAAGTATCGGTCTCTACTTTGTTCATGTTATAATTCATGATAAAGTTTGAGAAACTAGGAGGCATGAATTGCAGTATCAAGTCAACACTTAACTGATGCTGCATTGTGAATCCCAGTTTCTTAATTTTCTCAATGAGGCCAATCATCTTTAGCCCATGAGCTGCCACGGAGGAACCTTCTACTACCCTGCATCGGAAGAGCTCTTGAGAGGTATGATATCTTTTTGTCCTAGCTCTGTTCTGATACACTGACTTCAAGTGAGTCTATCTTTGAAAAAACAGTCATATCCTCATGCTGCTTTTGTAATTCATAACTCATTGAGGCAAGCATGATGCAACAAACACTTTCAGAATCTTCCAAGTGTTTGTTATACTTGTCCTTTTCCCCATTGGTTGTTGTGTCAGCTAGCTCTTTAGGAATATGGTTGTCAAGCACATAAGATAACTTCTCATTCCTAATAACTATTCTCAAGTTTTTTACTCATTCCTAATAACTATTCTCAAGTTTTTTACCCATTCCATAAAGTTAGGGCCTGTGAACTTGTTATCAAACAAGATGTTTCTCAAATTCACAGCAATAGGCATGTTCTACAATAAATGAAATAAAATAGGATAAATATTAATGCAATCAGCAAAACCAAAACACATAGGATTAATCCAATTGCAACAATTGAAATAATTCTTTACAAAATAACCTTGGGTTAGCCCAACAAGTTATTTGGCCCTTAATTATTTAAGCCCTTCCAGAGATTTATTCTCATAATTTAAAATAACCCTATCTTGGTAAAACAACCTTGGGTTAGCCCAACAAACTGTTCGAACAAAACCCATTTTAAAATTTAATAATGGAAGGCAACTTGTGGATTTAATATTATTTGAGGGATTTTAAAAATGTCATCACATTATTAATGTCGAGTGTGTCTTACAGCTTTTTCAAATTAAACATTTTACTTTGATAGTGAGTGAAGTAAGACACATGGTTTGATTAATGTATTCATTTAAATTTATTACCAATTGACATACAATATGCAATTTTAAATAAATTCATAGCATGCAATTTTAATTGACATACAATCATGCATTTGATCAAACCATATTTCACATTGACATAATGTTCAAGTAACTCATTTAAATATACATGCATAACATTCTAATCATATTAGAATGAATTAAAATTGAAGGGTTAATTAAGTTTTTGGGCCAATTTTAGAAGTTTTAAAAAGTTTATGCAACAATTGCAAAAATTATTTAAAACCAAGGATTAATTTGTAAGAAAAACACATTTTTCTAAATTAGGTTTGCTTTTGAAACTTTTCTAGGCCAAAATTAAACGAAACATAAAATTCTTGGCCTTTTATGTAATAAAAATAATTGTTGTTACTTAGCTTTATTTTAAAAACTTGAGTGAATTTTAAAAAAGGTCATCATACTTTGATAAAGTTTAACTTTTGGTCACTAACTTTTAAAAATTCAAAAAATGTCATTAACTTTTGCATTTGAATTTTGGTTTTAGTCATTCTGTCCATATTATCCGTGAAACCCACTAATGGACCAAAATCCACGTGTTTCCTTTTTTTTCCTATTCATTTTTCTTCTCCAGCCACCTTGCCACCCTTCTTGTCGGAAACAAGAAAACCCATCACCATTCTCCCAGAAACGTCCAAAAACATCTACATCCATGCATGTGAATTTAAGCCGATTTGTTTCACAAAGACAGTCCATCACGTCTCAGAACACTAGTACCACGTCAAAAAAAAAAAAACAAGCACCACGTCCAGAAACGTCTACATCCATTCATGTGAATTTAAACTGATTGTTTTCACAAAAATAGCCCACCACGTCACAGAACAACTAGCACCACGTCCAGAAACCTCTACATCCATGCATATGAATTTAAGCTGATTTTTTTCACAAAGACAGTCCACCACATCTCATAACACTAGCACCACATCAAAAACAACAAGCACCACATTCAGAAACGTCTACATCAATTCATGTGAATTTAAACTAATTTATTTCACAAAAATAGCCCTCCATGTCACAGAACAACTAGAACCACATCCAGAAACGTCTACATCCATGCATGTGAATTTAAGCTATTTTTTCACAAAGACAGTCCACCACGTCTCATAACACTAGTACCACGTCAAAAACAACAAGCACCACATCCAGAAACGACTCGTAATTTTGACGTGGTGCTAGTGTTATGAGACATGGTGGACTGTCTTTGTGAAAAAAATCAGCTTAAATACACATGCATGGATTTAGACATTTCTGGACGTGGTTCTAGTTGTTCTGTGACGTGGTGGGCTGTTTTTGTGAAAAAAATAAGTTTAAATTCACATGAATGGATATAGAAGTTTCTGGACGTGGTGCTTGTTGTTTTTGACGTGGTGGACTGTCTTTGTGAAAAAAAATCAGCTTAAATTCACATGCATGGATGTAGACATTTTTGGATGTGGTGCTATTTGTTTTGAGACGCGGTGAGCTATTTTTGTGAAAAAAATCAGTTTAAATTCGCATGCATGATGTAGACATTTCTGGATGTGGTGCTAGTTGTTTTTGGACGTGGTGCTAGTTGTTATGAGACATGGTGGGCTGTCTTTGTGAACAAAATTAGTTTAAATTCACATGCATGGATATAGACGTTTCTGGACGTGGTGCTAGTTGTTCTGAGACGTAGTGGTCTGTTTTTGTGAAAAAAATAGTTTAAATTCACATGAATGGATGTAGACATTTTTGGACGTGGTGCTAGTTATTTTTTACGTAGTGCTAGTTATTCTGAGACGTGGTGGACTGTCTTTGTGAAAAAAAATCAGTTTAAATTCACACGCATTGATGTAGACGTTTTTGTATGTGGTGCTAGTTGTTTTTCACGTGGTGCTAGTGTTGGAGTATAATACATAAGCTATGCTTGTATTGTACAGTTTCCCAGATTAAAATATCGAATCGTATTTCAGTCATATCTTGTTGTGCATTAATTGTTCATTTATATTATGTAAGTAGATGATGAGGTGTCTGGTGTGACACAGTAGATCTCATCATTGGTTGAAAGACATAATATATAAATGAGGTTCGTAACCAAGACAGTTTTGGACAAACTGTCGGTCTAGGTTATTATGTGATTCGGATAATTGGTTTGTCTAAACTGATTGAATCATATAGATATGCCCGGGGCATATTGAACTCGACCTTTAGAAATGATTTGTCTTGTACTGATTTAATAGACAAATCGATCCTTGTATTCTATCTCTAAATCTCTAGACTCGAGCGGGCATGAGGATTAGACATAGTGTACTTTGATCTGCCAATGGATGAGGTCAAATGTGGCCAATAGTTTCGGTGGGTTGGGTACGTGTGTTTAGTTACTTGGTGTGCTGCTGCTGGTCGAAAGGAAACCATGTACCTGTGAATCCGGGGTGATGGTGCTCTCGAGATGAGCTCGAAATGTTTATTATACTAAACCCGGCCGGTGGACTTATGTCCGGTATAGTAAAAAGGTCGAGTGGTACTAGTCTCGGAATTAAAGAAGTTAATTAATTTATCAGTAAATTAATTTTAATTAACGAGCACTATATCTTTGATGTTGGGAGATTAATGAATATAATTTAATTAAGTTGTTCTGGAAGCAATTCTGGTGTAGGATGGTAGTGCCAAAATTAATCCGTTAGTGGTACGATTAATTTTGTAATGGGTTAATTGAATAGGTAGATTTAATTAATTAATTGGTTAATTATTCATAAGGGTTAATTCAGTAATTAACAAAGTGGAATTATTTAATTAATTCCTAAGGGTTAATTAAGTAATTAACAAAGTGGAATTATTTAATTAATTAATTAAATCTTAAGTTTCAATTGGAATTAGGAAATCCTAAAGATTAGGAAATCTAGTAGGATTTGGTTTATCCTATCAGATTGGTTGCCTAATTGGATTTGGAAACTAATTCATTACCTAAACCCATTAGGAAGACCAATTCTAAACCAACTTGGGGTCTCTCTTGTAACTCTATAAATAGATAAGGGATTAGCTATTCAAGATACACAATTCAATAGATTCATAATTCAAGAATCTAGAGAGAGAAAATCCTAGAGAGAGAAAATGTTTCTCTCTCCAAGTCGGATTTTCAAGAAAGTGTGCTGCTGGTTTTTGGGTTTCTAGTGGCTGAAATTTTGGCCTTGGTTTATACCAGCTGCGCGTAGCTTTCTCTCTCTGCAGGCGGTGCGTTTATAGTACGTGCCAGGTGCTGCGGCGCTAGAGTTTTCTAGCAGGTGGATTGTGGTGAGTAGCTGATCAATTGACTTCTAGTTTGTTGCCCACACAACGTGAAGTCATAGTCTTGAGGCATACAAGAGAATCACCAGGTGCACGCTTCAAAGGTAACTTTCTAAGGTTCCGCTTTAATTAGAAAATTTTGTTGTGTGGTAAATCGAGCAATTGCAAACCCAGATCCAATGTGGCAAAACTCTTTCAGCTAGTTGTTCTAAGACGTGGCGTACTGTCTTTGTGAAAAAAATTAGTTTAAATTCGCACACATGGATGTAGACATTTCTGGACGTGGTGCGAGTTGTTTTTGATGTGGTGCTAGTTGTTCTAAGACGTGGTGCTAGTTGTTCTAAGACGTGGTGGGTTGTCTTTGTGAAAAAAAATAGCTTAAATTCACATGCATGGATGTAGACATTTCTGGACGTGGTGCTAGTTGTTCTGAGACGTGGTGGGCTATTTTTGTAAAAAAATCAGTTTAAATTCACATGAATGGATGTAGACGTTTCTGGACATGGTGCTAGTTGGTTTTGGACATGGTGCTAGTTGTTCTAAGACGTAGTGAGTTTTCTTTGTAAAAAAATAGCTTAAATTCACATGCATGGATGTAGACATTTCTGGACGTGATGCTAGTTGTTTTTGACGTGGTGCTAGTTGTTCTGAGACGTGGTAGACTGCCTTTGTGAAAAAAATCTATTTAAATTCACATGCAAGGATATAGACGTTTTTGGACGTGGCGAGATGTTTTGTGAAAAAAATTAGTTTAAATTCACATGTCTGGATGTAGACATTTTTGGACGTGGTGCTAGTTGTTCTGAGACGTGGTGGACTTAGCGAGGAAAAATAAAAAAAGACGTGCGCATCGATGAAACTTACTATATTTAGTAAGTGTACAGCTGTCATGCGAAAATTACTATATATAGTAGGTAGGTACATGTACCCACGGTGAAGGGTATACTTTCTGACCCAAATCCAATCCACGCAATTAAACGATTTTGCAAACATCAAATAATCCTAAAAAGTTATCTTTAACAACAATCTATCCAATATATATAGCATACAATCCCAAACAATAAACATCCACAATATTGGAAAAAAACTGACGATCAAGACAAAATATCATTTTAATGTGTGTAACAAGTAATTTAAGTTACTATTAAGCTTAAAAAAAGTCTAGCAAAGAACCGTCCCAGAATGTAAACCATTAACCCAACATAAAAGCCAAAGCAAATCAAGCTTTAATCTTCTCTATGTTCATGGGCAGGAACATCCCCAAGACAAGCATTTTTTATCATGTTACTTGCATAAATAAATAGAATCTTCAAGCATGTGGTTTCACTTGGGGAAAACAATATTACTCCCTCTCGCATAGAAAAAGAATCATTTTTTTGAAACTGTAAAATTTATCATACAGCTAAAATAGGCTGAATTGGTATTTTGGTCCTTATAAATGGAGGTGTTGCTGTTTTAGTCCCAAATAAAACTATGATTGTTGTTTTGGTCCTTTATCAATTTTTTATTAGCGTTTTTAGTCCCTTTTTACTAAAAAGTTTAGAAGAGTACGGATTAACTCATTTGATCGCTAGTCAAACATAATTTTTTCTTCAAAATGATTTATACCATGATGTTTTCAATCCATTTTATGACTCTGTTCTTCATGAATGCTCAACCAATTTAGATTGACTCACAATCCGAAATAACGATCGAAACCCTAAATGGGTTGAACATTCATGAGGAACCGAGTCATAAAATGGATTGAAAACATCATAGTACAAATCATTTTCAAGAAAGAATTAGGTTTAACTAGCGATCAAATGAGTTAATCTGTAATCTTCTAAACTTTTTCATAAAAATGGACTAAAAACGCTAATAAAAAGTTGATAAGGGATCAAAACAGCAATTGTAGTTTTATTTGGGACCAAAACAGCAATACCCTCATTTATAAGGGACCAAAATACAAATTCGGTCGCTAAAATAAGACTAAAACATGTAAAATAATATATTCATCTAGGATTTTTCTGGTGTAGGTGAAGAAATTGAATATTATATCTTAATTTTTAGTGCAGACACTTAGTTATAACATTAAAAAGACAATCTTTGAAAGCCAATCTACAAGTACATCAACTAACCGGAATCTTTAATCGAGTTCGCTTCACTGGAGGTCGCCGCCGATCAGAGATCCTTGGTGTCGTGCTGACGAGTCTGGTGTTAGGGCTGGGTGTTGTGACTTTGAGGCTTCGATCGGGTGACAAGACGACCTCACTGTGTGGATGACAAGAAGATGGACAGAACTGCGAAGTTGGTGCCATCGCGTCGACCTCGATCGACGAAAGTGCTGCTGCTAATGAACTTCAGACTGGGACGGACTTCGTACGGAGGGACCAACGAGAGCTTACATGGTGGTGGTACCGTGGTGGGCTGCGTGTGGTGGTGGTGGGATGATCCGAACGGTGGTAGTGGTTATAGATTTAGGGTTTTGTTTTGTTGGTTTAGAGAGGTGAGATGAGAGAGTCACAGAACAGAACGACGGGGCTGGGGAAATGGAATGACCTAATTTAGTTAACCCTATTGAAATTTACATTGTAGTCCTTATACATATTCGGTTTTCGACCGGGCCTCAAATTAAAAAAGCAAACTTCACAACCGCCCAATTAACTGCTTTACTTAATTGGTTATCCACCCGCAACCCCGAAAAACCCAAATAAGCCGCACCGAATAACCCGAATCACTTCGGTTTGGGCGGGTTATTCGGGTCAACCCGAATAGTGCACACCCTTAGACATAAGACAACTTTTATCTTCATGTGAGACCTAGACCAATTTGAATAGTTTTTAACCTTCAATTATTATGCATAAATATTCACAAACTATCAACAATAAGCTCTCATACCACTGAAAGAAAAAACTATATGTAAATCCTATTTGCAACTTTAATTTTTTCTGCCAAGAATAGAAGATAGTTTGTAGTTAACTTATGCAAGAAGTTTGTGCTAACCTTTTTCCCTGGATCAACAAATAAATTTTTTGATCGAGTTGCTCAATTCGTTCCGCCTCTAAGGTATCCACATGAACAATTTCTTGGAACTTTATCATATTGAACACACAGAGGCAATAGGCTAGGATCCTTCACTCCGTCAACACAAACTGATTTCACGAAAGTCAGAGTTCTTTAGGTTCCTAAACTACTTGAAAAAAAAATATAAAACAAAATCTTAGTTTTAATTGATTTTAGTACAAAAACATCAGGGGCAGAGGAAGAAGATTCATAGTAGAAAGATGTTGAGAATATGGACCAAAAACATCTTGTGTGGTTATTTTTATTGGCTCAGGAATTACTTGTACAACTACATGTTAGAGTTGAATACATAAGCTATGCTTGTATTGTACTTTTTCCCAATAATATATCGATTTATGTTTTGGTTATAACTTGTTGTGCATGATATGTCCATTTGTATTATGTAAGTAGATGATGAGGTGTCTTGTGTGACACAGTAGATCTCATCATTGGTTGAAAGACATAATATATAAATGAGGTTCGTAACCGAGACAGTTTTGGACAAAACTGTCAGTTTAGGTTATTATGTGATTCGGATAATTGGTTTGTCTAAACTGATTGAATCATATAAATATGCCCGGGGCGTATTGAACTAGACCATTAAGAATGATTTGTCTTATACTGATTTAATAGATAAATCGTTCTTGGTATTCTATCTCTTAATCCCTAGACTCGAGCGGGCATAAGGATTAGACATAGCGTACTTTGATCTGCCAAAGGGTGAGGTCAATTGTGGCCAATAATCTCGGTAGGTTGGGTGCGCGAGTTTAGTTGCTTAGTGTACTGCTGCTTGTCGAAAGGAAACCATGTACCGGTGCGTCCGGGGTGATGGTGCACCCGAGATGAGCTCGTTATGTTTATTATACTAAACCCAGCTGGTGGACTTATGTCCGGTATAGTAAAAAGGTAGAGTGGTACTAGTCTCGGAATTAAAGAAGTTAATTAATTAATTTATCAGTAAATTAATATATTAATGAGCACCATATCTTTGATGTGTGGAGATTATGAATATAATTTAATTAAGTTGTTCCGGAAGCAATTCTGGTGTAGTATGGTAGTGCCATAATTAATCCGTTAGTGGTACGATTAATTATGTATTGGGTTACTGACAAAGGTAGATTTAATTAATTAAGTAATTAATCTTTGTGTCAGTTGGTTGTGAATCATACCAGGAACTGGTTTGGGATAAGTGAATCCCTGTATCAGTTGGTTGTGAATCATACCAGGAACTGGTTTGGGATAAGTGGATCCCTGTATCAGTTAGATGTGTTTCAGTCCAGGAACAGGATTGAAAAAAACAGAATCCCAGTAGGAAGACCAATCCTAAACCAACTTGGGTCTCTCTTGTAACTCTATATATAGACAAGGGATTAGCTATTCAAGACATACAATTCAATAGATTCATAATTCAAGAATCTAAAGAGAGAAAATCCTACAGAGAGAAAAATTCTCTCTCTAAATTCAGATTTCTCCAAGCTTTAAGGCTGCCGATTTTCTCCTAATTTTTGGCAGCCTGCGTGTGGCTTTCTCTCTCTTCGGGCGGTGCGTTTACAGTACGTGCCAGGTGCAGCGGTGCTAGAATTTTCTGGCAGATGGATTGTGGTGAATTTTCTGGCAGGTGGAGTTTGATGTGTATCAGTCCAGGAACAGGATTGAAGGAAACAGAAACCCAGTAGGAAGACCAATCTTAAACCAACTTGGGGTCTCTCTTGTAACTCTATATATAGACAAGGGATTATCTATTCAAGATACACAATTCATAAGTTTTCAAGACAAGAAAACTAGAGAGATAAAATTCTAGAGAGAGAAATATTTTCTTCTCTCTCCAAGTCAAATTTTTGGAGCTTTGTGCGGCTGATTTTTTCTTCTACTTTGGCTAAAATTTTGGCCTGTTCAAACCAGCTGTGCGTGTAGCTTTCTCTCTCTCTCTCTCTCTCTCTCTCTCTCTCTCTCTCTCTCCAGGCGGTGCATTTATTGTACGTGCCAGGTGCAGCCGTGCTGGAATTTTTTGGCAGGTGGATTGTGGTGATTAGCTTATCAAATTGGTTTATAGATCATTGCCCACACAATGTGAAATCAAAGTCTTGAGGCATACAAGAGAATCACCTGAGTGCACACTTCAAAGGTATTTTCTAAAGTTCCGTTTTTAATTAGAGATTTTTGTTGCGTTGTAAATTGAATAAGTGTAAACCCAGATCCTGCGCAATGTTATTTCAAAAGGTTTGGAATAGCAATTGTGCTAGAGTCTAGGCCTGGCCAGAGATTTCGATTCTGGAATGCATAGCACGAAAGTGAGTTTCTGGCTAGGCCCGGGCAAATAATCTTTCAAGTTGTTCTTAGACGTGGTAGATTGTCTCTGTGAAAAAAATCAGTTTAAATTCACACGCATGGATGTAGACGTTTTGGACGTGGTGCTAGTTATTCTGAGACGTTCTTGATTATTACACATTCTTGATTATGATCAATTCAAAGTGGCAAAGAAAGTTGTTACACAAAAGAGATAGGATGATGGTAAGCGTTATCATGTGCCTTGTTGTATTGTATGGCATGCTAGGAACTAATTAGAAATTACAGCTTATCTTCCAGTTGCTTGATTGGCTAAATTCATGTCTTTCCATTGTGCCTTAAGTGAACCACGTCAGAGAACAACTAGAACCACGTCTCCAACAACTAGAAACACGTATAAAACAACTAGCACCACGTCTCAAAAATCAGTTTAAATTCACACGCATAGGTGTAGACGTTTTTGGACGTGGTGCTAGTTGTTCTAAGATGAGGTGAGATGTTTTGTGAAAAAATCAGGTTAAATTCACAAGTCTGGATGTAGACGTTTTTGGACGTGGTGCTTGTTGTTTGAGACGCGGTGCTAGTTGTTCTTAGACTTGGTAGACTGTCTCTATGAAAAAAATCTGTTTAAATTCACACGCATAGATGTAGACATTTTTGGACATGATTCTAGTTGTTCTGAGACATTTTTGATTATTACACATTCTTGATTATGATCAATTTGAAATGGCGAAGAAAGTTGTTACACAAAACAGACAGGATGATGGTAAACGTTAACATGTGCCTTGTTGTATGGCATGCTAAGAACTAATTAGAAATTACAGCTTATCTTCCAGTTGCTTGATTGACCAAATTCATGTTTTTTCATTGTGCCTTAAGTGAACCACGTCTCAGAACAACTAGCACCACGTCTCAAACAACTTGAACCACGTCTAAAACAACTAGCACCACGTCTAAAACAACTAGCACCACGTCTCAAAAATCAGTTTAAATTCACACGCATGGGTGTAGACATTTTTGGACGTGGTGCTAGTTGTTTGAGACGTGGTTCTTGTTGTTCTTAGACGTGGTAGATTTTCTTTGTGAAAAAAATCAGTTTAAATTGACATGCATGGATGTAGACATTTTTTGGACGTGGTTCTAGTTGTTCTGAGACGATGTGAGATGTTTTGTGAAAAAATCTGTTTAAATTCACATATCTGGATGTAGACGTTTTTGGACATGGTGCTAATTGTTTGAGGCGTGGTCCTATTGTTCTAAGACGTGGTAGACGTTTTTGGATGTAGACGGTTTTAGACGTGGTGCTAGTGTTTTGAGACGTGGTGCTAGTTGTTCTGAGACGTGGTAGATTGTCTTTGTGAAAAAAATCAATTAAATATATTATTATATATTAGGCTCGGTAGGCTCGTGAGCCTATCGAGCCTGATTTTGGTCTGCTCGATACTCGGCTCGTCAATGAGACAAGCCGGCTCGAGCTTGATCAACCCGAGCTCGAGCCGAACTTTGACCGAGCTGCTCGTGAGCTGCTCTGTTCGTTTACAGCCCTAGCTGGGTCAGTGGAAGTGGCAAGGCTATATTGTGTAGAGTGGGTGACTAAGTGGTGAATAGAGTACTAATGTGGCATGACTTGGTGCATATGGTGAGCACAATAAACAGGGGAAACCTTTGTTTCTCTCACCCCTCCCCACTCATATTCTCTCATTTGCCTTAGAAAAAAAAAAAAAAAACTTGCTTACTCTGTCACTGCTGCCATATTATTTTGCATCCTTACCACACTTCTTGGTATCCTAGAATATTTCCCAACCATAGAATCATGTTAAATTAACACAAAACCAAAATAGTTACCGTTATTCTGCCAAAAAATAAAACTAAACCAATTTTTTGCATTCTCAAAACCCGTCAACTTGGAAAAAATTAAAGTTTCAAGTTTTTGGTTATTCCAGCTAGTTTTTCCCGTCAATCAAAAGTTCCCGACGTATTCAAGTAAACTTCAATTAAGGTAGGCAATTCTTAACCATTTGGTTAACCACTAAATTTGGTTGTTATGCTTGTGGTACTGTTATGTTTTGCTTAATACCTCAATTATTTGTACTTAAGTAAAATTGTCCTTTAATCTATGTAAACTACTTGCTTACAGAAGCTTCTAGATCTAGATGTAGTATTAAAAAAATCGATGGTTGATACAGAACGTTCAGCATTTGTGGCTCGACTTTAAAATGTTATATCTCTTGTGAAACATGCTTGTAGCTAGCGAAACTTATTTTGGATGTAAGCCTCATACCTCAAGGTTTACTAATTATCGCTTAGATCGTTCTTTAGATTTATAAACTGTCCGGACGACATTTTTAAAATCCAGCTACTGCTGCTGTTTTACCGCAGCAGTTCTGTCGTTGTTCGGCGATTTTAACCTCTCATATCTCTTTCGTTATATGTCCATTTTAAATAAACTATATCTTGATTTAAATCTCTTCTCGTAAGGATTATACATAATTTTAAAGGATGTCGTTTGGGGTTTTATAACAACCAGAAACTGTTTTTGAATCTAAGGTAGTTTTGCTGATTTTCTGGAAAAATGCTGAACTGACCCTGCAACTTTGAAAATTCATATCTACCTCGTTTCTTGTCCGATTTGACCAAAATATGATTCTTTTTAAACCTCTAAACTTAAGGTTTACTTGGAAATTCGTGGTTTATGAAATGGGGTCACGAACACCCAAAAATATGGTTTTAAATAGATTGTGACACTAGCGCAGTGCTTAAATTTTGATATTTTAATTTTAGTATAAGAGCCTTTCTAATGGGAATACTAGGACGTGACGCTTCCGTCACGGAGAGCTTACGCTACTATGAACACGTGATCATGAATAGCACAAGTCGAGATTACAAGTTAAGATAACAACGCAAGGACGATTTTACGCCCCGTTCTAACTTGTCACGGGAATCGTTCTCGAGAGTTAACCTTTAGCTAACGCTATGAATAACCCTTGATAACTAGGCTACCGGTTAGTCTCCTTATTGGAAACTTTATTTTCCTTTGGCAGATCCGCAAGAAAATCTCATCGACTCCGTCTACATCAATCAAGGTGAGTTAACCCGCTAAACTTTTCAATTTGCTTCCCTAGTTAATAGGACTTGTATGAATGCTTGTATATAATCTACTACGAGTATGCATGCCTTGCCTAAACTTGGTACTTGATTTTGACGTGATACCCAAACGTTACTTGTGTATGCTTACTTACTTGCTCGCTTGTCTTGCTATCACTTGTCTCTACGTGCTTAGTTACTAGATTGTGATCTTAGGCCCGGGGTGTACTTTACCACACTGGTAACCAATGATCCTCTTGCTTGTGCTTGTTATATTATAGATTGATGTCTACATTGCATCAAGGGGTTCCCCTCACCCATTGTAGCTCTCATATGGAAAGAGCCGGCAGCGAGCTTGGTCGAACCTAATGATCTACTTTGGACTTGTCCCCAGGTACTCATGAGTTACCAGTGCACACCATTTGTACTTGCACTTGCACTTGATAATATCGCGTGACCGTGCCGGAGCCTAATCTCGAAAATATTACAGAGAGGATTCGTCTCGGGAAGTCTAGCGACAGGCTTATCCGAGCGGTGGACACAGCTAGGAGTCAAACGGGCCTACCTCCCAGCCATATAGGCTTGGGATTGCACCTAGATCCGACCATGTGATCTTGATATCCTTGATGTTGGTTATTCCTCTTATGTGCTTTACTCACCGTGTTATATGCCTTACCTGTTATGTGGTTTTACTTCTTATATATATAAACTATATGGAGTATCTGGGAAGGCTCGCTGAGCTTGCACGGTGCATGCTCATTCTGTTATCCCTTTCCCTTACCCTTAGGTCCAGATGCTCAATGATTGAGGCACAGACGTATAGAAAGGCGTTCTAGAAGCCTTTGGAGGTTACTAGAGAGACTTGTATATATTTTATGCGTATATCCGGCGATCATTATCTAGTTGCACATACTCAGAATAAGATCGATGCGGCCTTGTAGACCTCTCCTTTGAAGTCAGCATTGTTATATGACGATGGTTTCATATATATATATATCCCTTGGATTTCCTAGTAGACTCTACTCTAAGGATCTTCTTATGATGTTTTATTACTTTCTTTACAATATTTTACTTAATTTTTTGTTATATGTCTTGCGCTAGCGTATTTGCTCAACACGTGTCCTGGCGCGAGCCAGGGGGACGCAGGCTATGTCACTGGCAGCTGATTTGTTAGGGCAAGGCGATAGGGGCGTCACATAGTGCAAACGACATAACCGGTTGTTAGCTCCTATTACAGGTAAAAATGATTTGGTATATTTTTTAGTTAGTACAAATTGTTTTTTTTTTTTTTTTCCATTTCAAACATTTTTTTCTTTATTTTTTTTTCATATTGTAAGTTTGACATTCAATATATTCGTGTTTATTTTTATGTTAATATGAATATCAATAACATTATGCAGGTTTGGGCTTGGGAACGCATTCCTTGTGTCAGGCCAACGAGAGTTGCGCCGACTCACTGACCTGCGGATGGTTGTTAGTTGGCCGAACGATGGCACGTCCGTAAGAAGTTTGACAGCATGAGTCCTCACTGCTTGCCAACGTATAGAGATCAGCTAGAGGGTCTCCGAGATGAGGAGGTAAGTTTCTATATTTGTGAAATTCTTTGCGTATTAATATATTATTATATTTATCATCATTTTAATTAGTTTTATATTTAATTTTTTTTTAGTTTCTCTGAGAGCCGTACCTTGAGGACAATATGTTGGATTATCTCCCCAATTACTGTCGTGAAGGGAGGCAATGTTGGATGTCCCGCACTATACTTATTTACTGGGACGCTTACGAGCCTTACGAGGCTGGAAGGGTACTCCGACAGTTTGGATGCCATCAGCCCATTACTGATGACCCTATGATTTTCCCTTTGACGGCGGAGGTTTATGAAAAACGCCATAGCAAGGGAATCCAAGGCAAGGGGTTCATCAACTGGTAACTAGAACGTGCCAGGCAAGTTCATATTTGGCGAGATAGGACGACCAATGAATATTTACCTCAAGTTGTTTAAGAGTCCCCTCCACAGGCTGATGATGGGTGTCATAGTTGGTTTACCCGCCAGACTGTCAGACTCATCAATAATCCCAGCAATGATGACCCTAGGATAGATGGATACCGTGGTGCAATGGCCCGTGCCAAAGTATATGTAAGTTTTTAATAAATTTTGTAAGTTTGCCCTTTATATTATTTTTAATTTATTAATATTATTCTTGATGTTGTTTTCAATTGTTTATTTTATATTTAGTATAATTGATGTTTTTATTTGTTAGTACTATTATATGGTTGACGGTTGTTGAGTTTTGTTGTGGTTTATGGTTGATTTTGTATTATGTTTTGTTGGATATGGATGTGATTGTGTTTGTTGTTGTATGTTCTGTTTGGGAATTTAGAAATTTGATTTTACTGTCGTTATGCTGCCTAATTTTTGTTTACTAAAATAATTATGTTTAACATGTTTTCGTAGGTGTCAAAGTATATGTAAGTTTTTAATTGAATTGATGTTTTAATTATTTTACATATTCTCAATTATTATCGATTATTTTTATAACACCTAAAATTTTTATATATTTGTTTGTAGTCAAAATGCATGGGTGACTGGTACAACAGGACTATTGATTTCTAGAGTCAATACCTCTGAAGACATGATGCTCAACCTGAAGTAGTACAATACATAAATGAGTTGTCTAACTCTCTACACAATGTACTCACACTTGCTCTTTCCAGATGCTGCAATTCGATAATCCTGCTGGTTCACAAATACTCGCCGATGATCCACCATATTTCACTCAGGGCCCACATCCAGCTCTCATTTCAAGGCACGCCTCTCCAACTAGGGGGGCAAAAAAAGGAGGGCAATCGGAAAAGAGCGTATACCTATGGAGCCTATTGGTGATCAAGATGAAGAAAGTGAAGAAGCTTCAGGAGATGAAGAAGAGGTTCAGACTAGCGATGATGATGATGATGATGATGATGATGAGAAGGATGATGATGATTCTGGAGATTCGCTGCCACGTGAAGGTGGAGGTGGATGTGGTCCTGGAGTTGGAGGTGGTCGTGGAGTTGGAGGTAGAGGTTCTCAAGCTTCAAGTTCGAGTACTGGCCCTATTTCTAAGAGGGTCGATAGAAGACATGCGAGTCGACCCTCTCGATATGGATTTAGTTAGATATTTTGTATTTCTTTTGGATCTTTTGTTATTTGGAGTTTTTAGTATTTATCTTATTTAACTAACATTTTAGATTATTTTATATATTATTGTTCAATTAAATTTCAATGTTCTTTCGTAGTGATTTATTTACATAGGATTTTTCGAATTTACAATTTATAATTCTTTTTTTCAATTATATCAAAATAACTCCAATATTTTTCCTTTCTATAATTTTTTTTAAAATTTTTCTACTACAATTCGGATGTGTAATATCCGAATTTATTAAAATTCAGATGTCTAGAATCTAAATTTATTTAAATTCAAAATTTTAAAATCTGAAATTAACATAACAAAAATTCACATAATTCGGATTTTGCATATCCGAATTCGTATTTTCTAATAATATTCAATTGTAGAAAATTTATTTTCTAATTCTATTTTATT
This sequence comes from Knoxia roxburghii, assembly GCA_030378225.1. Taxonomy (NCBI): domain Eukaryota; kingdom Viridiplantae; phylum Streptophyta; class Magnoliopsida; order Gentianales; family Rubiaceae; genus Knoxia; species Knoxia roxburghii. The sequence continues at coordinate 9,444,218 of CM059424.1, forward strand.
TTTTCTCCTCAATTTTTGGATTTCTAAAATCCAAATTTATTTAAATTAATTAATTATCAAATTTAATTTTTAACTAAAATCAGTTTTCTCATAATTCGGATGTTAATTTCGGATTCCAATAGCCCTATCCCTCCACATTTCCAATTTTATCATTATTCGGTCAAAACTTCCCCCAAACATAAAAGTAAAAATGTTTGCGAATAATGATAGAAAATAATACCCATTGGCAGGCCCACCTAGAATTCCTTCCCTCTCTTCCACCTTCTGGAGAAATCTGGAACGAAGACACGTCGGACCTGAACCCGCCGTTTCCTTATTTTCTTATCTAATTTCTCCATTAACGATAAATTTCAACTCTGCGTCTCCTTCCTCTGGGCACACTTACCACACAACCTATACAATTCTCCAGCGGATCAGCCGACTTAGAAACCCTATTTTCGGTAGTCTACCTTAAGTAGTTTAGCCCTTGTTTTGATATTTCCGTCGGATTTTTTGCTTCTCCCCTCTTCTGTCTAAAACTAAACTCGAAATGCGTAATCAGAGGTATGGTGATGGCAACCCAACGATGAAGGGGAAGAGGAAGGACTTTGATCTTGATGATGTCAGCTATGATCTGTCGGACTTCTCTCTAACTTCCCTGGCTCGTAAAACTCGCCGACTGGTATTCATCCTAGCCAATCAATCAATATATATATATATATATACATATGTTTATTTATTTAGTCTCTTTTGCTGGTGATACATTCGCAGTTTTTGAAAATTTGACTCCTTTGATGGGGGTGTTGGGTAAAGTGACTGGTTTTTGGTTTGATGTTTGATTGTTTGAGCTAATTAGGGTTATATTGTTTTGAATTATGTAAGTTACGTCGTATGTATTCTGAGAGATTCATGATAGGACGGCTGTGAATTTTCTGCTCAAAAAATTTCCAGATCTTGTAGTGGAAGGGGAAACGCATCCTGTTGTAATAAATTGATTTACAGTGACTAAATTTGGAGTGCCTCGTTTAATGTGGAAAAGACATGGCTTTAAGCTTAATACGTTTCCGTACATTTTGTTAATGTGAGGTTTAATTGTTTGTCTATTTGTGTATTCAACTTTTGTCTCTGATAATACAAGTTCTGTATTGTGTTGAAGATAATCCATAGTTTAATTGTTATTCATCTGGTGTGTGTAATAGGATGCAGAACTAGCTCCGATAATCGAAGAAGAAGAAGCAGATATTCCATTAATATTTCAGCATTCTCAACCCGGAGTAAATCTAGGTAGTAGTGCTAGAAGAGGGGTGGTGATCGAGGAATTGCCAAGCGGGTTGGAAAATGAGGAGCGAGCAATTGTCCTCTTTAATCCCATAAACACACCCCTGGGGCGATCGCCAACTAATTTCTCGATTTCAGTCAGCCCCAAGTTCGTTTCGAGTTTCAAGAGTGAGTATTTGCAACTTCGATGGTTGGCTTTTGATGTCTTGTTTTTTAGAGCCCTTGTTTTGACATTTTTGGTGTCTGGTTGAATTGCTTGGTTTATCTAGGGATTTTTTCTTTTAAGACTTGGGCGGGTACATAAACTTCTTGTGCTTTGTTTCTGTACGTGTTTGATATTAGGTCGCCATAGTGGGAAAGCTAGCTTATTTTTCTTGGCACTGGCCAGATGAACACTGTCTTGAAACAGGAGGTATTTTTGGTCTGTGAGATGGGAAAAAGGAGGTCATCTATCTATGTTATAGTTGCTACTCTCTTTGTGGGCGAAGGAATTGAAATATTATTTGTTAAAATAGCTTTGGGTTAATTGGGTCATTAGATACAGGTTTTGTACTCTCGCATTTTCCAAAGGTAAGACTAGTGTGAGTTAGACTGATTTTGAATCAGATGTCTCAATAGGTTTTGGTTTGTTTTATTACTGTATCGTGTCTCACTTGTCATGCGACATTTGTCTTTATGCACATGCTTTTGGATCTGATTGAGTTTTAGTCGTGCAAATATTTCACATGTGTTGGTTCCCTTTTATTTTCTGTCCTGGAAATAATGTCTGTATAAGTTTGTAATTCAAATATTTTGCGTAGATGATGCACTGTGGTCAAATCAGTCGAATCAGTGGGGAAGTTCAATTAGGGAAGACGATGGACAGGAGAAAAACCCTGGTGCAGCAAAGGAGTGTCTTGCTGTTGTACCCTGGGTTCCTTCTCAGCTCTCATACACAACTGGGAATGGCACTGCTCTCCCAACTGACATTTCTGGCATGATGGGAGCTGAAGAAATGGACGTAGAAACAATGGATGTTGAAGATGAGGGCTCTGGTTTCAACCAGGGAACTGATGTGAATATGAGCTCGGGTTTACCCCACTGGCAGCAACAACAGCATTGCTTGATTCCACAGCCACTCCAAAACACTTCCACGCCAATTGTATGGTTCAGATAATTGAGTGTAGCTCAGATGGTGTCCTTCTAACTAGTAATAGCAACTGTATTTTTGTAGGGGATACCTGATTTTGGATTAGAAATGTTGGTAAATTTGTAGCTAAATATCGAAAGGAGAAGATTGTGGGTGTCCAGTCTTCTGCCTTGTGCGCTCAGATTCAGAGTTTAGGAAATGAAATGTGGTTGTAGCGTTGTTTCGACAATAATTATTCTGCTGTTCGCGCCATTAGTTTTACACCATCGTGCAACTCAAGTTCTAAGTCGAAGGACCCAACCCTCTTATCAAAGTGGTGGATTTTAATAGGGCGAATTAGTGAAGAATTGAATGAAAAAAAGTAAATGAATTGGTAGTAGAGAGATTATTAAAATTGAATGAGGTACATCAGTATGCAAATTACAAGAGATAGAAAAATAATAATGAATAGAAGCCACAAAGGCTCGATATTCACCAGCCAAAAGAATGCAGCACAAAATAGGCAGTATCCGTTGTGCAAAATTTGTTGGCCTACATTCCCTACGATTAAGCCACTAAATACGAGAGATACAAATAATACATTAGCAGTAGCAAATGAAGCTCCAAATTTTGCTACTTACTCAATTGTCTTCCTGTCATAATAACTGGTTACAGGACTTGGTTTCAGAAGTTTCAGATTACTCAAGAAGGAAGAATCCATGGTTAGCCAATAGCCGATGAGCTGCGCCGCCATCGTCCAAGTATCAGTAGTCAAATACAGAGGAGGTATGGTATGCCATGTTTCTAACTAAATTTCTGATTCTACATCTTGTCTTGTTTCTTTTCTACATCCTCCCAAAGCAAACATAACAAGGCAACAGTATTACCATGCTGCGATTTGACCATCAAAGCCAGGTCTCAAACAGCATCTGCCTGCCTACTTCAGTCTCCGGACACATATTTCTTTTCTGCATAATATTTCTTCTCGCTTGCTTCTTTCTTCGCATTGCGTTTCTGAACCAGTATCATGCAACAATCAATTTGCAATCCGTAAGATGGAGATAATACCAACAATCAACCACAAAGTGCCAATCATGACAAACAATATCAATCTATATTATCCTCCCACTTCAATAAACATCCTCATAAAATGTCAACTTTCACATTCACAAACAACCACCACATAATCTAAGAGAAATTTTGGTCAGAAGCATTAAAAATGGCAAGAGGCAATGAAAAACTGCATATAAGGTACTCAAAATCCAAAACTTTTCTGAACAAAGCTAGAGTAGCTACTGTCAGAATCCTTGATATGTAAGCTTTCATAAAGAACAAGGAAAGGATATCCAAATTCATAAAGCTAAAGCAAGATGTTTAGTTAATGAGTACCACATAAACGTCGTGATTCGCAATTATCCTTTGGGCTACTGAAGTGGTAGTAGTATTTTTTGGGCTCTCAACTACTCGAAAGATTCCCATGCTTCTAGGAATTGCATATGGATCAGACTTGCCCTGCGATAGGAGAATCATCTGTTCATTATTACTACCAGTTAACTGCTCAACATATTACCTTTTGCAGATTTGAGGCAGTATCAACTCACATTCAACAAAGAGCTTCTCTCAGCAACTGTCCCATGCACAACCACAGAGATATTGAAAGTCTTGATCTGTTAACAAAAATTGAATACAGATGAACAGAAATTGTAACTTAATAGTCAGATGAGAATATAGAAGACTCAAGAATTGCAACTAAAAGCTGACTTCTAAAATTTCAGATGCATATGAGATAATGCCCACAGTTATGACTTGAAATACATTCAAGGAATTAAAAAGGGCAGCAAGATAATCTCTTTTATTTACAAGATCATTTGGAACAATTACAGTTACATGTCAGGGATGAAGCGATTGTACACCATTGGCACTCCCGTTACATTAGCAAGAAGATTTTGTTAATAAAGAGAAAACAACATTGGCACTCCATTCCTTATGAATGGCCCTTTAGCAGCGGCTTGTAATACCACCACGCATTAACTTCTATTAGCTAAAGAAATTGTTTTCGACTGGTTGAGAATGTTCCAAATCTTTACCATCCTCTTCAAAAATTATTCAAGTGCAATCTCGAAAATTCAGCCATAACATCAACATATAAACATTTGTTTTTTAGCACAAAAAATATAGTAATCCCATAACAAATTCTCTTCTCCTCATTTGCTATCATTGACAGAGACTAATAACAAGTCAATTTTGTATCGCTTTCAAACAAGTCCATTTTGATAAGGAAAATGTAGTGATTTCGACCATGATTCCCTCGGTTGTGTTAAACTGCCAAATGACAGGAAATACTCTAATATTTAAAATATGCAGTTTAATTATCTGGAACATCTAACAAGAAAAAACTATGCGCAGCAAATCACAAAGCAAATAAAAAAGCAATAAACAATCTGGACACAACAGAAGACAATCCAACCACTAGTCCAGATGACCAAAATTATAACTGAAACTGGTTGACTTGATATTGGTACTAGTTGTGATATTGTCGCCTAAACTACTTTTGATTGAAGAATACTTCCATGTTTTATCATGCGTGCTGGTTAATTTTAAATGGAACATACCATGTCATCTGTGACTTCCCAAGGCGCACCAATGACGACCTCATCAACATAACGACAGGCCAGTACACTCAGACTACGCTCATGAAGATTCATCAACGGAAATTGTTTGCCACGGAGTTCGCTGCAAAATAAAAAGGCATCATTATCCTACGCCTACACAATCCTTCCGTTCGTTTAAAAACATAATTTTGGGGAGTCAACACATTTGTTTGAACTACTAGTTTCATAATGAGAAAAAGAACTAGCTGAGCCCGTATTATAGGAACCATAATCACTTAATACACCTAAATAAACGACAGAGCTCAGAATAACTTATCAAACTTACCTAACGGTCTGATCAGAATATATACCAACTAGAAGGAAATCTCCTTGCTGTCTGGCAGTCTTGAGTATCTGTGTGTTAATAAAGATAGGCTCATTTTATAAAACTAAAAATAGTATGGTACCAGATAGCATAAATGCAGAAGATATTGAGAATTCTAGATTTGCAACATAAATGTTGCAGATGCTCATACAAATCTAGTAAGTCCAAGGTTTCAAATCTAAAACTATGCACACATAATGTACTGGCCTATGGAATCAATATCTCACTTTATGAAGTCTATATAATAGATAAAATTCTCAAACTATCATCTAGGATGATGCATGAAGAACCAACTTCATTAAGATGTAGGCCAAGTATGCATCAGAGCCTTTGGTCCAGGCAACATAATCTAAGGACTATACATCAGCAACTTCATGGTAGCATTGAAAGTACTAAGTAATGAATGAGACATTCAAAGAAGAGCCACATTAATTCAAAGTAACTTTTAGTGATCTGATGGTTATTTACCAGTCCAAATTCTTGAGAACCATGTTTAGTTAAAGAAGGAATTCAAGTACTCCCTCCATTTCAAAATATAAGTCGTTTTCAACTATTAGGAAACCGGTCAAAATATAAGTCACTTGTCTACTTCTAGGAAACAATCCATTGTTTTTACTCTATTACCCTTATTTAATTTGCAATTTCATTCGAACTTGTTTTTGTCATGACTATTTCATGTTATAGCACTAATATCAAAAATGCATTAAATAGGGGTATAATAGGTTTAACCATTAAAAGTTATGGGCCTTTTCAAAAATTAATTATAGACTTAATATTTGTGTTTTTGTCAAAACGACTTATATATTGAAATGGAGGGAGTAAATCCTTATTGAACCCTATTCATTTGCTACAAAATGACTGCACTATAACAAAGTCTTAACGTTTTTCAAATGAATGTCAAAAGTTGAGCTTTTAAAAAACCAAGCTAATAGAGAAAAGATGTTCTCCAAGTTTGGATTTATGTTCATAAATAGTCACACAAAAGGTAGATAGATTCTGCACAAGAGGTGAAACTAAAATGTAATCTCAAGTGTCCAACCAGTGAATTACCTCAACATGACCAGCATGAAAAAGATCAAAGGCTCCATCAATATACACGACCCGAGCATTAGGTCCAGGTGCCTAAAGTTAAAAAACAGTCACAAGAGTTTCCTTAAAGATCCACAGAAACTGGACAAGTTCTCTGAATGAATCACTTAGGAGATCAGACAGCAATTTTTTGGTACTCTGAATGAACTGTCATTGATTGCAATTACAAATGCTGCTCCAAAAAGTACTTGGTACATGTGCACAAGATCATTTCTTTCTTATGAAAAGTCAACTTCTTCAAAATCACCACACAACAGATGCACAATTAATAAATTAAATCTTAGCAGAAAGAAGCAGTATTACAAGTGAACTGATTTTTTATTTTAACCAGCAAGCTTGATTTCTGATGCCAGAACTTATTGACTGAGCTTCAATCACAGTTGCAAAAAAAATTCTACATTTAAGCCACACCACCCCTAACAAAAAATTATGCATTATACAAATTTTAACTTAGTTCATAATGGCTTCATCCCCATACTAATTGCATTTTTTCCCCATCCCCATACTATACACTAATGAAAATGCATTTCATTATTATAATCATGCATTGGTTTATAGAATAGTACCATATTCTTCTGCTTCTAAGTACAACCTCTAATAAAAGCTTTTTCCAACAGCAAAATCATTTTGCACTATAAGGTAAGATTTCAACCTAGCCAAGTCCTTCCAATCTTTATATGTCCGGCATGTTAACTTCTCATCAGGCTTCTCATGTTTTCAGCCCTCTTTACCACTTTAGATCCATTCCAAGTTACAGAGGATTTGAGATAAATATAATTGTAGAACACCAAAGGACTTCAGTGAAGTAACTTCTGAGAAACAAGAATCACACTGTACCTTGCCATTTGAAAACTGTACGATTCGTCGAGAGGTGGGAAGAAAATGGGCACGGCAACGCTTGGCCTGACTTCCTTCATTGGATGTGCTTTTGCTATCCAATTTGTCAATATCAGAAGACAAAAGGAAATCTTCATGGCTTTTTACATCATTAAAAGAGGATAGTATCCTCCCTGCGTAAGAAAAAGCAAGTCTTAAAGTGAAGACATGTAGCAAAAGAAGTAGTCCCTTATGCACGTTGCCAAATGAAGAAAACTTTCCTAGTAAAATTTGTTAGACAGGTAAATGGTTAATAGCCAGATAGGTGCTATGACCATGTACACAAGCCAGAAATTTTGTGGTTCTAAGAGTGGCAATCATACTCTAAAAGTCAATTCACAGCACAAACTAGGTCACAAGATAACAGTTGTTTCCAACTCCAACTATGGGAAAAAGAAATGATACCACCTACAGAACAAAAAAGGACAGCGGTTTTGCAAAAAGACAGTAAGCGAAACACAAATCACACCATCACATTTGTAAAAGGAAAAGACATATTTATGTAATACTTATTCTTACTGAAAAGAGAACCGAGCAGTGTTTCATCCGACAAGCATTACTCATGTAGGAAAGATAGGATGCCTATAATTGTTTTAATTAGCCAGGAAATGAATTATAGCTAAATCATTGGAGGATATAATACCTACGATATCTGTACTTGAGACACCTTCAGTGCGTTTTATTTGTTTGTAGCGACCAGCTTTCTTGGCTAGGGCATAGGCATCAGTTCCATCTGGAAGCAAGCAAGGGTCATCACCATGTATGATATAGTCAATCTTATGCTTGTTAAATAGCTGGTTCATGAATTCTTCAGTAATTTCATAAGGAGCATCAGCAATAACTTCATCCACCCACTTCAACCCACTTACAAGGGCTAGCCTGGAAATAGCTCAAGATCAGACCATTGGTAAAACAATCATCTAAAAAGAAAATGATCCAGAGTACATAGTATAGTTAACATATAACTAGTGCCTGAAACGTTAAAAACTTAACTTAAATGCTCAGGCAAATATTTGGTACATGTTCTATGAAAGGGAGTATGAATATGCCGGGCAAATCTCTCCCAAACATTTTATCTTAAATCTATCTGAATTTGAATTCTTCAGTTTCTAGCAAACCCTAAACCAAATGTAATACATGTCTGGTATGTTCTCTCTCTTAATCAGGAGTACTGAAATCTACAGCTAACATTCTGTCCTGCATAGTCTAAGTTGCAAAAGAATGACAGCAGAGTTCTCGCTTGTAAACATAAGTGTCTTTCTAACTGACACCCTTGCCTCACCAACTTTTAATTCCAAAAAAGGATCTCCTATCAGAAGCTCTCTGGTGGTCGTTTGCATGTAGTGAGCAAATAGAGCACAAGAGAGATGCCGGATTGTGAGCCTTCATCCAATATGAGCTACCTCATTTGTTAATTGTTTATCCAATGTTTGCTCAGTCAAATTATTTTATAACAACATTTAGAAAGAAATGTTAAGAAAAGAAAAGAAAAGAAATACTCGAACTGGCCATCATATAGCTGATGGCTCAGGCAGTTATGATTACCCACAGAGCATTCATAGTTAACTCTCGTAGCTGTACTGGCCTAAATCATAGAGTATATCTTAGTAATCATTTCATTGAGTACCTACTAATGCCCTGGTTACTTTCTTGCTCTCTTCTCCTTTTTGCTTTGTATTGACCAAAGTGTGAGTTCACATAAATAAGGGAGTAGAAAGATGGGCACATGAAAGTTGGTAGCATGGCCTCCTAAAAGATACACCTACAACTTAAGAGTAAATCAACCTCAAAATGTAAATCTCACTCCTAAGTTCTGAATGAAATAAGGACTTATATAACAAATGCAGAATCAAAGTTAGCCAACAAATTCTCCATCTTGGAAATCATAAAATGTGCTTCCTTAACATAGTAAGCATTATTTCAACCAAAGTTGGAATAAATTGAAGTCATAAAGCCAAAGCAGGGCAAAGTAAAAGGTTTTAGGTAAAGAGGAGAAAGTTTGGGAATAGGTTTATGCATACAACTGCTGTTACGTGTTGAAACAACATATCCTTCACCAGCAGATCTCCATGTAAAAACCAAATGTTCAACAACCTTACCTCTCCTCCATTGACAAGACAGGTGGTCCTTTATTTGCTATTATCTGCTCATCACTCACAACTCCAACAACAAGTTCATCTCCCAAAGCTTTTGCTTGCCTCAATGCATTGGCGTGGCCATAATGCATGAGGTCGAAGCAGCCATCCATATAAACACGAATTGGTTTCTTATCACGTCTCTTCTTATGAAAAATCCCAAAACCAGGTAATAAGTACGGCAAGGTAGGAACAGTAATCCCACCCAAATAGCTCGTGGATAAACCAAGTAAAGCAGCAGTTAACATTATCCCACCAAAAACATGAGGGTAGTAATACAGTCCCTCCCAAATCCAACCATGGTTTTCATAATCCATTTCTCCAACTAATCCTTTATTCGAAATCTAGTTTCGCTTATAAAAGAGAAGACACAAACCCTGCAACAACAAATTAAGAAACATATCAGCCACAATAAATTAGCATCATCCTATTTCACCGTAGTGTGTCACAACAATCAAAAGAAAAATGAACCCATGAAGTTCATACGAAAGAAATTCATGCATCCTTAATCACACAAGAAGATCCACAGGAAAATTGGGTAGTTCCACAAATCTCAAATTATACAGAATGTAGGTCATGCAAACAACAGGAGACTCCCCTCCCCCAACCAAAAAAAATAGGGAAAATTATAGAATATCCGTGCCCCAAAACCCAGCCAACCTCCCTGTCTCCGAGCCAAAAAGGGAATTTGTTAATGGAATTACCACAATAACAAAGATTCAAGCCAAAGAAAATCCCAAATTTCAAACCATAAGCATATCTACATAGAATTTTGCATCAGATACAATTATGCTTCTAAATGGTTCACATTAATCTTCAAATCCAGCTAGGAAAAGTCGCAAACGGCCTAAGCATAGTCAACAGCAAAAAGCTACAAATCACAAAAAGAAGAACCTTACAGAAAGTATGATCAGCTCGGGAAAATTTAACGCAAATTTCGAAATGGGGTCTCCATGAAACCGTCCAATTGTTCCAAGAACATAGACATATTTATTGTCCAAGAAAGCAGAAGAAAAATCTTCCTTCACGTAACAAAAAGAGCAAATATATTTTCGTAAACTAAATTATTTTAGAATAAGAACAAGTAGAAGAAGAAACACAGACACAGGAAATGTGTGAACAAGAAGCGTCTAAAAATCAATGATTCACCAGAAATCTTAAATTCTACCAAAATGGGATTCTGGTCAGATCGAAACTTTTACCTTGGGCAGAGGTGTTCGTGTCTTCTCTCTGTGCGATTCGAGGTAGGAGATGTGTGTGAATATGAGACTTTTCTTTTGGGACAATCCTTTTGAGGTAGAGAAACTAAAATAAAAATGCCGTCTTTGGATTCTTTTATTTATTCACTCGTAGATTATACTTTTTCTTTTTCTTTCGCGGGTCCATCCTTTCTTACTACTGATTTTTTGACATTTGTAAATATTAGATAAAATATTTACAACTTCATATTTACCACATAGCTTATGCCGCAAATTATACCATATAAACTACGTATACTGTACTAAATATTTGATAAGTTTTTTCTTTCTTACCCTTTTTCCTTTAATTGAGGTATTCTTACGGACCCATTCACATCCAAATTTATCCTTTTTCTTTTGCCGACGTATTCTCCCGCTTCAACTAACCTATTTACATCGAAATTATGTGTACATAGCTTATCCATTAATTTTTTGATAAAAATAAAGTTATTTGTACATAATTAAATATCAAAAAGTTATCTATTATTTTTTTGAAAAAAAATCAGAATTATCAATTAATTTTTTTAAATAAAAATCAAATTTATCGAGTTGGTAGCATTAGATTGTTACAATTGAGAAAGAAATTGTGACAAGATTACATAGTTTGTTGTTCTCTGTCTCCCTAACCGTAGTCTCTTCTCTTCCAAACTCCACTTTCAAAAAAATATTTCTTCTCCCATCTTCTCATCCTGTGAGGATTGGGGAAATAAATTTGTTGTAAACTTTCATTTTCTTGTTTTTAGTTTCGTCATCCAATAAAGGGAATTAACCTCAATCTTTATTTTATTGTTCCTTCAAAAGATTCAGATATACTGGTAGAGTATTGTTCCGTCAGTAGATTAAGATCTACTGGCAGAGTTTGGTTGCGGCTTCATTGATGGTGTTCGTTGTTATGACGACAGTTTCGTTGTGAAGTTCATTGACATGGTAGTGGCGTCGTTGATGATGTTCGTTGTTATGGCGACAGTTTCGTTGTGAAGTTCGTTGGCATGGTAGTGGCGTCGTTGATGATGTTCGCTGGTTTGGTCCAAGAAGATTCAGTCATCATAGATCAAAGTATTAGATTTATGGTTTGGAGTTTTTATCAGAAAATTAGTGATGTATCCTTGTTCGGATTAAAATTTCGACACGTGGTATATCCACGGTTTGATAGTATAGATCTATAGAGGTTTATCCGTAGTAAACACAACAACAACAATGACGTTTATACTTGTAAGTTGTGTTTGTTTTATTGTATCTTTCTTTTGTCAATCGCTACTTGGTGTTTTCCAGTAAATAAATATAGACTTCCAATATGTAGGGTTTATGAGTGAACTTTTTAAATCTTATATTCTAAAAGATAGTGTAATAAAAGCATCAATACGAATTCATCTATAACTAAAATAAAAGGACTCTTCTTACTATTACTAGTTACTCGAATTACTATTACTAGTTACTCGAACAAAAAAAAAATGAAGAGCTTGGGATCAATAAAGACTGAGAAAGTTGACTCAAGAACAAATTTCATTATGAGCTCCATTGTAAAATTAGAACCTAAGCATTAAGTAAGAAGTGATGGGAACCATATAAGCTTTGAATGTAAAAGATTTTTTTATTAAATTTATTTTTATTAAAAATGAATCTTAATGATTTGCCGGTTGGGAGAGCGGAACAGAGCTGAAAATCCATTCATATAAAAAAAAAAAAAGATTGTTAATATCTTATAAGTAGATATTATTACTTTTTTTACTAAATGTATAATTTTTTTTTACAACTGACGTATTCACAGTCTTATTTTGATGTGTATAATGAAATAGCTCAATATATTATATAGAATTCGTCAAATAAAAATTAATGTTTTACTAAATCTATAATTTTTTTAGTAATTTATAATAGCATATTATCAAATTACGTTAATTATACTAGCAGATTACATCACATACGTTATTATTGGAAGCAGTCTACGTCAAACTTAAGAGTATGAACAACTTAATTAAAAGTGTTGAATCCACACATAATCACTTATACGTCAACAAAAACTACGGAATACATGAATAGAAGATAAATAATTCGCACAGACACATATTTACGTCAATTATACTAGAAGATTACATCACATACGTCATTATTGGAAGTAGACTACGTCAAACATAAGATCAAGAAAAAACAGAATTAAAAATGTTGAATCCTCACACAAACATAATTAAAGTCACCAACAACCACGGAATATGGGAATAATATATGAATAATCCGCACAGACACATCTTTACGTCAGTATGCGAGCAGATTATGTCACACACATCAGTATTGGAAGCAGAATACGTCAAACATAAGAGCAAGAAAAAAAACACAAGAAATTGCAGAGACACATGGTTACGTCATTTATACATAAATATTACGTCACATACGTCATATATACAAACATATTACATCACACAACGGGAAGAAGGATTGAACGGAATTCACATAAAAGTATTAATATGTCACGGTGAATACTCACTCAAATACATGAATACATCATTTATACCAGCAGATTACGTCACGAACAAAAAGTATATAATTAATAAGAAAACATAAATACTCAGTACGTTACACAAACCAACGTATAAGTGAATAAAATCCATCGTATGTTTGATAGAAGGAGAAATGAACGTATAGAGAAAGAAACAGTTCGTCTGGTTGAAATCTTGTTTGATCGATTTGCTATTGTTCACCAAAAAAAATTCATCGATCTCTGTTTTGTTGCTTGAAGATGAAGGAGAAAGTATATAATCAATGGAAACTAAGTTTGATTGTTTAAATTTTGGAGAAAATGATAAGATTCGCCTGTGTTTACATTAGAGAATAGGAGAGGATGTGCCAGTTTATATGGGCGAGTAGGGGAAGTGAATTCAAAAAGGCGAAAAGTGGGTTTCGATGAGTAGGCGCGTAAAAGTAATCGCTGAGTGGTGAGAATGGTGTTGTGTCCAAAAAGTTGTGGGTATGTGACGACCTAAAAATTTTAATCATAATTTTTATAGCATAATTTGCAGAAAATAAATAAATAATTAAAAACTTAAGCATAGTTATTTAAAAATTAGGATAGGTGATCAAGATAGTACAAGATTGGGTGATGACTTTTACTTAAATTGGTAACTAAGATAGAAATCAATTTTATAAATGTAGAAACGTAATTATGGGAGAGGAATTATGAGATATTTTAATCTTGACATAGATTAGTAATTAAAAGATTCCAATCAAGATAAAGAAAATTTAAGAAACGATTAATTGATAACTCATAGGATTGTAATTTGAAATTAGGATAGAGCTCAATTTTAGAGGTTAATTAGGCATTTAATTAGTGTGTTCTACCCTATTATGTATCCTAATAATTGCTGATTTCTTTACCCTCCTATATCATCCAGCCACACCTCCTTAGTTTTGAAATCCACTCTGCTGACCTCTCTGCTTCCTTCCCACCATTACGGCCACCTTCTGCCACTTTATTAAGAACCCTCATCACCACCACTATCAACTTCATCATCAAACCTTAAAACCGCAGTCCTCACCATCCATTTCCTCATTCGATCTCAACGCCAGTGGTAGCCAGTCGCCGCCAGCGCAACTCTAGATATTTTCCATGTCAGATCATCGCCTTCGACAATCTCACGGCCTCCTTTCCAAGGTTGAACTCTGCCTTTCCAATCCATTTAGAACTCATTCATTCTAGCCTTAGTTGGATTTATTAATCTTTCAAAAGTTGGTCTCTTGTTCTACCCGAAACATCAAAGCCAAATGACCTACTTCTGTTTTGCATTATTATTATTATCATTATTATTATAATCATTATTATTATTATTATTATTATTATAACCATTATTATTATTACTATTAATATTATTATTATTTGGGGTTGAATATTAGTGTTGTTTTAGGAATACGCTACTGGAGTTTCCATAACTTGATTTTGGGAACCACGGTCAGGGAGGGGAAATATATATACGTTGGAGGAATGGGTAAAGTATAGATTATTGACTAAGGAATTAGAAGGCATCCTAGGTAGGTTTAATTTTAATTTCCAACCAAGTAGTTGAATCGTTTTCTTAACTTATTTTGATAGGTGTCGGACTCGTAGAGTATCTGCATAAGTTAAGGTGAGAGAAACCAGGAGAAGATATTTTCTAAAATTGTGAGGAAAATCAGAAGGGGATTTTCCTTATAATTTACGTCATAAAAATTTATTTCCAACCAAGTAGTTGAATCGTTTTCTTAACTTATTTTGATAGGTGTCGGACTCGTAGAGTATCTGCATAAGTTAAGGTGAGAGAAACCAGGAGAAGATATTTTCTCAAATTGTGAGGAAAATCAGAAGGGGATTTTCCTTATAATTTACGTCATAAAAATTTATACTTTTACGTTACATGATTCTATATATATTTTCATAAAATTCCTATGTGTTCATGCGTGCTTATTTTGTTGTTTGTAAGATTATGGATTTATCGATATTTGAAGTGTGGTCCCGTGTTATTGTGATAATATCATAAATTTATCGATATTTTCAGTGTGTGAATCTACTTGATTGGACGTGAATTTAAAAATTAGTTTCAAACTATTTTTAGGTGAAAGTTTGATAAGACTTTGAATCAAGTGAATTTACCATTTAAATCTCGTGACTTTTCGAGTGAACTATCGTATTTTAAATTCTTTCCATTAAGTGAAGTGGAGTTTAATTTAAAAATCTCTTTTCCTTTAGTGAAAGGACTTGCGCATAAGTGTTCTAATTTTGCGTGTTTATAAGTGTTCCTGCGTGAAATATCTTACGTGAAAGTTCTTGCGTGTTACGTGCTAAGTGTTTCGTGCATGTTTAAGTGGTAGACCGGGGCCAATGGTGGTCAATGGGTCAGTGAAGTGTCCGGTTACTGGTCTTCGGGCAGTGGGCCATCAGTGAAGTGTTTATCGTTATCGTTATTGATTGCGTGACGTGTGACATTCGTTCGGTTGACCAGGTCATTTAAATCTCGGCATTTGTGCTGATTTTTCCATCCAGGTCTTGCGTGTGATATCTGTTTAGTTGAATCAGGGTGTTGAGATTCTTGGCTGATTGGACAGTCACTTGTGCGCTGGATTTGTCCGCCCGGGTACCTGTGTGATATTATACATTATTTGAACTACTTGAATGAAAATTTACTACCTTAGGTGAAATGTTTAAGTGGCTTTTAGTGAAAGTGAATTCGTAATAGTGCGTGCTTTGGAAAGTGAAAATGTTCAAGTGTTGTTACGCGTTTTGAGAAACTGTTTAATATTGAAAATCGATCTTTATTGCAATAAGATATATTTTATATTTATATGAAGTTTTAGTTTCTATCTATCTTATATTAAGGCTTGCATGATTAATGAGTGCCAAAACTTCTTCTGGCTACTTCACAGAGCGGTGGCTCACTCCTTCATATATCATTTTCAGATTAGTTTAAGAGAGAGAATAAGAGCACGTAGCTTGGATTGTTGATCGGACGTGCTGTGAAGAATAAATCTTGAAGGAGTATTATCGAGAGTTACAATTTAGTTTCTATTCATTGGTTAGTTATTGCGTTAATGACCCTAGATGAGTTTTGCATTTTAGTTAAGTTTTTAATTGAAATCCATTTATCTCAAGCTTCACGCTTCCGCATAACTTTAGTTAAGTGAGTTTTATTGAGCCCTGGTGAGAGTTAGACAGATATCACGTGCACCTTGTGTACAATATGGGTGTTTTGGACGGGATGTTACAGAGTATATATACCATTGGTATACAGTGTAAGAATTGAGATTTTGCAGTTTAACTCCATAAAATAAATAATTATCAATATAGATAATAAAATATATTTAATATGAATTTAATTGGTCTTTCTGAATAAAACATACGCGTATGCAATTCGTATACTGTACTCCTATAGTAGTACAATCCTCCGTCCCCGTCCCTAATTTTTAACATTCTACCAATCCCACATATTCGCGTGTAGATTAATCTCGTGTCTCTTTCCTCAGACCAACTAAAACTGTGTTTCTCCTCTCCCTTCTCTATCACTTCTCCCTCTTGCCGCATCCTCCCTCTAAATCTCTACTTTGAACCTCCTTGTTTTCTCCTCTGCCTTTTCTTCTTCTCCTACCGCCTCCCGATCTCCCTCCTTCCCAATCACCATCTCCCAATCTCCCTACCTCTTCACGTCTCCTGATCGCCATCTCCCCTATCTCACCGAGAAAAAGTCAAAAAAGCCTGTCGCTGCTGCAGAGAAAAAAAAGACTACAAAGAGAAAGAGAACCGCCGTTGCTGCTGATGTCAAGATTTATAGATTTATAGATAACACTGTGAAGATTCCGGGTAATATCACAGAATATAAATATGTGTTGGAGTTGAATACATAAGCTATGCTTGTATTGTACATTTTCCCAATAAATATATCGATTTATGTTTTGGTTATATCTTGTTGTGCATTATTTGTCTATTTATATTATGTAGTTAGATGATGAGGTGTCTTGTGTGACACAGTAGATCTCATCATTGGTAAAAAGACATAATATATAAATGAGGTTCGTAACCGAGACAGCTTTGGACAAACTGTCAGTTTAGGTTATTATGTGATTCGGATAATCGGTTTATCTAAACTAATTGAATCACATAGATATGTCCGGGGCGTATTGAACTTGACCATTTAGAGTGATTTGTCTTATACTGATTTAATAAACAAATCGTTTTTAGTGTTCTATCTCTTAATCCCCAGACTCGAGCGGACATGAGGATTAGACATAGTGTACTTTGATCTACCAATTGGTGAGGTCAATTGTGGCCAATAGTCTTGGTAGGTTGGGTGAGCGTGTTTACTTACTTGGTGTGCTGCTGCTTGTCGAAAGGAAACCATGTACCGGTGCGTCCAGGATGATGGCGCTCCCGAGATGAGCTCGTAATTTTTATTATACAAAATTCGACCGGTGGACTTATGTTCGGTATAGTAAAAAGGTCGAGTGGTACTAGTCTCGGAATTAAAGAAGTTAATTAATTAATTTATCAGTAAATTAATATATTAAGTAGCACTATATCTTTGATATGGGGAGATTATGAATATAAATTAACTAAGTTGTTCCGAAAGCAATTCTGGTGTAGGATGGTAGTGCCATAATTAATCCGTTAGTGGTACGATTCATTATGTATTGGGTTATTGACAAAGGTATATTTAATTAATTAAGTAATAAATTAATCCTTGTGTCAGTTGGTTGTGAATCATACCAGGAACTGGATTGGGATAAGTGAATCCCTATATCAGTTGGATGTGTATTAGTCCAGGAAGGCCAATCCTAAACCAACTTGGGGTCTCTCTTGTAACTCTATATATAGACAAGGGATTAGCTATTCAAGATACACAATTCAATATACAATTCATAAGTTTTCAAGACAAGAAAACTAGAGAGAGAAAACTTTCTCTCTAAATTTTAGATTTCATAAAGCTAGAGGTAGCCACAATTTTTTTAAATTTTGCCAGCAACTTGTAGCTTTCTCTCTCCGGGCGGTGCGTGATTTGTACGCGCCATGTGCAGCGGTGCTGGAATTTCTAGCAGGTGGATTGTGGTGATTAGCTGATCAAATTGCTAGTTAGATTGCTGCCCACACAGCATACAAGCAAAGTCTTGAGGCATACAAGAGAATCACCTGGGTATACGCTTCAATAGGTAATTCTTATTCTTCCGGTTTTATTAAGAATTTTTGTTACGTGATAAATCGAATAAGTGCAAGCCCAGATCCTACGCAATGTTATTTCAAAAGGGTTGGAATAGCGATTGTGCTAGCGTCTAGGCCTGGTTAGAGATTCCGATTCTGGAATGCATAGCACGAAAGTGAGTTTCTGGCTAGGCCCGGACAGATAATCTTTCAATTGGTATCAGAGCCTGGTTTTAGGTTTTGTGCTTGTTCGATTTATTACATGGTTTTATTTGCAGGTGGTTAAGAAATCCCGACTATTATAGTTACGTTTGTATGGGTTTTAATTAAATTCCCGGACATGTCCGGATTTAATTTTATTATGAATGTTTGTAATAGTATAACCACGTGCTGAAAGCCATGTAGGATTAGATCAAATCTGTAGTAGGATTTTTTCTATATAATTTTGATTATTTAATTTTCCAAGAAAGCCTTGTAGTTGGAGAATTAATTTTAATGTAATCGAAGACGTTATATTGTAATAGTATAACCACGTGCTGGAAGCCGTGTATGATTAGATCAAATCTGTAGTAGGATTTTATGTATATAATTTTGATTATTTAATTTTCCTAGAAAGCCTTGTAGTAGGAGAATTAATTTTAATGTAATCGAAGGCATTATGGTGGGTAACTCGAATTCATGGGTTTTGGGTAATCGTTAATTCGTAGAAACCCAGGAAAATCCAGAATAAATTGCAAGAAGACCAAATAGCATGAGAAGAAGTGAAGGAGGAACAAGTAGCAGTGGGTGGCGCCGGCGACGACTCGTTGGCAGGAGCCGCTGCCGGCAATCGCCAGAGGTAGCAGCACCATTGCCGCACGGTGCAGCAGGCCTGCTACGCCATGGTGCGGCAGCAGGCACTCACGTTTTGGCCCTTTTTTTCTCCAGATTTCGTTTTTCAAGATCAAGACTCAATCCATCGAGTTGCGTGGTGGGACACGAGATCAAGGCAGAAGATGGAATCGATTAAAACCATAATAGTCAGGAAATTTAATTGTCGCATTTATTTCCCGTATTTATTGTTTTAATTTTTGTGCTTTAATTTTTATGTTGTATTTTAGGTGCATGATTTTA
The DNA here is from genome assembly GCA_030378225.1 of Knoxia roxburghii. Taxonomy (NCBI): domain Eukaryota; kingdom Viridiplantae; phylum Streptophyta; class Magnoliopsida; order Gentianales; family Rubiaceae; genus Knoxia; species Knoxia roxburghii. The sequence continues at coordinate 9,463,658 of CM059424.1, forward strand.
AAGCATGATGGTTTTATGGTTGCATATAACTTAGGATTAGTTAATTGCATGTTAAAACTGGAAAAACCCTCAATTTGGAAATCTAAGTAGGAGCGGGTTGGTTTAATATCCCCACGGCCACCATTACGAGTTCATATGCGATGTGGGTGAGCTTGTGCGTTGGCATTAGGTCCTTCCTCCATTCGGATGAGTCCAACCCCGAGATTGCTAGATTATGAATTTCTGAGTAAGATGACTAGAGTAAGTATAACTAGGAGAAATGTGACACCCTCTCTATCTGAGGTGCACTATCCTGAGGTAACAAGCTCAGAAGTCACGTAATGGCACACACTTAGTGTACGATTTGCAGTATTCCTCCCATCGAGGTTACACTACTTATTTGTACTGCTAAAAGCACTGATTATTAGCTACATTGATCAATAGATCATTTGGTCAGATAGTGTAGTTAATGAACTTGGTTCTTCTCAAACGAATGTAGGTTAGCATAAACGTCCACACTATCGTGGCTTGCGAGAATCCCGATGAATGAGATATTGGTGGTTCATAATTATTGTTTTGAAGGAAGTCAATAATTGTTAGAATTTCCTTATTTTTGAAATTCTAGATTTATAAACTGAAACATTATCTGTTTATTTATTTTACAGTATTATCGATATGACATTCAGCCCCTTAGCTGCTCTATTGAAAGATAATAAGTTAACTAGAACTAATTATGTCGACTGGAGTTGTAACTTGGACATTGTCCTGACGGCAGAGCAGTATAAGTTTGTGCTCACCGAAGTATGTCCAGATGTGCCTAACGAGGACTCTCCTCAAGAGGATAGGGATGCCTATGCCAGGTGAAGAAAAGCGGATGAGATGGCGCGATGCTATATTTTGGCCTCTGTGTCAAATGTGCAGCAATATCAGCTTCATCCCATGGTCTCTGCCTTCAACATGATGGCTCACCTGAGGGAGATATTCGCTCATCAAGGCAGGATTACTAGGCAATCAGCCATGAAAAAGTTGATGAACACTAAAATGGCTGAGGGCGGATCGGTGAGAGATCATGTGCTTCACATGATCAATAACATCAACGAGATAGAAGTGTTGGGAGGTGAAATCGACCCAGAAAGTCAGATAGATATCATTCTCCAGAGCTTACCCTATAGTTTTGAGCAGTTTTGGGTTAACTATAACATGAATCAAATAGTTTACACTCTACCCTAGCTCTTAATTGATTTGGTGTCGGCCGAAGACATCTTGCACGAGAAGAAGCAAGCTTTGGTCACAGTGAAGGCTTCAAGTTCTTTTTCTGTGCTTAAAGGCAAGAAGAATAAGAAGAAGAAGAATGCCAAGAAACTTGCTGCTAAGCCTAAAATCGCAAAGAAGAGCAAGCCTAAAGGCAAGTGCTTCAGGTGCGGGAAAACGGGACACTGGAAAGTGGATTGTACAAAGCCTAAAGGTACGATAGTTTCTGCCCTAATTACTGAGACATGTTTAACGGTGATTCTCACAAATACTTGGTGTGTGGATTCAGGCGCCACTGATCATGTTTGTAATTCTTTGTAGGGGTTCCAAGTAATGTTTATTATACTAAACCTGGCCGATGGACTTATGTCTGGTATAGTAAAAAGGTCGAGTGGTACAAGTCTCGGAATTAAAGAGGTTAATTAATTAATTTATCAGTAAATTAATATATTAAAAAGCATTATATCTTTGATGTGGGGAGATTATGAATATAAATTACTAAGTTGTTCCGGAAGCAATTATGGTGTAGGATGGTAGTGCCATAATTAATCCGTTAGTGGTACGATTAATTATGTATTAGGTTGTTGACAAAGGTAGATTTAATTAATTAAGTAATTAATTAATTCTTGTGTCAGTTGGTTGTGAATCATACCAGGAACTGGAATGAGATAAGTGAATCCATGTATTAGTTGGATGTGTATCAGTCCAGGAATAGGATTGAAAGAAATAGAAACCCAGTAGGAAGGCCAATCTTAAACTAACTTGGGGTCTCTCTTGTAACTCTATATATAGACAAGGGATTAGCTATTCAAGATACACAATTCAGTATACAATTCATAAGTTTTCAAGACAAGAAAACTAGAGAGAGAATATCCTAGGGAGAAAAATTTCTCTCTAAATTTCAGATTTCATAAAGCTAGAGGCAGCCGAAATTTTCTTAAATTTTGGCAGCAACGTGTAGCTTTCTCTCTCTCTGGGCGGTGCATGATTTGTACGCGCCTGGCGCAGCGGTGCTGGAATTTTTCTGGCAGGTGGATTGTGGTGATTAACTGATCAAATTGCTTGTTAGATTGCTGTCCACACAGCATACAAGCAAAGTCTTGAGGCATACAAGATCATCACCTGGGTATACGCTTCAATAGGTAATTTTTATTCTTTCGCTTTTATTAAGAATTTTTGTTGCGTGATAAATCGAATAAGTCCAAACCCAGATCCTGCGCAATGTTATTTGAAAAGGGTTAGAATAGTGATTGTGCTAGTGTCTAGGCCTGGCCAGAGATTCCGATTCTGGAATGCATAGCACAAAAGTGAGTTTATAACTAGGCCCGGGCAAATAATATTTCAATATGTACAACAGATGCATCTTGGTATTCCCCTTTTTTCAGCTTGTTTAATGCCCATATTGTGTTTTGGATTGTTATTAGTGGGTAGTCTAGTTTGATATTACTGCAATTAGCAGTAGGGTTTAGGTTAATTGATGGGTGTGTATATGGATTTCAATATAGACAAACAAATTATCAAATTATGATTTCATGAGTCTGATTCTAGGTTCTAAAAAAAAAAAAATCCATGTTTGGTGCGACAAAGGAGGTGAGAATAGAGCTTTGAAGTGGGGCGACGGTAATGATGATGATGATAATAATGGTTTTGGGGAAAATAGTTTGTTACAGAGATGAAGATGAGATTTATGTGATTGTTTTCGACAAATCGATTGAAGAATAAATTGGAATCGGCTGATGAATCCTCTGTCATCAAGAACAAGAAACGACTATAAATGTTATGCTGGAATATTTCATATGATATTGGTGTTGGGTTGGGTCTTTTCTTTTTTATATAAACTCCATGCTTAAGCTCATGGCCAATAGTCTCCATTGTTTGGTTGATATAAAGTCTTGTGCAGGCCAGTTTAAACTCGGTCATCATTTTGCTATATAAGATTATATTTAATATGATATAGTCTAAGTTTTGGACTGATATAAACTCTATGTAAACTCTTGTTTTGAGCTGATATAAGCTCTATAAATCTATGTTATAATTTATATAAAGGGAGGTTTTACTTGATATAAAGTCCTTTTTTGTTGATATAACCCACCACTTTCATATTGCGAAACTCAAAGAGGGAATAGACACTTAATGAAATATGTGACATAGAACACCATTTTATCATTGATATAAGGTCAAATTATTTTTTTGGTCCCTCTTAATAGGGTTAGTTGCGCTTTTGGTCCCAAATAATAGTACGACTGCATTATTGGTCCCTTAACATTTTTAGTCCCTTTTTACGAAAAATTTTAGAAGATAACGGATTGATTCATTTGATCGGTAGTCAAACCTAATTTTTTCTTCAAAATGATCTGTACCATGATGTTTTCAATCCATTTTATGACTCGATTCCTCATGAATGGTCAACCCATTTAAATCGACTCACAATCCAAATGACGACCAAAATCCTAAATGAGTTGAACATTCATGAGGATCCGGATCATAAAATTGGTTGAAAGCATCATGGTACAAATCATTTTGAAGAAAAAAATTAGGTTTGACTAGCAATCAAATGAGTTAATTCGTTATCTTCTAAAATTTTTAGTAAAAAAAAACTAAAAGTACTAATAAAAAAATTTTAAGGGACCAATAGTGCAGTCGTACTATTATTTGGGACCAAAAGCACAACTACCCCTATTAAGAGGGACCAAAAAAACAATTTGGTCTTCATATAACTCCTTGTTATATTGATATAAACTAATGTTTTACATGATATAAAATGGTGTTTTGGATGATATAATCAAATCTTTTCTTTATATATAGTATATATACATATAAAATTTCGTGAAACAATTATACACATGATATAACCCTTTGTTGTATTGATATAAACACATGCTTTACATGATTTAAACTCATGTTCTACTTGATATAAACTCGTATTTTCAATGATACAATCCAATCTTTACTCTATATACATATAAAACTTCATGAAACCATTGTACATATGATATAACCCCTTGTTATATTGATATAAACACCTTCCCTACATGATATAAACTCATGTTCTATTAGATATAAACTCGTGTTTCAATAATATAATCAAATCTTTACCTTATATATACATATGCATATAAAATTTCATTAAACCATGATATATACTCATGTTTTGACTGATATAATAAAATATTTACTTTATATACATACAAAACTTAGAAAAAAAATTCATGAAATTAAAAATTTGATATAATCACATATTTTAACTTAGTTAAATAATTTTAAAATTTTAACTAAAATTTTTTAAATTTATAAAAATAAAATAAATAATTAAATCTTTTCCCAAAATAAAAACTAAAAAAATTAAAGGGAAAAAAAAAAGAAGAGAAATGGGATGATTAATTAGAAAATGATTAACAAAAAAACCCTGTGCAGAGAATGAGATCCGTATATTGTAGGGTTATACGAAGAAAATTCATCATGCTCTTACTGTATCGCACAGTAACGCGCTACAGTATTTTTTTTTTTTACGCACAACTTTTTTTTTAAATGCTTTTTTTTTATAAAATAAATAAGACAGTAGACATCAGATTAGCGGACAACAGATATCATATCACAAATATAAAAGAAATCATACAATAGAATTAAAACATACTTAACAAGGGGGATCAAATCATGATTATATATACATCAGATAACAAAATAGTAGATATCAGATCAACAGACTATAGATATCAGATTAAGAATATAAAAGAAATTACACAATAGATTAAAACATACTTAAAAAGGGGGATCAAATCATGATTATATAGACATCAGATCACAAAATAATAGATATCAGATCAACAAACTATAGATATCACATTAAGAATATAAAAGAAAGCATATAATATAGCTAAAATATATACTTAACAAGAAGGATCAAATCATGACTATATAGACATCAGATCAACAGACTATAGATATCAAATCAGGAATATAAAAAAAATCACACAACAGAACTAAAACATACTTAAAAAGGGGGATCAAATTATGATTGTATAGACATCAGATCACAAAATAGTAGACATCAGATCAACAGACTATAGATATCAGATCAAGAATATAAAAGAAATCATATAATATAACTAAAACATACTTAATAAGGGGAATCAAATCATGATTATATAGACATCAGATCATAAAATAGTAGACATCAGATCAACAGACTATAGATATCAGATAAAAAATATAAAAGAAATCACACAATAGAACTAAAATATACTTAACAAGGGGGATCAAATCATGATTATATAGACATCAGATTAACATACTATAGACATCAGATCTAGAATTTAAAAGAAATCACACAATAGAACTAAAACATACTTAACAAGGGCGATCAAATTATGATTATATAGACATCAGATCAACATACTATAGATATCAGATCTAGAATTTAAAAGAATCACACAATAGAACTAAAACATACTTAACAATGGCGATCAAATTATGATTATATAGACATCAGATCACAAAATAGTAGACATCAGATCAACAGACTATAGAAAATAACATCAAGAATATAAAAGAAATCACACAATAGAACTAAAACATACTTAACAAGGGAGATCAAATCATGATTATATGGATATCATATCAATAGACAATAGATATCACATCCAGAATATAAAAGAAATCATACAATATAACTAAAATATACTTAACAAGGGGGATCAAATCATGATTATATAGACATCAAATCAACAGACTATAGATATCAGATCAAGAATATAAAAGAAATCACACAATAGAACTAAAACATACTTAACAAGGGGGATCAAATCATGATTATATAGCCATCAGGTCACAAAATAATAGACATTAGATCAACAGACTATAGATATCACATCACGAATATAAAAGAAATCACACAATAGAACTAAAACATACTTAACAAGGGGGATCAAATCATGATTATATAGACATCAGATAACAAAATAATAGATATCAGATCAACAGACTATAAATATCACATCAAGAATATAAAAAAATCACACAATAGAACTAAAACATACTTAACAAGGAGGATCAAATCATGATTATATAGATATCAGATCACAAAATAGTAGACACCAGATCATTGGAAAATAGATAACATATCACAACTATAAAAAAATCATCTCATAGAACTAAAATATACTTAACAATGGGGATCAAATCATGATTATATAGACATCAGATAACAAAAATAGTAGACATTAGATCAGCGGACAACAGATATCATATCACAATATATAAAATTAAATAATTATAAAATATTTTTTAATCATTTTTTTAAAAAAAATAAAAAACGTAGAAACAAATTACTAAATTGTTTTAAAAAAACGGACAGAAAAAAATTTCAGGGAAATAGAAAAAAAGGAAAGAAATATAATAATAATAAAAATGAATGAAGCCCATGGAAGTCACTCGCATGGAAGTCATTGTGAGGAAGAAAAAACAAAACAAAGGGCGTCGCGGCCTCTACTTATTTTATGCGCGTGTCCTAGAGAATTTCCATCTCAAAAATTTATTATTTTTGGGGTAAGAGTAAAATTGCATAGGACCACCATATAAATTTTCACAGGGAATAGTAGTATTTGAATTGTAAAGAAATTGAACTAAAAGCAAGTGCTGCCCAATCCGTATACAGTAATTATAGTAGTACCATGCTTCGTACCCGTCCTTAATTTGTCAACTTCCACAAGTCGCGCTTATAGTAGTGTTATCACGCGCGCGTCTCTTTCTTCCTGATGCTTGCTTTCTCGTCTCTCCCACAATTAATGGCTCTTCTCTTTCTCTTTCTCTCTTTCACGCCTCTCGATCTCCCCCGTCTCAGATCAATGGATGAACAGATCTCGCGATCTTCTGCTCGCCGATCTTCTACTTCGCCGATCGAAGCCTCGCCTTCTCCCTACCTTAGAAGCGAACGGAGGTTTCAGGTATGTGAAGGCATTTGAAATTGATGATATTCAATCTCAGGAAGTGTAGGAGGGAGAAATACAGAAGTCAAAGTGTCGAAAAGTTAAAGAAAGTTTGGCTTGTTTTCGATGAAAACCCACCCCAATTGAATGGAAAAAAATGAGTTGGTTCTTCGTGGCTTTGGCTATTCCCTCTGAAAATCTTTCTGATTGGAACTATTATCATTATAATTGCTCTGTTTGCTCAGTTCTACAACAAGAAATTTCTCAAGAATCTCAACTTTTTGATCGGCTGCATTGTGTTGTATATTTTGTTCAACGGACTTCTGCAGCTGATCATTTACACAAAGGAGAAGAATGCAATTTTGTTCACCCATTCTCCCAAGGATAACTTCAGCAGCACTGGACTAATTGTCTCTTCCAAGTTGCCAAGGTTTTCTGATATGTACACATTGAGCATAGCTAGTTCTGCTCCTAGATCAATATCCGCCAAGCCAACTGTGGAGTTCACCAAAAGCGTCACGAAATAGTTCACTAAGGATGGAGTTTTGGTGGAAGGTCTGTTTTGGAAATATGTGAAGCAATTAGTAAACGATTATAATAAGGAAAGTAAGAAGAACAAGTCATGATAGGGGGGCATCACGGAACTTCTTCATAGGATGATGAGCATCACCATAGAATCTTGTAACAAGAACAACAGAAGTAGCTTCTGTAATTTTACTGGGGATAAGATTAAATATAGTGCTTGTAAAAGCTTAATGGATCTGATTCAGAACTCTGGAGTCTGGGCAGATTTCGGAAATGGACCACACAGTTCATTTCTTCAAAAATATGGTTCCCCTTCTTCTTAAAAAAAAAATGTAATTCATTTACTTACTCTTATAAAGGTTATCAATATATTTTCTGGATAATCTTGAATAGGTTTAAACTCTATGTTTTGGTTGATATAAAATACTATTGTATGGTTGATATAAAACACTATTTTTTTATCAGGAATATGATTGATATAAAATACTATTGTATAACGAGTCCGTTTACGGTGGTTCTATAGGAGTAGGATGAATTTTACTCCTACTAGCGTGCTACAGTAGCGCGCTACAGTAACGCGCTACAGTAGCGCGCTACAGTTTTTTTTTTTTTGACTCACAATTAAAAAAAATTCTTTTTTAAAAAAATACTTTTAAAAAAAATACTTAACAAAGGAGATCAGATCATGATTATATAGACATCAGATCAACGAATAATTGACATCAGATCAACATACTATACATATCAGATCAAGAATATAAAAGAAATCATGTACTAGAACTAAAACATACTTAACAACGGAGATCAGATCAGGATTATATAGACATCAGATCAGAGAATACTTGACATCAGATCAACAGACTATAGATATCAGATGAAGAATAAAAAAGAAATCATACAGTAGAACTAAAACATACTTAACAAGCGAGATCAGATCAGGATTATATAGACATCAGATCAGAGAATACTTGACATCAGATCAACATATTATGGATATCAGATCAAGAATATAAAAGAAATCATATACTAGAACTAAAACATACTTAACAAGGGAGATCAGATCAGGATAATATAGACATCAGATCAGAGAATACTTGACATCAGATCAAAAGACTATAGATATCAGATCAAGAATAAAAAAGAAATCATACAGTAGAACTAAAACATACTTAACAAGTGAGATCAGATCAGGATTATATAGACATCAGATCAGGGAATACTAGACATCAGATCAACAGACTATAGATATCAGATAAAAAATATAAAAGAAATTATACAGTAGAACTAAAACATACTTAACAAGTGAGATCAGATCAGGATTATATAGACATCATATCAGAGAATACTTGACATCAGATCAACAGACTATAGATATTAGATCAAGAATATAAAAGAAATCATACACGAACTAAAACATACTTAACAAGTGAGATCAGATCAGGATTATATAGACATCAGATCAGTGAATACTTGACATCAGATCAACAGACTATAGATATCAGATCAAGAATATAAAAGAAATCATACACTAGAACTAAAACATACTTAACAAGTGAGATCAGATCAGGATTATATAGACATCAGATCAGCGAATACTAGACATCAGATCAACAGACTATAGATATCAGATCAAGAATATAAAAGAAATCATACAGTAGAACTAAAACATACTTAACAATGGAGATCAGATCAGGATTATAAAGACATCAGATCAGCGAATACTTGACATCAGATCAACAGACTATAGATATCAGATCAAGAATATAAAAGAAATCATACACTAGAACTAAAACATACTTAACAATGGAGATCAGATCAGGATTATATAGACATCAGATCAGAGAATACTAGACATCAGATCAACAGACTATAGATATCAGATCAAGAATATAAAAAAAATCATACAGTAGAACTAAAATATGCTTAACAAGGTAGATTAAATCATTATTATATAGACATCAGATCACAAAATAGTAGACATCAAATCAACAGACTATAGTTATTAGATCAAGAATATAAAAAGAAATCATATCATACAACAAAAACGTCCATAATATGTATCATAATATCTAAAATTATTTAATTATAAAACAAATAAAATGATAATTTAAAAATATTTTTTTTATAAAATTCAAAAACATTAAAAAAATACTGAATTGTTTAGAAAAAATGAACGAAAAAAAGTCTCAAAGAGAAGGCAAAAAAAAAAAAAAAATCAAAAATAACAAAAGAAAAGAAGACTACTGTAGCGCGCACTGTAGCGCGCACTGTAGCACGCTACTGTAGCGGGGTAGGAGTAAAATTCATGGTGGTCCTATATAAATTACCTTATATAACATATGACTATTATTTTATGTTGATATAAACTTTTATTTGGTTGATATAAAACACTATTGTATATGATATAATCAAATCTTTACTCTATATAAATGATATTAACCCTTATTATATTAATATAAACAGATGCTCTACATGATATAAACTCATGTTCTACTTGATATAAACTTGTGTCTTGAATGATATAATCAAATCTTTCGTTTATATATACATATAACTTCATGAAACCGTTGTACACATGATATAACTCTTGTTATATTGATATAAACACAAGCTCCAAATGATATAAATTCATGGTCTACTTGATATAAACTCATATCTCAAATGATATAATCATCTTTCCTTTATATATATACCTATACAAATAAAACATCATGAAACCATGATATAAACTCATGTTTTGACTGATATAATCAAATATTTACTTTATATATATACACAAAAATTTTAAAAAATCATGAAATTAAAAATTTGATATAATCTCATATTTTAACTTAATTAAATAATTTTAAAATTTTAATTAAAATTTTTTTAATTTATAAAAAATTTTAAATTTTTTTATTTTGAAATAAATAAATAAATTTTATTTTCAAAATAAAAACTGAGAAAAAAATTAAAGGCAAAAAAAGAAGAGAAATTGGATGATTAATTAAAAAATGAGAAAATTAAAAAAAAAAAAAAACACGTGCTGGGTTGAAGCCAAAAGCAAGTGAAGCCAAAGCCTGAAACCAAGGGATACACATGCGTGATGCTAGTCTGTACAAAAAAAAAAAAGTCAACAAGTGCTGCTGGACCCATTAAAATTAGAAAAACAGTATAAAAACTAGTAGGAGTATAATTGTATTATACTACTATAGTAGTACCATATAATTTGCCAATGCGACCCACCAATTGAGACACGCGCGTGGGCCTTGTAGCTAGACAAAAAGTCAATAATTGTGGTTGGACTTAATAAAACTAAAACTCAGTACAAAAAAATTGTAGGTGTAATATAAATTGCCACGCGTATACTACAATTTTTGAACTATATATCATGTTTTAGCAAAATTTTAATTTTATGTACCTTTTATACTCTTAATAATTACCTTATATTAATTAAATAATTTTCTTTTCATCAATTAATTTTTGAGTGAAAAATAATATTTAATGAAATGATAGAGATTAGTTTGATTAGTTGAAAGTTATATTAGAAATATAAAATAAGGTCAAAATGCAATTTTGGTTCCTTATAATAGGGATAATTCTACTTTTTGTCCCTTTTAGTTTTACGGGGACACTTTTAGTCCCCAAACTTTTTTTTTATTAGAAGTTTTGATTTTTTTACGAAAAAGTTTAATAGATAACAGATTAACTCATATGATCAAATCAAGAAAACTGAGCTCTGATACCAAACTGATGTAAATCCAAGGTACGAATTCACATGAATTGTAGAATCATCCTCGATTGATCAACAATAGGATAAAACCTATCACATTTGAATCATAAAATGGTAGTTTTGAAATTACTATTCCAAACCCCTCTAATTTTCAAACCCAACAACACTAGGATAAAACTAACACCTTTAGATTATGAAATGAATTAGAAAAGAAGAGTAGAAGGCACCACAACTAAAAGGAAGAGTTTTAGTTGATAAGCCAAATTAGTTTTGCAAGCATAATTGCAAGACTAAAACTAGCTCACTAAGAAACTAACAAAGAAAGGAAAATTCATTAAAGTTTATAACATCAAATCTTCCATTCTAATAGTTAACCAAGGCCCCTATTTATAGAGTTTCAAGAGGGACCAAGGTTGAAAATTACAAAAGGATTAAAATAGCAATTCTGAACCTTCTAGTCAAGACTAGCATTAATACTTCTCTTTGATCAAGAAAAGCTCTCTGACTAAGAAAAACTCTTTGACCTAGAAGACTCTTGCACTTAATTCTAATATTCTAAATACTAAAAATGCAGAAAAAAAACTTGAAAATATCATCAAAATGCTGTTGAAATTCGCTCATAAATGAGACCTTCAAACTCCCTCATTTAATGTCATTGACATGGACATGTCGGGGGAAATATTCTCTTTTTTTTTGGGATTAATTTCCTGACATGGGCATGTCGGGGGGAAATATTCACTTCTAAAATCTTTACGAAAAAATACACCCCACACCATTTGGATCAAGATCCAAAACTTGCAAAATGTTGTAATAATTGGCATGAATTGAGGTAGCCTTTGGATCCTCTTTTGAATGGACTTCAAGAATCAAAATGTTCAAGGCTTCTTTGATGCTTCAGCCAGATTAGCATTAAATGTGATATATCAAAATGGGTTTGAATTGGATTGCACGAGCGTTTGAGTTTGATTGATAATTTTTGATACTGGATGCTATGCACGAAAGAGGAATTTTTTATCGGACCCGAAAATTCCTTCAATTGGTATCAAAGCTAAGGTTTTGGATTTGTACTTGTTCGATTTGATACATGGTTTTTATTGTAGATGGTTTGTGATCCTGACTATTATGGTTTGCATTTGTATGTTTTAATTAAACCCCAAGACATGTCTGGGTTTTTTTTTTTATATGAATGTGTGTAATAGTAAAACCACGAGCTGGAAGTCGTGTAGGATTATATTAAATTTGTAGTAGGATTTTTTCTATATAAATTGTCGATTTAATTTTTCCTAGAAAATCAGCCTTGTATTTAAGAAAATTTTTATGTAATCGAAGACGTTAATTTTGGACGACTTGGATTTATAGGTTTTGGTTTTAGCAATTTGGGTGATTCCGAGGATTGCGTAGAAAATTGAGAAAACCTGGGCAAATTGCAAGAAGATCAATTAACGAGTGGGAGCGGTGCAGGAAATTAGAAAAGTTGTCGAAGTGTGAGACGGCGGCGGTGCGCGCGATGACGTGCCGTCAGGCTCGGCGCGTGTGTCGACATGCCGGAGCAGTTCACTGCCTGGCGCAGTTCGCCAAACACGAGCTCGCTGATCCATCGTGTCGCTGCTGTGGGGACTCTCCATGTTGTTTTTTTTTTTTTGGGTTTTTTGGATTGAACCGAGTTCTTTCAAGTTCATGAGTCAATCCATCAGAGTGACGTGACGGTACACGAGACAAGGCAACAAGTGGAAGCGTGATGCAGTTTTAAATCATAATAGTCGAGAAATTTACTTTATGTATTTATTTATCATATTTATTGTTTTAAGTTGTATGTTTATATGTTTTAATTTATGCTTTATTATATTGCATGATTAGAGCATGATTTTGTTATACACATACCTTAGGATAGTTAATAGCATGATTAAAATTGAAAAACCCTCGTTTTAAAAATCTAAGTGGGAGCGGGTTAGATAATTTATTCCCATGGTCACCATTACAATTTCATAAGTGATGTGGGTAGACTTGCGTGTTGGCATTAGGGCCTTCCTCCATATCAGATGAGTCTAATTCACGATATCACTAGATTGGATAGCTATAGTAAGTTAAATTAGAGAGTGTGATATCCTCTCCATCTGAGGCGCACTATCCTATGTAACAAACTTAGAGGTCACGCAATGGTATACACTTAGTGTGCAATTAGTAGTATTCCTCCATCAAGGTTACGCTGTTTTAGTGTATGGCTAAAAGGTACCAACTATTAATTTTATTCATCAATAAAAAGTTTAGTCAGATAATAAGATTAATGAACCTAGTTAGTTCTTCTCAAAAAAAGTGGGTTAACATAAACGTTCACACTATCGTGACTTACGTGAATCCCAGTGGATGAGATATTGGTAGATAGATTATATTGTTTTGAGGGTTAAATATTTTTGAATTTTATATTCTAAACCATGTCTATTTATTTTTCAGTTTTTCGATGTGGCATTCAATCCTTTTGTCAGGCCCCCGAAAGCACCTGATTTCCTAAACTCGTAACAAAGCATGATGAAGCTAATTTAAACTAATTACAACCTACGAAATTCCAATTAACAAGCTATTACATTTAAGTATTTTCAAAGCTTATGACATCCCAACCACTCCCAAGCTTCTCCTAGGCTTGTATCCGGTAATCTCCTACCTGGATCACATTCAAAGATAAAATAAACATAAGTATGCGAAAACGCATACCTAGTGAGGGTCCCCTCCTGGACCCAACAAAACAAAATGAAAGACAAAAAACAGCAGGAAAGCATACAACGTAAATCATGTATTCAAAACGTAACTCAATTAGCATGCCAATGTTATAACAAATAACCACATAATGCGCATACAAAATAACCAACAAACCTGGATCTATACCAACCAACGGAAACGGGCATCCCACCCGTTATCAACCGAGCCACCAATATCCGCCGAGCCACCAAAGGTACCCCGGGCCATACCTGTCCTATGTACTAGGCCTCGATCCTGCCCCTACCTAGTAGGCCGGCAAGGAAAGGGCGGGGCCCCCAAAAGATGCAAACACAACCATGACTCTTAAATAAACCATACAGCAAGTTGTACAAATAATATTACGGTCATGTCATAGACTCTACAGAAAGTTCAGCAGCATAACAACTGTAACCACAACAAAACCAAATACCCAAACAGCATAAATCATTCAAAACAGCCACATAGTCAATCAACACCACAACATAATATACATGACTGAAACCTATGTGCCGACAAGGCCATAATATTCTATACAGAATATAAACAAAACACAAGCATAAGAAAAACTTTGAATGTAATCAAGGTCCTTCATAGGTTACGCCTGTATGTCCATAGAACATACCAGTGTACTCCTAGTCAGAACAACAAGCACAACTAAGGGGGAGACACTCACCTGATTAACTGCTTAGCTAATATAAATCCAATCCCGAGAAACGAACTCCATCGTTCTCCAATTCACCAAAGAGTCTAATAAACATTCAACAAAAGAATGCCTCTCAACTCATCACTCAAAATATTATATAAAAATATATGCAAGTCCTATTGACTCTATATGAACCCTATTCTATCTTATTCTATTCCTATTCATGTTCTAGATCAATACAAGAGTTAGAGGAAAGTGATCTCCATCTAAGAGATCTTGTCTTGGATAGATTTTCATATTCTTTTAACATCACCTTGAACTAAAACAAGTGCAATAATAATCCCACCCTTCTTTCCCTAGACTTCAATTCTTTAGCTTAAATCGTTTATATCTTGTTTCCAAATGAAAGGTTACCCATTTAGATTAGCCACTTATTCTTCCCCTTTTAACTCGAAAGTAATTATAAAGTAACAAACTCCTCAATTAACCATAGAACCCTATGCATGAACAAGATTAATCTCCAAATAAGCTTCTTAAACTTAAAATAAATAACAATTAAGGGTTTACCCACAAAAGTTGCTGGAACAAAGCCGGAACCTACGGGAGAAGGTTCTGGATGGCGAATGGAGGAAAGAGGGACGGTGGCGGCAGCGGCAGTGGCGGTCTGGTGGCGGCATGGTTTTTTCGGTGGTCAAATTGCAAGTAATCTTGGTGGGTTTTGTTCCTTGCAAGATGGGGTTTCTTTTCGTGGTGCTGTGCGACCCAAACGACGCCAGAGGAGGCTGAATCGCGGCGGAGCTTGACTGGGAGAGAGAAAACCAAGGAGAGAAGGGGTTTTGAGGGCTGGGTTTTGTTCTCTAGACTGTGGGGATTGATTTAGTGTATTAGGCCGACTGAGATGAGGGATGATTGGCCGGAAATGTGGCCGGCCAAACTGAACCCGGCGGAGGAGGGAGTACTGGTGGGGAGAAAGAGAAAAGAAAAGAAAAGGGAAAGAAGAAGAAAAGAAAAGAAAGACGGGGCTGCTGAGGAAAAAGAAAAAGGAAAAGGGAAGTTAGGGTTTAGTTTAGGAAAATTACACTTCAATCCCTAGAATTATTAAGCTATTTTAATTTCATACTAAAAGTCTTAAGTTTATTCAACTAGACCCATATATTAGTTAATCCCTCATTTAAACAATTATTTACATATATCTGTTTGAGATCTAGATTATTTCTTTTAATTTAAGGCTTAACCCATCATTTAAAAATTTAAATCGCCTAATTTCTACGGGCAAATTTACCTGCTTGGCAGGGATGTTACACCTTTAGCTACTATACTAAAAGAGAACAAATTAACCGGTCTGAATTTTGTCGTTTGGAATCGTAACTTGGACATTGTCCTAACGGCTGAGCAGTATAAGTTTGTGCTCATTGAGGTTTGTCCACCTACGCCTAATGATAAGACACCTCAAGCAGAGGGAAGCCTATCAGAGGTGGAGGAAGGCTGATGAAATAGCGTGGTGTTATATTCTGGCTTCTATGTCAAATGTTCTGCAACGTCAGCTTCAGTCAATGATCTCTGCTTTTGATATGATGGCTCACCTGAGATAGATGTTCGGTCATCAAGGCAGGTCGGCATGGCAAACTACCATGAGGAAGATAATGAACACCAAAATAGATAAAATCACCCTAGCGAAAGATCACGTACTTGATATGATTAGCAACATCAATGAGGTTAAGGTATTGGAAGGAGAGATTGATGTGGAAACGCAATTTGATATGATTCTCCAGAGTTTGCCTCAGAGCTTTAAGCAGTTTCGGCTGAATTATAATATGAATCATCGAGTTTATACTCTTCTTGAGCTCTTAGCTGCTTTGGTGTCAGTTGAAAGCCTCTTTCAAGAAAATAAGCAAGCTTTAGTCACAGTCAAGGCTCAAAGTTCCTCTTCTAGGCCCAAAGTTGGAAAGAATAAGAAGAAGAAAGCCCAGAAGACAGCTATTCATGTGCGTAATCCTGACATCGAAAAGAAGAAGAAGTCGAAAGGCAAGTGCTACAAATGCGGTAAGACGGGGCATTGGAAGTCGGACTGTCCAAAGATCAAAGGTATGACTATTTCCGCCTTTATTACTAAAACATTTTTAGTGGCGATTCCTATAGATGCCTGGTGTGTGGATTCGGGTACCACTGATCATGTTTGTAATTCTTTGTAGGGGTTTCAAGTAACCCAGAGGCTTAGAAGTGGTGAATTAGAGCTCTACTTAGGCGACACTACAAAAGTGTCAGTTGAAGCAGTGATAGTAGTTATAGTCTTTTTTGAAAATTCTGTTTTAATTTTAAAGAATTGTCTTTATGTTCTGAGTTTTAGAAAGAACTTAATTTTGGTTTCTAAACTCAAGGTTATAAGTTTATTTTTTCTAATAAATCTGTTGTTGTTAGAAAGAATGAGAAACTTATTTGTTCCGGTTCATTAGTAGATATGTTTTTACTAAAACCATCCCCTGTTATACGAAACACTGAATCAAATAATACATCATTAAACTATAATAAGAGGAAAAAACCTTCTGAGATGAACCAAACATATCTTTGGCACCTTAAACTAGGTCATATTAACCTTAGTAGGATTCAAAAGTTGGTCACAGATTGACCTTTAGGTTTATTAGTAGTTGACAACTATTCGACTTGCGAATCCTGCTTGGAAAGTAAGATGACAAAAAGGTCTTTCAAGGAAAAGGGGTGTAGGGCCAAATAAGTGTTAGAACTGGTTAACTCTAACTTGTGTGGACCTATGTCTATTCAAGCGAGAGGAGGCTTTGAGTATTTTGTGATGTTCACAGATGACTACTTGAGGTACAGATACATTTACCTAATGCGCCACAAGTCTGAATGCTTTGGAAAGTTCAAAACGTATCGGGCAGATGTGGAGAAACATCATGGTAAAAGTATCAAGACACTACGATCATATCGTGGTGGCGAATACCTTTTGGGGGAATTTAGAGAATATCTATCAGAGGTAGGAATTCAGTCTCAGTTATCTGCACCTGCCACACCCCAGTAAAATGGTGTAGCAGAACGGAGAAACATAACTCTTATGGAAATGGTTCGGTCGATGATGAGTTATAGTGAATTTCCTAATTCGTTTTGGGGATTTGCCTTAGAAACAGCGGCTTACATTCTTAAACTTATACCATCTAACTCCGTGTCTTCAACCCCTACAGAGTTATGAACGGGGCGCAGGCCTAGTCTGAAACATCTCAAAATTTGGGGATGCCCAGCACATGTGCTTAAGGTATATGTGGGCAAGTTAGATTCAAGAATAGAAGTAATGTTGTTTGTAAGATATCCTATAGGAATGAAAGGTGGTTTATTTTATAGTCTTAAAGATCAGAAGGTGATAGTTAGCACTAACACCAGATTTTTAGAAGAAGACTATATTCTATATCATAAGCCCAGTAGTAAGATCGTACTAGAGGAACTTATAGGACAATTCACTAATCCTGTTACACCAGTACAAATAGATACACCACAAAATACTGCATAAGAAGTCACAGATGATACCCCTACACAGACGGTGCTTCGTCATAGTAGGAGGCTTGTGAGACAACCCGAGAGGTACGTGGGCTTGGGAGAATCCTTAGATTTGGTCCCAGGCATGCATGAAACATACCCGATTAACTACAATGAGACTCTCTGAGATAAAGATGCAGAATCTTGGAAAAAAACAATGATATCCGAGATGGGGTCAATGGACTCTAATCAAGTCTGGGAGCTTGTAGACTTGCCTGATGGTTTTAAACTCGGTCTACAAAAGAAAGAGAGGACCCAGTATAAAGGTTGAAACCTTTAAAGCTAGTCTTGTGGCGAATGGGAATACTCAGAAAAAATGTATCGATTATGAGAAAACCTTTCCCCGGTAGCTATGCTTAAGTCGATCCAGATTCTCTTGGTCATAGCTGCTCATTTAGATTATAAGATTTGGCAGATGGATGTCAAGACAGCTTTCCTTAACGAATTTACTAAAACTTTAGGTGGAGATTGTTGGTTTTGAATACTAAAACTTTCCTTGTATTAAAATTATTTCCCAATTTATATATCGATTGAATGTTTTAGTTTGCCTTTATGTTTCACATATGTTGTCCATTTATATCGTATGACTAGATGATGACGTGTCTAGAGTGACACATTAGATCTTATCATTGGTTAAAATCAAGATATATAAATGAGGATTGTGATTGATACAGCTTGGATATACTATCGGTTTAAGTCATTATGTGATTCAGAAATTAGTTTGTCAAAACTAATTGAATCATATAGATATGCCCGGGGCATATTGAGTATGACCAAATTAGGTTGAATTGTCATGTACTCATTTAGTAAACTATTCGGTCCTAGTATTCTATCTCTTAATCCCTCGACTTGAGAGGGCATGAGGATTAGACATAGTGTAATTTAATCTGCCAATGAGTGCGGTCAATTGAGACTTATATTATCGGTAGGTTGGGTGCGCGTGTTTGATTGTTTTGTGTGTTGGTTCTTGTCAAAAGGAAACCATATACTGGTGCGTCCGGGGTGATGGTGCTCTCGAGATGAGCTCGTAAAGTTTATTATACTAAACTCAGCTGGTGGACTTATTTTCGGTATAGTAATAAGGTCGAGTGGTACTAATCTCGGATTATAAGAAGTTGATTAATTAATTTATCAGTATATTAATAAATTGACGAGCACTATATCTTTGACGTGGGGAGAATAAAGAATAATTAAATTAGTGGTTCCAGAAGAAATTCTAGTTTGAGCGGTAATTCCATAATTAATCAGTTAGTGGTACGATTAATTATGTGTTGGGTTAATTGATAAAGTGAAATTAATTATTTAATTAATCTTTGGGTCAATTAGTAAATTGACAAAGTGAATTTAATTAATTAATTAATTAATTCTTGGTTCAATTAAGAATTAGGAAATTCAAGAATTAGGTAATATAATTGTGATTTGGAAACTACTAAAACCCTAAGTCCAACAAGAGGGTCCAATTCAAATCCACTTAAGGTCTCTCTTGTAACTATATAAATAGACACAAGGGTCAGCAATACTAAGACACAGAAGTCATAATTGACAAGACACATAACTTAGAGAGAGAAACTCTGAGAGCAAGTTTAGAGAGAGAAAGAACTTTTCAGTCCAATCTCTCTCCAAACTAGCGGCGGCGGTAACGGGTCTTCCAGTGGTGGCCGGTATCATCAACCGGTGGCGGGCGGCAGACCAAGACCAGCGGTGAGGCGGCGGTGATAATTTTTCTGGCAAGCTTTCTGTGTTGATTTTCTTGGTGCTGATCTATTCATTTTGTAGAAAGTTGCCCACACAACTTCCAGACTCGTCTCAGATTCATACAAGAGAATTTTTAAGGGACACACTTCAAGAGGTCGATTTCTATCTTTTTGCTTTTATTAGTTATCATATTTTGTTTCGTGACAAATTGAATAAGGTAAACTAAGATTCGTTGCTCGTGTAATATTTCAAAAGGGGTTTTAATCAGAATGCACGAGCGTTGGGTTTGATTGAGAATTTTTTATTCTGTATGCTATGCACGAAAGTGGAATTTTTTATCAGACCCGGAATGACAATTCCTTCAAGGGGTCACCATTGCCTTCTTGTTATCTTCTTGTCCAAGTAATCTTCTTATGGACCTTCTATAACATTCTTTGGCCGAATTCCATCCCTCCTTGGGCTTCATGGACTTTATTGGACTTGTTTAAGGGAAAAACTCATCCTTAAAGGATTTACAAAAGACCTTAAACAAATAAAAAGACTCAGTAATTAAAAATACTTAAAATTAATTGTCTTTGACTTAAAAAATAAAATACAAGGATATATTTCCAAATTGTTTAGCACAACGACTTCTCTTAATTGTGGCTTATCTTTGAAAATAAGAACCACTATGCTAAGGGTTTCAATTGCCTTATTCACTTTAGCTCTTGATATTGGATCCCAAATGTGTACAAGTTGTACTTGGTTCATGCTCTTCATGTCTTGAGCTTGAACACAACTTGTTGCAGTAGGTTGTGAACCATGAGGTGATCTTGAGATCATATCACAACACTATTATCAATGGTTGCTTTGTCTACAACTTAAGTAGAATACATATCATTAACATAAGGATTAAAAGAAGCTATATGGTTGTGTGGTCGCATTGATAATTTGGGATTAGTTGTTGAAAACCTATCATTTATTGTGATAGTCAAAGTGTCTTGAATTTGACAATAAAAATCCTACTTATCATGAGATATCAAAACACATTGATGTTAGTTTGAACTTCATACGAGATGTCATAGGAAAAAAGAGTTCTCCATTAAGAAGATTTCCACATAAGTTATCCAGCAGATATGTTGACGAGATCGTTACCAAGTGAAATGTTCATGCCTAGTTTGGACCCAGTGAATATTCACATAGCATAAGGCCTTTGTGGTCTTGATAGCAGAGAGGAGTGGTTCTTATTGTTTGACTATTTGAGAGAATTCAAGACAAGGTGGAGATTGTTAATTATACATTGAATTCCTATTAGGAATTGATTTAAAATCAGGCATATTCCTATTCTACTTTGTATTAGACTTAAGTATCCTATTACTATTAGGATTAGTCTAATACTGGTTTATTTATAAATAGACTGATAGATATATGGTTATTTGTAGCAGAAACAATTGATTCTCCTGTGAAAAAAGAATTTTCTGTTCCTGCCTGTGGTCCTAAGTCTCAATGATCTAGTCACGTAAATATTGTTTTCCTTGTTTTTTTTTAAACAGGTGCCAAAACTAAAAATTAAAACTATTCTCATTTGGTGAAATGGGTAAAAATAAGCCAGAAACCTGAGTTATTGAAGCAACAAAAGTTAACTAGACTAAAAACAAGGCTATGAGGGGCAATGGAGAAAAAGTAAGAGAGAAGGTGGTGGAAAAGAGGGGAGATAGAGCAACAAGAGAAGAAGTAGGGGATAAGCCAACGATGGAGTGAGGGTGACAGATGGGTGATGGAATGGAGTTCGGTGGGTGGTTGGTGATGAAGATGAAGAAATGAAATTGAGATTTTTTATTGATAGCAGAGGGTGGTGATGAAATCGACTAAGATAATGGTGAGTGAAGGAGAGAGAAATACATTATAAATGGAAGAGAAAAAGAAACAGGGAGAATGGTATGGTTTTGTGTTTTTACCCTTGACAAAATGGTCCGTCAACCCTATAAATGGTGAAAGATGATAGAGTGGCCAAATTTGTGACAAAATGCAAAACTTGATGACCAAATTTGTGACAAAATGCAAAAGTTGGTGACTAAAAACCGATTTTCACTATAATATGATGATCAATTTTAAATTTTACTCTAATTGTGCTTAATGAACTAGTTTTATTGTATTTTCATAAACAATTTATTTGGAGACTTGAATGAAACTGAGATTGGTAGGATCTTCAGAGAGGAGAGTTTCATATTGGAAAGTCTTTTATTATAGGCTTAAATCAATTTTTTGTCACCCATCATCGGGGTAATTCCAATTTTAATCCCCCTTATATTTTGAGTGACAATACTAGTCCTCATCATTTTTTTTTTACCATTTTTGGTCATTTCGGATGGAAAAATTTGTCAACTAACGATGGACCTGTTAGTTTTGAATACAGAAAAGCTATGACTTGTATCAAAAACTAATATCCAAAGATGACATATCATTTTGTTTCAGTATTATATTGTTCTATTATATCATAAAACTAGATAACGGGGTGTGAAAAAACACAGTAGATACCGTTATTGGTTAAAGTATTGATATATAAAAAGTATGCTCGTAACTGAGATAGTCTGAACATAATATCGGTATAGGTTATCGTGTGGTTTAGAAATTAGTTTATCTAGACTAATTTAAATCACACGGATATGTGACTTGTACTGATCAGCGTAGTCAATTCGGTCCTAGTATTCAGTCTCTCAATCCCGATATTGGGACGAGCGTGAGAGTTGGATATCGCATGCTTTGATTCGCCAAAGAGTGTTGTTAATTGAGGCCTATACCTTGGTAGGTTGGGTATGCGATGTTTAGCTTCTTACATGCCGTTGCTAGTCGTAGAAATGCACATACCGGTTCGTCGGGTTGAGGTTCTCCAGAGATGAGCTCGTAAGGTTTATTGTACTAAAACTAGCCAGTGGACTTTACGTCCGATATAATAAGAAGGTCTAGTGGTACTAATCTCGGATACCAAGAAGTCGGTGAATTAATTTGTTAGTAAATTGATAAACCGATGAGCACTAGATCTTTGATGTAGGAAGATAGAAGAAAATATAGTGGTGCAATGTAAAGTCATTTTTGAGTGGTAGTTCCATAATTGGTCCGTTAGTGGTACGACTAATTATGCATTTGACTAATCGATAAAGTAAATTAATTAATTCTAAAGGTTTAATTAATATTTAATTGACAGAGTGGATTAAGAAAATTAATTCTATATGAATTAATTAATCCTAAGGGTTCGATTAAATTAAATTAATGAAGTGGGTTAAAGATTTAATTCAAAAGGATCGATTGGAGTTGACTAGTCTAGGAAAGACTAAGGGGTCAACTAAAGTCAAACTAAAAGGCCCAACTCAAAGGCCCATTAGGTCTCCTTAGAAGCTCCTTATAAATATCCCATGTTAGGCAACTTACAAGACATTAGAAACCTTAGAGGCATTTGCCTAGTGAGAGAAAGTTAAGTCTAGAAAGAGAAGCTCTCAACTTTCTTAGAAGCTTTTCTTTCGATATCGACTTTGGAGCTTTCTTCTTCGAGATTTCTCAAAGCCCATAACCTAGAGAATCCTATATCACCAATTTTGAGACTAGTCACCGCCGTTTGTGGGGATTTCCGGCCGTCGAGCATTTTCCGGCAATGAGTTTGATCGGCGCAGGCGAGAAGAATTTTTGAGGCGGCGAATGATCTCCCTTTTAGTGGGTTTGTTGATTCTTATTGTGTTGATCCTCTAGCTTGATTTTCTTAGATCGCTAGAGTCTAGATCTACGAGCAAGAACACATTCCAGACAATTTTGGAGTGGATTCTCAATTTACGTTCAGTTCCCGGGCTAAAAATGTTTTTTAGATTTGAGTGATTCTTGAAGTAGGTTTCTTAGGATTTCTTCGTTTTGCTTTGGGCTACTCTGTAGACACTAGCCCACACTAGTTCGGAGTCGATTTGGAGTTCTTCTTTGGATTTCTTGTGGATTTCGCTTGCCCAAAGTTTTGGATTTCTTTTTGCTAGGGACTTCGCTTCAAAGGTATAACCTTTAAAGTTTCCTATTTTAATTAAAGGTGTAATCTTTATGCGTTGTTTTTCGATTTAATAAATTAAATAAGAATAAGCCTAGATCCGTTTAGGGGAAAATCAATTTGAGCCTGAGCTTCGTCGAAAGTTTTCGATTCTGGAATGCATTGCACGAAAGTGAGATTTTCAATTTAGCTCGGGCTTGTTCTGTTTTCCTTCAGGACCAATTTTGAGGGTTAATGAAAGGACTTTTGTGCAATTTCTTTTACTTCCCAAAATGTTTTTTTTCCTAAAAGTCCTAATTTTCTCCTCCTTTTTCATCTTGCTCGACACACCCCCACCTCGCCAGACAACCCTCAGCTGCCCTAATTTCCTGTTGTCTGGCCTCTTTCCCGGCCACCCAAACCTGCGTAAAGTACTCCCTCTTCCTATAGAACAAAACCCACTTCTCAAAAACCTCTTCTCTTCCCTTTTTCTCTCTCCCCGAGCCATTCTTTTCCGCTACCAAGTCGTCGCCGATTGCCCCCTTTTCAGTCACGATTTGGTTCGATTCTCACAACCAAAAGAAACCTTAATACCCCAAGAATGAAACTCACAAAGTATTGCTCCGTTTGGATGTCGGATTTACAAGTTCCTAAACCCTAGAAGCTACCACCACCTCACCGCTGCTCGTCGCTGGTCAAATGGAGCTGCCACTACCTTGCATGGACTCCCCTACTCTAGATCTATAAAACCCACCTCTTATTCTCTCATTTAACAGTCGATTCGCTCTCATCGAAAAACTATCATCTCTGTCAGAGCCGCCGTCCACCACCGCCACCTGTCGCCGTTCCTACCTCTCCCTCCAGCTGTCGATCAGACCCTTCTCCGCCGTTTACAACCTCCAACCGGTGACTTCTTAGTAAACCCTCAAACCCTCTTTTAAACCTAGGAGGAGGAGGAGGAGGAGAAAAGTAGGGCTTTTAGGGAAAAAAAATTTGGAAGTAAAAAAAAATTACACAAAGTTCCTTTCATTAACCCTCAAACTATGGATCTTGCTATTTGTAGCACAAATTTACTAATTGTAGCACCAAAAATTAGTAAAATTACAAAAATACCCTTCATGTATTAAGAAGTTATACACTTCAAAAATTCAAAAAACATCTCCAAACATAAAAAACCCCCTCAAAAATCTTATAAAACCCTTCCAAATCTTTCAAAAAACCTTCCAAAATCGTAGAAAAACATTCAAACACTGATTTCCTTCGAGTTTGGATGCAATCTACTTTAAAATTTAAGCAAAAATGGTATGATTTTGATTTTTTTTTATTGTTTTTAGTATGCTGCATAAAAAATTGCACATGTTTTGCAATTTTCATTGAAATAATCGCCCTAAATTAGCGAGGAAGGCAATCAAAATCGCCCAGTTTTTGCGATTTTTTGTATAATGTTTGCTACGTGTGAGTGATAATATCTTGAAAAATCACCAATGCTCTGCGATTTTCTTAGAAATAATCACAAAATGTGTGTGATTATTTTAGCAAAAATCACAAAGCATTTGCGATTTTTCACTACACATTCCCACATTGTTGGTGATTTTTTATATAACTCTTGCACATTGTATGCGAGATTTATTTGAAAAATCACACTATATGTGCGGTTTTTCATATGAAAATCACCTATCTGCTCTAATTTTTCAAAATTATATATTTTGTATAGTTTGTAATTGTTTATGTCATTACTTATTATTAGTTTTAATTTGATTAATGACGCAGGATCCAAATGGATTGCCCGACCTTCAGAGGGATATGAGTCACGATTTTAAGTGTCCTGGCTTTTTTCCTACTGAAGAAGAAGCATACACTTATTATTCGGATTTGGCTTTTAGATTTCGTTTCGAGCTGATTAAAGTAGGTAAGGGTAATAAGGGAAAAGGGGTCACCTATCATTGCAACAGATTCAGATATCCGATTGAGCAAGGGCCTCTCCCCCAACATAGGAAGAACACCAAACGGCGAGGATGAAAGTGTATGCTCAAGTTATATTGCAAGGAGGTGAAGGAAAATGGTTGGTGGGTCAAAAGAACACCGGGCGTGAAGTCAATGCACAATCACACTGCTGTAGTGTATCCAGAGGGTCATAGACAGCTCAGCCGCTTGACTGATGAATCAAGACAGGTTGCTAGAACTTTGAACAATGCAAATATGATGCCAAAAAATGATTCAGAATCATCTTGCTGAGACGCATCCTGAAGATAATGTGACAGTGAGGCAGCTAAACAATATGAAATCTGATGACAGGAAAGCAAAGTTTAAGGGTAGAAATATTGGGCAGCAATTTGTTCATTACGCCAAGGAGAAGCATTATTATGTAAAAGTTTTGACAGAAGAGGGCACAGATGTGATCACACATGCATTCATAGCGCATCCAATGTCAATTCAGTTTTTGAACAGATATTATTGGGTGATTGTGATGGATGCAACATACAAGACCAACAAGTACAATATGCCACTCGTTCAGATTATTGGTATGACTCCTTCCAATAAGAATTATAATATTGCATGTGCTCTTTTGAGAGATGTGAAAAAAATTAGTTATGATTGGGTGTTTGCACAGTTGAGAGAGTTGTTGGATGCTGAAAATGTTCCTAGTGTTATTGTTTCTGATCGAGAGATGAGTTTGATGAATCCTATAAGGGGTCATTTTTCGGGATCACACACCTGCTACGTTTGTGGCATATCGACCGTGATGTTGATAATCAGTTAAAAAAGCTTGTTGGTGAGGGTGAAAGGAAAAAAAAAATATAAAAGCTTTGGAAGGCATCACATGCCCCTTCCAACTAGGTATCACTGACCCATCAATAAGGCCACCCGTACAAGGCACAGTCACAATCCAAGACGTATCGACCCTCCCACGCTTATTTGTAACTAATTTCACAAAATATTTATTATAAATAAACTGATTTAACAAACATAAATAAAAGAGTGAATTTCAAAATAGGTCATCATACTTTGGTAAAGTTTAGGTTTTGGTCACTAACTTTTAAATATTCAAAAAAGGTCACTAACTTTTACATCTGAATTTTAAATTTGGTCATTCCGTTACAAACGACAGTGAAGCCCACTAACAGTCCAAATTATTGAGGATATTTTTGTCCATTCATTCATGCTGTACACATGCTGCTGACATTGCTGCTGGGGATAATACATTGCTGCCGTCAATCCACCTATTCATTCATGCTGTCCATTCATTCATTCACGCACGCAGCATTATAATTAAATTTGTTTGTGAAAGCCTATTTTGCGCCCGTTATTTTGTTATTCTGTATCCCTTTTATATCTAAATTATTCCTGACAAATTAAGAAATATCAATCATAATATTTAAATATAAAAATATATTAAATTACCTAAATATCCTTAATTAATTTACTAAAAATACCAAAAAAATTTATTTATAATTCCGCTCATCTATGCTACTTTATTTATAATTTTTATAAATTTTTGGTAGATTAAAAAGAGACTTATAAAATTTTTTATAAATTAATTAAGGACAAATTATTTTGAATGTTGGAGTGTTTTGAGGGATGCAGTTTTGATTCATTTTCCCGCAATTTTTAACCCTTCAACTGTTGAGGAAGTGATGTTGGGTGAAGGGTTAAAAATTTTTTCCGTCCGTTTGTTCTAAACAATTCAGTATTTTTTTAATGTTTTTGAATATTAAAAAAAAATATTTTTAAATTATCATTTTATTTGTTTTATAATTAAATAATTTTAGATATTATGATACATATTATGAACGTTTTTGTTGTATGATATAATTTCTTTTTTATTCTTGATCTGATATCTATAGTCTGTTGATCTGATGTCAAGTATTCGCTGATCTGATGTCTATATAATCCTGATCTGATCTCCCTTGTTAAGTAGGTTTTAGTTATATTGTATGATTTCTTTTATATTCTTGATCTGATATTTATAGTCTGTTGATCTGATGTCAAGTGTTCGCTGATCTGATGTCTATATAATCCTGATCTGATCTCCCTTGTTAAGTATGTTTTAGTTATATTGTATGATTTCTTTTATATTCTTGATCTGATATCTATAGTCTGTTGATCTGATGTCAAGTATTCGTTGATCTGATGTCTATATAATCCTGATCTGATCTCCATTGTTAAGTATATTTTAGTTATATTGTATGATTTCTTTTATATTCTTGATCTGATATCTATAGTCTGTTGATCTGATGTCAAGTATTCGCTGATCTGATGTCTATATAATCCTGATCTGATCTCCCTTGTTAAGTATGTTTTTGTTCTATTGTATGATTTCTTTTATATTCTTGATCTGATATCTATAGTATGTTGATCTAATGTCAAGTATTCGCTGATCTGATGTCTATATAATCCTGATCTGATCTCCCTTGTTAAGGATTGACGGCAGCAATGTACTATCCCCAGCAGCAATGTCAGCAGCATGTGTACAGCATGAATGAATGGACAAAAATATCCTCAATAATTTGGACTGTTAGTGGGCTTCACTGCCGTTTGTAACGGAATGACCAAATTTAAAATTCAGATGTAAAAGTTAGTGACCTTTTTTGAATATTTAAAAGTTAGTGAGCAAAACCTAAACTTTACCAAAGTATGATGACCTATTTTGAAATTCACTCTAAATAAAAAAATTCATCAACTCATAATCAAATAATCAAATTACATAAATAAAAAAATTCAATAATATACTTCATATATCAACACATAATCATATAATCAAATTACATAAATAATAAAAATCACTACTATACTTCAAATATCATAACATAATCATATAATCAAATTAAATAAGGCAAATAAATAAATATACATTAAATTAGTCATAAATTTAAAACCGACCTCGTGCGGGCTCCTGATCCTGTCCTGAGGTTGAGGGATTCTCCTGCCTGCCTATGAAAGGCTGCTCCCCTCCATCAATATCCTCATCCATCAAAAGATGGGATGAGTTACCTCTCCCTGCTTTCTTCTTCCTATTGGAAGCAGTGGGACGCTGTCGAGGAAGAGACTTCCCCCCAACCTACAACGAATTTCGTTAATTCAACATTAAAACTATGAATAATAATTAAAAACATGAAAAATATTAATAATAATTAAAAATTATAAAACTCGCACATAACATGCAATTTTTGTTGGAAAATTTGCACCTTAGGTGCGATTTTCGGGACAAAAATCGTCGTTGACTAGCGAAAGCCTTCCGAAAAATAGCACCAAAGATGTGATTTCTCGCCCTACAATCGCACATAAGGTGCGATTTCTAGGAAAAATATCGGTTGTAATAGGCAATTTTTTTTCCAGGAATCGCACCGCGATGGCGATTTTTGTAAAAAAATATCGCATCTAATCAGCGATATTTTTGACAAAAATCGCAATTCGGGTGCGATTTTTGTTAGGATTCCTGGAGATTACGGGCGATTCGAGGCACAATCACGGGCAAACTGCGAGATTTTGAACAAAAATATCACCCTGATTGCGATTTCTCCAAAAATTTAACGATCATTTTAAGATTTTTACCTGACCGTACAAGCCTTTCCCCCTCCCAAGACCGCGTGGTGGTTGAGATCCGCCGGCATCCATTGTGTATTTTTGCAGAGAGTTTTGGATGGTTTGAGAGATTATTGGTGAGAAAATCTGAAATGGATTTTGGATTTGTATGGTTTCTAAAGCAACTAACTAAATAACTCAAAAATACAAAAATCGCACCTAAGTAGTGCTTCTGGAGGTAAAAATCGCTCCTAATGCGCGATCGGGGAATGAAAAATCGCCACACTTATCTGATTTTTCAAAACAAAATCGCACTCGGTTTGCAATTTTTTCCCATTTTATCGGATTAGTGTGGCGATGTTTTAGTGCCTGATCCCCCGCATTAGGAGTGATTTTTGTACTCCATATTGTAATTTTCTTGCTATTTTTTCTTTAATTATCGTAAAGCACGTGCGATTTTTCATTGCAATTGCCACTTTCCAGCTTTTAAGGTCATTTTAAGTATTTCATCAATTTTTTTGTGCTACAAATAGTAAATTTGTGCTACAAATAGTTTTCCAATTTTTCCATCCAAAAGGACCAAAAATGGTAAAAAAAAAAAAAAGGATGAGAACTAGTATTGTCACTCAAAACATAAGGCAGACCAAAAGTAGAATAACCCCCTATTATGGGGGACAAAAAAATGGATTTAAGCCTTTATTACTATTAAGTACTTGTTGATTCTTTATTTTTTTAATGAAAATTAATATCAGCAAAATTCTTCCTTTGAATAAGAGGTTCGTAAGATTAATTTTAATTTTTATTCTGATTATTTAAAACTCTATTTACAGACTCAGAAATCGATCTATAGTTATCTTGTAATTTGATCTGGTTTTACTTGACATACCCGTTAATCATTAGTTTATCATATATCGAATGCCATCTCACTAGTTTATTTATAGACAAATTCAATCTAAAATTATACGTAGTATCTCTATTCACATCTATTTGATGGACTCCATGGCACGCTTAACGGTCAAATGACGTGTGTTTTTTTTAATAGTCAATATATGTTAAAAACATAAAGTTATAAACTATTTTGATAATTTTTTTTTACTAGAGACGGAGATAAAATTTAATATTATTGAAAGCATAATAAAATTCATAATTTTATTTATCTTTTTTTTTCTAAAAAAAGTAATAATAAAATTTACAAAGCATAATTTATTAAGTGAAAAAATTTTAAAAAAAATTTAAAAGAAAATGAAATCTTTGAAAGAATAGAAAAGTTACAATTGGCAATCTTGAAGCGAACATGCCGCCCCGACAATGTCATCAATCAACATCGTTAGTCCAAATCATAGTATCTTTAGTTTGTACACATACGTCCATGTTATACTAATATGTGGTTGAACATTAGAGTGATAAATGGCTTTTTAATTGTCTATGTAGACTTGACTAATGACAAGTTGTGTGGGCATAGGGTTTTAATGATATGTGACAAATAGTGCGATGTTATAGTAGAAGTTTCAAAAACTAATAAATTTTCTAGAAATCTATTTTAATCCTAATTTATCTAATAAAAAATAATCATTTGGATAAATTAATAAGAGAGTAATTTTTAAAAAAATCACAACTACATAAAATTCTCTAAAACTACAAAAAACCACCAAGAAAATCTACTAAAATATGAATTTA
This sequence comes from Knoxia roxburghii, assembly GCA_030378225.1. Lineage (NCBI taxonomy): Eukaryota > Viridiplantae > Streptophyta > Magnoliopsida > Gentianales > Rubiaceae > Knoxia > Knoxia roxburghii. The sequence continues at coordinate 9,494,848 of CM059424.1, forward strand.
TAGTTTTTTTTCTTGAAAATTATTTTTAGGTGGATTTTAACTTTGATTTTTCCGTTGCATTCAAAAATTGTGAATAATTGTTACAGCTCAAACCGATTCAATTCTTTATTCGTAATTGGTTCCAAGACACTAAATCATTATCAGTTTTTTCATAATAGAATTTCCCAATTGATGAGTTCCAAGGAAGTAATGCTAAAGATATCAAAAGATGATGATGGCAAAGGCATGGCCGAACCACCCTCACCTACAAATAATTCTGCACATATCATTCCACCAAATCCACTTGAAGGGATGACGGGTCCAATGACTTGTTTGAGAAAGAAAAGGATGCAATAAGCCTTGAACATTTTGATTATTGAAGTCCATTCAAAAGAGAATCCAAAGGCTACCTCAATTCATGCCAAATATTACAATATTTTGCAAGTCTTGGATCTTGATCCAAATGGTGTAGGGAGTACTTTTTTATGAAGATTCCAAAAGTGAACATTTCCTCCGACATGCCCAGGTCGCCTGAGGAAGGTTGAAAGTCGCTTTTTTGAGCTGAATTTATGGACGAATTTCAACAGCATTTGGGTGATATTTTCAAGTTTTTTTCTGCATTTTCTTTAGTATTTAGAATATTAGAATTAAGTGCATGAGTCTTCTAGGTCAAAGAGTTTTTCTTGGTCAAAGAGCTTTTCTTGGTCAAAGAGCTTTTATTGGTCAAAGAGAAGTGTTAATGCTAGTCTTGACTAGAAGGTTCACAATTGCTATTTTAATCCTTTTGTAATTTTCAACCATGGTCCCTCTTGAAACTCTATAAATAGGGGCTTTGGTTAACTATTAGAATTCAAGATTTGATATTATAAACTTTAAGGAATTTTTCCTTTCTTGCTAGTTTCTTAGTGAGCTAGTTTTAGTCTTGCAAGTATGCTTGCAAAACTTATTTGGCTTATCAATTTAAACACTTCCTTTTAGTTGTGACGCCTTCTACTCTTCTTTTCTAATTCATTTCATAATCCAAAGGTGTTAGATTTATCCTAGTGTTGTTGGGTTTGAAAATTAGAGGGGTTGGGAATAGTAATTTCAAAACTACCATTTTATGATTCAAATGTGATAGTTTTCATCCTATTGTTGTAGGGTCTATTTTGGTTTGGGTTGTTTTTGCTTGGAAGATTTCAAGACATCTTTCAATATAGTGTGATTCCAAGGTGTTGAGTTCATTAATACTCAATATTGTTGAATCCACTTGAGCTAGTTGTTTTGCTCAAAAAATCAATCGATGACGATTCTACAATTCATGTGAATCGTACCTTGGATTCACATCAGTTTGGTATCAGAGCTAAGTTTTCTTACTAGCTCATATCTTTAAATTTCGTACTATCAAAAAAAACGATTGTCAAAAAAAGAAAAGAAAAAAGAAAGAGTACGTAAAAAAAAAAAAAAAAAAAGAGAAGAAAGTATCTTTCTTGCTTCTTAAAGTAATATTGCAGGGATTTGTGATTCCAAGTGTGTGAAAAGGTTTGAAGAAAAGGTATCATCATTGTTTTCTTTCTACTCTTATAATTTTTTCTAATCTTATTCTTGTTTCCTTTACATAATCATTGCATACTATCCTTGCTTTGACCTCTATACTTTCTTTGTTGCCAAGTAAGATCTTTGAGTAGCATCTTGTAAGGGTTTAACGATTCTCACAAGAACTTGCAGGAGGAAAAGAGTGGTAAAATCTGAGTGCAACTTACCCCTACTAGATCGGCCTTAAACACGAGTGAAAATATCTTTTCATTTGGGTTGAGACATATTAGGGAAAGGGGAAAAGGGGTGCGAGGTATTTTTATCTTTTTTTCTAATGACAGATCCAACCGGTGAAACACCTAAACAAAAAGCATTGAGGGAACACACCACAAGGCGATTGGAACAAATCATTGATTGGGTCACCACCCGAATGGATCAACTAGAACTTGCTTTTCAGCAAAGAGAAGAAAGGCAAAGAAGTCAACAAGATGACGATGAAGATGATAGGAGGTTTGAGGAAGAAATGTCTGAAGTATCCCGAGAGAATATGAGGAGAATGAATGGATTTAGAGTTGATAGCAACCTTAATGGTCTCAAAATGAAGATTCCTGAATTTGATGGAAAAGAAGATCCCGAGGCATATTTTGATTGGGAAATGAAGGTGGAAAAGATCTTTTCTATCCACAATTATTCGGAAGAAAAGAATGTAAAAATTGCTTCCCTTGAATTTCACGGTTATACACTAACATGGTGAGATCGATTGATTATTTCTAGAAGAAGGAATAGCGAGAGGCCAATTGCAACTTGGGAAGACATGAAGGTTGTTTTGAGGAAACGCTTCATTCCCCCTCATTACTATAGAGATCTTTACAACAAGTTGCATAGTATCACTCAAGGAGCAAAGACCGTGGCAGAATATTACCAAAAGATGGATTTAGCCTTGACAAGAGCAAGCATTGAGGAAGATCCCGAAGCTACTATGGCACGATTTTTGGGTGGTTTAAGAAGAGAGATTGCCGATGTTGTTGAATTATAACATTACTTGGATTTGGAAGAAATGATGCATGTGGCAGAAAAGGTAGAAAGGTAATTGAAAAGAAATAGTGGTTCAAGTAAGTTTCTTTCTAACCAATCCTCTTGGAAAAACAATAATGGGAACAAAAGGGATTTTGGTAAAAAGAAAGATAAACCAAAGAAGCATGATTTTAAAAGGTTTGAAAAGGGTGAATCAAGTAAAATTTCTTCTTCTACTTCTAAACTCACTTTTTTTAAGTGTTTGGGAAAAGGCCATATAGCTTCCCAATGTCCTAACTCCAGGACTATGGTAATGCGAGAAAATGGTTCTTGTTTGAGCCAAAGTGAAAGAGAAGAAGATGAGGAGGATCCGGATGTTGAAGATGAAGGTGAACAATTTGAAACAAGTGGTGATGAGGTTTTGGTCACTTTGAGAGTATTGAATACTCAAGTTGGATCTTATGATGAAGAGCAAAGGAGTACTATCTTTCACACAAGATGCAAAGTACAAGATAAGGTATGCATGCTTATCATTGATAGTGGGAGTTGCACTAATTGTATTAGCTCTTATCTTGTAGACAAATTGGGTATATCCATTACTGCTCATCCCAATCCTTACCGTTTGCAATGGCTCAATAATAGTGGAGAGCTAAGGGTGAATCAGCAAGCAAAGGTAAAATTTTCAATTGGGAAATATGAGGATGAAGTTTTGTGTGATGTATTACCAATGCAAGCTGGCCATATTCTTCTTGGCCGACCATGGGAGTTTGATCATCATGCTAATCATGAGGGAAAGTCTAACAAATATCATACTGTTCATAATCGTAAAGCTTTTACTCTTGTTCCACTTTCTCCTTAAGTGGTGCACAAAGAACAAATGAGAATGAGAGAGAGAAAAGGCTAAAAGAGGAGAGTGAGTTGAAAAATCCAAAAGAGTGTGAAAAAAAAAGAGATGTGAGTGCTAAAAGCAAAGTGAGTAAAGAAAAAGCAAGAGATGGAAAGGCAAAAAACAAAGTGAGTGAAAAGGAAAAACCAAAGGCAAGTGAGACAAAAGGTGTCTTCTTTGCGAGCATGAGCGATGTAGATAGAGCCCTCAATTCTCCCCAACCAATTTTTATGCTTTTGTTCCATGGAGAATGTCTTGTTCTTGATGAGCTTCCTAACAATTTGCCTTTAGAAATTGTGGCTGTTTTGAATGAATTTGCAGATGTGCTACCTGAGGATGTACCTAAGGGGTTACCTCCAATTCGAGGAATTGAGCATCAAATCGACTTTCAACCCGGAGCTTTCATTCCAAATAAGCCAGCCTATCGTTCAAATCCGGAAGAAACAAAAGAACTTCTAAGGCAAGTTGAAGAGCTGCTAAGCATGGGATATATTCGTGAGTCTCTTAGCCCTTGTGTTATTCCTGTCATTTTAGTTCCGAAAAAAAAGATGGTACATGGCGGATGTGCATTGATTGTAGGGCTGTGAACAAAATCATCATTAAGTATCGTCACCCCATTCCAAGATTAGAGGATATGCTCGATGAATTGTTTGGTGCAAAATTTTTTACAAAAATTGATTTGAAATCTGGTTATCATCAAATAAGAATCAAAGAGGGTGATGAATGGAAAACGGCTTTCAAAACAAAATTTGGTCTTTATAAGTGGCTTGTTATGCCTTTTGGTTTAACTAATGCCCCTAGTACATTTATGAGGCTAATGAATCATGTTTGAGACGTTTCATTGGAAAGTTTGTAGTTATCTATTTTGATGATATCTTGATCATAGTAAGAACATAGAAGAACATGTTGAACATCTTAAGCTTGTTCTTACTACTTTGCGTGAAGAAAAATTGTTTGCAAATTTTAAAAAGTGTAATTTTTGTGTTGAATGTGGTGAGTGCTAATGGTTTGAGAGTTGATGAAGCAAAGATGACAGCAATTCTTGATTGGTCGATTCCCACAAATGTGACTGAGGTGAGATCTTTCCATGGACTTGCAAGTTTTTATAGGAGATTTGTCAAAGATTTCTCAACAAAGGCAGCTCCACTAAATGAGTTGGCAATGAAAAATGTTCAGTTTGAGTGGGGAGATTCTCAACAAAAGGCATTTGATCAATTGAAGCATGATTTGACTAATGCTCCCGTTTTAGCTTTGCCTAATTTCTCTAACACTTTTGAAGTTGAATGTGATGCTTCCGGAATTGGAATAGGTGTTGTGTTGCCTCAAGGAGGTCACCCCATTGCCTACTTTAGTGAGAAGCTGAATGGAGCAACAGTGAACTACCCAACATATGACAAAGAGCTCTATGCAGTGGTGAGAGCATTGGAAACTTGGCAGCACTACCTTACGCCGAAAGAGTTTGTGATTCACACCGATCATGAATCCATCAAGTATCTCAAAGGACAAAATAATTTTCACAAGAGGCATGCAAAATGGATCTTATTCATTGAAACTTTCCCATATGTGGTAAAGTACAAAAAAGGTGAAGAGAACATTGTGGCTGATGCACTCTCCCGAAGGTATGCCTTGATTGCTACTGTTAATGCTACAATCATGGGATTTGAGTATATTAAGGAGTTGTATGCTAAGGATCATGATTTTGCTGACATATTTAATGCATGTGAAAAGGGTGCTTTTAATAAGTTTTATCAATGTGAACGGTTTTTGTTCAAAGAAAACAAATTATGTATTCCTTCTTGTTCACTTAGAGAGCTTTTGGTTCGTGAATCTCATGGAGGTTTAATGGGACATCTTGGTGTTTTAAAAACTTTAGATATTTTAAATGAACACTTTTATTGGCCAAACATGAAAAAGGATGTTGAGAAAATTTGTGCTACATGTCTTGACTACAAGAAAGCTAAATCTAAGTCTCTTCCCCATGGATTGTATACTCTACTCCCTGTTCCTCAATCTCCTTAGACTGATATTTCTATGGACTTTGTTCTTGGTTTGCCTAGATCTCAAAGAGGCATGGACTCTATTTTTGTTGTTGTTGATAGATTCTCCAAAATGGCTCACTTTATTGCTTGTAGGAAAGCAGACAATGCAAAACATGTGGCTGATCTCTTCTTCAAAGAAATTGTTCGTCTACATGGTGTTCCTAGGACTATTGTGTCTGATAGGGATGTAAAGTTTTTGAGTTATTTCTGGAAAACTCTTTGGAGAAATTCGGGAACAAAACTTTTGTTTTCAACCACAAGTCACCCATAAACAGATGGCCAAACGGAAGTAACAAATAGGACTTTGGGTGTTTTGTTAAGGGCCATAATTAAAGAGAATTTTAAAAGTTGGGAGGAGTATTTGCCAATTGCTGAATTTGCATACAATCGCACACTACACACTTCTACTAATTTTTCTCCTTTTAAGTTGGTTTATGGTTTCAATCCTCTAACTCCTTTAGACTTATCTCCTTTACCTTTACAGGATCAAGTGAGTTTGGATGGCAAGAAGAAAGCTGAAACCGTGAAGAAATTGCATGAGCAAGCTCGTACAAACATTGAGAAGAAAAATGAGCAATATGCATAGAATGCAAATAAAGGCCGTAAGAAAATTGTGTTTGAACCCGGTGAGGTTTGGGTACACATGAGGAAATAGATGTTTCCAGCCTCAAGGAGAACTAAGTTACACCCCCGTGGTGATGGGCCATTTCAAGTTTTGGCACGAGTCAATAATAATGCTTACAAGCTTGATATTCCCGAAGACTATGGTGTAAGTGCTACTTTTAATATTTCTGACTTATCTCCTTTTAATTTTGATGTAGCTCCAATGGATTCGAGGATGAATCCTTTTCAATGGAGAGGGGATGATGGGTCCCAAGGAAGTAATGCTAAAGATATCAAAGATGATGATGGCGAAGGCATGCCCGAACCACCCTCAACTACAAATAATTCTGCACATATCATTCCACAAAATCCACTTGAAGGGATAACGGGCCCAATGACTCGTTTGAGAAAGAAAATGATGCAAGAAGCCATGAACATTTTGATTCTTGAAGTCTATTCAAAAGAGGATCCAAAGGCTACCTCAATTCATGCCAAATATTACAACATTTTGCAAGTCTTGGATCTTAATCCAAATGGTGTGGGGAGTACTTTTTTATGAAGATTCCAGAAGTGAACATTTCCTCCGACATGCCCATGTCTCCTGAGGAAGGTTAAAAGTCACATTTATGAGCTGAATTTATGGACGAATTTCAACAGCATTTGGGTGATATTTTCAAGTTGTTTTCTGCATTTTTTTTAGTATTTAGAATATTATAATTAAGTGCAAGACTCTTCTAGGTCAAAGAGCTTTTCTTGGTCAAAGAGTTTTTTCTTGGTCAAAGAGAAGTGTTAATTCTAGTCTTGACTAGAAGGTGCATAATTGCTATTTTAATCCTTTTGTAATTTTCAACCATGGTCCCTCTTGAAACTCTATAAATAGGGGCCTTGGTTAACTATTAAAATTCAAGATTTGATATTATGAATTTTAAGGAATTTTTAATAGTTCTTCCTTTTAGTTGTGGCGCCTTCTACTCTTCTTTTCTAATTCATTTCATAATCCAAAGGTGTTAGGTTTATCCTAGTGTTGTTGGGTTTGAGAATTAGAGGGGTTGGGAATAGTAATTTCAAAAATATCATTTTATGATTCAAAGGTGATAGGTTTCATCCTATTGTTATTGGGTCTATTTTGGTTTGTGTTGTTTTTGCTTTGAAGATTTCAAGACATCTTTCAATATAGTGTGATTCCAATGTGTTGAGTTCATTAATACTCAATACTGTTGAATCCACTTGAGCTATTTGTTTTGCCTAAAAGATCAATCGATGATGATTCTACAATTCATGTGAATTCGTACCTTGGATTCACATCACCAATGGTAGTAGAAAATCTTTTTCTGAAAGATTGAACCTTTAAATATTTATTATTTTGACCCAGATAAATTTTTTTTTTTTTACAAAAAAGGAGGCGTTGAGCCTGAAACCCTACGATACTACACTTTGTAGTTAAGAACCGCCTATTATGTCATGCTCTAACTAGTTCCTAAACTTAGCAGGGTTCGCACACTATCTAAATGCCTCTTGGCATATTTATTGCCAGTGAGGCCAAATAGTCCACTGCAAAATGCCTTCTTTGTGGATGTGTGAGACTCGCACTTGCCAATCCCTCATCAAGATCTCCTTGATTTCAAGAACCAGATTACCATGGATGCCTTCATGTTATTGAGCACCTGCAATAACCCTCGTTACCGCCTCACAATCCACCTCAACATTTATTTTCCTCAATCCCATCTCGCCAGCACATGTGTAGCTCATGAAATAACCCCCATAATTGAGTTCTCACAATGCTACAATGTTCTATATATATCATAAATCCTGCTAGCCAAACCACTTGAAAGTCTCTCACCAACCCTCCTGCTACCTCCAGGCCTGTACTTGCATCAAACCTCATCAGAATTCACCTTGCACCCTCTTAAGATTGAAGGTACCCCCTAATTCATCGTCGCATACATTCTCCACCCCCTGATGTGAACCATTTTCACTATGTTTTAGCAGTTATTTATGCATGATTTTACTATAAGTTCATATGCCATTTTGAGGAAAAATGGATAAAAATGGCTATTTGTGAATTAAAATGATTAAAATTATGAACATATGTGATTTTATGTTTAATTGTGTAGGAAATGGTGAATTTGGTATTTTTGACGCGATTTGGAATGTTTAGGAAACAACAAAATGAAAAGAAATGGAAAAATAACGAAATCAAATGATAAAAAAAGGCCGACGAAGTGCTGAACATCACTATTCAAAATGCCAGAAATCACTGCGCAAAAGACTGGATGATGAGTTTGTCATGCCTACCAAATTAATCTTTTTTATATCAAAGTACAATATTTTGTAGCAGCAGTGGTATCGGGTCAAATCCCAAGGTAGTCGGCTATAGTTTTTACTCATAACTAGATCAATTGTATGAAGAGATTTAAATTAAAAGAAAAGACTCTTAATAGATCATGAGTATCTTCAACAAATTTTTCTTGTAGTTCTTGGCGATTTCCTCATCACCACAAGGAAGCTTCTCGCACACCTCTTCTTCAATGGTTGGTGAATGGTGAATTTCATGTTTTTTTCTTGCTATCAAGGATAGCTCCAACCTTGACAATATCATCAAGTGTGCTAAATTCTCTTCCTCTCCCAATAGCCTTTAAATGCCTTGGATCATATTTTCGTCACTCTCATCCTTCAAATATTTTACCCAAGGTCTCTCATTCTTGTTCTCCAATGGCATCCCCTGTTGGATTCATTGTCTTCAATACCGGATTTGGTCCTGATAATGTTAATTTCTTATTGTTCCAAGCTTGTGAAATTTCTCCTAGGGCCTTAGTAGTTTTATTCATTTCTTCAAGCTTTACTGGAATGTCTTGTATAATAGTTTGTTTGACTAGATTTGGTTGAGAAGCAACATCAGGAGGTCAAAAATCTCTTCCTTTAGATTGGCAGTTGTAGTAAGGGCAGAACTAAAGACCAAAATGACATCATTATCTTCATCGTCTTTATCAACCAAGCTGAATGCTTTTGATCCAACCTTAATATCATTATTGAACAACAACAATGTAACCAGCATCAATTACACTATACAGACCAACTGAACAAAAAACCCATAAACAATTACAAATCATCCAAGTAGTTGATGATCAGTAACCGGCAAGCAATAGTATTGATGATAATACACGATACCAGTAATAGATATATGATTAATCAACTACATACTACAAGCAATTAGTAGTTTACGAAAGATGATATCATACTGCAAACCAACAGAACAGTTCCTAACAGACCAACAAACAGTTCCCAGTAGACAAATAGAACAAGGACTTTATTTTTTCAATATGTAAAATTGCTCAATCTAAAGCAAAATATGCTGTTTAATATATCCATATTAGTTCATAAAAAATATGCTTCTTAATATAAAGCAATAGTGTAAACAGAAAAAAAAATCCAAAAATTTTACCACATCTGAATTTTTCAAATTAATTAAGGGTGGCTGAGACCCTACTGGGAACACAGGTCATTCAAGGCCAAACATCTCCTAACTCAATGATGTGGCAGTACTTGAACTTCCAAGTTTCTAGAAAAAAAAAAAAGTTTTAACCAAAATAATAACATAAACTAACATTGCAATATAGAAAATAAGATGGCCAACTAAGTATCTATTTTTTGTCACTTTTTTTACGGTGTTTTTCAACAACCTTCAATCATGTACCGGGTTCATCGAGGTTGGTAACATGTACTGTAGTTTCCTCCTACCTAAAATAACTAAAAATATGAGACAAGTCATTTTAAATATTATTGAAATAAAAAAAATTAGTATAAACATTACCATTTCAGATGGTACTTGCAAATCATTCAAGTTATCATGTCCCAAATTATCATTCTCGGTAGCAACTTTATTTTCTTTCTCTTGTCTCACCTACAACAAAATGCAGTTATAAATAAATAAGTAGAGATGTAGTGAAATTAAAATGATATCATAAAAAACATACTTACATCCAACATGCTGCTTCCTACATTCATACTAGCCTCGGTTTGTTGACTACTAAGAACATCCTGCTATTGAGATGCATTTTGAGAGGACACGCCATAATTTATTCGTAGACATCGCCTCATATTGTGTCCAAATGCTTTGCAAAGTGTGCATCTTTGTTGGTTACCTTTCTTGCTCACCCTCTTACCCTTGACTTTTTTTTATAACACTTCGGCTTATGACATCTTTCTTGTCTTTTTTGGTCTACTAAGAGTTGGCCTGGAATGAAGGAGGGGCAGTATAGCTGTATGTCCAGCAGTATCCCACTCACTTGGTCTATTCATAGGATTAATTGCATGTTCATAATAGCCCTTATACCTTGCCACTGAGTAGCCCTTATTAGCATACTCCATTGGTTGTCCCCCAGCTATCCAAATTGCAGAAATACCATGGATGCATGGTATACCAGAAAGGTCTCAACCCCTACAAGAATAAGACCTGTCATCAATGTTTACTGTGTATTGTTCCCCGTAGGCACAATTAATTTCATATACATATCCTTTACTTTTTCTAGGGGCGCAGTAAGTGGCAAGCTTCACAGCCTCTTGGATTTTTTTTAAAAAATGGAAGGGCATATTGCATGATCAAGCCACTTTCTTATTGTTGTATACCCTCTTCTCTTGCATCCTTTGCTTTAAATACTTTCTTATTCCTTCAAACAATGTCATAATTGGAGAATCCCTTGCATCCAAAATCTTTCAATTGAAGGATTCATTTAAATTATTGGTCACATTATCACATCTTGAGAAGGTCCTAAAGTGAGACCTACTCCACTCACTTGGATGATTGTCCTCAAACCAATTCGCCGCATCTATACCTAATGAAGCAATTTGCCCTATTGCCCTATAATCTTGTCAGGGGTTGTGGCATTTGCTACTACCCAAAATTTTTTCTTTTCAATGCTAAATCCCTAAAACCTGCAACGCCCCAATTGGCCTCCAAGTGTTTAGCACAAAATCTATGTTCAACATTAGGAAACAAGATATCACAAGCTTGGATCAAACCTTTTTGTTTGTCACTCATTATTGTCCAATTATAGGTCTTTTTGATCCCTAAATCAGATTTCAAGATATTCATAAACTAATACCAAGAGTCTCCAGATTCGGCATCCATGCAAGTATATGCTATTGGATAGAATCCATTATTTGGATCCACTCCAACAGTTGTAATCAATACCCCACCATATGGCCCTTCAGAAAAGTCGCATTCAAACCAATCTATGGCCTACAACTACAAATAAATCATTGTTTCACCCCATAAAAGCATACATACATCTTTTGAAAAACCCCTCCACAATCTGTCTTAATTACTACAGTGCTTCCTAGATTTGTTTTTCTTATCTCATTTGCATACCTATTCAAGAGAGCATACTGATCCTCCTCACTACCCCTCACAATCACTATAATTCATCATTAATCTAATCATTTCCATAAGAGTCTTATTCCTCCTCTCTGCTACACCATTCTATTGGGTTGTGCCTGGTGCAGATAATTGGGACTAAATTCCCGCATCTAACAAGTGTGTCCAAAATTTGCCTGTAAGATACTCGCCACCACGATCTGATCACAGTGTCTTGGTACTTTTACCATAATGCTTCTCCACATCAGCCCAATACTCCTTGAACTTGTCAAAGCATTTATACTTGTGGCACGTCAAGTAAATATATCCGTACATTGAGTAGTCATCTGTGAAAGTCACAAAATACTCAAACTCGCCTCTTGCTTAAATTGACATAGGACCACAAAAGTTAGAGTTAACCAATTCTAACACTTCTTTGGCCCTATACCCCTTCTCTTTTACCCTGTAGGTCCGATTTTTTTAATAGGAATATCCGATTTTTATGCATTACATTTTCCCTAAAGGACTTTGAAGTAAGCTTAGGCTCTCTTCTAAATTCCTCTACATACCTCCTTGCCACCCACCCTGATTTATCACTCTTGTTATTGTACTGGAAATGACATGTGTGCAACTCTATAAATGTCCTTAGCTGCACATGATCCCTACAATTCTCATTGCTATTAATATTAGCATATGTCATCCATTTACAATTTTCTACCCTGCACTTTGTTCTCACCCTTTCGTATCACTTCTTTCGAGGAAAAAAGGTATGCCCCTTTTGATGTTCCAAGCCCTAACAGCCTCCTTGAATTTTTTCAATGAGCTAAAAATCATTCCACATTACAAACGTGGATCAACCATGTGTAGATCCGGGTTAAATAATTCAGCCCCACCATGCATATTCATGTCTCCCTTTTCACTAACATTACCCTCAGAGATATTGGTGCCATTATCTTCTCTATTACCATCACACCATTTCTCACAACATTAATACTTTCATAATCACTTTCTGGTAAATACTCATTACTAGTGTCATCGTCACTACTAGTGTACCAGTCACTAGTTTCAATATCTATATGTAAAAAATAAAATTGAACTTATAATACTGCACAAATATAATAAAGTAAAAATTGAAAATAAAAAACTTCACTAAGAAAAGTACATAGAAGAGAATAAAAGCATGAGCGGTAACTTTGAAAGAGCACATGGATATTTTGCTCCACATAAAGATAGACTACTTTGATGTGTTGCTCGTCACGAACTGGAAGTTTATTATAATTCTAACTTCTATGGTGCAACTAGCATATCTACAGTCCAGTATTCAAAACACTATTCCATATCTTAAAGGCGGCAAACAGAGACACAACTATTTAACTTATGCACCTGATATCAAAAGGTCGTTAGGCTTGGATGCTTATTATATTTTTACTGATTCTATTAGAAGCTCATGATTTTGCTGTTAGAATTTAGCACTTAGCCTTAACTAACCAGCTTCATAACTATTTAGGGAATGTTACTAGCTTCTTGTTCTCTCCCTAATTAGTACTCACAAGCAACACAACTAGTTTGGTTATGTTATTGCCATCTTAGTTAGTTCTGCTTTTACTAAAAAAAGAACCTTAATAAACAAGTAAATAGTAAAGTTTCTTCAAATGAATCTTTCAAGGTCAAATTAAATTGTTAAAAAATATCTATGTCGAGATAGGGCATAAAGATCTTCAAAAGTTTAGACAAATCGCATTTAAAAACATCTAACAACTCTTTTAGAGTAGACCCAAAGAAGAAAATTTGGGAAAATTCAACATCTAACTTTTAAAGTAGCAATGCAATACAGAATGAGCACATGAATAATCAAGCATTGCATTATGGAAGTGAGAGATTAGATATTTGTTGTATATCCCTATGAGATTTTGATATGCAATTCAAATAAAACCAGACGATCACGAAAGGACTCAGCTATACATCAAATGAATAGACAAAATGAATCCAAATCACTGTAGTCATTTTACGATCAATCAAGCAGAGTCATTATAATTGAGACTACATCCATGATGAATATACTAATCAGTGCCCCAATAGGAAGAGAGAGAGAGACCAACTATAGCAGAAATCAATATTCCAGCAATGAGAAATTCAAATCAGTAAAATGCACTTCAAAAAGTATCCAACTTTGTTCTTCGAGTGGCCGTTAAAGCAAAGAGATCTATCCCAACTGTAATTTAAAGCCTTAGGACCCAAACTAAACAACAAATTAGAGCATAAATATTCACTTATTCTAGTGTCCTCGAAGGTATCGAAAAACACGCAAAACCAAAAAAGAGGAAAAAAAGGGCAGCTAATATTATCACGAAATCATTCTTCCTCCAAAAATACACAAACCCGGATAACTAAACAACCAATCACAAAAGAACCCACAAAAAAATTACAGATCAAATTGAGAAAACTATATAGTCTTCGACATCAAACAAACACCGACATTCTGCAATAATGGTTGAAATGTGTCTCTATAAAAGTGATTTCGGCTATGCAACATTATTAGCTCATGATTGACGAACAAGAAATAATCTTTTTATTAATTATCATAAACTCATGATTAGTGAATATTAAATACCTCAAAAGGTAAAAAGAAGATGAAGAAAGCAAAACACTCTACAAACAAGGCTCAAAGGTCAAATCTGAATTGGGCTAGGAGGCTTGTTTTACTTAGTTAATGCATATTTTTGTTAGAATTGATTCTTTTAAGCGTATTAATCTGAATGGGGTTAAAAGGCAAGTTTTACTTAGTTAACGCATAAGTTAAAATGGAACAAATAAATTCCAAGTAAGAAGTTAAAGACAGCACTATATCAGAATGTTTACCATAAACTGAGTTAAAATGGAACATACAGAGACACTAATCTTGGAAGAAATTTTGTAAAAAATGCCATACTATCAGTCAATCCCTACCATGTAGATACCAAGCTTGTATGATAACATAAAACACCATATACCCCACCCAACCCTAATCACCCCATAAATACTGTATTTTTATATACCATGTTCCATAAAATACTACAAATTGTTGGTCAATAAGAAACAAATAGTAGATAACACATGGGGTACACTCCTCTGGACCACATCTATGAAAAACATTTACTATTTCTCTAATCTTTAACTATTTCGCAACGTATGTAAATCCTTCACACACAGTCAAAAATATTTATAAGCTTACAACTCTTATCTTCTGCAATATCTTTTCCCATCCCTTTGTCTGCCATTCTATGTAAGTTGACTGGGTCTTCACGTTGGGGTGAGGGCGGCCGTGTGTGGTCGGCGGTGGTCAGACGTGCGGATATCCCGATCGGGATGATGACTTCCATCGGGATGAGGGCTTCAATTAGGCTGAAGGTTTCATGTCGGGATGAGGGCTTAGTCTTTCACGTCGGGAAGAGGTCGGTGTTCTGGTTGTCACCGATGTTCTGGAGTGCCGGACTGATGTCAATCGTGTCGGGCTGTTGTCGAAAGGGTTTTTTTTATAGTGATCGAGAGGGCTTCAAATCGGGGATGATGCAGTGGTGGTCGGCGTGAGTGAACGTCTATAAATTCATCTGTGGAGAGGTCAAGAAGTTGAAAATTCGTCGGAGCTTTGAACCCCGAACAACTGTGTATTTTTTATTCCCTAATTTTTTACCCTTCAAACCCGTAACTAGTTCAATTTGGTTTTTTTTTTTTTTTGTATTTTACACATTAAGTCCAATGTATTTTGTATATTTACAAAATGCCCATTGTATGTATTTTTGATAATTACAATATGAGAACATTAACCTTTGACTTCTTTTGACTCAACAAAAACCTGTAATAGAAGATTTCAATTTTTAAAAGGATTAAAATCGCTAAAAATTGAAAAGTAATGGGTATTTTTTGGGGAGGCCAAACATATCTGATCAAAAGAGTGAAAAAGCCAAACACGTTGAACCAAAATTGCATTTTTTTCCATTATTTCTTGATTCATTAAAGTTATAGAAGGAATTGAACTTTTTTTACTGGTTAACGTATAAAATGATAGGTGGAGAATTTGGTAGTGAAAGACAATGTATCCAAAATTTTCTTGTTTTTGGTAAAGTTTGTAGATATACACTATTAAATCTACCTACTCTAAATTTATAAAGGGTAGTGTTATATCGCGTCCATCTTTTTGTTATTCAGCGCCTCCCTTTTTTCAAAACGGTCCTCAATTTTTTAAGTATCGCCCCTAATTCTTATTTCTCGCCCCCCTTAATGCTTATCTTCCGCCCCTCTATTATTATCTAACTGTCATTAATTAATTTATAAAAAATTTTATGAATCCCTTCTTAATGTACCAAAAATTTATAAAAATTATTAATAAAGTAGCATAGATGATCGGAATCATAGATGAATTTTTTTGATATTTTTAGTAAATTGATTAAAGGTAGTTAGGTAATTTAATATATTATTATATTTTATATTTAAATATTATAATTACTATTTTTTAATTTATCAAAGATAATTTAAGTATAAAAGAAGGGCAAAATAAGTCTTTGCATCTATAAAATATTCCATCCCTATTTATTTTCCATACCTTAGGGCATAACAAGCAATTCATCGTTCCAAATCCCAATCCAGATCATACCCGAGCCCAACGTATATTTTGAGGGCCGTGAAACGATCGTTTAACAAGCCCAATCAGCCCGACATAATCTAGGGTTTCTTTTCAGTCTCTGCCCTACAAAAGCCATCGTAGGAGACTAAGCCACAACTCTGATCAATTTGAACTTGCAACCTTTGTCTACAGCACACAGTACATCAGAAACGCACTAGCAATCAGATCGAACATGGGTGTGTACACATTCGTTTGCAGAGGATCCGGAGACGAATGGACCGCCAAGCAGATTACCGGGGACCTTGAGGCTTCGGCGGCCAGCACTTACGAGTTGCAGCGGAAGCTCGTTCATGCCGCCACAGCCACCGACTCCTCTGGCGGTGTTCAGTCCTCATTCGCCTTCGTCACACCTACCTCTGCTGTCTTCCAGGTTTTTTTTTTTTTTTTATTTTTTTTTGATTTGGTAGGGTTCTGTATTTAATTTTGGGAAGATGACTGACGAAGGATAGAGAAGTATTTTCTGTAATTCAAACTTGTTGACATGCTAGATTTTCCAATGTTTGAAATTCGCATTGGGAAGTTATTTTTCTTCAAATATATGAAATTCATGGAATTCTTGTAATAGGAATTGTTCTGATTATTGCATCGTGGAATTCTTAATAGCAATTGTCCTCATTATAGCAATCCTCTGTTTATGTTTTGCTGGTATCATTTTGAATTCTGTATTTAAATATGTTTTGCTGGTATTATTGAATTTAAATAGGATAGTTTAAATGGACGATTTCAGCATTTTATC
Source organism: Knoxia roxburghii (assembly GCA_030378225.1). Lineage (NCBI taxonomy): Eukaryota > Viridiplantae > Streptophyta > Magnoliopsida > Gentianales > Rubiaceae > Knoxia > Knoxia roxburghii. The sequence continues at coordinate 9,511,633 of CM059424.1, forward strand.
CTTTGAAAGTTATTTTTGTCCTCTGGTGAAGAATTTTTGTGGTATTTACTGTATTTCTTTTACTCCTTGAATGTTTGATCAATAGGCATGGTAAACAGCCTCTTTTATTTATTTACTTATTTCTAGGAGTGAGTCTTTCTACTAATTATGATTATTTCCTAATCTTCAAGAACTTTGTTGTGTTTCTTGCTTAATCTTTTAATGAATCTTTGACATAATCCCAGTTGCAAATTTTTGTACAGACAAGTGTCTAGCTACCCCTTATAGACCTGAGCAGGAGATTGTTGAGGAGAAGTCCTCTTTTTCCCCTTTCATACATTTGTGTGTGTGTTTTTTCTTTAATCCTCCTAATGTTTGCATATATCTACAGAATAGAAGTTGTTTGTAATACTTGAGGTCTTGCTTTGTTCAGTGATTGGTTGTTACATAACTATGAAACTCCTCCAAATTGATACACAGGTTATCATTGGTGGTGGTGGTGGTGGCGGTGGTTTCATTGGTGGTGGAGCTGCAGCAGCAGCTGCTCCTGCAGGTGGTGCAGCCGCTGCTGAAGCAGCTCCGGCCAAAGAAGAAAAGAAGGAAGAGAAAGAGGAGAGCGAGGACGAAGATATGGGATTTTCCCTGTTTGATTAGATTGGGTTTTGTTCGTTGAGAAACAACTTTGATATGTACCTCTATCTTTGCTTGTTTAAAAGTTTTGGTAGTATCATTTTATGACTTGAAAGATGGTTGAACTTGGGACTCATTGGTGCGTCTATTCATATAGCTAGTTAGAAAAGAGCTCCATACTGTGGTTGATATATATTTGTGGACAAGTCTCCCTTAATATTTCCCTGCCAGAAATGCTAAGCCACTAAACGACCGAGCTTGAGCAGTTGCTAGAATGCGACGTCTGTTTAAAACACCAAGAACTGGGGTGGCTTAAGTGTAGATTGAGTAGTTGATAGGATTTATGGGAGAAAGGGTTCAAAACTCCAGCCGGCCGAATTGCTTTATACTGATGGGATCAACCTTTCTTAAGGATATTTCTTGTATTCGTTTGGCTTAAGAACTTGGTATTGTTTTAGGGTGATGGATAGTGCAAGGTACTACTTTTGGTTTGTGTAGTGCTGATTGAACATATGGAAAGGACGAGCAATTGATCAAAATTGTTTTCGAGATGTTCAATCTTCTCGATCATTGTCGGATGGCTCGTAGGGTGTGGAATAATGAATGAGATTTGTCACGGTCTCATTCAATCTTCTCGGTCATTGCCTTATGCTATCGATGGAAAGTTAAGTGAACTTCTGATTTTTAAAATTTTCAGTTTAATTGAATCCTTGCTAAAATTGGTGGGAGCTCCTTTATAAACATTATTTTCTCTCTTTTCTCAAAAAGGATGTGTTCTACTCTAGCATCTCTATATATTTTTTTAACAATTTTTAGTTGTAGGTCTCATTGAAATTATTTATATTTTTAGTTATCTTTTTCTTCCACATATATATAGTTTACTATATATTTATTTTCCTTCCTCACATGTTATTTAAGAAAATTTTATTTAAAAATATTAAAATATAATTTATTAATTAATATTACATTATGACGTATTTAAAATGAAATAATATGAATAATATAAAACTCCAAACTATAGAGATATAACAATTATACCATACCACTAGTTATTATATTCAGGGCATTTGGTTGAATTCACTGGAATTGAAATAAGTTTAGTTTAAGTAGGAATCGGTATAAATTTTATGAATTCAATAAGGGTGCTTAGTTTATAAATTGGGAATAAATTTATAATTGTGTAAAATATCTATTTTGTTCTTAAGATATATATATTTTTTTACTAAACTCCTAAAATAGTCCATTACATATAGTTAAAATATAATTTTAGTCCAAAACAAAAAAAAAAACTACTTTTTATAGTCCATTACATGATGTTTTTTAAAAATTTTGATCTAAAATTCACTTTTGTCTATAATGATCAGGGATATTTTTGTCTTAATGAAATATAATTTTGTTTTAACCTTCTAAAAATTATAAAATATTAAAAAAAAGAAAATGACTTAAATATAATTTTTTATAGATTGGATCTAATACCCTAAAGTTTTAAGAAATTTCCAATCGCCCCTCCCCCTTTCTTTTCTTTCTTTCTTTCTTCTTCTTCCTTTTTCTTCCTCTCTCCCCGACAGCCACCCCACCCCGCCGGACCAACCCTCGCCAGCAACGAAACCGGCCGTTTGGTCTCCCTCTCAGTCGTGCGACACCACAAAAATATTTCCCTCGTTATCTAGAACAAAATTCATGCCTCAAAACCCTTCTTCCACCTTGTTTTTCTCTCTCCCCGCTTCATTCTTGGTCGCCGCTCCTCTCCGCCAGTTTGGCCATTTCCAGCCATGACTTTGGAAGGTTCTCACCACCAAAATGATCCCCATCCTCTGTAGAACAAAACCCCTCCCTTGGATTTCAGTAGTTGTGTAAATTGATTAAACTCACACTGGTCTTCGACTTTTGCACCTTTATAATCGATCCTCCAATCCATTCAAGTACATTAGGGTTTTTAGGTTTCTTGATTATTCCAATTTTCATATGCCAATCAGCTTGAAGATCGGAATGGATAGCCTTAAGTACCGCGCTTCCTCTGCTTTTTCTCCGCAATGCGCCTTAACGGCCTCGTTACTTTCTCAACATTCTATTCTTTCAATAGTGAGAAGGATCTGGGGTTAGTCAATTAGGTAGCCTCAGTCTTAACAAAACATGCCAAAAGACATTCCGGATGGCTTTAAGTTTCTTCGCGCTAGATTGATTTTTTCATTTTCTTTGGATTGGTGGTGAGACGAAGGGTTTTCAAGATGTGGATTGTGTAATTTGGTTTGTTGAATTGTTTGTTGGATCACACTATTTAGGGTCTGTTTGATAAACTAATTCAGTACTTATTTTAAATAGATTAAGTACTTAATTGATTAAGAGCGTTTGATAACTCAACTTGTTTCTGACTTAATGAATTAATAACTTTTTTAATTAAGTATTTAATAATTAAGTGCGTTTGATAACTATAATTCAAAGTTTTAAGAGATTAAGTGGGTCTGAATTGCAAGTACAATTGTTAGCCTAAAAATAAGTGATTGGCGAATTACTTATTGCTGAACTGAATTGGTTGCAAATTTTTTCTTATTTTTAATATTTATTATTCTTTTTAGTTTTTTCCTTAAATAATTTGTACTTATTAAATATTTTTTAAAAAAATATTTTATCATTTAAATAAATAAAAAATATATATTTATGACATGGATTTTTATTTTTTTATAATTTTAATTAATATGTGATATTTATTTAATTAATATTTTAGTTTTAAAATAATAATAACATTCTAATTTATTATTAAAATTTTTTAAAATATTTTTATTAGTAGAATTTAACAGTATTATGTAAAAAATTACACATCTTAAAAATTATGTTATATATTAAAAAAATATGTTTCTAATATTTTTTTTAAAAAAATAAGGTGATTTAATTTAAAATTTAAAATTTTATAAACTTATTTTGTAATTCAGACTTCATAATTCAGACTTAAGATTCAGACTTCAGATTTCAGACTTCAGGTTCAGACATATTTTCTAATTTTATCAAACAAAGCTAACTTAATGGATTCAGACTTCAAACGTCAAATTAAGTTTTATCAAACGGAGTCTTAGATTGAAAATTCAGTGGGGTTTGGGTTTATGAAAATGCCCATTGGTGAATTGGGTTTATGAAAAAAGCTCACATTAGAAATATGAATGAGCCTTTCACACAAGTACATGAAGCCACACAACAAAATATAACCCAATCCACAATCTAAGAGCCCAAAATTATTAATCTTATATATTTGGGAGTCATTGGACCGACACACGAGACAAACCCAAATTAGTCGCCTAAAATGAGGTCAAAAGAGTCCACATGGATGGTTGGATGATGACGACGAAGAAGAATGTGATAATAATAAATGGGATTCTAAACTGAGGCCATGCTTATTTTCATTTTTCAACAACTTATTATAAATTCTAAGTGCTCAGTACGTGGGATGGGATTGATTAATCTAATTTCAATCTTTGACTAATTTTATTTCAGATCATTCTACTAATATCATTAACTAAAACAAATAATTAATATTCAATTGATGTTACCCTCATTAAAGCAAAAAAAGGTATGATAGTCCCACATAATTCATATCACCTTTAAGGGAACCAAGAAAAGTCCTAAATTACACAAATCATTATCACATCAAACAAGGCCACTAAAGACGACCCATCAATCACTTCAAACGACAAACTACCCCTTTTCTATGCAGTCAATATTCATACATAAATTGCCACAAATTGTAAACTGGATTGCTATTTGTATCATGAATTTGCTATTTGTATCACAAAAAAAAATAAAAAAAATAATAAAATGACCAAAATGCCCTTATGAACAAAAATGAGTAGAAAATACTAAGTACGGTGTAAAAACGCAGCAAAAATGCGTTTCTACCATAGCCACAAACGCAAGGAAAAACGTTTTTTACAGGTAAAAATTAAGTAAAACGACGTTTTTGATGCTTAAAAACGTCAAAACAGTAATTTTTTAACCACATAAAACGCAACAAAATTACGTTTTTGACACAGAAAAAACGCAAATTCTGTGCGTTTCAGCCACGGAAGAAACGCCAAAAACCGGCGTTTCCGCCGCGGCTCGCTCGCCGATTTGGGGCGTTTTAGACACAAAAAAAACATAAAACCCCCAAATCGGCAGCAGCTTCATTAGGGCAATTTTTTTCTCAAAAAATCAGTCCAAAAAACGCAAAAAGGGATAGATTTTGCCGGCCAAAAACGCAAATCATGGACGGAGGAGATGGCGAACAATCACGAGGGCACGGAGCGGGCAAAGGTCCACTGATAAACAGGGTAAAAATCGTTTTGAATTTGAGTTTTTTCAGCATTTTTTCAGATTTTTTTGGGGCAGATCTGCTGTTTTTGGGTCTGAAAACGCCGTCTGCCGGCGTTTTCAGACCCGAAAACACCGATTGACGGCGTTTTGGATACCCAAAACGCCATCGGCCGGCGTTTTGGGTATCCAAACCGCCGGCCGTCGGCTTTTTGGGTATGTACAGTGGATTCCCTCGCGCTTCATCCGTCCGGGCCGGGACACCTACCGCGGATACTCAGGGAGATCATACGTGGTACGACACGCCGTTGAGTATGCAGAGTCTGCGTGGGAGGAGTTCGGCACGTCTTCCATGGGTATTTCCCTAGCTGGCCGACAGCGGACAGGTGGCGCTGTTCCTCGGAGTGCTGCGGTCGACGGCTATTTAGGTTGGTTTCGTCCCAGATCACGTCCGCGCGTACTTCCCCCGGATCCCCAGGCTGCTATAGAGCCTCCTCGACCACGGCGCGCCGCCTCAGAGTTTGTAAGTATTCATATTAATTAATGTAATATATTTTATATGTTAAATTATGTTCAGAGGAATCTAATATATTGTTTATATATTTGCAGTGGATGGGTCAGTATGGTCAGCTACATCATGCATTATTAGATGTGGTGCGGGAGAGCGTTCCTGATTTGTACGATCAGTTCGCACCTCGTACTGCAGATCTAGAGGATGAGTTCGACCGTTCCATATGATCTTTGGATTGTACTATTTTTGTATACATTATCCGAATATTGTATTATTATTTCGCTGATTATAGTTTATTGTATTCTTCATATATATGTTGTATTTTTATACGTATATTTCTCCAAAACCCAAAATAAATAGTGGTAAGCACAAGATAATAATAATAAAACATATGTCACATGGCAATAAACGTCCTATCCATCACGGAGTGCATTCCAAGCATTAAATCTAGCTTCTAAATTTTGTGGCCACTCACCTACACTTTCAGCATGACGCTGATGGTGCCAAACGAAGCTCAACGGCGGGATAGGGCAGTCATCGACCACATCTACGCGTACATAATGATTCCCATTCACAAGGGCAAGCGCTATAACCCTTTCCGGTTGGGTGTCGCCAGTAGAGCAATACAAAGGTAGTACAGAATAATTTCCATCTGAACGAGTACGGTCAAACTATATTACCAGTGCATTTGCATAAGTGGCGAGAGGGAACAAATCCGTAGGTGTAGCCATCCAATGCTGCTCACCACAATCAGTGCCTTCGAAATTTATTCGCCTAAGTACCATGGCCACAAAATCACCATCGGCCGGACGCAACTCCAATGCTTCGAATACACCCCTATATCTGTCCGGGTGGCTCGTAATCTCTCCACTCAATGACCTGCGAGCTAACCTCCAATATTTCTCGTGGCCAAAAAGGTAGGTAGAAAATACTCGGAAACCACAATGGCCATCCCCATTTACATCTGACCACCTTGTACAATAAGGCTGAAAAAATGCTGGCACACACTGAATGTCTCCACCAGACCCTGTTAAGTAATTATGTTACATTAAATAAACAAACCTTCATCATTTATTTACTTAATTGACTGAATTAAAGGGCTTATTTACATGTCCTTAATGGAGACTCACCATCAAAACCTGTATGAATGCGGTGTGATCTACCTATTGATCGACCATATGACCCTGAACGGCACCTGCCACGCCGGCCACGTGTCGCTCTTTCTCGTGAGCTCCACTCGCACATAACAGAATGATGTAATCTATTTGGTGGTCGCCCCCTTTGGGGTCCCGACAAACCTGGCTCTCCAACACTGGCCATGTCAGGGTACATCTGCTCTACGTACGCCCTATTCAACAGCCGGGCCAAAAAAGACGGACTGGTAGATACGGTGGGGACTACTTCCTCGTTGAAATACCTTAACAAACAAATATATCAACTCCAAATATTTCTTCATAAAAAAATTTGTCAATTCAATTGCATAATATTAAAGTTCATAATTGAAAACTGCACCTGATGTCCTCATCAATGTAATTCGCATCACCATGTGATGGCACAATGGTCAGCCTCTTCCAAAACTCATGCACGTGTGGAAGTAAGGGATATTCAGGCAATGACTGTGCCTTGAATATGTCGCACGCACAGGGAATCCCACGTGTCACCTTGGGCACACATCCACATCGCTCAAGTACAAGGCCTCCCAACTTATCCTTCCGCCGAACTTCTTTCCTAACCAACTTCAAACAATGGTGTGACACGTACTTGTTCAAATAACAGTATGGATATCCCTGCATACTTGTTTGAGTCGTGGAGATGGAAGCCTCAAGAGAGCTTCTATAATAATGTCAATTAAAAATAAAATTAATTGAAACATCTAAATAAATGGAAGCATACCAAAAATGAAATTCTAAGACATTAAATAACATCTGTTATAAACAATTAAATAAGTAAACTAACCCGATGTGAGGGTACAAGTGGCTGAGGTGAGAGTCAATCTTTGTGAACAAAGTGTCAAGGGAATTGGTGGAAGAATTAAGCCAATCTTTCATAGCAGCATGCGAAGCCTCTACTCTGTTAGTGGAAGTATTACCAAAGTGGAGAAATTGATTGGTCCAGGCTCGAACAAATTTCTCCTTGTGAATGAGCCATGTAGTCTCTAGATATTCAACAGCCAACGGCTCAAGGAGAGTGTACTTAACCTTGAAATTCTGCAATAAACGATTAAATTCCTCTACTGTCGGAGCCTTAATGATTTTCTTCCACCAGTTGTCATGAATATCACATGCTAAATTTTTGTTCCTCCTCCCAACATTTTTTTCCAACCACGCGTTCATATCACGCCCAATATGCCACAAACATAACAAGTGATGTGAAGCGGGAAAATGATCCTTAATCGGCTGTAACAAGCCCAACTCCCTATCTGTCACAATCACACTAGGTGACAAACTTGCCGGCAGCAAAAATCTCAAGTTCCTCATAACCCAGTCATATGTATCCTGTTTCTCATTCCTGACAATAGCAAATGCAATATTGAAATTCTTATTTGTAGGAGTCATACCTACCATCTCGACGACAGGCATTTGGTACTTGTTCGTCTTGTAGGTAGAATCAATCCCAACCACCCAATACCATCTGTTGAACATCTGAATTGATGTTGGATGTGCAAAGAAGACATGTGTGATCTCATCAGTGTTAGCATCCTTCAGAATCTTCAGATAGTACTGCTTCTCCTCAGCCAAATGAATAAATTGCTGCCCAATATTCCTACCTTCCAATCCGGCGGTCTTCATCTCTCCTTTCAAATTGTACACAGATTTGATTGGTACCTGGGAATCGGGAAACTGTTTATTAACAGCTTCCCAAACACACTTTGGCTTAACATTCGAACGCAGCATAAATTCAGCAACAACCTTCGAATCCTTTGTAAAATGGCTCAACTGTCTGTGACCATATGGATGCATTATACCTGTAAATCACATGTAATTATAATAACAATTAATACATACAACACATCAATCAACTTAATTAATATTATGCGCAAATAATGAAATACCAGTGTGATTGTGAGTTGACGCTGCTCCTGGGTTTGTATAAACCTTGTGCCGTCCCAAATCAATCCGCTTACAAGTCAACCTAAAGGGGCAATTAGTGCCGCTCCTTCTTGTATTCTTTCGTCTAGTTGGGAGAGGGGCTTTGGCAGGATCTCTCCATCGCTTGCACGAGAAGTAGTACGTCGCAAATCCTTGGTTACCTCCCCTCTTTGTAATTACAAACTTCAGCCTCTTAGCTATTTTCTGGCAATATTTCAAAGCCTTGCCAATAGTTCGAAACTCTCTGTCAATCTTGAAATATCCACTCAAATCTGCGCCAGGTTCAAGTTCCTCCGGCTCCCCATGAGTATTATCCGCCTCATTGTCATCTACATCCTCATCTTCATCGTCATCCTCCTCTTCATTCTCCGCCTCCTCATCATCATCATACAACTCATCCTCATCGTAATCATCATTGTCAGCCTGTAGGTGAATACACAGATTAATTAAAATTACAGCACAGTTATGGTTCTTGCAATCAAAAAACGCAACAGTTTGAAGTTTCATCCAACATGAAACGCACCTTTTTTGCGTTTTTGCAGATAAAAACGCTACAAATGTGCGTTTTTATCTGCAAAAAAGCAAAAAAGGTGCGTTTCATGCAGTAAAAAACGCACCCAGATGTGGTTTTCAGCAACCTAAAACGCAGAACTTTTTATATAATGCATGTAAAAAACGCAGCTCTTTTTATATAATTCATGTCAAAAACGCAACACTTTTTATATAATACATGTAAAAAACGCAACACTTTTTATATAATGCATGTCAAAAACGCAACACTTTTTATATAATGCATGTCGGAAACACTAAAAAGCGACTTTTTCTACACTCAGAAACGCTAAAAAGGGACGTTTGACCGCTTCCTAAACGTCATTTTAGCGTGTTTCGACATACAATATTTTTAAAAAAACTTATATAACTTTAAGGTACGGAAACTTACCATATCGTGATGATTCGCTTGCTAAATATTCTTTCGCCGTCAACTGAATGATCCAACAATGTTTTTAAGTTAAGAATTTATCTGGATTTGATTTTAGGATAGTTGTTGTGTATGAGTTTTTCATCCAATTCACATGAATGTATGTAAACGTTTTTTAACTTCTGTACATGTCAAAAACGCAACATTTTAACGAGCGAACCATGGTGGAAACTTCACATTTTGACGTTTATTGGTGTAAAAAACGCAATATTTTAACGAGCGAACCATGGTAGAAACATCACATTTTTGCGTTTTTTACATGCAAAAACGCACGCATTTGGCGATTTTGACATACAAAAACGCACTAAATTGGCGTTTTTTACATATAAAAACGCAATTTAGGGTAAATTTTGTATGTCCAAAACGTTTTTTGCATTGCGTTTTTTTGAGATTAAAACGCAATTTTCGCCCCTTTTTTTGACATAAAATCTGTCAATTTATTAATTTTTTTGTTCATAAGGGCATTTTGGTCATTTTATTATTATTATTTTTTTTGTGATACAAATAGCAAATTCATGATACAAATAGCAAGTCCCAATTGTAAATGTCAACATTTTTTGTGGGATGGAGGGAAAATAACGTAAACCTGTATCCTTCGTCCTTTCTTAGCAGAGAAGTCCACCTGCAAATTCAATTTTAATGGAAAAAAATATATAATTGGTCATATATAATGAGTCTGTTACACAATTGGTCATACACGTTTAAAACTTGACAAATTTAATTTTAAACATTTTAATTAATAAATTTTACACTAACTTAACGGCTGAATCTACAGTCGTTAAGTCACCTGTCATGTGATAGTTATATTTCACGTGCAAGTTAACTCAATGATTACTGATTCAGCTGTTAAACCCTATATAATAATGTTAAATTAGATTAAATGTGTCAATTTTAGAAACATTTAGAACCAAATTTGTTGAGTTCTAAACGTGTAAGATCAATTGTGTAACAGAGTCATTATATGGGACAAATTTTGTATTTTTTCCATTTCAATTTAATACTTCTTTTAATTCTTTTGTTTTTGTACAATCAAGCTGATAATTTCTTTATTTCTTTTACTTAAAATTGGTTTTTTTCTTATGAAAGCCCCTCTTGTCACTACAACAAATTTGGCTTTTTATGACATTTAAAAGTGTCTTGAAAATGAGATTTAGTGACATTTTTACCTTTTATGACACTTATATTAAATGTCACCTAAATATAGTGTGGCTATAGATAAAATGTCTTGAAAGATTAATTTTTAAGGCAATTTTAAGAGTCTTAATAAATTAAATTTTAGACATTTTAGAGTGTCTTAATACACAATATTTTAAGAAAATTTTTTATGTCTTAATAGACTACTTATTAAGACACTCTTTAAGTGTCTTAATAAATTAATGTTAAGGCATTTTAAAGTGTCTTGATTAGTAATTTTTCAAGACATCATTTGATGTCATGATAAATTATTTTTTAAAACACTCTTAAGTGTCCTATAAACTAATTTTAAGACATTTTAAAATGTCTTAATAGATAATTTTTCAATACATTATATAATGTCTTTATAAATTACTTTTTAAAACACTTTTAAGTGCCTTGACAAATTAATTTTAAAACATTTAAATATATCTTAATAAATAATTATTCAAGACACTATATGGTATCTTGATAAATTACTTTTTCAAACAATGTTAAGTGTTTCAAAATTTAATTTTAAGACACTTAAGGAAGTGTTAATAATTAGTAACAGAGGATATTATAAAATATTATAATAGATAATTGCAAGTCTCGGATTAAATATGCAAAGAAAGAAGAAACCTATGTAAGCAACTCCAATCTAAAGGAAATTACCAATCCCATGGCCTTGGCCAGGCCAAGTCTGTTCTTGGGCAAAGAAATGTTGGATTGATTGTACATCAAATCAATCTTAGCACTAACATATGCTCTGTCATGAACTTTTTGCAGCAAAATGCCAAGACACCTGCAGCACAATAGACAATTTAAGGCCTGAAACTTCCCAAAATTCACATGCAATCATAAATATGATCCTTGTCATAATGTAACTGCAGTTAAACATTCATTGCCTATCACAAATGAAGCAAGAAGTGTTAGAACACAGAATCCTGAGCAAGACTTAATTATGTAAAGCTCATGAGAGAGCAGATGAGCAAGATAAATACAAGTTGAAGTGAGTAAACCACAAAAGTCCTTGAATTATTAACTAATGATAACTATACACTCCTACCATGCACTGTCTAAGTTCAATAACAAACCAAACCAACAAGCTCTAAAATTTATCAAGTAGTGTCATCAGGCTACAATCAAGATAAATACCTGTGAAGAAGGGCAGAATGTTCGTCCTCAGATGTATAAAGTTCATACTGCTTAGAAAAGGCATTTCCCAGAGTAACTATCCAATCATTATCTTGGATCACATCCAAAGATTCAGCGAGAAACTGTCAAACAAAATAGAAATTGAGAGGTGCGTAACTCAGCCAGGGTTCCACTTGAAAATCAAGTTTCAAACTCTTTAAAGGCTTCAATTGAGTAGCTGTATCAAGGGAAAGAATAAGTAGTTCATTATTGCTTCTTGAAAAAAGGTTCAAATGTAAGAAGATGCAGCAGAAGAAAGCCAGGAGAGAAGATGTTGTAACCAATATTAAAACCAAAGGTGAATTCCACCATATAATTTCACATACATCTGATACATTCATGCAAGCCAGACCAGAAACCTAAAGTATAGCAATAAAGCATCACCTTGAGTCCCACTGAGAAGTTTGAAAGTTCTTTACCATCATTGCTGATGCAAACCACTGGAAGCAGTGTTGACAATATAACAGTGAGGTCCTGCAATAAACCAGGCGAAGTAACTCTACAATATTGAACTCCTTACACTTTCATCACCATTACCATCATATTATCAAACTATCTCAATCCACATTAGCTCACAGTGCACTATACAACTCAATCACTTAGAAACATACAACATGTTGTACAGTGGATTACAATGCGATCTCCACAGGGTACGTAAGATATATTGGCTCAGAGCATTACTGTGCTTAGAAAGCATCTTTCACCGTCAATTCTCTACAATTTCCCTCAACATTAGTATAAGACAGATCAAAATATCAAATCTGCACAAACTGATATGGAGTGACAAAATGCAGACTCATAGAGTGAGACTTTAGTTTTTAAATTTATTCAAAAGGTAAGAACCAATAACTCATAAGTCACAGTCTTTATCAAGCATAGGTAAGATGAACTTCATGGACACTCACTCAATGAAATAATTGGCAATTCAATCAGAAGCCAGGTGAAGAGTAGTTGCATAGTCAGAGCATCTGTTTCTCATTTCTTCAATTTTTGACACAAGAGAACCAATCTAACAGTCACTCTAATATCATGGTTAAACTATCAAATATAAAAAACATGAAAAGAATAGTAATGCTTTAAGGTAAACTAAATGGGAAAGGCAATGGCTAACCCTCAAACCATAAAACAAAATCTGGAAAAACATCAAGCAGGCAGAACCATTTCAACTTCAGAAATAGCAAATTGTGATCACTTATAATACCATTACAAGGTAGAAAATCCAGTAAGCACAGGTAATACAAGTTATTTCAACTTCCTGGTCCTGGCAGAGTAATAATTGATCAAAATACCAACAAAGCAGTAGATCATCGTTCTCTAACCTCAAAATCAAGCAAAGGTGGCCCACTATCAGAAAGTAAGGAGGCATTTAAGAGATTGTGGAGAGTACAAGTGGCCACTAATGCAATGTCTTGATCTTTTTTGTACCTGAATTATCCGAAAAGACATGAATTGTAAGAATTCTGCAACAAAATTGAGAGGAAAACTTTTATAGTCCAATTGAAATTAAAACCATCAGTCTATTTCAGCAACATGCAAAGAATGGACACCAGGTGCATCAATGTATTAAACTAACAGAATATATACTTTGAGGATCGGGAGTCCAGAATATATACTTTTAACAAGAAGACTGTACATTACTTTACCACTGAATTAAAAGAACTTATTAGACATTTGATGAATTCCTGAATGGTTTGCCATGTGGATAAACTGTGTAACGAACTCTCTTTTCTTCAGTAATTCATTTGTGCCACAAAGATTTGAGAATCGACAAAAAAACCTAGACAATAGACCTAGGCTTATTTTTTGTGCATTTCACTTTCCGCCTTCTAAATCAGCAAAAAGCTTAGGATGTAGTGAATGCAAAAGAGCAGGAAAGTATCTTCTCTTACATTTATTGATCTGCCAAGCCACCATATGGTACAAGAACCCCCTCAATTACTCTAGATGAGTTCACGAAACATATTGTTATTATTATTATTATTATAAGAAGTCAATAATTATATTTATGATGAAAAATCAACAAGAAAGAGAATGTAGTGGAAAACAACAAAAACTAGAAATGCAGCATCAAGAATGATAAGGGAAAAAGATCACCAAAATGTATAACATTAACAGTATATAACACCCATGCATTTAAATGCAGAATGGTGAGTTCCAGAAGGAACATTGGGAAATAGAGTACAAGGGCCCAGCAAATGGCTCATACTGGCATATCCTGCCTGAATTTGGCCAGAAGGTCAAACAAAAAGGGGACAAAGCCATAGAGATGCACAATGCAAAGGAGAATAATTGCATATGAACAAGAATGGAAGAAATCTAAATTTTAGAAAAATAAAAGGTGACAGAATCACAAGTCAAACTGAAAAAGGGAAAAACCTAAAAAGAATTGGAAAGTAATTATTGAAAAGAACATTTTTTCAAGAATGTCCACAGGAGAAGACAAACCACCAAAAAAAAAAAAAAAAATCACACAAACAAACACACACCCACAAAAAGAGGAAAAGGCCGAACTTTCAAAGTTTGGAATCAGAACATGCAAAAGAACATATCAAACCTTGAAGGCTTTAAGAAACCCATCCTCTTCCTCATCATCCACTGCTGTTTCTTCACTGCCAACTTGTTCACGGTCTAGTAACCTATACTATGGACACAATTAAACCTCAGGAGAAAAAAAGTTATGGGTCATAAAAATTTAAAAACAAATAGAACCCGTCTATGGCAGCATCATCATAATGGATTTGTCGAGATTTTCCAGCTTCATCAATGTCATCAGCGAATAACTCCTTTGAACCATACCTTATGATGTTATCCAGTTCTTCCTATCAGACCAACAAGGCAACAACCATCGGGAGCAAGACATGTTAGCAAAGGGGAAGAACATCGTTTTTCTAGAAGCATAAAAATAGACACATGATCATATATGCAGCAAAAGAAATGAACTTTCAAGTGATAAGGTCCATATTCATTAGAAGGCTGTACTGCAAAACACAAGACAACCAAAGATCAATGAGCATTATGTACCTCATTTTTTATTTACTTCAATTTATTTCTGCTCTTATTCAGCTGCAATCTTGAGATAACAAGAAATAACTAGGCGTACAAAATGGCATGTCTTAAAAGATTAATTCTATGGAAAAATGCAGGATAAATTTTCAACTAGGTAAACATCAATTCTGTTGTCCAGAAAAGTCTACAGCCTCAAAAAAGGGATCATTGAGTATGGAGCATGGAAGTGATTGACGTTCTAAAAGCAAGAGGCAAGTCCATGTAAGAAAAATAGAGGAGGTTCCTTCCTCTTCTTTCATCATTTTCTTCTCCCGCATTGGCAAGAGAATTACTCTTGGTGGAAGTAAAAGAAAGTACAAATTTAGATTCAAGAACTATGCACCTCGAAACAAACCATAATGAGAACCCTATGGAATCCGGAGAAGACCAAAGAGATCAGCAACCATTTACTCATTTTCAGAAACTTGAGAAGTCAAGACAAAGCTTGGCTTCTTTATAGACAAGAACATGAAATTTTTTGAATTGATAGCAGAATAGCTAGGCCAATTCAGCATCAAAATATTAATCATAATAGAAAATAGATAGTGACAGAAAGCTTAAACAACAGACTTCATATAAAAACTAATCGATTCTAGTTTCTTCTAATATGGATAGCTTAAAAAATCAACATCTTCATTTTCAGGCATATCAGCAAACTTCAAGTTGAAGGAATAACCTGATTAATGTTTTGTGCTTTGAGCCTCCCAACAACTAAATGTTCCAGCACCATTTTCTTTTTAGTCATTTGCATCATCCTTTCTTCAATGGTACCTCGTGTTATGAGTCTGAAGATCATTACCTACAGAACCAATAGATTTGTGGAAAACATTGCAATATTCCAGAAAGCAACAATATTAAAAAAGATATCACGAAAATGTTTAACCTTGTTTGTCTGCCCAAGCCGATGGGCTCTAGCCATTGCCTGCAAGTCAGCATGGGGGTTCCAGTCACTGCATAATATACCAGTCACTCGGCATGGTAATCAGAAGATCAATTCAAAGATGTTAAAAAAAATAAAAATTCAGCCAATACACATGCCAAAGGAGGAAAACAACAAGGCAAATCACACCTACAGATCAAGAAACTTTCACTGTGTGACAAGGAGAAAATCAAAACGTCCCCACCAATATAATAATGTTATACCATTTCTCAGCCCAAAATTTCACTTTACTCAGATGTAACCGCAGTAATAATGTTTCCAAACCCAAATAAATTATTCTAAGCCTCCACCCTTTCCCCAACCCACCCATAAAAAATAAGACAAAAAAATAAAATCTTCTTCCCCACAACCCAATAATCCCCCGGCCACCACACAAAAAATGTTGAAAAATCAGAGAATCTAACTTGGGACAACAAAAGCAAATAGCAAAAAGAACAGAAACATGATGTTGTCTACGAGAGAGAGCGTCAGAACAAAATCTTTGAACAGGAAGGAAAGAATGCTCTTCGGCAAGCTTCCCTGATGAAACTTAATTAACTATTCTCGTAATATTGTGCAAAAACAACATCTAAAAGGCCCGGAACAAGAACTTTTATCTGTCTATTTACCTCCTAATCACTCCAAATACACGGAATTCATCTTCAAGCTCGCGCTCAGTGACTCGCGGATCCAAATTCCCAACGTACACACGGGACATCCTCAATCGAAACCCTGTCACCAATTAGTCATTGTAGCCACAAAGCAGAAAAAGGTTGATAAATGGCTAAAATAATAAACTCAAAGAATGAAAATATTTATATATATCGCCAAAACAATCACATCAAAAAGACGCAAATTTTCAAAAGCCGATCCCAAAGAGAATAACCTCAGAATTAAAAATCGATATCTTTACTCAGAAGCTCATACATCGGTCAAATTACTCAAAAAATAGAAAAGAAAAATCAAGATGATTGAAGACGATTCCGACCAAAACGTCTTTTTACATGACTAAACGAAAAATCTTTGTACGTGATTCCGGCGAAAGACTACGCGTTTGAAGTTGCAATGAGTACCTGAAACCCTCTGAGATGGAGCGAGCAAAAACCCTAGGGTCTTTCGATGGAAGTGATTTTATTCCTTCACTATTGAAACTTATAAAAAGTGACGAGGGTTTGAAAATGGTACCTGCGCTGGGAAGTATTCACGTGAATTCGATCGGACCAAAGCAAGCAAAATTTTCCGACAATCGTTGAAGGAAAAGTTGATTGAGGGCTTTTGGTGCTGAAGAAATTGAAAGATCTGAATTTGGTTATAACTCGGTTTTCGACCCGCGAATTATTATAAGTAAAAAATTTAATATTAATAGAATGTCTTTAAACATATTGTTTAGTGATATTTTTAATAAATGTCTCTTAAAATAATACTTATATAATATAAAAGCATAAATAAGTGTCATATTAAGAATTTGATTATGACACTTATATTAAAATGTCTTTATAAGAGTGTCATTACAAATAATTATTATTTAAATGTCTTGATAATATTTCTATGATGACACTATTATTAAAGTGTCTTAAAATAAGTGTCCTAATATCTAAATTTTTTAGTAGTGTGGGGGAGCCTTTGATCCCATTCAATATTGGCGCTATTTGTCTCTTTAAGTAATGCATCATAGTCGCCGTTGAATGTGGAGGTGTTTGTAATGAAGGAAAACTGGAGCCTTCTGGCTGTTTTTCTTGTGAAATTATAATTTTAGTTCACGAATTATAGTTGATTAAAATGGTTAAAATTTAAAAATTTTTTTTAGATATTTTTAGATTCGACTAACTAAAAAACTAAAATAATCATAGTTCATCATGAAAATTACAATTTTTTTTTTTCCAATGGTGGTAAATTCAATTGTTTCGGCTGCATCAATTTCTTGTGCATTTAAGTTTATGAATACTTTTAAGGCCGACATCTAAAAATATAATTATTATTTATACAATATAATTATTTATACAAATGAAATATTAATTATTTTTACAAAAAAAAATTGGTTGCAATCCAGTACAAAATAAAAGAGCATTTTACATACATTCATGTGAATTGGAAGAAAAATTTATACACATCAACTATCCAAAAAACAAATACAAACAAATTCTTAAGTTAAAAAACATTCGTTACATCATTCAGTTGATCTGATGTCTATATAATCCTGATCTGATCTCCCTTGTTAAGTATGTTTTAATTCTATTGTATGATTTCTTTTATATTCTTGATCTGATATCTATAGTCTGTTGATCTGATGTCAAGTATTCGCTGATCTGATGTCTATATAATCCTGATCTGATCTCCCTTGTTAAGTATGCTTTAATTCTATTGTATGATTTCTTTTATATTCTTGATCTGATATCTATAGTCTGTTGATCTGATGTCAAGTATTCGCTGATCTGATGTCTATATAATCCTGATCTGATCTCCCTTGTTAAGTATGTTTTAATTCTACTGTATGATTTTTTTTATATATTTGATCTGATATCTATAGTCTGTTGATCTGATGTCAAGTATTCGCTGATCTGATGTCTATATAATCCTGATCTGATCTCCCTTGTTAAGTATGTTTTAATTCTACTGTATGATTTCTTTTATATATTTGATCTGATATCTATAATCCGTTGATCTGATATCTACTGTATTATTATTTTTTTAAAAAAATTTTGTTCATAATATGTATCATAATATCTAAAATTATTTAATTATGAAACAAATAAAATGATAATTTTAAAATATTTTTTTATAAAATTCAAAAACATTAAAAAAATACTGAATTGTTTAGAAAAAACGGACGAAAAAAAGTCTCAAGGAGGAAGGCAAAAAATAAAAATAAAAAATTAGCCAAAAATAACAAAAGAAAGGAAGACAACTGTAGCGCGCACTGTAGCGCGTTACTGTAAATGAGAATGACATAAATGCCCTCAAAAAAAGGCTCCGTTAAGATGGTTAACGACCAATATGGACGGAGTGACCTTTTTTGAAAATAAAATGAAAGTATGATGACCTTAAAAATAGTTTTGAAAGTATGATAACCAAAACTGGAAACTGACCATAGTATGATGACCAATTTTGGAATTTACTCTAAATAAAATGAAACTAAACTATTAAAATTGCTTAATATTATGATCCCATGAATGTATAATTGAATCTCTCTCTTTGGATCAAAATATTATGGGTTTCATTATGTGTTTCCTTTGTACTCACTCTTGATGTAGGATCATCATTCTTGTCATGCCTATATCGTTGGTCACCAAAGGAATTTTGAACAAATCTTTGGTGAATTTGTTCAATATGGTGAACCTAGCATTGTCTATAGGAAGATTCTTCATAGGCTCATCAACCTTTGTAGTTTAATGTCATCAATTTGGCCTTGATACACATTATTTAACCCAAATATGTGCTCTTCATGGACGGGCTCTTCATGATATGCATCCTCAAGGTTGATCGAGTGAAGTGAGGAACTTAGGATCATATTATATGTCTTGGAGCTTGTTTAAGTCCATTCAAGCTCTTGTTCAACTTGCACAAAAGTTTTTATTTCCCTCTGACTTCGAATCCTTCTGGTTGCTCCATGTAAATTTCTTCTTCTAAGTCTCCAAGGAGAAACACATTTTTCATATCTAGTTGCTCAATCTCCAAGTCTAGACATGCCGCTAAACCTAGTGCAACTCTAATTGAAGAAAACTTCACCAGTAGAGAAAAATATCTTTTCGAAGTCAATTCTTTTATTCTGACCAAAGCCTTTTACAACCAATCCAGCCTTGTACCTTGGATATGAGTTGTTACTTTCGGTCTTCAATATGTATACCCATTTGTTCTTGAGAGCTCTTTTCCCCCTTGGTAACTCTACCATGTCATAAATGTGGTTGTTATGTGGAGATCCCATATCTTCTTCCATAGCCTTCAACCACTCATGCTTCTCATCCACAACGACTGCCTCTTAGTAACACTCTGGTTCATAGTATTTGTAACCATCACAAAATCATCAGACGAATACCTCATGGATTAACGACGCTCTCTAGTGGTTCTCCTCATAAAAAGTTCATCTGGCACTTCTTGAGCCTATCCCCTTTCGACTTTAAAAACTCTAGGGGGTATATCATTTCTCGCATCGTTATCATGCTCCGATGCTTCTCCCCTTTCTTGTATTCTCTACTTGTGGAGGAGTTCGATTAAATCGATCAAGTCATTATTGTATCTATCTATTGATTTACCTTTCTCAATGTCTTCAATGTTATGTTCTTCCAAAAACACTGCATCTCGATTTCATACAAGCTTTTCTGAAACTAGGTCAAATAATTGATAGCCTCACTCATCCATACCATAACCAATAAACACATACAGCCTCGTTTTCACATCAAGTTTCGATCTTTTGTCATTTGGAATGTGAACAAAAGCCTTACATCCAAAGATTCACAAATGAGTATATGAGACTTATTTCTCTGACTAGATTCTATCCGGAACCTCAAACCCAAAGGAGCGCACGACGTGAGATTCAAAACATGTACCACGATACATAAAGCCTCACCCCAAAAGGATCTTGGCAAACACGATTATGACAACAAACATCTCAGCATTTTCACCAATGTCATGTTCATTCTCTCAGCTAAACCATTAAGCTGAGGAGTATTCGGAGGAGTTTTTTGATGTCTTACACAATGCTGTCTACAATACTCATCAAAAGGACCATAGTACTCATCTCTCAACAAAAACATGGAATTTTTTGAACACTTGTAACACTTAATCTTTTGTTTTCAAGATGTAGACCCAAGTCTTCGTGGAATGATCATCTGTAAAAGTCACAAAAGACAACAAGCAACCAATTGTTCTAGATTTCATCAGGCCACATGAATAAGAATACATCAAGTCAAGTATACCTGGTTTCCATTGATGTTGAGATTGAGAACTCTTTAAGGTAACTCGTCTCTGTTTTTCTACTAGATAATGGGCACATCTCTTCATAAATCCATTTTTCAAACCAGAGAGCAGATTTTTCTTAGCCAAAAACATCAAGCCTTTGTCGCTCATATGACTAAGTCTGTTATGCCACAGCTAAACCGTACCTTCTTTTTTCATTGCATTGATTATGGAGTCAACAAATGTCGTCTAGATCATATACAACTAAGAATAATTTTTGCCTCTAGCCACCACCAACAAACCCTTAATGAGTTCTTTGGTCATCGCGAAAAGTGTTGCAAAAACCTTCGTTATCGAGCTTACTAGTAGAAATCAAGTTCATGCGAATGTCGGGAATATACTTCTCATTCTTAATAGTCCAAATGATTTTTTGTCTTTAGGCACACAGATCCTACTCCGACGACTTTAGCAACACCATCATTTTCCATCCTTACACTCTCAAAATCACCGGACGTATACTAATACAATGAATTTAGTGTCGTGTATCGCTCAGAATTAATAATTTATAAACCTCACACCAAAAAATAATATAGTAAATGGTGTCGATCCCACAGGGAATGTGGTATGATCCTTCATCACAAAAATTTCGGCAGAGGTTCCGCTAGTGAGAGAGTTGTATAGTTTCAGACTCTGGGAGTGAGTGTATAGTATGGAGGCCGAATTTTATGAGGTTTATGAAGGATCAAGAAGTTTTGTAATCTAGTGCTTGATCAAGAGGATGGAAATTTTAGTGGTAGAAGGATGAGGCCTTCCAAAGAAAGAGCATAAGGAGAGCAACCACTTCTACCATAAACTTGATAAATGCTAAATCATGACTTAAGAGAGAAAAAGAGTATGCAAACTCAGTTTTAATTCTTCAAATCATGATTGAGAAGGCTGAATTCCTTCTCTATTTATAGGAGAAGGAATGACCTTGAAGTTACAAGCTTATCCCTCAACCCTATACTAGTCCTCATACAATTCAAACTCTAGTTTAGCTCTCAAAATCCTAGTTTGTGTGGCTGAGATTTAATCTTGCTTTTGAACGAATTTTGAAGGAAAGAAGACACCTTCTAGATCTTTAATCCTTTTAGGGCTGGAATCTTGGGTGTTGTAGAAGTGTCTACCTCTTTGGAGAAGTAATTAGCTGAGAATTCTTAAAATTATCTGCCCGGGCCTAGCCAGAAACTCATTTTCGTGCTATGCATTCCAGAATCGGAATCTCTGGCCAGGCCTAAATGCTAGTAATCGCTATTCCAACCCTTTTGAAATAACATTGCGCAGGATCTGAGTTTACACTTATTCGATTTATCACGCAACAAAAATTCTTAATTAAAAGCGGAAGAATTGAAATGTATACTTAGGTGATTCTCTTGTATGCCTTAAGACTTTGCTTGTATGCTGTGTGGGCAGCAATCTAACGAGCAATTGATCAGCTAATCACCACAATCCACCTGCCAAAATTCCTTAAAGAAACCGGCCGCCCAAGCTACCTGCGCGTGCAAGCCACGCGCTGCCCGTAGCTCCTAGTCGCCGCCGCAAATCACTCCACGCGCCGCCGGTGAGGTTGACAAAAACTGGCTGCCCGAATCCTGGAGAAAATTGCAGCCGCCTGAAGCTATTAAAACCTGACTTTGAGAAATAAAATAATTCTCTATCCATGATTTTATCTCTATAATTTTCTTGACTTGAAAACTTGTGAATTGTATATTGTGGAATAGCTAATCCCTTGTCTATATATAGAGTTACAAGAGAGACCCCAAGTTGGTTTACAGCGCGTATATGATGTACACTGTGTACATGTACCTATTACTATATATAGTAATTTTTTGCATGACAGCTGTACACTTACTAAATATAGTAAGTTTCGCCTACGCGCGCGCCTTTTTTTTTCCGCGCTGAGTGAACAACGTCTTCGTTGAGTCAACAACGTCTCATAACAACTGCCGCAATGTCCAAAAAACAACTGTCACAACGTCTACATCCAGACATGTCTACAACATCTCCTAACACTAGCACCACGTTCGAAACAACTAGCACCACGTCCAGAAACGTCTACATCCATGCATGTGAATTTAAACTGATTTTTTCACAAATACAACTAGAACCATGTCAAAAACAAATAGCATTACGTCCAGAAACGTCCTCATCCATGCATGTGAATTTAAACTGCTTTTTTTTTTACAAAGACAGTCCACCACGTCTCAGAACAACTAGCACCACGTCCATAAACGTCTACATCCAGGCACGTCCACAACGTCTTCGCTGAGTCAACAAAATCTTAGAACAACTGCCGCAATGTCCAAAGTAACTGTCACAACGTCTACATCCAGACATGTTCACAACGTCTATTAACACAGCTGCAACGGCCACCTACGTCCAAAAAACAACTGCCGCAACGTCAAAAAAATCTACATCTAGGCATGTGAATTTAAGCTGAATTTTTCACATAACATCTTCCACAACGTCTCCTAACACGACCGCAACGTCCCAGCACGTCCAAAAACCAACTGCTGCAACGTCCAAAAACGGCATAGCTGATTTTAGTAATGTAAAAAACAGATACCATTTAAGTAACTATTAGTAGGAAAAAACAAAAAAAATGGTCAGGGACGAGACTCGAACCCTGGTTATTTTAGTCTTGTGACTTTCCAAAAAATTCAATTGCCATTAATCCACTTAAAGTTAATTGACATTTAATTACACTTGTTGTACATGTCATTTAAAAGATCACTATTGTCAATATTGAATTTCTCATCTCCCAATACATAGATCAGTAGAATCCTGAAGGAACAAGGTTTTCATGCAGGCAAATCGTAAAAAACTATTTTTTATACATGTCAAATGTTTTGTCGAAAATTCAAAAAACCCTTGAAATTATTAAAAATCTTTCGTATCTTTTAAAATATGGCATTTTTTGGAGTTTCGATCTGCCCAAACCGCCTGTGGCTGTTTGCAGATAGATAGATCTTGAAAAGTTATATGAAATAAAAAAAAATTCGTCTAAAACGGACCACCGAACGCAAAGTTATGACCATTTAAAGTTTTCGTCCAAAACCACACATTTTTCAATATCGGAACCATCTCCAAATGTTGGTCTGCTGTGTACATTGCGTAGATCTCGTTGAGAATCATCAAATCGACTACTCATGCGTCCAAATCGGACAATCGAGTTTTGAGTTATGCCCTCTTGGACAGTCCGTGCAATACAACTTCATAGATTGCACCTTCCACAACGTCTCCTAACACTGCCGCAACGTCCCTGCACGTCCAAAAAACAACTGCCGTAACGTCAACATCCAGGCATGTGGTGAATTTTTCACATAACACCTTCTACAACGTCTCCTAATACTACCGCAACATCCATGCATGTCCAAAAAATAACTGCCGCGACGTCTATATCCAAGCATGTGAATTTAAGCTGAATTTTTCAGATTACACCTTCAACAACGTCTCCTAACACTAGAACCACGTCAAAAACAACTAGCACCACGTCCTGAAACGTCTACATCCATGCATGTGAATTTAAGCTGATTTTTTCACAGAACATAGTTTACCACATCTCGCTACATCCAAAAAAACTAGCACCATGTCCAGATACGTCCAGCTACGTCCAGCTACATCCAGCAACGTCCCGCAATGTCTGAAAATACAAAGAAGCAATGTCCCGCAATGTCTTGTTACGTCCCGCTACGTCCAAAATACAAAGTAGCAACATCCCGTTATGTCCCGCAACGTCCCGCAATGTCTAGTTATGCCCATAACACGTTCTACCAAGTCCAGCAGTGGGAAAGAATCAGAAGCAACCCATTTCATATGAAAGTGCCAATACCTCATGAAAACCATTTATATAATATTTCGGAGCAACAGAGCATTATTTGAATAAGAAAACATGAATATAACATCATTAATACATTACCCAACATCAAATCGTGAAAATAAGGTTCCGTAAATCCATCAAATACAGTTCATACTTTATGATGTGGTATTTTTTAAGAAGAATAAGTTATTTTTGAAGAAGAAGAAGAGATTTTTGAAGAAGAAGAAGAGATTTTTGAACAGGAAGAATTGATTTTTTAAGAAGAAGTGATGTTTCCATTGTATTTGGTGTTGTTTGTAGGAAAAAACAATCGTCGATCTTCGTCAAATTTGTGTTTAAATGAAAATTTTGATTAAATACTGTTTCGAATGGAGTACGGCGTAGAAGAATAACTGATTTTTTAAGAAGAATAAGTGATTTTTTGAAAAAGAAGGAACTGGGTTTTTGGAGAAGAAGAAAAAGAAGAGAAGAGCGTGTATCTCACTCTCTTATAGTGAGAGTGGTGATGTATTATTAGGTACATGTATCTCTAGGTACAAGATATAATTTGCGGTTGGTTTAGAAGTGGTCTTCCTAATGGGTTTAGGTAATTAATTAGTTTCCAAATTCAATTAGGTAACCAATCTGATAGGATAAACCAAATCCTACTAGATTCCTAATCTCTAGGATTTCCTAATTCTAATTGAAACTTAAGACTTAATTAATTAATAAATAATTCCACTTTATTAATTACGCAATTAACCCTTTGGAATAATTAATCAATTAATTAATTCTACCTATTCAATTAACCCATTACAAAATTAATCGTACCATTAACGGATTAATTTTGACACTACCATCCTACACCATAATTGCATCTAGAACAACTTAATTAATTTATATTCATAATCTCACCACATCAAAGATATAGTGCTCATTAATTTATTAATTTATTGATAAATTAATTAATTAATTTCTTTAATTTCGAGACTAGTACCACTCGACCTTTTTACTATACCGGACATAAGTCCACCGACCGGGTTTAGTATAATAACCATTACGAGCTCATCTCAGGAGCACCATCACCCCGGATGCACCGGTACATGGTTTCCTTTCGACAACCAGTAGCACACCAAGCAACTAAACACGCGCACCCAACCTACCGAGACTATTGGCCACAATTGACCTCACCCATTGGCAGATTAAAGTACACTATGTCTAATCCTCATGCCCGCTCGAGTCTCGGGATTAAGAGATAGAATACCAAGAATGATTTGTCTATTAAATCAGTACAAGACAAATCATTCTTAATGGTCAAGTTCAATATGCCCTGGGCATGTGATTCAATTAGTTTAGACAAACCAATTATCCAAATCACATAATAACCTAAACCGACATTTGTCCAAAGCTATCTCAGTTACGAACCTCATTTATATATTATGTCTTTTAACCAATGATGAGATCTACTATGTCACACAAGACACCTTATCATCTAACTACATAATATAAATGGACAAATAATGCACAACAAAATTTAACAAAAACATTAATCGATATATTAACTAGGAAAATGTACAATACAAGCATAGCTTATGTATTCAACTCCAACACAAGTGAGCCTTCCCAGTGTTACTTTGATATCGGCTAACCATGCCAACGACAAAACAAATATCAGGCATCGTACATAACATAGCATACATGAGGCTACCCACTGCAGAAGTATAGGGTACCGCCTGCATGGCATCTATCTCCTCAGTAGTCTTAGGACACTGCTCCTTTGATAGATGCACTCTATGCCTGAAAGGTAGTGAACCCCTCTTAGAGTTCTGCATGTTAAAACGGGCCAGAATCGTGTCTATGTAGGATGCCTGTGAGAGAGTCAAAGAATATCTCCTACGATCTTGAATAATCTTGATCCCAAGGATATGTCCAGCCTCTTCCAAATCCTTCATATCAAATTGCCTTGACAACCATGCCTTTACGTCTGATAACACCTTTTTATTATTTTCAATCAGAAGGATGTCATGTATGTAATGTATGAGGAACACCACCATATCACCATCATGCCTGCGATATAAACACTGCTCATCTGGACACTGAGTGAATCCATATGACAGGATGACCTCGTCAAAATGGATGTTCCAAGATCTGGATATTTGCTTAAGTTCATAAATGGACCTCCTAAGCCTTCACACCTTGTGCTCTTGGCCCTGAACAATAAAAACCTCTTGTTTCTGTATAAAGATGGTCTCATCAAGACTTCCATTAAGGAAAGCTGTCTTGACGTCCATCTGTCAAATCTCATAGTCCATATGAGCAGCTATGGCCAAGAGAATCCGGATCGACTTAAGCATAGCTACCAGGGAAAAGGTCTCCTCATAATCGATACCCTCTTTCTAAGTATACCTCTTTGTTACAAGCCTAGCCTTGAAGGTCTCAACCCTCCCGTCAGATCCTCTCTTTCGCTTGTAAAACCATTTGCACCCATAGGCCGAAACCCATCAGGAAGGTCTACTAGCTCCCAGACCTGATTTGAGTCTATAGAACCCATCTCAGAAATCTTCGCTCTCTGCCAAGAATATGCATTTTTATCCTGGAGAGCCTCATTGTAGCTAACTGGATCTGGTTCATGAGTACAAGAGAGAAAGTCTAACGACTCACCCAAACCCATGTACCTCTCGGGCTATGTGATAACCCTACCACTACAACGAGGCACAACCTGTATAAGAACATCATCTGTGATAGTGTGTTAGTCTCTTGTGGTGTGTCTTCCTGTACTGGTGCATCTGGAATAATGGATTGTCTTCTAATCTCTTATAATACTACCTTGCTACTTAACTTGTGATCTAAAATATAGTCCTCATCAAGAAATCTGGCATTGGTGCTTACCATCACCTTCTGATCCTGAGGACTATAAAATAGACCATCTCTTGTTCATTTGGGGTAGCCTACAAACAACATAGCCTTTGATCTCGAATCTAACTTACCTGTATCTGCCTCTAGCATATGTGCTGGACAACCCCAAATCTTGAGATGCCTAGGACTAGGCTTTCGCCCAGCCCATAACTCTAGGGGTGTCGTAGGCACAGATTTAGATGGCACGAGATTAAGGAATAACACACTGTCTCTAAGGCATAACCCCAAAGCGAGATAGGCAACTCACTATAACTCATCATCGATCTAACCATATCAATAAGAGTCTTGTTCCTCCTCTCAGCTACACCATTCTGCTGGGGTGTGCCAGGTGCAGACAACTGGGACTAAATACCCACCTCTGACAAATAGGACCTAAATTTACTAGAGAGGTATTCACCACCGTGATCAGATCGCAGGGTCTTGATACTCTTACCCAGATGGTTCTCTACTTCAGCTTTAAACTCTTTGAACTTGCCAAAGCATTCAGACTTGTGGCGCATCAGGTATATGTATCCATATCTCGAGTAATCATCCTTGAATATCACGAAATACTTATCACCACCTCTAGCCTGAACTGACATAGGCCCACACAACTCAGAATGAATCAACTCTAAAACCTCTTTGGCCCTATATCCTTTTGCCTTGAAAAGCCTCTTGGTCATTTTACCTTCCAAGCAAGACTCACAGGTAGGAAAACTATCAATATCTAATGAGTCTAAAGACCCATCATTGACCAACCTTTGAATCCTACTAAGGTTAATGTGACCTAGTCTCAGGTGCCAAAGATAAGTTTGATTCAAAGGAGAAAACTATTTTCTCTTACTATGATTCGGTGATGAGTTACTAGTTTCTGTGTTTTGCACAACTGGGGAGTTTGTCTTAATTAAAAACAGATTGTCAACTAATGTATCAGAACATATAAGCCTCTGGATCTTTCTATAAAAACAAAATTATAAAAAAAAAACACACTTATAACCATCCAATAAAAGTTTAGAAACTGAAAGTAAATTCTTTCGAGAACTGGGTACATATAGACAATCTCTCAAATGTAAAATAGAGTCTAAAAAATAAAGACATAAAACTCCTACTGCAACAACAGAAACTCTGGTAGTATCCCCAAGGTAGACCTGCAACTCTCCCTCTCTAAGCAGCTGGGTCACTTGGAACCCCTGCAAAGAATTACAAACATGATCAGTGGCTTCTGAATCCACACACCAATTATCCGTGGGAATCGTCGCTAAATACGTCTCAGTAACTAGGGAAAATTTACATATACCTCGAGGCTTCTGGCAATCCTTCTTCCAATGTCCCGCTTTGCCACATCTGAAACACTTGCCTTTCGGCTTATGCTTCTTGGCAATGCCCGCCTTGGGTCCATGATCAGCAGCTGCTTTCTGGCTTCTTTTCCTCTTGTGCTTTGTGACTTTGGGCCCAGCAGAAGAACCTGATGGACCAACAGTAGCCAAGGCTTGCTTCTTCTCTGCGAAGAGGCCCTCAGTAGATACCAATGCAGTCGTGAGCTTGGGAAGTGAATATGAGAGCTTGCCCATATTGTAGTTTAACCGAAACGGCTCAAAACTAGGGGGCAAGCTCTAGAGGATGATATCGACCTGGGTCTCCCCATCAATATCACCTCCCAATACCTTGATCTCATTAATGCAGCTTATCATGTCTAATACGTGATCCCTCACTGAGGTGCCTTCAGCCATCCTAGCATTCAAGAGTTTCCTCATTGCTGACTGCTTAGCTGCCCTACCCTGATGTCCAAACATCTCCCTGAGGTTGAGCATCATATCGTAGGCTGAGGTAAACAAATGATACTGGTGCTATAGTACACTCGACATAGAAACCAAGATGTAGCACTGGGTCATCTCATCAGCCTTCGGTCACTTCGTATATGGCTCTCACTGCTCAGGGGTGGCATCATCGATGAGCTAGGGGGCACTCCCCAGTGAGCACGTATTTGTAACCCTCAGCAGTAAGGACAATGTCCAGGTTACGTTTCTAGTCAATGTAATTAGGACCCGTAAGTTTGTTCTGATTCAGTATGACAGCTAGCGGGTTGAATGACATATCAACAACTGAAAAATAAACAGTCAAGTTTTAGTATACTTTTTCAAAAATATTGATATCCTCAAAATAATACATTCTCCTACCGACATCTCTCACACCGAGATTAACTCAGGTCACGTTGGGTGAACGTCTATGTCAATCGACATTTGTTCGAGAAGAACCAAAGTTCATTAATTCCATTATCTAACCAAGGATCTTATGATCAAAGAAATTAATAGTCGATAATTTTAGCCGTACTCATAAGTAGCGTAACCTCTTAGGAGGAATACTACAGACAGTACACTAAGTGTTTACCATTACGTGACTTCTAAACTTCTTACTTAGGATACTAATGCGTCTCGGTTAGCGAGGGTGTCACAACTTTCTCTAATTAAACTCGCTATAGTCATCCCTTTAAAAATTCAATCTAGTGATATCTCGGGGTTGAAGACTTATCTGTAGGGAAGAAGGCCCTTGGCCAACGCGTCGGTCTAACCCACATCATATATGAATCCATAATGGAGGCCATGGGGATATTTACCAACCCGCTTCCACTTAGATTTTTAAGTTTGAGGATTTTTTCGTTTTAGCATGCAATATCTTAACAAAGGATATTCGTACCCATAAAACCGTTGGAATTTTAACATGCGAATAATCTTTAGTTAATATCATTTTACTTTTTAAAATGTTTTGGTTTTCGTTCATGCAAATAAATTGAAAACACACAATTAACGAAAAGACATAAATATGGGAAATTAGAGAAATAAAATTTCCTGACTATTATGGCCTTCTCTATCGTTGATTCCTTGACGCTTCGGTGACACATCCCGTCATGTCGCTCCCACTCATTATTTTGGATTCCTCTCTATTCACCTGGGTTTTCTCGGTTTACTACGTAATTAGGAATCTCCCAAAATTATGAGAAATCAGAACCCATGAATATAAGTTACCCAAAATAACGTCTTCGTCATAGTACATGAATTCCTATATACAAAGGCGTTTTTCTAGGAATTTAAAGATGACAACATTAGATTATATCCTACTACAAGATTTATATAATCCTACACGGCTTCTAGCTCGTGGTTATTACTATTACAGACATTTCTATCCAAAAATAATACGAGCCCGGACATGTCTCGGGGTTTATGAATGAAAAATAAATTCAACCATAATAATCGAGAAACTAATAACCACCTATTTAAACATTTCGACAAAAATAAAAATGCCAAAATAAAGCCATGTAATAAATTAAACAAGTATAAAGCTAAAACACTTGCTCTGATACCAATTTGAAGGAAAACAGAACTAGCCCGGGCTAAATCGAAAATCTCACTTTCGTGCAATGCATTCCAAAATCGGAAACTTTCGACGAAGCTAATGCTCAAATTCGCTTATACTTATTCAATTTATTAAATCGACAAAAAAGCACAAAGAATCAACCTTTAATTAAAAGCAGAAACATAAAGGTTATACTTTTGAAGCGATGTCCAACGCAATAAGAAAAACCAAATCTTTGCTTGCAATTACCACCGAAATACGAAAGATAACTCCAAGAAACCTCAAATATTGCGTTTGAAATAGTCTATCGAGGTGTGCTACCAAAGCCCACGAAAAACCCACAAAGAAAATCCTTCGAATAAAACAAAAGCTGCCCAAAATCTAATCAAAACCAGCCCAGCCGCTATGACTGCTCCACCGCCCAATTGAACCCGAACAAGCTTAAAGACTCAATCTTTGGCCACGATCTACACAAGTATATTCATGGATCACCAAAGGAGAGATCAACATGAAGAAACCTAGATCAAGCACACCAAAAATGAGCCCAAAAACTGCCGAAAAAGGAAGACCCGCGGCGGCGCAAAATTGAGTCCGGTGAACTAAAAATCAATGAGGGCTTCAAGTAAAGATTTGATCTTTGAGCTTTGTTTTGATTCGAGAAGTGAGTTCTAAAGTTCGACTTCGAAAAAGAAACTTCAAGAAGAAGAAGTTCTCTTTCTAGAACTTTCTCACTCTAAGAGGCAAGACTTGTCTTGCAAGATTTTCTTAAGTTTCTTTGGCCTTAAGCTTTCTATTTATAGGGAGCTCTTAATGAGACCTAGTGGGCTTTTGAGTTGGGCCTTTTAATTTGACTTTTGTTGACCGCTTAGTCTTTCCTAGACTAATCAACTCCAATTGACCCATTCAAATTAATTTCTTAACCCACTTCGTTAATTTAATTTAATCAAATCCTTAGGATTAATTAATTCATATAGAATTAATTTTCTTAATCCACTATGTCAATTAAATATTAATTAAACATTTAGAATTAATTAATTCACTTTGTCAATTAGTCAAATACATAATTAGTCGTACCACTATCAGACTAACTATTGAACTACCGCTCAAAAATGACTTTACATCACGCCACTATATTTTCTTCTATCTCCCCACATCAAAGATCTAGTGCTCAACGGTTTATTAATTTACTGACAAACTAATTCACCGACTACTTGGTATCCGAGATTAGTACCACTCGACCTTCTTATTATACCAGACATAAAGTCCACTGGCCAGTTTTAGTACAATAAACCTTACGAGCTCATCTCGGGAGCACCATCAACCTGGCGAACCAGTACGTGGATTCCTCTGACTAGCAACAACATGTAAGAAACTAAACACCGCATACCCAATCTACCGAGGTATAAGCCTCAATTGACCGCACTCTTTGGCAAATCAAAGCATACGATATCCAACTCTCACGTCCGTCCTAATCTCAGGATTGAGAGACTGAATACTAAGATTGAATTAACTACGCCGATCAGTACAAGTCAATTCTATCCAAACTGGTTATGCTCAATATGCCCCTGGCATATCCGTGTGATTTTAATTAGTCTAGATAAACTAATTTCCAAACCACACGATAACCTATACCGATAGTATGTTCAGACTATCTCAGTTACGAGCATACTTTTTATATATCAATACTTTAACCAATAATGATATCTACTGTGTCTTTCCACACCCCGTTATCTAGTTTTATGATATAATAGAACAATTTAATACTGAAACAAAATGATATGTCATCTGTGGATATTAGTTTTTGATACAAGCCATAGCTTTTCTGTATTCAAAAATAACAAATAGACCGTGGATACTTCTGTATAATTACAACAAAAGCAGTCATCTGTTCTATAACGATGAAATAAATCATTGAGGTGTGATTTGCCACAAATACTTGCACTATCTATTTATAAGTGAAAGGTTATCTGCCGGGACCCAATAAAAAATTCACTTTCGTGCTATGCATTCTAGAATCAGAATTCTTGACGAGGCCTATACGTGTTTGATTTATCATGCAACAATTAATTCCTAATTAAAGTGGAAGTTTAAGAATTACCTAGCGTGTACTTAGGTGATTCTCTTGTATGACTCAAGACTTTGATCGTATGTTGTGCGGGCAACAATCTAACGAACAATTGATCAGCAATCACCACAACCATCTCGTCGTCCATGCGTGACTCCACGCACTGCTGCCCGAATTTTCCACGCGCCGTCGGGAATTCAAGGAAGAAAAATCGCTGGTGGTTGCCTCGGGAACTGGATGGCCGAATGGAACTAAGAAAAATAAACTTTGAGGGAGAAACTTGTTTTCTCTCTCTAGTTTTGTTGTCTTGAAAACTTATGAATTGTGTGTATTGAATTGCTAATCTCTTGTCTATTTATAGAGTTACAAGAGAGACCCCAAGTTGGTTTAGGATTGGTCTTCCTAATTATTTTCCAAATCCAATTAGGCAACAAATCTAAAAGGATTTCCTAATCTCTAGGATTTTCTAATTCTAATTGAAACTTAAGACTTAATTAATTAATTAAATAATTCTACTTTGTTAATTACTTAATCAGCCATTAAAAATAATTAATTAAATAATTAATTCTACTTTATCAATTAACCCACTATATAATTAATCGTACCACTAACGGATTAATTATGGCATTACCATCCTACACAAGAATTGGTTCCGGAACAACTAAATTAATTATTCTTTAATCTCTCCAAATCAAAGATATAGTGCTCGTTAATTTATTAATTTACTGATAAATTAATTAATTAACTTCTTATAGTCCGAGATTAGTACCACTCGACCTTTTTACTATACCAGACATAAGTTCATCGGTCGGGTTTAGTATAATAAACATAACGAGCTCATCTCGGGAACACCATCACCCCAGACACACCGGTACATGGTTTCCTTTCGACAAGCAACAGCATACCAAGCAACTAAACATGCGCACCCAACTTACAAAGACTGTTGGCCACAAATGACCTCACTCTTTGGTAGATCAAAGTACACTATGTCTAATCCTCATGCCTGCTCAAGTCTATGGATTAAGAGAAATAATACTAGGAACGAATAGTCTATTAAATCAGTATAAGAAAATTCATCCTAAATGGTCAAGTTCAATATGCCCCGGGCATATCTATATGATTCTATTAATCTAGACAAACTAATTTATGAATCACATAATAACCTAAACCGACAGTGTGTTCAAAACTGTCTCGGTTACGAACCACATTTATAAATATTTTGTTTTTTAACCAATGATAAGATTTACTGTTTCACACCAGACACCTCATAATCTAATTACATAATATAAATGGATGACATATGTAAACACATAAACAATTTAACTGAAATATTTAATCGATATATAAAATAGGGAAATAGTTTAATACAAGCAAAGCTTTAGTATTTAAACCCAACAATCTCCCACTAAAACTTAAGTTGCGCTTCAAGTATAAAACTACATTAATCTTACAATTACAATACAACTAGAAAAACTATCATGGATCTACTAAGTATCTGATTCTCATGCCCTCTACGTGAGCCTCAAAGACTTTTGCAGTCAATGTCTTCATGAATGGATTTGCATGGTTATCTTCTGATGCTATTTTTGCCACGACCACATCTTACCTCTTGACGATATCTCGTATTATGTGGTACTTGCGCTGTTATGCTTACTCACCTTGTGGGCACGTGGTTCCTTCGAGTTTGCTATTGCACGATTGTTATCACAGTACACTGTGATTGACTTCTGCAAACCAGGAATCACGTCTAAGTCCACTAGGAAGTTCTTGAGCCACACTGCTTCTTTCACTGCCTCTGATGCTGCAATGTATTCAGTCTCCATGGTAGAGTTCGCCACGCATTTCTGCTTGACACTCCGCTAAACTGTGGCTTCATCTCCCAAAGTAAACACATACCCTGAGCTAGACTTGCTCTTGTCCATATCGCTTTGGAAATCTGTATTTGTGTAACCTCGGGGTACCAGCACAGGCGCCTGATGGACCAATACTTGGCATTTCATTCTGCGCAAATACTTGAGAATGCATTTCACTGCCTCCCAATGAGCTTTCCCGGGATTACTCTGATATCTACTTACAGTGTCAACGACATAACAGATATCAGGCCTCGTACATAACATTACATACATGAGGCTTCCCACTGTCGAGGCATAAGGAACTGTCTTCATGGCTTCTATCTCCTTAACAGTCTTTAGAGACTGCTCTTTAGATAGATGCACTCCGTGTTTGAAAGGTAGAAAACCTTTCTTGGAGTTCTGTATGTTAAAACCAGCAATAATCGTGTCTAAGTATGAATCTTGAGAGAGCGTTAGTGAATGTTTCATGCGATCTCGAATTATCTTGATCCCAAGGATATGTCCTATTTCTCCTAAGCCTTTCATACCAAACTTCTTAGAAAACCATGCCTTTACTTCTGATAACACTTTCTTATTATTGCCAATTAGTAAAATGTCATCTACCTAAAGCATAAGAAACACCATCGCGTGTCCATCACGTCTGCGGTACAAACATTGTTCATCCGGGCATTGAGTAAATCTGTAAGACTGGATTACCTCATCGAACCATATGTTCCAAGTTCTGGATGCTTGCCTAAGTCCGTAAATGGATCTATTAAGCCTGCAAACCTTATGCTCTTGCCCTTTTTCAACGAATCCCTCTGGTTGTTGTATGAAGATGGTTTCCTCAAGACTTTCATTAAGGAAAGCTATCTTAACATCCATCTGCCATATCTCATAATCTAAATGAGCAACTATGGCCAAAAGAATCCAGATCGACTTAAGCATAGCCACCTGGGAGAAGGTTTCCTCATAATTGATTCCCTCTTCCTGAGTATACCCTTTTCCCCACAAGCCTAGCTTTAAAGGTTTTAACCATTTCATCAGGTCCTCTCTTGCATTTGTAGACCTACTTACATCTAATGGGTTTAAAATCATCAAGCAGGTCCACAAGATCCCAGACTTGATTGTGACCCATCGACCCCATCTCGGATATCATTGTTTTTCGCTAAGATTCTGCATTTTTATCTCGGAGAGTCTCATTTTAGTTCACTGGATCCAGTTCAGGCACACCTAGATGAAGTCAGAGGCTTCTCCCACGTCAATGAACCTATCGGACTGTGTTACAACCCTCTCACTATGACGAGAGACCACCTGTGTAGGCGTATCATCTGTGATATCTTGTGCAGTGTGTTGTGTATCTACTTGTGCTGGTACATGAGGATTATCAGATTGCTTCCTGAGTTCTTCTAGAACTATCTTACTCTTGGGCTTATGATCAAGAATATAGTCTTCCTCTGAAAACTTGGCGTTAGTGCTAACTATCACCTTCTGATTTTTAGGACTATGAAACAAACCACCTTTCGTTCCTCTAGGATATCCTACAAACAGCATTACTTCTGTTCTTGCATCTAGCTTAGCCACATATGGCTTCAGCACATGTGTTAGACTGGGCTTGTGCCCATTCCACAACTCTGTAGGGGTTGAAGGCACGGTTTTAGATGGTACAAGATTTAGAATGTACATTGCAGTTTGTAAGGCATATCCCACGAACGAACTCGACAAATCACTATAGTTTATCATTGACCTAACCATTCTGCTGTGGTGTGCCAGGTGCAGACAACTGAGACTGAATTCTGACCTCACTGAGGTATTTTCAAAATTGATGGGACAGGTACTCACCACCACGATCTGAACGCAGTGTCTTGATACTCTTACCGTGATGTTTATCCACAGCTGCCAATACTCTTTGAATTTACTAAAGCATTCAGACTTGTAGCACATTAGGTAATGTATCCGTACCTTGAGTAATCATCTGTGAACGTCACAAAATACTCAAACCCACATCGTGTTTGGACCGACATTGGTCCACACAAGTCAGAGTGAATAAATTCTAATACTTCTTTGGCCCTATAACCATTTTCCTTAAAAGGTCTTTTGGTCATCTTAACTTCCAAGTTAGAGTGAACTTCACAAAATACTCAAACCCACATCGTGTTTGGACCGACATTGGTCCACACAAATCAGAATGAATAAATTCTAATACTTCTTTGGCTCTATAACCATTTGCCTTAAAAGGTCTTTTGGTCATCTTAACTTCCAAGTTAGAGTGAACGTCACAAAATACTCAAGCCCACATCGTGTTTGGACCGACATTAGTCCACACAAATCAGAGTGAATAAATTCTAATACTTCTTTGGCTCTATAACCTTTTGCCTTAAAAGGTCTCTTGGTCATCTTACTTCCAAGCAAGATTCACAGGAAGAATAACTGTCGATCTCTAATGAACTCAACGGTCCATCATCGACTAACCTTTGAATCATACTAAGGTTTATATGGCCTAGCCTGAGATGCCAAAGATAGGTTTGATTTATTTTAAAAGGTTCTTTCCTTTTATTACTGTTAGATGATGCGCCATTAAGTTCTATGTTTTGCACAACAGGGGAGTTTGATTTAACCAAAAACAAATTGTCTACTAATGAACCTGAACAAACAAGTTTGTCATCTTTTCTAACAACAATAGAATTATCAGAAAAAATAAACTTGTAACCATTCATTAAGAGTTTAGAAACCGAAATAAGATTCTTCCTAAAAATCGGTATATAAAGACAATTATGTAAATCTAGCCTAGAATTTTCAAAAACTATGCTAACTACTCCCATTGCTTCTACTGACACTCTTGTAGTGTCGCCCAAGTAGACTTCCAGCTCGCATTCTCTAAACTTTCGGGTTACTTAGAACCCCTGTAAAGAATTACAAACATGGTCAATGGTGCTTGAATCCACATACCAAGTATCTGTGGGAACCTCCGCTAAACGTGTCTCAGTAATTAAGACAGAAACTATCGTACCTTTGAGCTTTGTATAATCCGATCTCCAATGTCCCATTTTACCGCACTTGAAGCATTTGCCTTTTGGCTTGTTCTTCATTGCAATATCTGGTTTGGCAGCATGTTTCTTGCTCTTATTCTGGTTCTTACCTTTAGGCGCAGAAGAGGAACTAGAAGCCTTCACTGTGTCCAAAGCTTGCTTCTTCTCTTGGAATATGCCTTTGGCCGACACCAATGCTGTTTGGAGCTCAGGAAGAGTATAGACTTTTTGATTCATATTGTAGTTTACTCTGAAACTGCTCGAAACTAGATGGTAAGCTTTGGAGAATAATATCAATCTGACTCTCCGTATCAATTTCACCTCCCAACACTTCTATTTCATTGTTGTTGCTAATCATGTGAAGCACATGATCTTTCATTGATGAGCCCTCAGCCATTTTGGTATTCATAATTTTCCTCATGGCTGCTTGCCTTACTGTCCAGCCTTGATGAGCGAACATCTCTCTCAGGTGAGCCATCATATTAAAAGCGGAGACCATGGGATGAAGTAGATGTTGCAGAACATTTGACACAGAGGCCAGAATATAACACCGCGTCATCTCATCCATTTTTCTCTACTTTGCATAGGCATCAATATCTTCTTGAAGAGATTCATCATTAGGCATAGCTGGACAAACTTCGGTGAGCACAAACTTATACTGCTCAGCCATCAAGACAATGTCCAAATTCAGACTCTAATCGACATAATTTGGACCGATTAGTTTGTTGTCTTTCAGTATTGTAGCTAACTGATTAAATGCCATATCGAAGACTGTAAATAAATAAACAGACAATGTTTCAGAAAAATAAATACAGAATTTTGAAAAATTCAAGTAATTATTGATATCCATCAAACAATAATTAAATCCACCATCTCATTCAGCAGGATTTTCACAAGCCACGATAGTTTTGACGTTTACGCGAACCCACATTCGTTTGAGAAAAACTAGGTTCATTAACTACACTATCTGACCAAATGATCTATTGATCAATGAAGTTAATAGTCGGTGTCTTTTAGCCATACAAATAAGCAACATAACCTCGATGGGAGGAATACTACAAATCGCACACTAAGTGTGTGCCATTACGTGACTTCTGAGCTTCGCATTTTTCCTATTTCAACTTACTCCAGTCATCTTACTTAGAAATTCATAACCTAGTGATCTTATGGTTGAACTTATCCGATATGGAGGAAGTCCCTAATGCCAACACACAAGTCCACCCACATCACATATGAATTCGTAATGGAGGCTATGGGAATATTAAACCAACCCGTTCCTACTTAGATTTCTAAAACGAGTGTTTTATGTGCAAACATAAAACCAGCATGCTTTAAAATATGCATCTAATATACAACACGAAAATTAAAGCATAAAATTAAAACTGTAAATACGGGAAATAAATGCGTAAAATAAAATTTTTGACTATTATGGTTTTAATTCCTTTCATCTACTACCTTGATCTCATGTTCCGTCATGCTACTCGATGGATTGAGTCTTGAAAGTTGTATCCCAAAAAAACTCGAAACAAACAGAAAATGGGCCACGCGCAACCCGAATGGGCCTGGCTGCGTGCCCAGATGGAGCATGCCGCGTGCATACATCCTTGATGGTCCTGCGCTAGTGCGTCTAGCACCGTAGAATTGCGGTGCTGTACCAGCACCTGCTACCGGCGGTTTCTGCCGGTAAAGTTTTGCCAGCCCGCCAGCCGTGTCTGGTTTTTGGGTATTCCATCTGAAAGAATATTGGTAGGATCTGGGTTTGCACTTGCTCGATTTACCACGCAACAAAAAATTTCTATTAAAGCGGAATCTTAGAAAAATACCTTTGAAGCGTGCACCTGGTGAATCTCTTGTATGCCTCAATACTATAACTTTACGTTATGTGGGCAACGAACTAGAAGTTAATTGATTAGCTATCACCACAACTCCACCTGCCAGAAAAATCCAGCACCTCCGCACCTAGCACGTACTGCAAACGCACTGTCCGGAGAGAGAGAAAGCAACACGCGGGGCTGCCAAAACTTGGCTAAAATTTCGGCCAAAGTCTCAAAAATCCAGCCGCCCCTTTTGCCATAAAATTCGACTAGGAGAGAGAAAATTATTTTATCTCTCTAGAATTTTATCTCTCTAGAAATCCTGTGGATTAATTGTTGAATTGTGATTCTTGAATAACTGATCCCTTGTCTATTTATAGAGTTACAAGAGAGACTCCAAGTTGGTTTATGATTGGTCTTCCTAATGGGTTTAGGTAATGAATTAGTTTCCAAATCCAATTAGGCAACCAATCTAATAGGATAACCAAATCCTACTGGATTCCTAATCTCTAGGACTTCCTAATTCCAATTGAAACTTAAGACTTAATTAATTAATTAAATAATTCCACTTTGTTAATTACTTAATTAACCCTTAGGAATTAATTAAATAATTCCACTTTGTTAATTACTGAATTAACCCTTAGGAATAATTAACCAATTAATTAATTAAATCTACCTATTCAATTAACACATTACAAAATTAATCGTACCACTAACGGATTAATTTTGGCACTACCATCCTTCACCAGAATTGTTTCGGGAACAACTTAATTAAATTATATTCAATTTAATCTCCCCACATCAAAGATATAGTGCTCGTTAATTAAAATTAATTTATTGATAAATTAATTAATTAACTTCTTTAATTCCGAGACTAGTACCACTCGACCTTTTTACTATACTGGACATAAGTCCACCGACCGGGTTTAGTACAATAAACATTTCGAGCTCATCTCGGGAGCACCATCACCCCGGACGCACCAGTACATGATTTCCTTTCGACCAGCAGTAGCACACCAAGTAACTAAACACGCGCACCCAACCCACCGAGACTATTGGCCACATTTGACCTCACCCATTGGCAGATCAACGAACACTATGTCTAATCCTCATGCCCACTCGAGTCTAGGGATTTAGAGATAGAATACAAGGATCGATTTGTCTATTAAATCAGTACAAGACAAATCATTCCTAAGAGTCACTTAGTTTAGACAAACTAATTATCTAAACCACATAATAACCTAGACCGACAGTTTGTCCTAAGCTGTCTCGGTTACGAACCTCATTTATATATTATGTCTTTTAACCAATGATGAGATCTACTGTGTCAAACCAGACACCTCATAATCTACTTACATAATATAAATGGACATAAATATGCACAACAAAATATGACTGAAACACAAATCGATATATTAAACTGGGAAACTGTACACTACAAGCACAGCTTATGTATTCTACTCCAACAATCTCCCACTAATACTTAAGCTGTGCTTTAAGTATACATCTGCATACAACTCCAATACAATCTGCTGCTATCTATCTAGAAAGACTATCATTGCTCTCCTAGATATCTGATCCCCATGCCCTCCACGTGAGCCTCAAAGACTTTAGAGGTCAATGTTTTCGTGAACGGATCTGCAAGGCTATCCTCTGATGCTATCTTAGCCACGACCACGTCTTCCCTATTCACAATGTCTCGTATCAGGTGGTACTTGCGCTGTATATGTTTACTCGCCTTGTGGGCTCGTGGTTCATTCAAGTTTGCTATTGCACCATTGTTATCACAATAAACTGTGATAGACTTTTGCAAACCAGGAATCACATCTAAGTCCACTAGGAAGTTTTTAAGCCATATTGCTTCTTTCGCTGCCTCTGATGTGGCAATGTATTCAGCCTCCATGGTAGAGTTTGCCACGCATTTCTGCTTGACACTCCGCCAAACTATGGCTCCACCTCTTAGAGTAAACACATACCCTGAGGTAGACTTGCTCTTGTCCCTGTCGCCTTGGAAATTTGAATCTGTGTAACCTCGGGGTACCAGATCAGACGCCTGATAGACCAGAACTTGGTCCCTCGTTCTGCATAAATACTTGAGAATGCATTTTACTGCCTCCCAATGAGCTTTCCCGGGGTTACTCAAATATCTGCTCACCATGCCAACAACATAACAGATATCAGGCCTCGTACACAACATGGCATACATGAGACTTCCTACTGCCAAAGCATATGGAGCTGTCTTCATGGTCTCTTTCTCCTCAACAGTCTTAGGAGACTGCTCCTTAGATAGAAACACTCCATGCCTGAAAGGTAGAAAACCTTTCTTGGAGTTCTGCATGTTAAAACGGGCCAGAATAGTGTCTATGTATGAAGCTTGGGAGAGCGTTAGCGAACGTTTCCTACGATCTCGAATAATCTTGATCCTAAGGATATGTCCCGCTTCCCCTAAGTCCTTCATATCAAATTGCTTGGACAGCCATGCCTTTACGTCTGATAACACTTTCTTGTTGTTGCCAATCAATAGAATGTCATCTACGTAAAGCACAAGAAACACCACTGAGTTTCCATCACGTCTGCGATATACACATTGCTCATCCAAACACTGAGTAAATCCAAAAGACTGGATTACCTCATCAAATCGGATGTTCCAAGATCTGGATGCCTGCTTAAGTCCATAAATAGACCTCTTAAGCCTGCAAACCTTATGCTCCTGGCCTTTTTCAATGAATCCCTCTGGTTGCTGCATAAAGATGGTTTCCTCAAGTCTTCCATTTAGGAAAGCTGTCTTGACATCCATCTGCCAAATCTCATAATCCATATGAGTAGCTATGGCCAAGAGAATCTGGATCGACTTAAGCATGGCTACCGGGGAGAAGGTTTCCTCATAATCGATTCCCTCTTTTTGAGTACACCCCTTTGCCACCAGCCTAGCTTTAAAGGTTTCCACCTTCCCGTCAGGTCCTCTCTTACGTTTGCAGACCCACTTGCATCCAATGGGCTTAAACCCATCAGGCAGGTTCACAAGCTCCCAGACTTGATTGTGGTCCATTGACCCCATCTCGGATATCATTGCCTTACGCCAAGATTCTGCATCTTTATCTCGAAGCGCCTCATTGTAGTTAACTGGGTCAGGTTCAGGCACACCTGGGACTAGGTCTGAGGCCTCTCCCACGCCAACGAACCTGTCGGGCTGTCTCACAACCCTCCCACTATGATGAGGCACCGCCTGTGTAGGCGCATCATCTGTGACCTCATGTGCAGTGTGTGGTGTATCTACTTGTGCTGGTGCATCAGGATTAGTAGTTTGTCGTCTAAACTCTTCTAGTACTATCTTACTTTTGGGCTTGTGGTCTAAGACATAGTCCTCTTCTAAAAATCTAGCGTTGGTACTTACCATCACCTTCTGATCTTTAGGACTATAGAATAGACCACCTTTCGTTCCCCTAGGATATCCTACAAACAGCATTAATTCTGTTCTTACATTTAACTTAGCCGTATCTGCCTTAAGCACATGTGCTGGGCAGCCCCAAATTCTGAGATGTCTTAGACTGGGCTTCCGCCCGTTCCACAACTCTACTGGGGTTAAAGGCACGGTTTTAGATGGTACAAGATTAAGAATATACATTGCCGTTTTTAAGGCATATCCCCAGAACGAACTTGGCAAATCACTATAGCTCATCATGGACCTAACAATTTCCATAAGAGTTTGATTCCTCCTTTCTGCTACACCATTCTGCTGTGGCGTGCCAGGTGCAGATAACTGAGACTGAATTCCTACCTCAGTGAGGTAATCTCGAAATTCATGGGACATGTACTCCCCACCACGATCTGAACGCAGTGTCTTGATACTCTTACCATGATGCTTCTCTACATCTGCCCGAAATTCTTTGAACTTGCCAAAACATTCGAACTTGTGGCGCATTAGGTAAATGTATCCGTACCTAGAGTAGTCATCCGTGAACGTCACGAAATACTCATATCCACCTCGTGCCTGGACCGTCATAGGTCCACACAAGTCAGAATGAATCAACTCTAATGCTTCTTTAGCTCTATGACCTTTTGCCTTAAATGGTCTCTTGGTCATCTTACCTTCCAAGCAAGATTCGCAGGTTGCATAACTGTCAATATCTAATGAACCCAAAGGTCCATCATTGACCAACCTCTGAATCCTACTAAGGTTTATATGACCTAGCCTGAGATGCCAAAGATAGGTTTGATTCATTTCAGAAGGTTTCTTCCTCTTATTAATGTTGGATCCTGAGCTATCTATTTCTATGTTTTGCGCAACAGGGGAGTTAGAGTTAACCACAAACAAATTGTCCGTCAATGAACCAGAACAAATAAGTTTTCCATTTCTTCTAATAACAACAAAGTCATCAGAAAAAAAATAAACTTATACCCGTTCTTTAAGAGTTTAGAAACCGAAATCCAGTTCTTTCTAAAACTCGGTACATAAAGACAATTAACTAACTCTAAACTAGAATTTTCGAAATTCAACTTAACTACTCCCACTGCTTCTACTGACACTCTTGTAGTGTCGCCCAAGTAGATATCCAATTCGCCTTCTCTAAGCTTCTGGGTTACTTGGAACCCTTGCAAAGAATTACAAGCATGGTCAGTGGCACCTGAATCCACACACCAAGTATCTGTGGGAATCGCCGCTAAACATGTCTCAGTAATTAAGGCATAATTTATCGTACTTATAAGCTTTGGACAATCCGCTTTCCAATGTCCCGTCTTATTGCACTTGAAGCACTTGTCTTTCGACTTCTTCTTTGCAATAACTGGCTTAGGCACAATTTGTGCCTTTTTAGCTACTCCATCGAGCTTTCTCTTCTTTTTTCTAGCCACAGGCTCAGAAGAAGATTCTAAAGCTTCGACTGCGACTAAAGCTCGCTTCTTCTCTTGAAGAAGACTTTTAGCCACCATCAACTCTGCCAAGAGCTCGGATGAACTCCACAACATCTTACTTATGTTGTAGTTCAAC
Organism: Knoxia roxburghii; assembly: GCA_030378225.1. Classification (NCBI taxonomy): domain Eukaryota; kingdom Viridiplantae; phylum Streptophyta; class Magnoliopsida; order Gentianales; family Rubiaceae; genus Knoxia; species Knoxia roxburghii. The sequence continues at coordinate 9,556,119 of CM059424.1, forward strand.
CGAATCCGCTCATAGCTTTGAGGCAAGCTCCGGAGGACAATATCGGCTTTGGTTTCACCAACGATTTCGCCTCCCACTACCTCAACCTTGTTGATGTTACTAATCATGTCAACGACACGATCTCTCAAAGGAGCGCTCTCAGCCCTAAGGACAATGTCCACGTTACGACTTCCATCGACATTATTAGTTCCAGTTAAATAGTTTTTTTTCAAAATAGCAGCTAAAGGATTGAATGTCATATCAATTTAAACTGGAAAGTAAACAAACAATGTTTCAGTTATATATGCTAGAATTTTTGAAAACATGAAAATCCAATTTAATTTTTGATTTCCCTCAAAATAATTATATTAATCCACCAACATCTCAACCTCCGGGATTCTCACAAGCCACACAGTGTGGACATTTACGCTAACCCACATTCGTTTGAGAAGAACCAAGTTCATTAACTACACTATCTGACCAACGATCTTTTGATCAATGTAGCTAATAGTCGGTGCTTTCAGCAGTACAAGTAAGCAGCGTAACCTCGCGGGAGGAATACTGCAGATCGTACACTAAGTGTATGCCACTACGTGACTTCTGAGTTTGTTACCTCAGGATAGTGCGCCTCAGATGGAGAGGGTGTCGCATTTCTCCTTGTTAAACTCGCTCTAGTCATCTTACTCAGAAGCTCATAGTCTAGCGATCTCGGGGCTGGACTCATCCGAATGGAGGAAGGCCCTAATGCCAACGCGCAAGCCCACCCACATCGCATATGAACCCGTAATGGTGGCCATGGGGATATAACACAACCCACTTCCACTTAGATTTCCAAATTGAGGGTTTTTCCGGTTTTAACATGCAATTAACTAACCTAGTTATATGCAACCATAAAACCAGACATGGTTTAATTCATGCATCTAAAATACAACATAAAAATAAAGCATAAAATTAAAACAATAAATACGGGAAATAAATACATAAAATAAATTTCCCGACTATTATGGTTTTAATTGCTTCCATCCTTTGCCTTGATCTCGTGTCCCGTCACGTCACTCGATGGAGAGAGTCTTGAACTTCAAAAAATGAAAACTGGAGAAAAAATGGGCCAAAAATAGCTCGAACGGGCCGTGCGCGCGCAGCGCACGCGGCCTTCTGCACGCGTCAGCTGCTGCGTGCAGCGACTGCTGCGCACTGCTGCTGCCTGCTGCTGCGATTTTTGCCTGCCGGCCGGCGATTTTGCTGTCGGCAATCGTTGCCGGCGTCGCCTCCTGCCGCCAACTCCTCCTTCGCTTTTTCCCACGCTATTTGGTCTTCTTGCAATTCGTTCTGGGTTTTCCTGGGTTTCTTCAAATTCATGATAACCCAAAACCCATGAATCCAAGTCGCCCACCATAACTCCTTCGATTACAAAAAAATAATTTTCCTACTACAAGGCATTCTAGGAAAATTAAATAATCGAAACTACATAGAAAAATCCTACTACAGATTTGATCTAATCCTACACGGCTTCCAGCAAGTGGTTAAACTATTACAAACATTCATAATAAAATTAAATCTGGACAAGTCCCGGTGTTTAATTAAAACCCATACAAACGTAACCATAATAGTCGGGATTCTAAACCACCTGCAAATAAAACTATGTAATAAATCGAACAAGCACAGAACCCCCTAAACCTGGCTCTGATACCAATTGAAAGAATTTTGGTAGGATCAGGGTTTGCACTTGCTCGATTTACCACGCAACAAAAAATTTCTATTAAAGCGGAATCTTAGAAAAATACCTTTGAAGCGTGCACCTGGTGAATCTCTTGTATGCCTCAAGACTATAACTTCACGTTGTGTGGGCAATGAACTAGAAGTTAATTGATCAGCTATCACCACAACTCCACCTGCCAGAAAAATCCAGCACCTCCGCACCTAGCACGTACTGCAAACGCACTGCCCGGAGAGAGAGAAAGCAACACGCGGGGCTGCCAAAACTTGGCTAAAATTTTGGCCAAAGTCTCAAAAATCCAGCCGCCCCTTTTGCCTTAAAATTTGACTAGGAGAGAGAATCTAGAATTTTATCTCTCTAGAAATCCTGTGGATTAATTGTTGAATTGTGATTCTTGAATAACTGATCCCTTGTCTATTTATAGAGTTACAAGAGATACTCCAAGTTGGTTTAGGATTGGTCTTCCTAATGGGTTTAGGTAATGAATTAGTTTCCAAATCCAATTAGGCAACCAATCTGATAGGATAACCAAATCCTACTGGATTCCTAATCTCTAGGATTTCCTAATTCCAATTGAAACTTAAGACTTAATTAATTAATTAAATAATTCCACTTTGTTAATTACTTAAATTAATTAAATAATTCCACTTTGCTAATTACTGAATTAACCCTTAGGAATAATTAACCAATTAATTAATTAAATCTACCTATTCAATTAACCCATTACAAAATTAATCGTACCACTAACGGATTAATTTTGGCACTACCATCCTACACCAGAATTGTTTCCGGAACAACTTAATTAAATTATATTCAATTGAATCTCCCCACATCAAAGATATAGTGCTCGTTAATTAAAATTAATTTACTGATAAATTAATTAATTAACTTCTTTAATTTCGAGACTAGTACCACTCGACCTTTTTACTATACCGGACATAAGTCCACCGGCCGGGTTTAGTACAATAAACATTTCGAGCTCATCTCGGGAGCACCATCACCCCGGACGCACCGGTACATGGTTTCCTTTCGACCAGCAGTAGCACACCAAGTAACTAAACACGCGCACCCAACCCACCAGACTATTGGCCACATTTGACCTCACCCATTGGCAGATCAAAGTACACTATGTCTAATCCTCATGCCCACTCGAGTCTAGGGATTTAGAGATAGAATACAAGGATCAATTTGTCTATTAAATCAGTACAAGACAAATCATTCCTAAGAGTCAAGTTCAATATGCCCCGGGCACATCTATATGATTCAATTAGTTTAGACAAACTAATTATCTGAACCACATAATAACCTACACCGACAGTTTGTCCTAAGCTGTCTCGGTACGAACCTCATTTATGTATTATGTCTTTCAACCAGTGATGAGATCTACTGTGTCACACCAGACACCTCATCATCTACTTACATAATATAAATGGACATAAATATGCACAACAAAATATGACTGAAACACAAATTGATATATTAAACTGGGAAACTGTACAATACAAGCATAGCTTATGTATTCTACTCCAACACCATCCTGCTCTTACTACGTTACTTGGTCTTCTTGCAATTCGTTCTGGATTTTCTTGGTTTTTTACGAATTAATGATAAACCAAAACTCACGAATTCAAGTCGTCCACCATAACGCCTTCGATTACATAAAAACTTTCCTACTACAACGCTTCTAGGAAAATAAAAAAAAATTACATAGAATAAATCCTACTACAGATTTGATCTATTCCTACACGGCTTCCGGCCCGTGATTTTACTATTATAAGCATTCATAAAAACCAAACCTGGACATTTCCCAGGGTCTAATTAAAACATATAAATGCAACCATAATAGTCGGGATTTCTAAATCACCTGCAAATAAAACCATGTAACAAATCGAACAAGCACAAAACTAAAACCTCGCTCTGATACCAATTGAAAGATTATCTGCCCGGTTCCGGTCAAAAATTCACTTTCGTGCTATGCATTCCAGAATCGAAATTCTTGACCAGGCCTAGTCTCTAGCACAATCGCTATTCTAATCCTTGCTTGAAATAACATTGCGTAGGATATTATCTTATACTTGTTCGATTTATCAGCAACAATTAATTCCTAATTAAAGTGGAAGTTTAAGAATTACCTCTTGAAGTGTGTACTTAGGTGATTCTCTTGTATGAATCAAGACTTTGATCATACGTTGTGTGGGCAACGATTTAAAGAACAATTGATCAGCAATCACCACAACTAGCTCGTCATCCGTGCGAGACTCCATGCACTGCCGAGAGTGTCCACGCGCCTCTGCTGGGAATTCAAGGAAGAAAAATCGCCGGTGGTTTCCTCAAGAATTGGGCGGCCGAATGGAACTAAGAAAAATCGACTTTGAGGGAGAAACTTGTTTTCTCTCTCTAGTTTTCTTGTGTTGAAAACTTATGAATTGTGTGTATTGAATTGCTAATCTCTTGTCTATTTATAGAGTTACAAGAGAGACCCCAAGTTGGTTTAGGGTTGGCATTTCTAATGGGTTTAGGTAATTAATTAGTTTCCAAATCAAATTAGGTAACAAATCTAATAGGATTTCCTAATCCAATTATATTTCCTAATCTCTAGGATTTCCTAATTCTAATTGAAACTTAAGACTTAATTAATTAATTAAATGATTTCACTTTATTAATTACTTAATTAACCCTTAAGAATAATTAATTCTACTTTATCGTTTAACCCACTACATAATTAATCGTACCACTAACGGATTAATTATGACACTACATCCTACACCAGAATTGTTTCTGGAATAACTAAATTAATTATTCTTTAATCTCCCCACATCAAAGATATTGTGCTCCTTAATTTATTATTTTACTGAAAAATTAATTAATTAACTTCTTATAATTCGAGATTAGTACCACTCGACCTTTTTACTATACCGGACATAAGTCCACCGATCGGGTTTAGTATAATAAACATAACGAGCTCAAGGTACTTTTCATACAGCCTTATCTTTTGCGTTGCAAATTGCTTCTACATATGACGTGTGGGTGGTGGATTCTGGCACTACCGACCATATATCAAATTGTCGCACATCTATTCATGATTTCCACCCGTGTGATGCATCTACTGTTATCACTATTGCTAACGAAAAAGGAGTTCCGGTTGAAGGCAGGGGTAAGATCAGTGTGATTTGTTCTGTGTTGTCTGAAGTTTTGTATGTTCCAACATTTCCACTGCAGTTGTTATCAGTGAAGCGTTTAATATCTTACCTTGATTTCCAGGTCTTGTTTATGTCTCTGACCGTGTTTTATTTCAGGATCGCCTCACCAAGAAAACTATTGGTGTGGGCTTTCAAATGCATGGTCTGTATTTTTTTGTTGTTTCAGGACGTGACGTGCAGTGGGTAGCGGCCACGTCTGCATCTGCGGAGACCACGTCTGTGTCTGCGGAGACCACGTCCACGTCTGCTGATCGACATGGTGTGCTGCGAATGGCGGCCACGTCTGCTCCTGCAGTGTTTACTATGTCTACTGGACGATGTGGTGTGCCGCAAATAAATGGGAGTCTTCAGAATAGTGATTATTTGTGGCATTTTTGTCTAGCTCATCCATCGCAGACGACAATTGCTCATATGCCACGTGAGGTTTCTAAGAATTCCTTTTCATGTGATGTGTGCCATTATTCTAAATCCACTACATTGCCTTTTTCTAGCTCTGTGTCTCGGTCTGTGTTGGATTTGAATACATAAGCTATGCTTGTGTTGTACATTTTCCCAGTTTAATATATCGATTTGTGTTTCAATTATATTTTTTTGTGCATTAATCGTCCATTTACATTATGTAAGTAGATGATGAGGTGTCTGGTGCGACACAGTAGATCTCATCATTGGTTGAAAGACATAATATATAAATGAGGTTCGTAACCGAGACAGCTTTGGACAAACTGTCAGTCTAGGTTATTATGTGATTCAGATAATTAGTTTGTCTAAACTAATTGAATCATATAGATATGCCCGGGGCATATTGAACTTGACTCTTAGAAATGATTTGTCTTGTACTGATTTAATAGACAAATCGATCCTTGTATTCTATCTCTAAATCCCTAGACTCGAGTGGGCATGAGGATTAGACATAGTGTACTTTTATCTGCCAATGGGTGAGGTCAAATGTGGCCAATAGTCTTGGTGGGTTGGGTGCGCGTGTTTAGTTACTTGGTGTGCTGCTGCTTGTCGAAAGGAAACCATGTACCGGTGCGTCCAGGGTGATGGTGCTCCCGAGATGAACTCGAAATGTTTATTATACTAAACCCGATCGATGGACTTATGTCCGGTATAGTAAAAAGGTCGAGTGGTACTAGTCTCGGAATTAAAGAAGTTGATAAATTAATTTATCAGTAAATTAATGAATTAACGAGCACTATATCTTTGATGTGGGGAGATTATGAATATAATTTAATTAAGTTGTTCCGGAAGCAATTCTGGTGTAGGTTGGTAGTGCCATAATTAATCCGTTAGTGGTACGATTAATTATGTACTGGGTTGTTGACAAAGGTAGATTTAATTAATTTAGAAATTAATTAATCCTTATGTCAGTTGGTTGTGAATCATCCCAGGAACTGGTTTGGGATAAGCGAATCCCTGTGTCAGTTGGGAGTGATTCATCCCAGGAACTGGACTTGGATAAGTGAATCCCTGTGACAGTTGGGAGTGTATCAGTCCAGGAACAGGATTGAAGGAAACAGAATCTGTATCAGTCCAGAAACAGGATTGAAGGAAAACAGAAACCCAGTAGGAAGACCAATCCTAAACCAACTTGGACTCTCTCTTGTAACTCTATAAATAGACAAGGGATCAGTCATTCAAGACAACACAATTAATTCACAGGATTTCTAGAGAGAGAAAACGTTTCTCTCTCCAGGTCAAATTTTTAAGAAGTTTTGGCGGCTGGTTTTTCTTCCTAGTGGCTGAATTTTTAAGCCCTTGGTGTATACCAGCTGCAAGCAACTTTCTCTCTCTCCGGGCAGTGCGTTTGCAGTACGTGCTAGGTGCGGAGGTGCTGGATTTTTCTGGCAGGTGGAGTTGTGGTGATAGCTGATAAATTAACTTCTAGTTTGTTGCCCACACAACGTGAAGTTATAGTCTTGAGGCATACAAGAGATTCACCAGGTGCACGCTTCAAAGGTATTTTTCTAAGATTCCGCTTTAATAGAAATTTTTGTTGCGTGGTAAATCGAGCAAGTGCAAACTCAGATCCTACCAAAATCTTTCAGTCAGAACAATTGTTTGAGTTAATTCACACGGATGTGTGGGGACCGTTTTTGGAGTCGATTGATGGGTTTAAGTTTTTTGTGACATTTATTGATGATTGTTCTCGCATGACTTGGATTTATCTGCTTAAATCTAAAACATAGGTGTTTTATTCATTCAAACTGTTTCATACAATTGTTGGTAATCAGTTTGGCTTCCAGATCCGGACGCTGCGATCTGATAACGGAACTGAGTATGGCTCAAATGATATGAAAACATTCCTAGCTGAACAGGGTATTTCTCATCAAACAAGCTGTGTTTACACGCCACAACAAAACGACATTACAGAGCGAAAAAATCGCGATATTTTGGAAAAAACATGTGCACTTATGCTACAAATGCACGTTCCAAAAGTTTATTGGTCTTTCGGGGTTCTTACGGCGGCATATTTGATCAATCGTTTGCCCAGCCGAGTGCTGAATTTTAAAAGTCCGCTTGAAGTTTTGCAAAAAGTGAAACCCAGTTTGCTCAATTTGCAGGTTTTTTGGTGTGCATGTTTTGTTTATATTCCTGAGGCTCATCGTGACAAACTTGATTCTCGTGCTATTAAGTGCATGTTTTTGGGATATTCTGTGACACAGAAGGGGTATAAGTGCTATGATCCGTCTGCTGGCTGGTTACATGTCAGTAGGGATGTTGTTTTTTATGAATTAGTGCCCTTTTTCGCCACTTCTTCTCTAAACGATGCTCAATCTTTTATACCATTACCAGTGTCTCTGGACTCTTTTGAATCTGGTGCTTCCGATCTCACTGCCATCCCAGATTCTGTTGCTGATACAACACTCGAGCCAGCGTCCTCTTCTTCTTCTCCACCGGTTATTGCCCGTCGTAATCCTAATCACTCTCGACGCCATCCTATTCGATATGATGATTATGTTGGTAGTACAGCTCATTCTGCACGGTATTCGCAGCTGGTTGATGACACGTTGAAGAGTTTCTCTCCTTCATACCAGGGTCTGCTATTTTCACTGCCACCAAGCCATCTAGTTTTTGTGAGGCTGTCAAATACCCTGAATGGAAAAAAGCTATGAATGAGGAGCTGTTAGCACTTGCAGAGAACAAGACTTGGACGGTTGTTTGGTTGCCTCCAGGGAAGCATGCAGTTGGCAGTCGATGGGTTTTTTAAAACAAAATTCAATGCCAATGGTTCGGTTGAAAGGTATAAAGCTTGGCTTGTGGCTCAGGGTTTTACTCAGCAGTTTGGGGTTGACTATAAAGAAACATTTGCACCTGTTGCCAAAATGACGTCGGTTCGTGTCTTATTATCTGTGGCTGTTAATTATGGATGGGAGTTGTCTCAATTGGATGTCAAAAATGTTTTTTTGCATGGTTATCTTGACGAGGAAGTATATATGAGGCTTCCACCAGGACATCCTCAGGCTCACGAATCTAATCTTGTGTGCAGATTGCATAAATCGATTTATGGATTAAAACAGAGTCCTCGTGCTTGGCATGCACAGTTGAGTCTTGCTCTTGAAAGTTTTGGTTTTTCTCGAAGTACAGCTGATTCGTCCTTATATATCCGGCGGCGTGGACAGGAAATCTTGGTTGTCTTGATTTATGTGGATGATCTAATTATTACTGTAGTCAGTCACAGTCAATTTCGGTGCTGAAAAAATAGCTTCAAGACCGGTTCCCTGTCAAAGATCTTGGTCCATTAAAATATTTTCTAGGGATCGAAATGGCAAAGTCTGCGAAAGGGTTATTCTTGAACCAACGTAAATATATTCTTGAATTGCTTCAGGATGCTGATTTGATTTCTGCTAAGCCAGTGCCCACGCCACTAGATAGCAAGTTAAGATTGCAGGCTGCTAGTCAAGGGTTGTCTTTGCCTCATTTGTATCAACGACTTGTTGGTAGATTAATCTATCTAACAATCACACGGCCAGATATTACGTATGTTGTGAGTATGGTTAGTCAATTTATGCATGCACCCACAGAGTATCATATGCAGTTGGTCAAGCGGATTTTGTGCTATTTGAAAAGTACAATTAGCGTGGGTTTATTAATGGCTAAGCATGGTAACACCAATATTGTAGGATACACAAACTCAGATTGGGCAGGAAACGTGTTGGATCGTCGGTCTACTATTGGATATTGTGTGTTTTTTGGTGGAAATTTGGTGTCTTGGAAGAGTAAAAAGCAGCATGTTGTTGCTCGCTCGAGTGCCGAAACAGAATATCGGGCTATGGCTGCAGCTGCTCGTGAGCTTGTTTGGCTTCAAGCACTTTTGAAAGATCTTAGGTGCTCCGTTCTCACGCCAGTTCCGTTGTTCTGTGACAATCAGGCGGTAATGCACATTGCCGCTAATCCAGTTTTTCACGAGAGGACTAAACATATCGAGGTAATTGTCATTTTATTCGAAATTTAGTTCAGTCTAAATGTATTATTCCTAGCTATGTTCGTAGCTCAGATCAGTTGGCGGACGTGTTTACTAAGATACTGCCTGCCACACAGTTTCATCAGTTGCTTGGCAAGCTCAGTTCCATCAACCTGCTGGATCCAGCTTGAGGGGGCATATAGAATATTTAATAAATATTCAGTTGTAACAATAGTTTGACTTAGCCTTGTAGATAAGATAAGAATTATCCTAGTTATCCTATCCCAGAGAATATCTTGAGGGACACAGTATGTGCTATAAAGCAACCGTGTAGGTACTTGTGTTGTATGACTTTATAATATACAGTTTCATCTTTCTTCATATATGCTATCTAGTAGATAAGTATATCTAGTAGACAAACTTTTCCAGAATTTCAGAGAAGGAAAACCAGTGCAAACTCCAACCAACCAATTCAAGAAGGTTAACAGAGAAAAAAACACAAAGGCATCAAAATATACCTGTGCCAAAACTCACGGCATTTAATTACTTAACTGTGGTGTTTTTATATATTGCCTACACATCCCCAGTAGAAAATTTCTAATAACAATGCAATCTTTTCACAGTCAGCAATTTTTCCTACTAAAACAATTTACCGTATTTTAGATGGTCCTTTTTCTCGGTGGATTCTTCTTATTCATCCACTCCTTCCGCCTCTTCCACTGCATCATCTTCGTCTTCCTCCTCTGCGATTCTCCTCATTATCTTGGGGCTTTTGAAGGTGGTAAATATCAACTTGCTCCCAAATAAAGGTTATTCTCTCCGTCAAATCAATCCCGAAATCTCCTCTAGTTTTCGCAAACAATACTTGTCCTTGTCTGGGTTAGATCTCTAGTTTCCACCATGAGAACCTCGGTCGAGAGGGAGAAATGGAGGGTTCCGTGAATTTTCTTAAGGGCTAAAGGTGGGTTAATGCGTTTTTGAAAATGAGAAGAAACACTCGCGAGATAAAAAAGTTAAAGAATTTAAAAGTATCACCGTAAAATTATAAAGGACCAAAAAAATATATTACTCCTGTTTTGTTTAATTAGATGTTGCCATGTACGCAAGTATCGCCAAGCCCACTTGGGTTGCCCCGTCAGAGGGTGGTTACGTAGAAAACATGAGATAGAGGGCATAAAAAAAAATCCCACTATAGGTTCATTTTTCAACAAAGTTTATTAATGATCTAGCAACCATGAAATTTATATTCTGTTTTATGAATTACATAAAATTTTACCCAACTCTATGTGGATAACAATTTCCATACAAAACTGGGAGCCTGCCCAGCTACCACCCATTCCCGTCCCTACAGTGTATATGTAAAATAATAGTTCAAAGTTTATTATATAATATTTATGTATATATGTTTTTCATTTGATAATCACGATTTTATAATTTTAATTAGTTTCTTTTGATACAACTCGTAGATTAAAGATTTTATCAATAATATTTCCATCTAATAAATCACAAGTTTATATATTTATATCAAAGTGATAATATGAAGCTTATTCATTTATATTTGTTTTACTAGCATTTTGTGTAGTATATAATTATACGATAAATTATGCATTAAGAATATTGTAGGCTCCTTTGTGTATGGTGTCTATAGGTTCCCATTGCGGCTTAGAAGGTAGGATAGTGTTATCCGGTAAAATATATTGTACAATTAGAAGTATGTATTGTAAGTAGTGTTAATATAATAGAAATAACTCATTTAATGTATTTACCTCTTTGGATTTGTCTGGTTTTCTCCCTTAACTAATGTTTCCCTGTTACTTATTATATTGCATTATTATTTTAGTTGAACCATATAAAACGGTGGTTGTCATGGGCATAAGGGCCAATGCAGAGGATGAGAGAATCGAATAATCATGAATACGAAGGTGAAGCGTGCTTGGATTTCATTTTTTGAAAACTTTTTTTTTCACGAACTTCTCTTCAACCCGAAACTTCAAACTAAAAAGATACAATAGAAAAGCATAACAAATACAAATACAGTAGTAATTAAACATCTACCCCATTACGTAGACTTATTGTTACAACACACACACACACACACACAGAGTTGATCTTGGGGGAGGGGAGCATTAAGTACGCTTCTTAGCCAGAAGGCAAAGAGGGTTCTTGGGAAGCGTGGTCAAACCCGGCAAGCCCTCTAAATCTATGTCATCAGTCTTCATCCCAGATGGGAGTTCCCAGTCAAAGGTGTTCAGAAGATTAGCCAGCACAAGCTCGACGGTGGCAAGGGCTAAATACGCTCCAGGGCAACCTCGACGCCCTGATCCGAATGGAATCAGCTCAAAGTGTTGGCCTTTGATAACATCCACATCACTGTTGAGGAATCTCTCCGGCTTGAATTCGTTTGGACTTTCCCATGTTTTGGGATCTCTGGCAATGGCCCATGCATTGATAAACACCAAGGTATTTGCTTCAATGTCGTAGCCTCCCACTGTGGTACTTTCTACAGTTTCCCTTGGAAGCAGAAGTGGGACTGGAATCTGCAGCCGGAGAGTTTCTTTTATGACTGCAGTCAAATAAGGCAGCTCCCGAAGCTTTTCAGCCTCTACTTTTGCATTGTTGGCAAACAAATCCCTAACTTCACTTTGCAATCTCTTCAAGGTAGAAGGATTCTTCATGAGAGACGTCATAGCCCATATGATTGTTGCAGCACTTGATTCTGTTGCTGCTATAAATATATTCTGCGCAACATTGTTTCATATGTTCAAAACTATGCTCTAATAATATATATAACACCATACATATTATTAATAAAACTGTCAATAATATACTAATTTCCAACTTATCTACATTAAAAACTTCATATATTTAGTATTTATCAAAGTGAATAAAGATTATATATAAAAAGTTTTAAGGTTAAAATATTATTATGAATGAAATGTATAAGATCAAATTTGGTCTAGACATGAAAATTTTTCTAAATATTTTAATTTATGACTAGTCAAATCCGAATTTTAACTAATTTCATCCTATTTTACCATTTCTCAGTGTGTTAGTATTGTACAGGGACATGCTAATTTTTTAAATATAGTTCTAATTTTATTGGAGTTCTTCAAGGACAATTTTATCCTGTTTTAAAAATGTAAATTTTCTAGACAAATCATTTTCAATTGAGTCAATTCCTTTATGGAGCAATTCCATTTTAATAACCCTTATTATCGTATAAAAATACAAAATTGTTGTTGGGTGGCAGCTCAAAGCTAAATGTCAGCAAATTTGGATATTTGGATAAATGCAAATTCAATGTCGTCACTTAATTGTTCATTTACACTAGTAAGTCAAAAAAGCACTTAATTGAAAAGTAAAAAAAAAATATTATAAAATGAATATAGTCAAGTGTATCAATTCATTGGAAGAAGAAATCTGCTCAAAAATTCCATTAAAGCAGCCATTCTTTAAAATATAATTTTTATAATTTTACTTCTAATGTTCATAACTTTATTGTGTACAGATTAGTTATAGAATGTGGGATTTATAAATAATTTATAATTAAAATATGAAAAAATAAATGTTCTTTATTATTATTGAAAATAAAATAAAGAAATAATACACGGTAGTTCTTTGTTTGGGGACACGCAAAGAAATCTCAAGATTATTTATTCAATATCATTGACTGATTATTTTTATAATAATAATTAATGGAATTACGGATTACGTAAACATTTCAAATTCCAGGGACAGCTAACGTAAATGGTCTTCGGCTATTCACAGAACCACCAAAGGTCGATTACGGGTATGCGTGCACGTGTCAATATCATTCTTCAAAAGCCTTATGAATTTTTAAAATAATTTTAATTTTGTAGTATTAAATAATTTTAATTTAATTATTGATTTTTAATAAGATAAAAAAAAAGATTTTTTAGAAGAATAATTATAAAAAGAGAAAAATAAAGATACTTTTCTATTTTAAATTAAATAATAATTTATTCTTATTTTATATAAATAATTTTCAATATATATAATACGATGAATAAAATGAGTGAGAGAATTTAAAGATGTGACAAGATTTGGGGTTTATAACCGTGATATCAAGTTAAACCTCACTTCCTTTATGAGGGAAAAAGAAAAAAGCAACATGATGAATAAAACTTTAACTTTAGGAGAATGAGTATTATTACCACCTTTGCTTAAAAAAGTATTGTTTTATTTGTTATATTATTTAAAAAAAAAAGGAAACATAATTAATTTCTTTTATGTAGAAAATTAAGTTGTTTTGTTTTGGGAGAATAGAAATAGAATCATCGAAAAATAATTCTGATTAATAATTTTTCAAACGTGTAAAGACAAATAAAATTTGATAACTTAATAATTCAGTGGAGATATTTAATTAACTCATGGATTAAATATATTTTAATTAATAAAGTGATAATTTTGTATTATAAATATGTCTAAAACAATCAAATTATTTTAATGAATGATTTATTAATTTAAAGAAATACAAATAAATTACTTTAATAATTATTGAATTATGAAATTTCTATTGCTTTCATTTCGATTGTCACCAAACAAAGATACCATTAAAGCACCGTTAAAGTAATGAAGATAAGAAGAGAAAGTCAATACCGTCAGCATGGCTTTGATTTGTTCGTTAGTTATGCGAGCTGTCGGTGGCTGCTCTTTCTGAAGTTCGATCAGCATATCAAGAATATTATTCTTCATGGACTCCGGCTTTTCCGGGTTCATGTGCTCCTCAATGAGTTCTTGGTAGAGTGAATCCAATTCCTGGTAGCTCTTCTCAAGACGAACGAACATTCCCCTGACCCAATCAACCCACCTCAACGAAGGGAAATAATCAGAAACGAAGAAGCCTCCCAACACGGCCTCTGTATCTTTTAGAATTTGGTTGGCACTTCTTCTTCCCTCTCGTTCGAAATCCCCGTTCTTGCCGAAGGCAACGCGGCATATTATGTTGCTTGTTAGGGACACGATCGCAGTTCTTAAGTTGACGACTTCAGATGAAGATGAAAGCGTGGAAATGCGGTTCACCAATTGAGCTATTTCGTCTTCGTGAATGGGGCGAAAAGACTGCACTTTTTTGAAGCTCAAGAGATGAAGAACAATATCTTTCCTCATTTCCCTCCAGTAATCGCCATAACGTGCGAACCCTATGTCCTGACCATCGTATGATAGCTTCTGGGAACAAACCAGTGATGGCCTTCCTGAGAATGAAATATCATGGGTTTTCATGGCCTCTCTTGCCATTTCGGCAGAAGAGATCACCAGGGTTCGCCTGGAACCTAGCTGCATCGACATGACAGGGCCATACTTGTCGGAGAGCTTCTTTAGGCATTCTTGAGGGTTTGAACTATCGAATTGGTGCAAGTTCCCGATCAAGGGAAGCCTCGGAGGCCCTGGTGGATTACGCCTTTTCGAGGACTTCTTGAGAACAAACTTGGCTATAAAGGGGAGAAGTAAGAGGAGGAAATACAAGAGTTCCATTACTCTTTGGAAAAGCTAAGGATCTTGATCGATCACTTGACTATGATGATCACAATTTGTATGGACTTATGCCGGGGTGGTTTGCTCATTACCAATGACCATACTAGTATATATAGGACTAGCTTACACAGTTTGAACTTTTGGTCTGCCGTATACTTTTATTTGTTACTTCAATTTTCTTTTGAGTGTTCATATATGAAGTCAATTAATCTCATAATCTTCCATTAATTTCAACTCCTTCGTCTTGGTGTATTTGGGAGTGAAGTGGGAGATTTTTTTTTTTCTTATTAATTTAAAATTAGAAAAATGCATGGATCATAATCCTAATAAGAAAATCACATTATTTCGATCATCTATAGCACGCAACTAGTTGGCAAAAAGAGGGTAAAGAGAAAGGCTCTTTCTCATTTTTATATTACATCTTGACTACATTAATGCAAGTTGCAACCATAAAAGACAAAAGTTCAAATTATTTACTGCAAGTGTTATATATTCTATATCAACACCAAAGACGGTAAAAGCCACCAGCGTCTCTGGTATAACTTTAGTGTTTACTACTAGTGTGTTACTTAAAATAAAATTATTATTTTTTCTACTCATTTCTGTTTCATTTTTTCAAATTTAATCCCAATTTATTCCCTTGATAAATTTTTCATCTTGGTAGGAGTCAAATTGACCAAAATTAAATTAACATACACTATTAACTTTAGGCTTAAATGCAGTTTTGATTTATTAACTTGATCCGATAATCTTCTGGGCTTGAAATCACCCAAATCGTGATAAACTCAAAACCCACGAAATTAAGTTGCCCAAAAATAACGACTTCGATTACATAAATTTTCCTAAATACAAGACTAATTTTTTAGGAAAATAAAATCGATAATTTACATAAAAAAATCATATTACAGATTTAATCTAATCATACATGGCTTCCAACTCGTGGTTTTACTTTTACACGCATTCATAAAAAAAAATCTGGACATGTCCCGAAATTTAATTAAAATATAAATGCAAACCATAATAGCCGGGATTACAAACCACCTGCAATGAAAAACCATGTAACAAATCAAACAAGTATAAAGCCGAAACCTTAGCTCTGATACCAATTGAAGGAATTATCAGTTTGGGCCCAATCGAAAATTTCACTTTCGTGCAAAGCATCCTGAATTGGAAACTTCCTTTCAGGCCCAAACGCTCGTACAATCCGATTCAAACCCTTTTGAAATATCACATGAACATAGGATCTTGGTTTACCTTATTCGATTTGTCGTGCAACAAAATAAATCTAAATTAAAGCAGAAGGATAAAGATTTGACCTTTGAAGTGTGAACTCAAGATTTCTCTGAGACTAGTTCTGACGATGTGTGGGCAACGAACTACAAAACCAATGGAATCAACACCAAGAAAATTAACACAAAAATGGCCCCAGCAATTCTGGACTCACCGCCACCGCGCGTGGATGAAGCGTCGCCCGGAGACCGCCGCCTCTGCGCGTGAAGTCGACGCACCGCCGGTGGTCTGAGAAAAGAGCTGTCGCACCGTCGCTGGTGGTTACCTGCCGTCGCCTGCTTAATGAGGGAGAAACTGAACTCCAAGTTTTTTCTCTCTCTAGCTTAGCTCTCAGAGTTTCTCTCTCTAAGTTTTGTGTTCTGTCAATAATGACTTGTGTGTATTTGTATTGCTGACTCTTATGTCTATTTATAGAGTTACAAGAGAGACTTTAAGTGAGTTTGAGTTAAGCCTTCTTATTGAGTTTGGGTTTATTAGTTTCCAAATGTCTTCTAGATTTCCTAATACTAATTGACCCAAGGATTAATTAATTTTACTTTTTCAATTAACCCAACTCATAATTAATCGTACCACTAACGGATTACTTATGGAATTATCGCTCAAACCGAAATTGCTTCCGGAAACACTTATTTAATTATTCTTTAATATCCCCACGTCAAAGATATAATGCTCATCAATTTTTTAATTTACTGATAAATTAATTAATCGACTTTTTCTCATCCAAGATTAGTACCACTCGACTTTATTACTATACTGGACATAAATACACGGGCCGGGTTTAGTATAATAAACATTATGAGCTCATCTCGAGAGCACCATCACCCCGGATGCACCAGTACATGGTTTCCTTTCTCTTGGAGTTGAATACATAAGCTATGCTTGTATTGTATATTTTCCCAGTTAATATATCAATTAATGTTTTGGTTATATTTTTTTGTCCGTGATTTGTCTATTTATATTATGCAAGTAGATGATGAGGTGTCTTGTGTGACACCAGAGATCTTATCATTGGTTGAAGACATAATATATAAATGAGGTTCGTAACCAAGACAGCTTTGGACAAAATTGTCGGTTTAAGTTATTATGTGATTCAGATAATTGGTTTGTCTAAACTAATTGAATCAAATAGATATGCCCGGGGCATATTAAACTTGACCATTAGGAATGATTTGTCTATTATTGTACATTTTCCCAGTTAATATATCGATTAATGTTTTGGTTATATTTTGTTGTCCGTGATTTGTCTATTTATATTATGTAAGTAGATGATGAAGTGTTTTGTGTGACAACATAGATCTTATCATTGGTTGAAAGACATAATATAGAAATGAGGTTCGTAACCAAGACAGCTTTGGACAAAACTGTCGGTTTAGGTTATTATGTGATTCGAATAATTGGTTTGTCTAAACTAATTGAATCAAATAGATATGCCCGGGGCGTATTAAACTTGACCATTAGGAATGATTTGTCTTGTACTGATTTAATAGATAAATCGTTCTTGGTATTCTATCTCTTAATCCCTAGACTCGAGCGAGCATAAGAATTAGACATAGTGTACTTTGATTTGCCAATGGGTGAGGTCAATTGTGGCCAATAATCTCGGTAGGTTGAGTGTGCGTATTTAGTTGCTTGGTGTGCTGCTGCTTGTCGAAAGGAAACCATGTACCGGTGCGTCCGAGGTGATGTGCTCTCGAGATGAGCTCATAAAGTTTATTATACTAAACCCGGCCAGTAGACTTATGTCCGGTATAGTAAAAAGGTCAAGTGGTACCAGTCTCAGAATTAAACAGTTTAATTAATTAATTTTTAGTAAATTAATATATTAACGAGCACTATATCTTTGATGTGGGAAGATTATGAATAAATTAATTAAGTTGTTCCAGAAGCATTTCTAGTGCATGATGGTAGTGCCATAATTAATCCGTTAGTGATACGATTAATTATGTATTGGGTTATTGACAAAGGTAGATTTAATTAATTAAGTAATTAATTAATCCTTGTGTCAGTTGGTTGTGAATCATACCAGGAACTGGTTTGAGATAAGTGAATCCCTGTATCAGTTGGTTGTGAATCATACCAGAAACTGGTTTGGGATAAGTGAATCCCTGTATCAGTTGGTTGTGAATCATACTAGGAACTGGCTTGGGATAAGTGAATCCCTGTATCAATTGGATGTGTATCAGTCCATGAACAGGATTGAAGAAAACAGAAACCCAGTAGGAAGGCTAATCCTAAACCAACTTGGGGTCTCTCTTATAACTCTATATATAGATAAGGGATTAGTTATTCCACGATATACAATTCATAGGTTTTCAAGACAAGAAAACTTAGAGAGAGAAAGTCTAGAGAGAGAAAACATTTTTCTCCCTCTAGCATAATCTCAGGCGGCTGGTTATTGTCCCAGGCGGCTGTCGGTGTTTAATTCCGGCCGGCGGCGGTGGCAGAAGAAATCCGACGGAGGCGGCGGTTGAAATTTAGGCGGCGACGAGCTGTAAAATTTTTTCTGGCAAGTGGATTGTGGTGATTAGCTGATCAATTGTTCGTTAGATTGTTTCCCACACAACATACGAACAAAGTCTGGAGGTATACAAGAGAATCACCTGAGTGAACGCTTCATAGGTAATTCTTACGTTTGTATGGGTTTTAATTAAACTCCGGGACATGTCCGGATTTAATTTTATTATGAATGTTTGTAATAGTATAACCATGTGTTGGAAGCCGTGTAGGATTAGATTAAATCTGTAGTAGGATTTTTTCTATGTAATTTCAATTATTTAATTTTCCTAGAAAGCCTTGTAGTAGGAGAATTAATTTTTTGTAATCGGAGGCGTTATGGTGGGCAACTTGAATTCGTAGGTTTTGGGTTATCATTAATTTGTAGAAACCCAGGAAAACCTAGAACGAATTGCAAGAAGACCAAATAGCATGGGAAGAAGCGAAGGAGGAATAGGCGGTAGGGGGCGGCACCGGCGACGACTCGCCGGCGAGAGCCGCCACCGCCAATAGCCGGCAGCAGCAGCACCGCTGCCGCGCGGCGCAGCAGTTTGCTGCACCAGCGCGTGGCAGCAGGTGGGGCAGCAGTGCGCAACAACTGCCGCACGCTGCTGGGCTGTGCGCGCGGCCCGTTCGGGTATCGGTTTTGGCCCCTTTTTTTTTGTTTTTCCTCCAGTTTTCATTTTTCAAGATCAAGAATCCATCCATTGAGTTGCGTAGCGGGACATGAAATCAAGGCAGAAGATGGAAGCGATTAAAACCATGATAGTCGGGAAATTTAATTTTCGCATTTATTTACCGTATTTGTGGTTTTAATTCTTGTGCTTTAATTTTTGTGTTGTATTTTATATGCATGATTTTAAAGCATGACTGGTTTTATGGTTGCACATAACTTGGGATTAGTTAATTGCATGTTAAAACCGGAAAAACCCTCAACTTAGAAATCTAAGTGGGAGCGGGTTAGTTTAATATCCCCATGGCCACCATTACGAGTTCATATGCGATGTGGGTGGGCTTGCGCGTTGGCATTAGGGCCTTCCTCTATTCGGATGAGTCCAACCCCGAGATTGCTAGATTGTGAATTTCTGAGTAAGAAGACTAGAGTAAGTTTAACTAGGAGAAATGCGATACCATCTCCATCTGAGGCGCACTATCCTGAGGTAACAAACTTAGAAGTCACGTAATGGCACACACTTAGTGTATGATTTGTAGTATTCCTCTCTCGAGGTTACGCTGCTTATTTGTACGGCTGAAAGCATCGACTATTAGCTATATTGATCAATAGATCGTTTGGTCAGATAGTGTAGTTAATGAACATGGTTCTTCTCAAACGAATGTGGGTTAGCGTAAATGTCCATATTGCGTGGATTGCGAGAATCCCGGTGAATGAGATGTTGGTGGAATAAGATTATTGTTTTGAGGGAATTCAATAATTATTAGAATTTCCTTGTGTTCGAAATTCTAGGTTAGATAACTAAAACATTGTCTGTTTAATTTACAGTTTTCGATATGGCATTCAAACCCTTAGCTACTATATTGAAAAACAACAAGTTAACTGGACCTAATTATGTTGATTGGAGTCGTGACTTGGACATTGTCCTTATGGCTGAGAGCACTCCTGTCAGAGATCATGTCATTGACGTGATTAGTAACATCAACAAGATTGAGGTAGTGGGAGGCAAAATCGTTGGTGAAACCAAAGTTGATATTGTCCTCCGGAGCTTTCCTCAAAGCTATGAGCAGATTCGGTTGAACTATAACATAAGTAAGATGTTATGTACTTCATCCGAGCTCTTGGCAGAGTTAGTGACGGCTAAAAGTCTTCTTCAAGAGAAGAAGCGAGCTTCAGTCGTAGACAAAGCTTCAGAATCTTCTTCCAAGCCTGAGGCTAGAAAGAAGAAGAGAATGCTTGAGGGAATAGCTCAAAAGGCGCAGATTACGCCTAAGCTAGATATTGCAAAGAAGAAGTCGAAAGACAAATGCTTCAAGTGCAATAAGACGGGACATTGGAAATCAGATTGTCCAAAGCTTATAAGTACGAAAGTTTCTGCTTTAATTACTGAGACATGTTTAGCGGCGACTCCCACAGATACTTGGCGTGTGGATTCAGGTGCCACTGACCATGTTTATAATTCTTTGTAAGGGTTCCAAGTAACCCGAAAACTTAGAGAAAGAGAATTGGATATCTACATGGGCGACACTGCGAGAGTGTCAGTATAAACAGTGGGAGCTGTTATTTTAAATTTCTAAAGTTCTAGTTTAGAGTTAGTTAATTATCTTTATGTACCGAGTTTTAGAAAGAACCTTATTTCGGTTTCTAAACTCTTAAAGAAACGTTATAAGTTTATTTTTTTCTGATGAGTCTGCATTTATTAGAAGAAATAAAAAACTTATTTGTTCTGGTTCATTGGCTGAAAATTTGTTTGTGGTTAACTCTAACTCCCCTGTTGTGCAAAACATAGAAACAGATAGCTCTTTATCTAACATTAATAAGAGGAATAAACCTTCTGAAATGAATCAAACCTATCTTTGGCATCTCAGGCTAGGTCATATAAACCTTAGTAGGATTCAGAGGTTGGTCAATGATGGACCTTTAAGGTTCATTAGAGATTGACAGTTATTCAACCTGTGAATCTTGCTTGGAGGGTAAGATGACCAAAAGACATTTTAAAGCAAAAGGTTATAGTGCTAAAGTAGTATTAGAGTTAATTCATTTTGACTTGTGTGGACCAATGTCGGTCCAAGCACGAGGTGTGTTTAAGTATTTCGTGACGTTCATGGATGACTACTCAAGGTACGGATACATTTACCTAATGCGTCACAAGTCCGAGTGCTTTGACAAGTTCAAAGAGTTTCGGACAGATGTGGAGAAGCATCATGGTAAGAGTATGAAGACACTGCGATCAGATCGTGATGGGGAGTACCTGTCCCATGAATTTTGAGAATACCTCAGTGAGGTCGAAATTCAGTCTCAGTTGTCTGCACCTGGCACACCACAACAGAACGGTGTAGCAGAAAGAAGGAATCAAACTCTCATGAAAATGGTTAGGTCGATGATGAGCTATAATGATTTGCCGAGTTCGTTCTGGGAATATGCCTTGGAAACAGTGATGTATATTCTTAATATTGTACCATCTAAAACCGTGCCTTCAACCCCAGTAGAGTTGTGAAACGAGCGAAAGCCTAGTCTAAGACATCTCAGAATTTGGGGTTGCCCAGCACATGTGCTTAAGGCAGATACGAGTAAGTTAGATGTGAGAACTGAATTAATGCTGTTTGTAGGATATCCAATGAGAACGAAAAGTGGTCTGTTTTATAGTCCTAAAGATCAGAAGGTGGTGGTTAGTACCAATGCTAGATTTTTAGAGAAAGACTATATCCTAGATCACAAGCCCAATGAACCTGTCGGGCTGTCTTACAACCCTCCCACTACGACGAGGCACCACCTGTGTAGGCGCATCATCTGTGATCTATTGTCCAGTGTGTGGTGTATCTACTTGTGCTGGTGCATCAGGATTATTAGTTTGTTATGCGTGATTTGTCCATTTATATTATGTAAGTAGATAATGAGGTGTCTTGTGTGACATAGTAGATCTCATCATTAGTTGAACCGATACAGCTTTGGACAAAACTGTCGATTTAGGTTATTATGTTATTCAGATAATTGGATTGTCTAAACTAATTGAATCATAAAGATATGTCCGGGGCGTATTGAACTTGACCATTAGGAATGATTTGTCTTGTACTAATTTAATAGACAAATCGTTCTTGGTATTCTATCTCTTAATCCCTAGACTCGAGCGAGCATGAGGATTAGACATAGTGTACTTTGATCTGCCAATGGGTGAGGTCAATTATGGCCAATAATCTCGGTAGGTTGGGTGTGCGTGTTTAGTTGCTTGGTGTGCTGCTGCTTGTCGAAATGAAACCATGTACCGGTGCATCTAAGGTGATGGTGCTCCCGAGATGAGCTCGTAAAGTTTATTATACTAAACCCGGCTGGTGGACTTGTGTCCGGTATAGTAAAAAGGTCGAGTAGTACTAGTCTCGGAATTAAAGAGGTTAATTAATTAATTTTCAGTAAATTAATATATTAACGAGAACTATATCTTTGATGTGGGTAGATTATGAATAAATTAATTAAGTTGTTCCAGAAGCATTTCTGGTGTAGTATGGTAGTGCCATAATTAATCCGATAGTGGTACGATTAATTATGTTTTGGGTTATTGACAAAGAAAGATTTAATTAATTAAGTAATTAATTAATCCTTGTGTCAGTTGGTTGTGAATCATACTAAGAACTGGTTTGGGATAAGTGAATCCCTGTATCAGTTAGTTGTGAATCATACCAGGAACTTGTTTGGGATAGGTGAATCCCTGTATCAGTTGGTTGTGCATCATACCAAGAACTGGTTTGGGATAAGTGAATCTCTGTATCAGTTGAATGTATATCAGTCCAGGAACAGAATTGAAGAAAACAGAAACCCAGTAGGAAGGCAATCCTAAACCAACTTGGGGTCTCTCTTGTAACTCTATATATAGACAAGGGATTAGCTATTCCACGATATACAATTCATAAGTTTTCAAGACAAGAAAACTTAAAGAGAGAAAGTGTAGAGAGGGAAAACATTTTTCTCCCTCTAGCATAATCTCAGGCGGCCGGTTATTGTCCAAGGTGGTGGTTGGTGGTTAATTCCGATAGGCGGCGGTGGCAGGAGAAATCTGGCTCTGGCGGCGGCGGCGGCGGTGGCGGTGGCGGTTGAAATTCAGGCGGCGACGAGCTGAATAATTTTTTCTGGCAAGTGGATTGTGGTGATTAGCTTATCAATTGTTCAATAGATTGTTGCCCACACAACATACGAACAAAGTCTTGAGGCATACAAGAGAATCACCTGAGTGAACGCTTCAATAGGTAATTCATATGTTTTCACTTTTAATTAAGAGCTTATTTGTTGCTTGATAAATCGAATAAGTACAAACGCAGATCCTGCGCAATGTTATTTCAAAATGGTTGGAATAGCAATTGTGCTAGCGTCTAGGCCTGGCCATAAATTCTAATTTTGGAATGCATAACACGAAAGTGAGTTTCTGGCAAGGCCGGGGCATATAATCTTTCACTTTCGACAAGCAACAATACACTAAGCAATCAAACACGCGCACTCGACCTACTGAGAATATAGGCCTCGAGTGGCCAAACCCATTGGTATATCAAAGTACACTATTGTTAATCCTCATGCCCATTCTAGTTTAGGGATTAAGAGATAGAATACAAGGTTCAAATTAACTACTAAAAAAAGTACATGTTAATTCAATCCTAATCGGTCATGCTCAATATGCTCCGGGCATATCTATACGATTTAATTAGTTTAGACAAACCAATTTCAGAATCACATAATGACATAAACCAACAGTATGTCCAAACTGTGTCAGTCACGAGCCTAATTTATAGATTATGACTTTAACCAATGATGAGATCTACTGTGTCACACCAGACACCTCATCATCTAGACATACAATATAAATGGACAACATATGTAAAACATAAAAATAATTTAACTAAAACATTCAATTGATATATAAACTGAAAATAGATTTTATACATGTAAAGCTTTTAGTATTCAAACTAACAATCTCCCACTAATACTTAAGTTGTGCTTAAAGTATAAAACTGTTTAATTACATTAATCTACTGCTATAATAAAAACTAAAGAACAGTCAAGACTCAGCTAAGTATGTAATACCTATGCTCTCCACATGAGTCTCAAAGACTTTTGTAGTCAATATTTTCGTGAATGGATTTACAAGGTTATCTGCTGATGCGATTTTTGTCACGACTATGTATCCCCTCTTACGATATATCGTATGAGGTGGTACTTACGCTTTTTGTGCTTATTCGCTTTGTGGGCTCGTGGTTCCTTCGACTACTGCACCGTTATTATCATAATACACTGTGATCGAATTTGGCAAACCAGGAATCATGTCTAAGTCCACTAAGAAATTCTTGAGCCACACTGCTTTCTTTGCCGCCTCTACGGCTGCAACGTACTCAGCTTCCATGGTAGAGTCCGCCATGCATTCCTATTTGACAATCCGCCAAACTATGGCTCCACCTCCCAAAGTAAACACAAACCCAGAGGTAGACTTACTCGTGTCCCTATCACCTTGAAAGTCAGAATTTGTGTAACCCTTCATAACTAGCTCATGCGCCTGATAGACCAAAACTTGGCCTCTCGTTCTGCGCAAATATTTGAGGATGCACTTCACAGCCTCCCAATGAGCTTTTCTGGGATTACTCTGATATCTGCTCACCATGCCAATAGCATAGCAAATATCAGGTCTCGTACACAACATTGTATACATGAGACTTCCTACCGCCGAAGCATAAGGAACTCTCTTCATGGCTTCTATCTCCTCAACAGTCTTTGGAGACTGCTCGTTAGGTAGATGCACTCCGTGTCTGAAAGGTAGAAAACCTTTTTTGGAGTTCTGCATGTTGAAACGAGCCAGAATTGTACCTATGTATGAAGCCTGTGAGAGTGTCAGTGAACATTTCCTACGATCTCGAATAATCTTGATCCCAATGATATTTCCAGCTTCTCCCAAGTCATTCATATCAAACTGCTTGGAAAACCATACCTTTACGTTTGATAACACTTTTTTATTGTTACTAATAAGTAGGATGTCATCTATGTAAAGTACAAGAAATACCACCGCGTTTCTATCACGTCTACGGTACACACATTGCTCATCCAGACATTGAGTAAATCTATAGGACTTGATTACTTTATCAAACTAGATGCTTCTTAAGTCTGTAGATGGACTTCTTAAGCTTAAAAACCTTATGCTCTTACTTCATCAATAAATCCCTCGCGTTGCTGCATGAAGATGGTTTCCTCAAGATTTCTGTTAAGGAAAGCTGTCTTAACATCTATCTGCCAAATCTCATAATCTAAATGAGCATATATGTTCAAGAGAATCTGGATCGACTTAAGCATAGCTACCATGGAAAAGGTTTTCTTATAATCGATACCTTCTTTTTGAGTATATCCCTTCGCCACAATCCTAGCTTTAAAGGTTTCAATCTTTCCGTCAGATCCTCTCTTTCTTTTGTTGACCCACTTACATCCAATGGGTTTAAAACCATCAGGCAAGTCTACAAGCTCCCAGACTTGATTAGAGTCCATTGACCCCATCTCAGATATCATTTCCTTTTGCCAAGAATTTGCATATTTATCTCAGTGTGTCTCATTGTAGTTAGCCGGTTCTGGTTCATGCGCTCTAGGGACCAAATCCAAAGTTCTCCTAAGCCCACATATCTTTCGGGTTGTCTTACAACCCTTCCACTAAAACGAGGCACCACTTGTGTAGGCACACCATCTGTGATAGTTTGTGCAGTATCTTGTGGTGTATTTAACTGTACTAGTGCAATAGGAGTTGTGGATTGTCCTCTAAGTTCTTATAGTACGATCTTGCTATTGGGCTTGTGATCTAGAATATGATCATATTCTAAAAATCTGGCGTTAGTGCTAACTGTCACCTTCTGATCTTTAGGACTATAAAATAAACCATCTTTCTTTTATCTAGGATATCTTACAAACAGCATTACTTCTGTTCTTGAATCTAATTTACCCGTATCTACCTTGAGCACATGTGTTGAGCAACTCCAAATTCTGAGATGTCTCAGACTGGGCTTGTGCTCCGTCCACAACTCTGTAGGGGTTGAAGACACGGATTTAGATAGTACAAGGGTTAGAATGTAAGTCGTTGTTTCTAGGGAAAATCCCCAAAACAAATTAGGCAATTCACTATAACTCATCATTCGACCTAATCATTTCCATAAGAGTTCTGTTTTTCGGTTCTGCTACACCATTCTGCTGGGGTGTGCCACGTGCAGATAACTGGGATTGAATTCCCATCTCAGACAAATAGCTCCTAAATTCACCCGAAAGGTATTCGCCACCACGATCTGATCATAGTGTCTTGATAATTTTACCATGATACTTCTCCACATCAGCCCGATATTCTTTGAACTTGTCAAAACACTCAGACTTGTGGCGCATCAAGTAAATGTACCCATACATTGAGTAGTCATCTTTGAATGTCACAAAATACTCAAAGCCTCCTCTCGCATGAATTGACATAGGTCCACACAAGTCAAAATGAACCAGTTCTAACACTTCTTTGGCCCTATACCCCTTGTCCTTGAAAGGCCTTTTGGTCATCTTACCTTCCAAGCAAGATTCACAAGTCGAATAGTTATCAACTTCTAATGAACCAAAAGGTCTATTTGTAACCAACCTTTGAATCTTACTAAGGTTAATATGACCTATTCTAAGGTGCCAAAGATATGTTTGTTGGTTTTGAATACTAAAGCTTTGCTTATATTAAACTATTTCTCAGTTTATATATATCGATTAAATGTTTAGTTAAATTGTTTTATGTTTTATATATGTTGTTCATTTATATTATGTAATTAGATTATTAGGTGTCTAATGTGACACAGTAGATCTCATCATTGGTTGAAAGACATAATATGCAAACAAAGTTCGTAACTGAGACAGTTTTGGACACACTGTCACTTTAATTTATTATGTGATTCTGAAATTGGTTTGTCTAAACTAACTGAATCATATAGATATGCTCGGGGCATATTGAACTTGACCAATTAGGATGAATTATCTTATACTGATTTAATAGACTATTCAATCCTAGTATTCTATCTCTAAATCCCTAAACTTAAGCAGGCATGAGGATTAGACATAGTGTACTTTAATCTGCCAAAGAGTGAGGTCACTTGAGGCCAATAGTCTCGGTGGGTTGGGTGCGCGTGTTTGATTGCTTGGTGTGCTATTACTTGTAGAAAGGAAACCATGTACCGTTGCGTCCGTGGTGATGGTGCTTCCGAGATAAGCTCATTATGTTTATTATACTAAACCCGGCCGGTGGACTTATGTCCAGTATAGTAAAAAGGTCGAGTGATACTAGTCTCAGATTATAAGAAGTTAATTAATTAATTTATCAGTAAATTAATAAATTAATGAGCACTATATCTTTGATGTGGGGAGATTAAAGAATAATTAATTTAGTTGTTCCGGAAGCAATTCTGGTGTAGGATGGTAGTGTCATAATTAATCCGTTAATGGTACGATTAATTATGTAGTGGGTTAATTGATAAAGTAGAATTAATTATTTAATTTATTATTCCTAAGGGTTAATTAGTAGTTAACAAAGTGAAATTATTTAATTAATTAATTAAGTATTAAAGTTCAATTGAAATTAGCAAATCTAAAACATTAGTAAATCTATTTGGATTTGGAATCTAATTAGATTTGGTTACTAATCTAATTGGATTTGGAAACTAATTAAGAAACCTAAACCCATGTTAATTAATTATTCCTAAGGGTTAATTAGTAATTAACAAAGTGAAATTATTTAATTAATTAAGTCTTAAAGTTCAATTGAAATTAGCAAATCTAAAACATTAGGAAATCTATTTGGATTTGGAATCTAATTAGATTTGGTCACTAATTGGATTTAGAAACTAATTAAGAAACCTAAACCCATTAGGAATGTCAATCCTAAACCAACTTGTGGTCTCTCCTGTAACTCTATAAATAGACAAGAGATTGGCAATTCACAATACACAATTCATAGTTTCATAATTCAAGAAACTTAGAGAGAGAAAGTCTAGAGAGAAATTAAATATTTCTCTCTCAAAGTCAATTTTCCTTAGCTCCGAGTGGTGGCCCAATTCCCGAGACATCTCCAACGTTTTTCTTGAAAGTCCAGAGGTGCGTGGGATTTAGCGGGCGGCACGTTTGTAACACACGCTTGGCGGCGGCGCTTGGAAGTAATCCCGACGAGCAAATTGTGTGATTGCTGATTGTTGGTTCGTTGCCCACATAACATACGAGTTGGTCTTGAGTCATAGATAAATCCCTTAAAGAATTAGAAGGCCTAGTCTACAGCAATGTGTGATTTGTTCGAAATACTGATTTTATAGATTTTGAATGAGAAACTGTCATTCTAG
Organism: Knoxia roxburghii; assembly: GCA_030378225.1. Classification (NCBI taxonomy): domain Eukaryota; kingdom Viridiplantae; phylum Streptophyta; class Magnoliopsida; order Gentianales; family Rubiaceae; genus Knoxia; species Knoxia roxburghii. The sequence goes on from CM059424.1 coordinate 9,584,728, forward strand.
TGAATCTAATTGGGATGCCCTGGACATGACACGTCGCTTGGGAGGAGTAACATGAAGCTCAGAATTAGGAGTATAGTCAATACCCGGGTCGCAATGGACTTCCTTCCTTCTAAAAAGAATTCGAGGGTGTGGTAAAATCAAAGTTGAAAGCTGGTAAAAACCCCACTCTACCGCCGCCGGATCCAGGAAATAGAGAAGTGTAGCAGGTGTTCCCACAAGACATCGGGACTAGTGCCATTTGTCAATTCCAGCTTATGTTTCAGATTTGGTCCAAACTATCAAGGAAGAGAGGTTATTTTGGCTTTTCACAAGCGATCACCTAAGTACACGCTTCAAGAGGTAATTCTTAAATTTCTGCTTTAATTAAGAATTTATTGTTGCGTGACAAATCGAATAAGTAGAAGCTAAGATCCTGTGCATTCAAGCAACAGTTGGAATAGTAATTGCACTAGTGCTTAGGCCTGGTCAAGAGTTTTGATTCTGGAATGCAATGCACGAAAGTAAATTTTTTACTGGGCCTGGGCAGATAATCGTTCAATGTTTGATTCATTTCAAAAGGTTCTTTCCTCTTATTATGATTCAATGATGCGTTATTTATTTCTGTGTTTTTCACAACAGGGGAGATTGATTTTTATAAAACAAATTATCTACTAATGAACCGTAACAAATAAGTTTCTTATTCTTTCTAACAATAACATATTTAGTAGAAAAAATAAACTTATAACCATCCAACGTGAGTTTAGAAACTGAAATTAAGTTCTTTCTAAAACTAGGAACATAAAGTCAATTCTTTAAAATCAAAACAAACTTTTCGAAATAAATCCTAACTACTCCCACTGTTTCAACTGACACTCTCGTAGTGTCGCCCAAGTAGAGCTCTAATTCGCCACTTCTAGGCCTCCGGGTTATCTGAAACCTGCAAAGAATTACAAACATGATCAGTGGTTCCCGAATCCACACACCAGGCATCAGTGGGAATCACCGCTAAATATATCTCAGTAATAAAGGTGGAAATAGTCATACATTTGATCTTTGGACAGTCCGACTTCCAATGCCCCGTCTTGCCGCATTTGAAGCACTTATCTTTCGGCTTTTTTTTCTTTGTGATGTCAGGCTTAGGGGCATGATTAACAGTCTTATGGGCTTTCTTTTTCTTCTTTCCAGCTTTGGGCTTAGAAGAAGAACCCAAAGCCTTGACTGTGACTAAAGCTTGCTTCTTTTTTTGAAATAGGCCTTCAGCTGACACCAAAACAGGTAAGAACCCGGATAGAGTATAAATTCGCTTATTCACATTATAATTCAGCCAAATTACTCAAAGATCTGAGGCAAACTCTGGAGAATCATATCAACCTGCGTTTCTGCATCAATCTCACCTCCCAATACCTCAACCTCATTGATGTTTCTAATCATGTCAAGGACGTTATCTCTCACTGGGTACCTTTAGCCATTTTGGTGTTCATTATCTTCTTCATGGCTACTTGCCTTGCTGCTCTACCTTTATAATCAAACATCTCCCTCAGGTTAGCCATCATGTCAAAAGTAGAGATCATTGACTGATGCTGATGTTGCAGAATATTCGACATAGAAGCCAGAATGTAACACCGCGCCATCTAATCAGCCTTTCTCCTCCTTTGATAGACTTCCCTCTCTTTTTGAGGTGTTTCATCATTAGGCGTAGGTGGGTAAACCCCAGTGAGCACACACTTGTATTGCTCAGCCGTTAGGACAATGTCCAAGTTTCAATTCCAATCGACAAAATTCGGACCAGTTAGTTTGTTCTCTTTTAGTATAGTAGCTAACGAATTGAATGTCATATCGATAACTGAAAATATAAATAAACAGACATGTTTTAGTAAATAATTCAAAAATATTGAACCCTCAAAAACAATATAATCTATCTACCAACATCTCGTTCACCGAGATTTACGCAAGTCACGATAGTGTGAACATTTACGTTAACCCACAGTCGTTCGAGAATAACTAAGTTCATTAATCTTATTATCTGACCAAACGTTCTATTGATCAATAAAATTAATGGTCGGTACTTTTAACCGTACACAAAAGCAGCGAAACCTCGTTGGGAGGAATACTACTAATTGTACACTAAGTGTATGCCATTACGTTACTTCTAAGTTTGTTACCTCGGATAGTGCGCCTCAGATGAAGAGGATATCACATCTTTCCAGTTGAACTTACAATAATCATCTTACTTAGAAATTCAATCTAGTGATCTTGTGAATTAGACTCATCCAATATGGAGGAAGGCCCTAATGCTAACACGCAAGTCTACCCAAATCACTTATGAATTCGTAATGGTGGCCATGGTAATTAATTAACTAACCCACTCTCACTTAGATTTTTTAAAATGAGGGTTTTCTGATTTTAACATGCTTTTAACTATCCTAAGTTAGATGCATAAAAGTCATTGTTTTAATCATGTATTAAATTAAAGTAGAAATCAAAACACATAGGCATGCAATTAAAAATAATAAATACGAGAAATAAATTCATAAATAAATTTTCTGACTATTATGGTTTCAAAACTGCATCACGCTTCCATCTGTCGCCTTGTTTGCGTGTCCCGTCACGTCACTCTGATGGATTGAGTCTTAAAATTTGAGATCTCAGAATTACCCAGGAGAACGGGCCACGCACGAAGCCTGTTGGGCCACGTGTGTGCGCCGCACGCAATATCCACGCACACACTACAGGCCGCGAGAGTAGCTGCTGTAATTGCCATTAAGGAAGCGCCCTTTAGCACCATGGTAACGGAAGTCTCGTAGGATAACAATAGATGTGCAAACACTCACTTAAGGTATGAGCTCAATCAAGAGATTCCTTTATTTCTAGCTACCAAAATTGGGACAATGGCAAACTAGTCTTTTGGCGGGCTGCGCTCTTCTTTCCGAGTAAGTAGCTAAGTAGATATAGTCCCAGTTCTACACCATCCTCTGTCGCTGTCTGGAACGAGAATTCATTGTCATCCTCCCTAGCCGATTGCTCACTATAAATCACTTAATCCTTCTCATGCATCTTCTCCTCCTTGATAATCGGACTAACCACTTCAGGCTGTACAATAGTCTGGGCCGTGCGTAGCACTGGCAGCTTCAATACCGTTGGGTCGCGCCAACGTTAGCCCGCACATTGCTGTGGTGCCCTAGCGCTGCAAGCATATAGTTCCGCACTACAGTAGTTACGCATTGCAGTGCTACAGTAGACCTGTGGCGAAGCCGCTGCTGCTGCAGTCGGTGCCGCCTGCTACCCCACGCTTTCTCCGGGTCTTCTGCTTCGCTCCCACTCATTATTTGGTCTTCTTGCAATTCGCTTGGGTTTTCTCGGTTTTTAATTCAATCCTTAGAATCACCCAATCGCGATAAACTCAAAACCCACAAATCTAAGTTGCCCAAAAATAACATCTTTGATTACATAAATTTTTCTAAATACAAGGCTGATTTTCTTGGAAAATAAAATTGACAATTTACATAGAAAAAATCCTACTACAAATTTAATCTAATCTTACACAGCTTCCAGCTCGTGATTTTATCATTGCATGAATTCATAAAAAAAACAACCCGAACATGTCACAAGGTTTAATTAAAATAAAAATGAAAACCATAATAGCCGGGATTACAAACCACCTGCAATGAAAAACTTTGTAACAAATTGAACAAGTATAAAGCCAAAACCTTAGCTCTGAAAATTTCACTTTCGTGCAAAGCATCCAGAATTGGAAACTTCCTTTCAGGCCCAAACGCTCATGCAATCCGATTCAATATCACACGAACATAGGATCTTGGTTTATCTTATTCAATTTGTCAAAAACTAAATTAAAGCGGAAGGATAAAGATTTGACATTTGAAGCACGAACTCAAGATTTCTCTTGTATGACTCTGAGACAAGTTCTGACGCTGTGTGGGCGATGAACTACAGAACCAACAGAATCAACATCAAGAAAATTAACACAAAAATCGTTGCCAAAAATTCCAAACTTGCCTCCGCCACGCGGGAGTTGACGTGCCGCTCGGGAACCGCCGTGCCGCGCATGAAGTCGACGCGCCATCGCTGATGTTTACCCATTGCCGCCTGCTTGATGTGGGAGAAACTGAACTCCAAGTTCTTTCTCTCTCTAGCTTAGCTCTCAGAGTTTCTCTCTCTAAATTTTGTGTTCTGTCAATAATGACTTGTGCGTATTGGTATTGTTGACTCTTGTGTTTATTTATAGAGTTACAAGAGAGACCTTAAGTGGGCTTGAGTTAGGCCTTCTTGTTGGGTATGGGTTTATTAGTTTCCAAAGCTCTTCTAGATTTTCTAATACTAATTGACCCAAAGATTAATTAATTAATTAATTCCACTTTGTCAATTAACCTAACACATAATTAATAGTACCACTAACCAATTAGTTATGGAATTACCACTCAAACTGAAATTACTTCTGAAACCACTTATTTAATTATTCTTTAACCTCTCCACATCAAAGATATAGTGCTCATCAATTTATTAATTTACTGATAAATTAATTAATCGACTTCTTCTCATTTGAGATTAGTACCACTCGACTTTATTACTATACCTGACATAAGTCCACCGACTGGGTTTAGTATAATAAACATTACGAGCTCATCTCGAGAGCACCATCACCCCGGACACACCGGTATATGGTTTCATTTCGACAAGCAACAGCACACTAAGCAATCAAACATGTGCACCTAACCTACTGAGAATATAGGCCTCGAGTGGTCGCACTCATTGGCAGATCAAAGTATACTATGCTTAATCCTCATGCCCGTTCTAGTCTAGGGATTAAGAGATAGAATACAAGGTTCGAATTAACTACTAAAGAACAGTACAAGTTAATTCAATCCTAATCGATCATGCTCAATATGCCCCGGGCATATCTATATGATTCAATTAGTTTAGACAAACCAATTTCAGAATCACATAATGACTTAAACCAACAGTATGTCCAAACTGTCTCAGTCATGAGCTGAATTTATTTATGATGACTTTAACCAATAATGAGATCTACTATGTCACACCAGACACCTCATCATCTAGTCATACGATATAAATGGACAACATATGTAAAACATAAAAACAATTTAACTAAAACATTCAAGCGATATATAAACTGGGAAATAGTTTTCATACAAGCAAAGTTTATAGTATTCAAACAAACACTCGTGTGACTGCTGCGGTGGTTGTCTGACGTGATTCCAAAATATACCTTTTTATGTTCTAAAATCATGCACATTTCGCTTACTTTTAGTTGGTTTTCAATGATTATGATATCTTTGATGATCTTTCAATTCACTTATAGTTGGATTTGTATGATCTTGTAGTAAGAAGGCATGTTGGAGATTTTGGAAGAAACTTGAAGTCATTTGCTGGAAAAATGAAGAAAACACACAGGATTGGAGTTTAAAGAGAAGAATTTGGAAAAGGCATGAAAATATTGAAGAAACCGAGATCTGCGTTCGCTGGGCGCTGGCGTATTTGCACCACCGACCTTGACGTCCACTCGGCGCCACTGCCCTGAAATTACTGATAAAAGTCCATTTTTACCCTTGGCGTGTTGCAACTTATGTTTTACAAATTTTAGCCTTCAGTAACCTTTCTTAATGGCCAAGGCCCGTTGTGAAGACATATACTATTACAACTTAGTAGGTTTTTCTAGTTTGAGAGAGAGTAGCTTAGTGAGGAAGAAACACACATTTCTTCACATTTTTCACACACACACACAGACACTATGAATTCTTTTAGAACAACCATGTTCTACGTAGATTATAGGGAAATCTACCCTTCTAAGTGATAGGAGGTAGTGGATTTCCTAAGATGTTGAACAAATTCATGGATTCAATGGTGGAGATTTGCTCTTTTATGGTGAAATTCAGGAGTTGGAAGAGTTCTATCCTTAAATGTTAAAAAATCCTTACCTTCTCTTGTGAATGAGTCTTTTTATGGATGCGCTTCACATTCCCATGTTTATGTTACTTTTCTCTATGGCTATTCATGCATATTGTTAAGTGGGTTTCATGCAATTGAAGTAATTCTAGTCTTCGCCTATTTGAATTTACCTTGTTATTGGAACATATGTTGAATCCAGTTGATTCATTGGTGATTTGTTGGTTACTTAACTTTTGTGAGCATTTGGAGTAGGCTAATTGTGTTTTCTTGTGTTGCAAGCTTAATTGTTTCTACATCCATTTGCTATGAAGTTGGTAATTTGCATTATCTAGATGTGGTGAAGTAGATGATCGATAATAGATAGGATTGACGACCCTATTTCTATTACTGGCTATTTTAGTCCTTATGTGAGATTACGTGAAAGGGATTTTTGTGGTGCTTAGATATTTACATGATTATTTGCTTACCAATAGCCCTTTGGATATTGAAGTGATGCGATTTTCTCGCTTTTACCATACTATCTTTTCTTTTGTTTATTTTAGTACTTGCATGACTTACTTGAAATTACTATCCTACCCTTTGTTTTATTAGTTTATAGATCTAGAAACTACTAGAAATTGTAGTAAGTAAAGACTCGAACCCAACTACACTATCAAGCAAGACAACTATCTCATGGGAACAAAACCTTAAATACTATAATTTTAGTATTTTTGTTTTCTTTGTTTATAAATTTATTTTGAAGTGTTCGCCTAAAACTTATACAACGATAAGAGCACATCATTGTCCCTCGAAAGAAGTAGAGCCCCCTACCAAACTGCTCACCCGCTCCAATCACCGTCCTCGAATTTTAGTCCTTAATAATATAAGAAGTATCAGCAAAATGTGTAGTATAGCCAGACTGTGACAATAGCTGATACAGGGAAATCAAGCTACATTGCAAATTCGTAATAAACAAATCATGATATGTCACTGTGGGACTTAGTTGCATAGTGTCAAATTTGTGTGCACTGGTAATCATCCCATTTAGCAAGGTGACTGGTCGAGCTGGAATGTCAACAATATATGAAAAGAACTCCAAACAGCCAGACATGTGATGAGATACACCACAATCATACATCCAAACCTCATAATTACGCTTACTAGTTTGGTCAAGTTAGCAGTGTTAACAATCGACTCCCACTAAGAATTACTTAATTTGAACAGCGCTGGAAGAACTACATCCCTGGAGACTCCATCCCCTGACAATGCTTTTTTTGCTCGCGCAGCATTCGAGCTACCGCCACGTGCTCCACGGCCACGGCCATGACCACGCCCTCTAGCTCCGCCGACTGTGACCACGGCCTCTCTCACCTTACCATTTCAGATATCCTATAACCTCAAAGCAATTAGCAGCAATGTGTCCTGGCTTTCCACAACTGAAACACACCCCTCGACCAGAGAATCTCTGTCCAGACGGTGTTCTCAAAGAACTTGCGCCACCGCCGCGGGTACCTGAAGCACTTCCGTCGCCGCCAAACTGCGTCGGAGGACCCTGTGTGTCCCAGAGTAGGTGCCAAAGTTTGCACCACAAAACTCATCACATCTAAATCCTATTGAGTGTCGGTTCATAAAGTAATAGTACGCAACCTCTCTTATTGAATCATAACATAGTAGACACGATTCAGAGAGGGAAATGGATCTTGAGTCTGAATATTACTTCGTGCAGTCCTCTACAACGAGGCATCAAGCCCTATCAAAAATTGATGTACCCTCTCATTTTCATTTTCCTGACCATCCAAGTTGCATGTGCAATTTCATAACGACACTTTGGAACTCACTCGAAGTCCACCAACTATTCCCATAATTTCTTCAATTGCCATAGTAGGCTACGATGCTCAATCTTTTTTGCTTACAACTCACAATCTCGGATTTCAACTGTTGAATCTGAGTACCATTAACAGCTAAATACCTTTTTTGAATTTTTATCCACAATTGACTGAACACATCCAGATCAGATAGCGACGATCTCAGCGAGGGCTCTATAGTATTCATAATCCAAGACGTGATCATTGAGTGATTTGCCCACCAATCTGCTACCACCGTCATTCCTTCCGTCGGACTTTCAATCGAGCCATCAACGAACCCGAACTTCTTGCGTGCATGCAACACTCTTCGAAACGAGCGTGACCATTCATCATAATTATCACCCTTGAATTTAACACGAGTGATCGACAATCATCGATTGTCAATCGCAGTCAAATTGTACGGTGAAGTTGTCTTGTGGTCACTGCTCAAATTGCTGCCATTATAGCAACCGCAACCGTGCGTGGAGGATCACCACCCTCCATGTTCGACAATCAAAGAAGTGACTGTCTCTTGCAACTGTAATCACCACCATAAAAAAATTAACAGATGTCACCTTCTACACGCGCTGCCCTGCTCCGATTTCGTCGAAGTTGATTGAGGTTCCGATGCTGCTGCCTTCTGCCTACGTCCATCGTCGCTGCCCTGTTGTGTCCGTCGCCACTACTAGAGTCACAGAGAAAAATAGCAGCCTAGAATTTTAAGGCTCTGATACGATAACAAAATAATAAAGAACGGTTGCAATTTATGTGAACAAGCCTGTGCCCTCTTGGCCGCCCACTTTGATTTATTTGTACACATTGTACAATCCTTATTTGGTTACAATTCCATAATTAAAGTATTTACAAATACTAACTACTCTTTTTACCAACTTGCCTATTTTACATCAACAATATGAATCTTTTGTTTGCTTTCATATAGGACCTCTATGGTGTATTGATATAAAAGTCTGTTACGCATGATATGAAATCACGTTCTATCTGATATGAAACTATGTTTTGTATGATATTAACCTTTGTTTGTTTTCATATAAAAATTTCTTTGTTGTATTGATATGAAATCTTGCTGTGCATGATATAAATTAATGTTCTATATGGTATGAATTTTAAAAATAAAAGAATTAAATTGTTTTATGTTAAAAAAAAAAGAATTAAAAAAAAATTATACATGTAAAATTTTGTTAAAAAAATACATGAATTAAAAAAATTGATGACAAGTAAAAGTCAAATAGTAAAAAAAATGTGATGAGAAATTCATTAAAGATAGCAGGCAAGAAAAAGGATTTAAAAAAAAAGCGCCTAATTTGTGCCTATAATTGTACCACAATATAACAATTGCCCTTAGACGGTCTAAGGTCATCTCAACCAACACAATTTATATCCTGTACCACTGTGTACATGTACCACTTACTATAATTAGTAAATTTTTTTGAGCCGACTGTATTTTTTCCATTTTTAGTAATATTTAGTGACGCGCCAGTTTTTTTTTTTTCTTTTTTTTCCCGCCATGGTATATATACATTCAAAACGTGGTGGTTGCACTTTTTTTTTCAAAAACTGAAGGAGAGCGATCAGAACCAGAGTTTTTCGAATTGCGCTGCTTCTGAAATCATTCTGCAAGCATTGAAATTGTTAATAAAGGTATTGGATCGAAATATGATCATTGGTTTTTTTTTTTTTTTATGTTCGTGATTGATGTTTTTGATGTTTAATTGTTGTTCTTATAGTATGTTTTTGAGAATTATGATTTTCGATCGTTTGAAAATTGTTGTTCCATTCGTATGATTCGTCTTTGTGATGCTGATATTTTGATCGTTTTGTTCGAGGACGTTGTTGGTATGTATTTTTGAATGTTATGGCATAAATATGCACGTTGCGGGATAGAATGTTATTTTTTTTTAGTTTTTATATGATGTAGCTGGACGTTGAGTAAGGTATAACTGGGACGTTTTTGGACGTTGCTTAATGCGATGTTGTTTGTTTTTGTTTTGTTGTGATGTTTTTGGATATTGCGTAAGTAATAACTGGGACGTAGTGTGACGTTGCGCGATATGAGATTTTTATTTAGTTTTTATGTGATGTTCATATGGACGTTGCGTAAGTAATAATTTGGACGTGTTGGGACATTGCGTAAGTAATAAGTGGGACGTTGCTTAAATTGTTATAATTTTTTTTTCAGATATGGAATCAATGGATGATGAGTCGATACTGTCTTTGATTGGTCAGAGAGTTGGTAGCGTAGATGAGGCATACGATTTGTATAACAAATATGCTTTCGAATTGGGTTTTAGTATTAGGAAGAATAGGTCTCGAAGCAAGGAAGATGGGTTATATATGAGACAGTTTGTGTGTTCGAAGCAAGGTGAGAAGGATTATAAAAATAAGACTGAGAATGAAAGGATTTATTCTAAATTGGATGTTCGAACGAAATGTAATGCGCTTGTTGAATTTAAGAGAATTGATGATGGTATTTGGGAGGTGCAGAAGCATTTCAGGAAACACAATCATGAGATGTGCTTTGAACATCAGAGACACTTATTGCGTTCTAGTAGAAATATGAATTCTTTATCAGTTGATTATTTGAAGACTTTGAAGGATTCTGGAGTTCGTGTTTCAGATGGTTACAGAGTGTTGTGCAAAGAGGTAATGGACTTTAAAATAGTTTTCCTGTAGACGTAAGTGGACGTTGCGAGAGTATTATTACTGACGTTTTAGGACATTGCGAGTGTAGTATTACAGACGTTTGTGGACGTTGTAGTTATAAATTTTATTTATTTTTTTATTTTTTTTTTCCGACAGGCTGGTAGACCATCTCAAGTAGTTTTTACTTCACGAGATGTTTATAATCGTATAGAAATTGAGAAGAAAAAGACCATTGATGGTTGTGATGCAAATACACTTTTTGAAATATTGAAGAAAAGGTCTTGTGATGAACGGGATTTCTATTTTGATTTTGAGCTGGACAGCGATTCATCATTGTGTAATTTGTTTTGGCGTGATGGACAAATGAAGGCAGACTACAAGATATTTGGAGATTTGGTTGTTCATGGCACGACTTATAGGACAAACAAGTATGGTTTGATATGTGGACCATTTGTTGGGATGGACAATCACTGTCGTAATGTTATGTTTGGAATTGGTTTTATAAAGAATGAGAAGATTGAATCATTTAATTGGTTGTTTAAGACCTTTTTGAGGTCCATGGATGGTCAAGCACCGATTACTTTGATGACAGATTAAGCATTTTTGATGGCAGCAGCTATAAATGATGTATTTCCATCAACTCGTCATCGGTTGTGTCTTTGGCATATAAGTGAGAACTTCCGGAAGAACTTACCTTCATTGCGTGATGACACAGGTTTTTTTAAATTGTTTCAACGCCTTCTTTACAGTGTTGTTACAAAGGAAGAGTTTCAGCATGTTTGGGACAGGTAAAGACGTTGCGGTAGTGTTTTATTAGATGTTGCAATATTGTTTTTACATACGTTGCGGTATTTGTTTTTGACGTTGCGGTATTTTGTTTACAGCATGGTTGCTGAATATGAATGTGGAAATATTAAGTGGTTGAATGATCTCTATGAGATTCGTGAGAAATGGTGTCCTGCATTTAACAAAGATTACTTTTCTGGAGGGGTTCTCTCATCTCAAAGGAGTGAGTCAACAAATCGTTCGATTTCAAGGCGTCTAAGCAAAACATCATCACTTTTCGATTTTTACCATCAGTTTGTAGATGTGGTGAATGACTGGAGGAATAACGAAAATGAAGAAGACTACAGGTGTCATCAAGGGAAGCCGGATTTGTTTGTTCCGAAACATTCAATGTTAATTCAAGCTTCTGAAGTTTACACAATTAATGCATATCGTATGTTTGAGACTCAATTTAAAGACATGACTTTATACAATTATGAAAAGGTTTGTGAAGACGACAGGTTAATTCAATATCATGTCTGGTGGGATGGAGAAGATATTTTTCAACATGTTGTGTTGTTTGATAAGTTGACTTATTGGATAGAATGCAGCTGCAAATATTTCAATGAAGTTGGGATATTATGCGGTCATTCACTTCGTGTTTTTAACCTGAATTGTGTTAAGGTATGAATTTTTATTGATTCAGTTTTTTGTTTCTTTTTTTTGGTGACGTTGTTAATGTGTTAATTGGACGTTGCAATTATGTTTTTATTGACGTTGATGATAAAATACCAGACGTTGTTTGTTGTGAAACTTATTTTGTTGATTAATTAATTAATTAATTTTTTTTATAGATACTACCCGATAGGTGTATATTGCAAATGTGGACTAAGGGTGTGACGTATGGCCGTCAGATTCAATTTCACAATTCACGTCCGAGAAATGAAGGAGATTATGTTTACTGTTCTGTTTGGAGGCATGCTGCCAGCAAGAAATATTTGAGATTGATTCAATTATGTCAGTCGAGTTCTATTGCTCGTGAAATTATAGATGATAAATTCAAAGATCTTAGAGATTGCATTGCTGATTTAGCTGGTATTAGATTGGAAGGAGGAGGTGAAGATGTGGATGATGATGATGATGATGATGATGATGATGATGATGATGATGATGATGATGATGATGATGATGATGATGATGATGATGATGATGATGATGATGATGATGATGATGATGATGATGATGATGGTACAGAAGGAGAAATTAGAGATCCGAAAGGAAAGAGACCAAAAGGTGTTCGAAATGTACGGCCAAAGAGTACAATGGAGAAAAAAAGGAATATTTCGAGAGGTAGGAAATACAAAAAGAACAGTTCAGAAGGTGTAGTTGAGTTATATGATTATAGGGATTGAGATGAATTTGTAGTTGTAATAAACATTTGATTTGGAAAATGAATGTTTATTGATTTTAATTTGAGATTTTGTAGATGTAATTGGACGTAGTAGGACGTAGTGGCATAATGAGTTGTGTTTTGATATTAGTTGTTACGTTTCTGCATGTTTGGTTACGTCCAAAAATAATAATTATTCGCAACGTCCATAAGGAATTTTAAAATTTTATTTTGGTTGTGGAGATGCCTAGATTTAGAAGTTGCGATAGTTGTTTTTTGGACGTTGTGGAAGTTGTTCTGAGACGTTGTTGACTCAGCGAAGACGTTGTTGACATGCATGGATGTAGACGTTTGTGGACGTGGTGCTAGTTGTTTTTTATGTGGTTCTAGTGTTATTAGACGTGGTGGATTGTATTTGTGAAAAAAATCAGCTTAAATTCACATGCATGGATGTAGACGTTTATGGACGTGGTTTTAGTTATTTTTGACGTTGTGCTAGTTTTAGTGATTCTGGTATTGATTTCTGGCAATTTTTTTGAAGAAGTTTTGTTGTTTTTTAAATGGTTTTTGAAAGTGAATGGCTCACCACGTCCATCCACGTCCCACAACGTCCAGTAAAATACTAACGCAACGTCTAATATGCAAAGAGAAAGTTTAAGATACTGATATTTAAAGGAAAAAAATGAAATTTTATTAAAATTATTATTACAACTCATTGTTATCTACACTTGAGGCGTCATCCTCGTCAAGCAGAATGGCAGAGATGTCTCCAAGATATTCAGGGAGTGGAACCACTTCATCATGATGGGATTGTAGGATTCCAGACATTTCACACATGTCCATTAACAGGCTGGGGTAAAGGATACTCTGAGTCCACCCATTTGAGAAGCCAACATCTTCCATGTAGTATTTGATGATGTTGCCCCAATTGATACTTTTTCTTGCATTTGTTGCAATTAAAAGTGCCAAACCGAATGGCTTGGAGACTTGTCCTGCAGCGACATTGTAACGAAGGAACGTGTACAATATTTTTGCAAAACTGTTCAGATCTTCCAATCTGATCGTCCAATAATTGTTTGGGATGTTAATGTTTTGCTTTAATACTGCTCGGACTTCCTCCATGGTTGGTTGGAAAAGGGCAATATCATCATGTTTTAAAGACTGAGAACCAAGGGCAATATCATAATGCCTTGGCTCATGCTGCTGCTGTGACAATTCTATGCCGAGGTCGAAGCTTGGTGGTAGGATTTCTTTAATTTCTTTAAGCTTCTTGTTTGTCTCTTGTTGTCCTTTTTCTATCTTATCAACCTGACTGAGAAGTGCAGCAATATTTTCTTTATCAATCTGACTTTGTGGTGTGACAAATGCAGCAAACTTCTTGTCCATCTCTTCTTGGACAATCTTATCCACTTGACTCAAAAGTTCAGCAGGATACTGAGTTGTTTCAATCTTCTTGTTGAGTTCTTCTTATTGTTTATGTAACATCATTTGAACTTGACTCAACATTGGTTCAAAGTCAGTGTGAGGTTGACTTGGTACAACAACAGCAGCATCCTTTTGTGTAGCATCAATCTTCTTGTTGAGTTCTTCTTGTTGTTTCTGGAACATCCTTTGAACTTGACTCAACATTGGTTCAAAGTCAGTGGGAGGTTGACTTGGTACAACAGCAGCAGCATCTTTATCTTGTAGTGTTTTTTTTGTGACATTGTTGAAGAGATTTTTCATTTTTTTCAATGTCACTTCAAGCATCCTCAATGCTGGATTATCTTGTATTTCCTTTGTATCTTCTACAAGATTTATGAGGTTGGTGTATTCCTTGACTAATCGAGCTATTCCTTGATTTAGTCTTCTGATTTTGGCTTCATTGGAACTATCAACAGGCTGTACACAATAAAAAAGGTACATCAGAGAAGTTATTTTTTGTGAGTAAATAATACACGCAACGTCTTGTTACACACACGCAATGTCCTGTTATGTCTAACGCAACGTCCTGTTATGTCTGACGCAACGTCCAATAACAAAGCCACAACATCCAGTTACGTCCAGTTACGTCCAGTTAATGTATAAGAGAAATAGTAATTTTGGATTTCGAATTTTACCTGATCTTGCTTCTCTGGTATTTCTTCATGTCTTATCTCATCATTATCATCATCATCATCATGAATGTCGTAATCAACATCATGAGGCCCATGCTTTTAAAAATAAAAACAGAAACATATACATGTGTAAGTTAATATCCACAACGTTCAGTATAATATGCACAACGTTCTTCAACGTCTATAACAAATAATGCTTTTGTTTTTGAAAATGTATATATTACCTGATGTTGATCTTCTGGGATTTGATCGTCTTGTGGGATGTGATCATCTTCTATCTGGTTTTTCATCTCATCCCTTGTCAATATTCTTCCCCTTCCAAATCCTCCCAATGTTGTCTCTTTTGCCTCTCTTCTTGTATACTTTTCATAATCCCAATGTGAAAGTAGAGAGACGTTTCTTGGATGTATGGGTTCACCAGGAATTTTGACTATGTCCAGATACAGTAGCTTGAAAAAAAATGAAAGAATAAATGTTAGTTACGTCTGATGAAAATCAAGTGCACAACGGTTGATAAAGTAGATTGGAAGTACTTACCACAATGAAGGGGAGCGATCCTTTAAAGATTACTCTTTGATTTGTGTCATTCCAATGTTTGACAGATTGTATCAAGCCTCTGATGGTGAACTCGCACCAGTTCATGTTTCTGATGTTATCAACATTTTTGACACTCTTTAGTAGTGATTGTCGGCAACTTAAATCCGTGTAAGCCTAAAGGAGAGTTGTTGCCATGTAGATTGTGAAGTCAATTTTGAAGTCATCATCAGCATACTCTTTGTGTTACTTGATATAATCTGCCATTTGCGTTGTTGTTGGTTTTCTTTGAGTCCCTTCATTGCTAACGGATCCTGGATGTCTGGAATGGAATTTTTCCATTTCTGTCTTGTATTCGTCAGAGTACAGATCAGAAGTGGTGTATTCTTCAATCTTAATACCACCACGTGGTATTCCAACCACATGCCTGACATCTTCTTCTTCAATATCAATACTGCCACTGTTCAACTGGATTTTGCACCTGTTGTTTGAGATTGTGAAAGATTGCAACAGATGTTCTCCTAATCCACATGGCAGTTGATTTAAGTTGATATCAAACAACGATCCAAATCCAATATCTCTCACTGCTTGTTTTTGCTGCTCAGTCAAATGTCTTACAAGCTTGTATAATGCAGCAATGCTGGTCCTTGTTTGGAATTTGGTCCTTTTAGGAGATGTTTTTTGTTTATTTTTTCACTGACTGTGATGGAAATAAATGAAAAAAATCAGTCACGTACAAAATATATTTCGCAACGTCTATTATAATACATACTACGTCCCGTTACGTCCATAAAATAACTACCGCAATGTCCTAAAAGAACATGTTGATATGATAATAGAAAATATGAAATTAAGAAGATCATAAAGTATTCATACCTGATTGAAGTCTTGGTCTCTTTGTAGGTTTTTCTGCTTCAGGTTGCTTTTTTGTTTGTGTTTTTTTGGGTTTAGCAGCCTGTTTCTTTTTTTGTTGTGGTTCATCTTCTTCTGTTTCTGATTCATCTCTAAGTCTTTTTGGTTTATATTTTGTTTGTGGTATTTGTGCAACAGGATTTTTTGTTGTTGATGGTTTTTTGGTGTTGGAATGGTGAGCTTGGGTTTTTGTTGTTTTCTGCTTTGGCTGTGAATTTTTTTGAGGGTTGAGGATGTGTTTGGTTGCTGCATCAACAAGGGAATCCAGTTTTTTTTAGAAATATGAGGGCTGGAATTTCTTTTTTTGAGTATGTATTGGTTTAATGGAATTTGGGAGTCATCTTCACTTGGTGCGGCAGCATTAGATTTACTTGGTGTTGGTGATGGTGTAGAATCTGTCACGAAATCATCATCTGTATATTCATCATCTGTATTTGGTTTTGATCTTTTTGCGGATTGTTTGTAGCTAACCATCCTGTAATGAACCACGGAAATAATTATCAGAAACAAAAACACAAAATTGGTAACATTATGATTACAACGTCCAGTTACGTCTGAAAAAAAGACTACAGCAACGTCCAACAAGAAATACCAAAAATTTATTATTTTTTCATAAATACAAAACACAAAACACATTTTTGGTCACCAAATTTCTATAACATACCTACAACAAACACAATGTTACTTTTATTAAACTAAACAAACAGCAAAGTCACCGCAACGTCCAGTTACATACCCACCACGTCTATCAACGTCCCAAAAAATACTACCGCAACGTCCATTAGGAAACACACACAAAAAAAACTGTTATTTCCTCCAATTCAAAAACCAAACAGATTGTTAATGATCTTATTCGTATAAAATATATCACAACGTCAAATTTGAAACAAAAACAATTCTATTTTTGGCAAAAAAACAAAGTAGCAACGTCCAGTTACATGTCCACCACGTCCAACAACGTCCCAAAAATTACTACCGCAACGTCCATTAGGAAAAAAAAAATGGTATTTCGTCCAATTCAAAAAACAAAACAGATTGTGTATCATACTATTCGTATAACATATATCACAACGTCAAATTTGAAACAAAAATAGTTCTATTTTTGGCAGAAAAACAAAGCAGCAACGTCCAGTTACATGTCCACCACGTCTAACAACGTCCCAAAAATTACTACCGCAACGTCCATTAGGAAACACACAAAAAAAAATGTTATTTCCTCCAATTCAAAAACCAAACAGATTGTGAATCATCCTATTCGTATAAAATATATCACAACGTCAAATTTGAAACAAAAACAATTCTATTTTTGGCAGATAAACAAGCAGCAACGTCCATCAATTACTACCGCAACGTCCATCAATTACTACCGCAACGTCCATTAGGAAACACAGAATTTTAATTTCAGTACAAATAGAAATAACAAAGACGATGCAGCGTCTAGTAAAATTTAGAGTAATATAGCATTATTTAGAGTAATAGAGCATTATTTACAGTAGTTTGAAGAGTAACAGAGCAACGTCTAGTATAGCATTATAATCGAATGCAGCAAATACGGGAAAATAGGGTTTCGAAAATCCATGAATTACAGTGAAAAAGTCTTTATAGTAAACGATGTAGTAGATTTTGCAATGTATTACCTGTAGTTTTGTGAAGTTTCGATGTAGTGTATTAACGTTGCGGGACGTAGGTTGCCTGGATTGAAGTTGTTCCGGTGGGTTTTTGCTCTTCTCTGTAGGAAACTTTGTCAGAAATTTTCGTCCGATTCGTTTTTCGTCTGGATTTTTGAAGATTGGAAGTAGGAATAAGTTTTTCTAGGGTTTGATCGCTGGCATTTATGGAAGATTTTGATGGGAAGGAGTTTGGGTTTTGAAAAAGGAAACTGCCAGCAAGTGGGTTTTGAGCGGGTATCGCGCGTGTGTAACTGCTATATAGTAGTGAGAGTGGGATATAAACACTAGGTACATGTACACAGTGTACAGGGTATACGGGCTGCTCAACCAATCCTCCAAGCTGGGCTCCAACCCAACAGCAAATCAACCCCCGCATTTTGAGGGCTTGTATAGTGACTCTCATCCGTGGATGGTCACTATTTATCACCTCCTATTTTTTTTGGGTGCTATAAAATAATATTATTTTATTTTATTAATTGTATAATTTTAAAAAATTTTAATTTATAATTTTTAATTAAATAAAATATAAAATATTTAATAAAATAGTTTTAAATTTTATTTTTACAACATTTAGGTAGTTTTTAAAATTTATTTATTTAATTATTAATTAATTGATAAAATTATTATAAAATATAACATAAAAATTAAAAAAAATGACAAGAAAGAATTAAATATTTCGAGATAAAAATATAATAGTCTGTTGAATAATTTTGTAAATTTATTAAATTAAAAGAATAAAAAATTATAAAAAAGATAAAATGTTCAAAATGGACAATATAAATTGAAGTTACAAATATTATAACCACCCCTAAAACTATGTTGGGTTGTGAAAAATTTCATTTTAGACAATATGAGTTGGTGATGGTCCAACTCATAACTCCAAATTCTATTGGGCGGCGCATTTATATATGAAAATTCGTGTTCTTATCGGACAAAATTTCAGTTGTCACAAGTTCACTTAAAAGTCAAAGTTCAAACCTTAAATAAATGGATACGCGTCGTGGTATTTACCTCCAAATTAAGACTGCTGACATATTCACGCACACTTGCGAACGACGGCTAAAAGGATCCTTTCAAAATAGCAAATTATATTATATATAATTTTTTTGGATACAATGAGATAGGCATAATGCCTATTGAAACTTATTAATTTAGATATAACGTAGTGTGAGTGTTGAGTGTTTTTTTAGTGTCGTTGGTGTGATTTGCTATTTCTAAGTATGACTCGAACTCAGGATCGTAATGCTGCTAAGTGCTCTCGATGTGATCTATTTTCAACATGACTCGAACTTAGAATATCTTTGAGTTTCAGCGTCTCCATCATGATTCGAACTCAGGACTTCATTGTACCTCTGCGCCTTATATATTTTAGTTGTATATGTTTATTATTATATTTAAAAATAAATTAATAATAATTTAATATAAAAATTAATTTCAATTTACAAATTGCATCATTTTATTTATAAATATAATAATAAATATATATACTTACAAGTCATGTTTCTCCATTTTCAATATTCCTTTACAAAACCCACTCGAAAAAAGGGATAATTTGGAAATTTTAATTGTTTTATAAAACTTTTACCATTTCCTAACACCCATTTTAATCTATATCGGTGGTTCCTCCACAAATGTGAATCAAACCCCTTTCTTGTTACTCCAACCCATTTAAATTTGACGAAATTTTCATGGTGTTTCGAACCCTTTTATATAAAAGTAGTTGTTGGACGGGAATACTAAATTTGAATTAATTATGTTCCCAAAGAATAAAATTTGGTTGAGATTATTGACAAATCTACCAATATTAATTAAAAATATCGTTGACTAATTTAACCACTTGAGGGACTCATTACAAAGAATTTTTCATACAAAAAAGAGCATTTTCATCAACTCAGATTAAAGGGAGCATTTTTATACCATGCTTGGTACAAAAAAGATGTTTCTATTTTAGAATCACGATAGACTTTTTAATTCATCGAAGTAAAATTGTTTTTGGGTTAATTAAAACATTAATTAAATGAGTGCCTCGTTTTTTCAGTCAAATAATTTTTTAAAAAAATGAGAGGTAACTAAATTGGAACGGTTCAAATTAAATTAAATTGGAACAATGAATCGATTCGAATCCCTTAATTCATTCCTACCCCTAAGTGGATCTCCCTTTTACATATAAATTGTACTTATATCTATGGTAGTTACAAATGTTATTCTATACAACATGTTAATACTCTTTAACAATTATATCATATATTCTTCCACAATCATATCGTATATTCTTCCACAACTACATCTTCTCGACGTCTCGATCGCCTCCTCTCTGATGACCTGTTCCGATATATGGTGCCGTAATTTTTTATTTTCTCCTATCACAAGGTTTGGTTCTTCATAATTAATGATTTTGGTTAGTACATTATTAGAGTGTTTCGAATTCCACGATTAGTGAACATGTGGAGTGATAAGGATGCATTGGAGTGATAAGGTTATCATGTTCATAGTTTTATCTAGATATATTTTGTGATAATGAATCTCAAGTAATCATTTTATATACAATATCTCTTATGTTTATCACCTAGAGTAACATTCTATAAAACGAGCACATCATGTACTTTATCAGATGAGTATTATGAAATACAATTATTTACTTCTTACATTTTTCATCTCTTTTCACATTTTTCCCAATTCTAAGTGGATAATCTTTAATAGCTTTAAATCTCTTTTTGGTGTTTTGATTGATATAAAATACTATTGTGTAGATATATTTCTTAATTTTGGTTGATATAAACACAATTTTAGTTGATTTCAAACACTATTATTTTTATCAGGAATATGATTGATATAAAATACTACTGTATTATATTTTTTGTTGATATAAATTCTTTTCTGATTGATATAAAATAATATTCTATATGATATAACTCATGTTTTTGTTGATATAAACTCTACTCAAACACTATTAATCAAATTTTTACTCTTTACACATGATATTAATCATTGTTATATTGATATAAACACATGCTCTACATAATATAAACTCACATTCTACTCGATATAAACTCGTATTTTTCAACGATGTAATCAAATCTCTACCCTTGTACACATGATATAACCCCTTGTTATATTGATATAAACACATGTTCCACATGATATAAACTCATGTGCTACTTTATATATACTCATGTCTCAAATGATATAATCATCTTTCCTTTGTATATATATATACATATACATATACATATACATATACATATACATATACAGAAGTGATCTCTGAATAAGAACGTTGTCCACTACATTCATACCTCCTATAATACCTAATTCCATAAAGTTTTGATTTAAAATCTTTACCTTTTCTAACACTAAATCCTAATCTAATAGCATACTGATTATATAAATCGAAAGCAGCATTCTCGTTCTCAACAATCTCACCAACCAAAGATTATTTGAATCATCAACAAATAATCCAGAACCTACAAACAAAAAACAGTTATTAAAGCAAAAAATATAGAATCATATAACATAACAACTAACGTAACTTCAAACAATTACCTTCATCGGAAGCAATAACACCACTTCCTTGTAGCGCATTATCAATAAGTTTGGATATTTCCTTGCCTCCTACATATTTCACCAAAAAAAAAAAAGATTATATCATACAAAATGTTAGTTTATATTAGCGATAACTCCTCCTTATATCATAAAAACATGTAACAATATACATACTAATCTAAACCGATACCTTATATCAACCATATCTTAAGATTATATCATACAAAATGTTAGTTTATATCAACGATAACTCCTCCTTACTGTTGGAGTTGAATACATAAGCTATGCTTGTATTGTACTTTTTCCCAGTAATATATCGATTTATGCTTTGGTTATATCTTATTGTGCATTAATTGTCCATTCATATTATGTAGTTAGATGATGAGGTATATTGTGTGACACAGTAGATCTCATCATTGGTTAAAAGACATAATATATAAATAAGGTTCGTAACCGAGACAGCTTTGGACAAACTGTCGGTTTAGGTTATTATGTGATTTGGATAATTGGTTTGTCTAAACTAATTGAATCATATAGATATGCTCGGGGCATATTGAACTTGACCATTAAGAATAATTTGTCTTGTACTGGTTTAATAGACAAATCATTCTTGGTATTATATCTCTTAATCCCTAGACCCGAGCAGGCATGAGGATTATACATAGTGTACTTTGATCTGCCAATGGGTGAGGTCAATTGTGGCCAATAATCTCGGTAGGTTGGGTGCGCGTGTTTAGTTGCTTGGTGTGTTGCTGCTTGTCGAAAGGAAACCATGTACCGGTGCGTCCGGGGTGATGGTGCTCCCGAGATGAGCTCGTAAAGTTTATTATACTAAACCCAGTTGGTGGACTTACGTTCGGTATAGTAAAAAGGTCGAGTGGTACTAGTCTCGGAATTAAAGAGGCTAATTAATTAAATTATCAGTAAATTAATATATTAACGAGCACTATATATTTGATGTGAGGAGATTATGAATATAATTTAATTAAGTTGTTCCGGAAGCAATTCTGGTGTAGAATGGTAGTGTCACAATTAATCCGTTAGTGGTACAATTAATTATCTATTGGGTTGTTGACAAAGGTAGACTTAATTAATTAAGTAATTAATTAATCCTTGTGTCAGTTGGTTGTGAATCATACCAGGAACTGGTTTGGGATAAGTGAATCCCTCTATCAGTTGGATGTGTAAACTTGGGGTCCCTCTTGTAACTCTATATAGACAAGGGATTAGCTATTCAAGACACACAATTCATTAGATTCATAATTCAAGAATCTAGAGAGAGAAAATCCTAGAGAGAGAAAATCCTCTCTCTCTCAAAGTCGGATTTTTAAAGTAGATTTGCGGCTGGTTTTTTCCTTCTTTTGGCAGAAATTCTTGGCCTGTTTATACCAGATGCATGCAACTTTCTCTCTCTCCCGGCGGTGCATTTACAGTACGTGCCAGGTGCAGCGGTGCTGGAATTTTCTGGCAGATGGATTGTGGTGATTAGCTGATCAATTGGTTTCTAGATCGTTGCCCACACAACGTGAAATCAAAGTCTTGAGCATGCAAGAGAATCACCTGAGTGCACACTTCAAAGGTATTTTTCTAAAATTTCGCTTTTAATTAGAAATTTTGTTGCGTGGTAAATTGAATAAGTGCGAACCCAGATCCTGTGCAATGTTATTTCAAAAGGGTTAGAATAGCATTGTGCTAGCGTCTAGGCCTGGCCAGAGATTTCGATTCTGGAATGCATAGCACGAAAGTGAGTTTCTGGCTAGGCCCGGGCAGATAATCTTTCACTTACATCATCAAAAATGTGTAACAATATAAATACTAACCCAAACCGATACATTATATCAACCATATCTCAATATTATATCATATAAAACGTTAGTTTATATCGACTATAACTCCTCCTTACATCATAAAAAAGTGTAACAATATACATATTAACCCAAACTGATATCTTATATCAACATATCTCAATATTATATCGACTAACACTTTAATTTATATAATTCATAACCAACCTTTATAAAAAAAACACAACAACATCTTTCAAAACAGAAATCTCATCCGATGGATTATCATCTCCTCCACAAAAGTTCACTGCAAGTCCAAAAAAAAAAAAAAAAATAGAACATGTATTCAAGTTCTATCGTATCTCCAAATATTAAAATAAAAAAATAATCGCAACATCATAAAACGAATCGAAAATACTTTCTCCGTTCAACACATTACAA
Source organism: Knoxia roxburghii (assembly GCA_030378225.1). Lineage (NCBI taxonomy): Eukaryota > Viridiplantae > Streptophyta > Magnoliopsida > Gentianales > Rubiaceae > Knoxia > Knoxia roxburghii. The sequence continues at coordinate 9,608,251 of CM059424.1, forward strand.
TCGCTTCCGAACAAATCATCAACCGATCGATTAATATTAACGCGATCACAAATCTCCTTTCTAAACGAAAAATTACTGACAAAGCAAAATATCACAAAATAAACGAAGAACATATATCTTCAGCAACAAAAAACAAGAAAAAAAAATAACATACCTGCAATCCGATCGATCAATATTACTAATGCGATAAAAAATCTCCATTCTAAACAATCGGAAAGCAAAAAAAAGCAGAAATAAAAAACAGAGCAATAAACAAAATTTGGTAAATTGCATGAATGCAGTATTTGAAAACGAAAAAACAGACGCCTTATATATAGAAACTGTCCAGCTGCACATCAACGCGCGCGAGAAGAAAATAAATCTGGACAAACCGACTCACTAATTAAAAAATATGGGAACTACTAATTGAAGCCCGCTCCCTATATAAAAACCGCGCCGAGTACAATTGTATGATACTACTATAATAATACCATATAATTTGCCAACAAGAAGGATCAATTTACACTAACACAACCGAAACAGAAAGCATGTTAGGAATAGTTTAAACGAGTCCCACTTAACATTAATTATTAATTATTGTACAAACTTTTTTTATGTTTTTGTTTTCTAATAAGAAGAAAAGAGGTGGACATAACTAATTCCTACTAGGCTTCTTAGCGCACTAACCTCCAAATCACGATCTCTGTTTACTAAAAGTTTAACCTATTTAAACAAGCTGGGCCTACAAAGTCGAAATAATTAATTATGATAAGATATTATGTGCATATATCTTTTACTGATGTGTTAAAAAAAAATTTTTTATATAAATAGAGAGGGTTAAAACCTATTAATTTAGCTAATTTAAATTTTGATGTGACTCGAACCCTAGATTTCATGCTCTAAATGCCCCGGTGTGATAAGCTATTTCTGTATGACTCGAACTCAGGACCGACATGCTCCTAAGTGATTCCCGTGTCGGTGTGATCTACCCCTGGTGTGACTCGAACTCAAGGCTTTCGTGTTCCAAAGTATTTCCAATATGATTCGAGCTCTTGGTCCTAACTGAGGAGGTCAATTACTAAGCTAATTCCCTCTTGTCGATGTGTTCAAATTTTTAACATTATTTTTTTATTTTCTTTTACTAGATTACTTCACCAACTATTAATTTGAATGTAAAAATCGAACTCTAAATCTTATCATCGAGTGTACTCTGCCTTAATTATTCAGGCGATATTCAACACCTATTTTTATTTTTATTTTTTTTCAACAAACATATATTCAAGCAAGTAGTTAGCGTTGAAAAAGATCAAATTTGGAAGCGAAAGCAACATCAGCCACCATTTTTGACAAAAGAAATCGTCTCTAGGACACTGTAGTCGCATTTGGTATCCAAATCTATATTTTTATATATTAAAGTCAATCATAAAAATCCTCTGCTACGTAAAGTTAAAAATATCTGTTTCGTTTGAGTATGATTTAAATTTTGTCATTCAGTTTTTTAAATTTCGCCCTCTATGTAAATTTTCTTCGTTTTCGGTTTGCGTATTTATTGTTCATTACGATGGATAGTTCTTTTATAATAGTGACTATTATATTTACATCATTTTGAACCAACAATATTTGAAAAATCTAGGCATTTACTACACCAAATGTTCAAATAAGTTTATATCCATAATTAATCCCTTAAATGGAGTAGATTCAACAAATATTCCACTAACAAGGCAAAATCTAACATGAAAAGATAAGAATAAATTCAATTTCAAGAACCCCATTGAACAATATTCATGAATAACCATAGATAAGATCAAACCCAACATGGAAATGATAATTGCATAATGAAAACATTTGATTCATCAGAGAATGTGAAGTCTTTCTCGACATATGAAAGAAGAAATTCACAAATCTCTTGAATTCCACCTATAGAAGCACTTCTTTACATTGAATCTTTGGATTTAGTCTACATCTCATGGAAATTAACTACCCACTATCACTTAGAATGGTAGATTTCCCTAGAATCCACTTAGAACATAGTTGTTCTAAGAGAATTCATAGTGTGTGTGTGTGTGTGAAGAAAGGTGAGAAAGTGTGTGTTTCTTTCTCCCTAAGCTACTCATTCTAAACTATGAAAAACCTACTAAGGTATAATAGTATATGTCTTTACAAGAGTTCTTGGTCATTAAGAAAAGATCTTGGGGGCTGAAATTAGAATTACATAAGTTAAAACACACCAAGGGCAAATTTGGACTTTCTTCTTGCGACTCCTGGGCGACGACAAGGTGTGGCGCCTAGTGGGCACCGAGGACAGTGGCCCTCAGGCGCTAGCGCCTGGTGGACGCCGTGCTCGGTCTTCATAACTCTTTTCGCTCCTTTCCAAATTCTTCACTTTAAGCTTCATTTCTGCGTGTTTTCATCCTTTTCCTTGCAAAAGTCTTTAAATTTCTTCAAGAATCTCCAATATGCCTCCTTACTACAAAATCATGCAAATCAAACTATAAATGCATTGAAAGCTCATAAAAGATATTATAATCATTGAAAATCAACTTAAAGTACGCCAAATGTGTATGAATTTAGGTCATAAAAAGGTATATTTTGGAGTCACGTCATATTCATAGGCTTATTGCAACGTATGTTAGGAGAATACGCCAGATACGCCAATATTTTATACCGAATTTGTCAGATTATTACTTAATCAGTATTTTTTTTCATGTAACTGACGTATTCAGAGGCTTATTATAACTTATATAGGGAGAATACGTCAATATATTATAAGGAATACGTCAAATAAATCATCAAATAAAATTTATCGAACGTTTTGCAATGTATTACCTGTATTTTTCTTTGAATAATATGTTACAGAGTTGAAAATTGAAGATCGGATAGATGTATTTGCTCTGGCTGAAGTTTTGTTCGTCGATTTGATCTTTGTTCACCGAAAAAAAATTATTGATCTCTGTTTTGTTTCTTGAAGATGAATGAGAAAGTAAATAATCGATGAAAACTAAGATTGACTGTTTAAAATTTAGAGAAGATGAGGAAGAATCACCGAAGTACATAGTGATTGGGGGGAAGTTGAATTTGAAACGTCAAAACATGGGTGTGGAGGGCGGGGCACGTGTAGGTAATTGTTGAGTGGTGAGAGTGGTGCTGTATTGTAAAAATAGTGAGTATACATATCTAGGGTATATAGTAAAATTGGTATAACGTGGATATTTTATTTCAAAGAAATAAATAATTCAATTTTTTGTACTTCATTTCCATATTTTAAAAATAAATTAACCAAAACCATACTTTGTTAGTGATTTCACACTTAGAAAGTCTTTGAACAAAATTATCCATTAAAAAGGGCAAATTATATTATACACCTACGGGGCATCTTGCAAGGTGCTACTAGCACTTTAATATAAAGAATCTTTTATTATTTAATGCGGTGTTCCCCTTCCCCCCTTTTGAATGTCCATTGTTTCCCCCCATTAACCAATGTTATCTTGTCATTTGTCAAATGATATATATTGCAATATAGCCCTAGTACTATTATATAACAATTGATTAAAAATACCCACGAAAATAGCCTCCCTTATTGGGCAAATTATATTGTAGTACTAGTACTACAAATTCATAATAGTGTTGGTACGATGAAAATAACCAATTTAATGTAGTGGTCCCCTGAATTTGTCTCGTTTCTCATCTAACTAAGAAAAATTATGACCACTATGTTTTGGTGTACCCACCCCAAAAATAATAAGTTTTGATTTATTGGGGGGAAGGGCGCGTGTATGCAATTTTTTTTTTTTTTTTACGCGTGGTGGGACACATGTTTTTTTCTTTTTTTTATTAATTCATTTTGCTTTTGTTTTTTGGAAGTGCCCAGCACACATGTTTTTTCTTTTTTTTTTTTCTTCATTTCCGTGACCCTCTTGTTTTACCCCTCCAGGGACGCGCACGTGTTTATGGTTTTTTTTTTTTCTTCTATCATTGGGGGGCTCTTTTTTTCTTTTTCTTTCATTTTCGTGAGCAAGGGGGTTTTTCTCTCTTCCATGAGGCTTTATTTTTCGTCAGTTTTTCTTCCTAAATAATTTAGTAAAAATATTTTTTGATTATTATTTTAATTATTTTATAATTAAATAATTTTTAAAATTATTTTATTGATGTAGAACGTGAGATTATATCAAAAATTATATACAAGATTTCATATCATTCAAAACTTGAATTCATATCAAGCAAAACAAGGTTTCATATCATGCAAAAAATAGGGGTAACTTTCGTTATAAGAACATTATGTTGTATTAATATCAAATCCTACTATACATGATATGAAATCATGTGTTATATAATATGAAATTATGTTTTGTATGATATGGACTTTTTGTTTGTTTTCGCATAAGAAGCTGTATGCAGTATTAATATGAAACCCGACTATGCATGATATGAAACCATGTTATGTCTGATATGAATTTATGTTTAGTATGATATAAACGATTTGATTACTTTCATATAAGAATCTCTTTGTTGTATTGATATGCAATCATATTCTGTATGATATGAAACTATGTTATGTTTCATATCGGAACCTCTAAATTGTATTTTATATGAAATCCTACTATATATGATATGAAAACGTTATATCTTATATAAAACTATGTTTTACGCGATATGAACCATTTGTTCGTTTTCATATAAAATCTATTTTGTTGGAGTGATATGAAAGTCTGTTATACCTGATATTAAATGATGTTTTGTCTGATATTAAACTATGTTCTATATGATACAATTTTTTTTTTTTTTTGCTTTTATATAATTAGAACCTCTGTGTTGTATTTGATATGAAATAGTACTATGTAGATATGCAAACATGTTTTATCTGATATGAAATTATGTTTTGTGTGATATGAACCCTTTGTTTGTTTTCATATAAGAATATTTTTTGTTGTAGTGATATGAACCCTTCATTTGTTTTCATATAAGAATATTTTTTTATAGTGATATGAAAGTATGTTATACATAATATGAAATGATGTTTTGTCTGATATGGAACTATGTTCTGTAAGATATAAATGATTTTTTTTTGTTTTTATATAAAAACCTCTATTTGTATTTTATATGAAAGTCTACTTCGCATGATATGAAACTATGCTTTATATGATATGACTATGAATTTTAAAAAATTAAAAAAAATTATTTTATGTAAAAATAAATAAGAATTAAAATATATATATATCTATGATGAAAGTTTTTTTTAAAAAATATATTAAATAAATATTGATTAAAAAAAATAAAAAGTGACTGGCGAAGCTGAAGGAAAAGAAGAAAAGAAAAAAAAAATACTGGCGGCTGAAAGAAAAAGAAAAAAGAGAAAAAACACATTATATTGCACTAACTGCCCTTATTGAGCTTTGTTGACATCATAATCTTGAATTCTTAAATGTGACTTACACTTATAGACGCAATGCATCCGCTCACATATTCGGTGACACTTCTATATGATATTTTCGGTGAAAAATTTTAATTACTTTGTGTATATATTGTATTTCATATTAATTTATATACATTCACAATATATAGTTTTAATTAATTATTTTCATTTTTATAATTTATTTTTTTAGCATTATTTTATTATTTATATATTTTTGAGAATTTTTTAACAATAAAAATTATATTTAATAATTTAATATGCCCTAACCCTAAAAAAAAATGAACCCGTCGTGTTAAAAAATATAAGAGTTTAAATGATTATATATTACATGAAAATCAATCGAAAATACAATATATATACAAAGTAATTAAAACTTATCACAGAAAATATCACATAAAAGTGTCACAGAGGATCCTAAGCCTGCAATCTCTATTTCCTCAAAGGAAATAATTTTAAATTGAAGTTTTTGTTTAAAGTCAATACCGATACACTTAGAGTAAACTAAAAGCTGGTTTATGTAGAAAAGCTAAAAAAAATAAATAAATGATTAGCAGTTGAAAACAATCCCCACGGAAGATTAAAATATATTTATTATTGTTTGAAAAACATGTTTTTAACTAAGAGGTGAAGATTTTGGAATGATTAAATTTAAAAGAAAAAGGCAATATTATAAAATTGACTTTTATTTTTTTGAAGCAATATTATAAAAATTATATCATAGGTACTTAATAACTTTTACTAAATATAGTAATATATTTAGTAAAAATTACTAAATATAGTAATAGGTACATGGAATATTTGCTTATAAAATTGACTTAATTTGGAGGTTATACATTTTTGATAAATTATACCATGCTCCTATAGGAGTTGACGCAGGTTGACTGGCGCGTCAATTTTTTTTTTTCTTTTTCTTTTTCTCCCTTTTTTCATTAGCATGGATCTTTTTTTATTCTTCTTCCCGGAGACTTTTTTTATCCGTTTTTTAAAATAATTTATCATTTTTTAAAAATTTTATATTTTTTTTAAATAATAAAAAAATATTTTTTAATTATTATTTTATTTATTTTATAATTAAATAATTTTATATATTGTGATATGATTTCTTTTGTCTTGTGATATGATATGTGAAGTCTGTAGATACGAATACATGTTATAGTCATTTTTATTGTAGGATATGATTTCTTTTATATTCTTGATATGATATTTATTGTCCGCTGAACTAATGTTTATTGACTTGTGATATGATGTCTATAGAATGCATGATTTGATCCACTTGTTAAGTATGTTTTAGTTCTATGAGATGATTTCTTTCATAGTTGTGATATGATATCTGTTTTTCAATGATCTGATGTCTACTGTTTGAGATATGATGTCTATAGAATGCATAATTTTATACCCATGTTAAGTATGTTTTAGTTACATGAGATGATATCTCTTATATTCTTGATATAATATCTTTTATCCGTTGATTTGATATTTACTGTCTTGAGATATGATGTCTATAGAATCATGACTTGATCTCCCTGTTAAGTATGTTTTAGTTCTATGAGATGATTTATTTTACAGTTGTGATATGACATCTTTTGTCAGCTGATCGATGTCTACTTTCTTGAGATATAATGTCTATAGAATGCATGATTTTATACCCCTGTTAAGTATGATTTAGTTCATTGTATGATTTCTTTTATATTTGTGATATGATAAATGTCTGATGATCTGATGTCTATTATTTTGTTATATGATGTTTATATAATCATGATTGATCCCTTTGTTAAGTATGTTTTAGTTCTATGAGATGATTTCTTTTATAGATGTGATATGATATCTACTGTCTTGTGATATGATATCTATTATACACTAATATGATATCTCATGTCCTTTGATATCTACTCCATTTTTTGTCTTGTGATATGATTTCTGTTGTCTGCTGATATGATATCTTTTGTTTTGTGATGTGATATTTGTTATACGCTGATATGATAGTTTTTGTTTTGTGATATGATATCTATTATATGCTGATATGATATCTTTTGTTTTGTGATGTGATATCTGTTATATGCTGATATGATATCTTTTGTCTTGTGATATTATATCTGTTATATGCTTATATGATATCTATTATATGCTGATATGATATCTTTTATTTTGTGATGTGATATATGTTATATGCTGATATGATATTTTTTATATGCTTATATGATATCTGTTATATGCTGATATGATATCTTTTGTCTTGTGATATGATATCTGTTATATGCTAATATGCTATTTTCTTTATGTGATCAAATACGTTATAATATTGATTAGAAAAATATTGATTGGAAAAAAAAGTGAAAAAGAAAAAAAAATATGTTGATGGTAAAACAAATAAAAATATTTTTTAAAAAAATAAAAAATAGGTACAACAAGAAAAAAAAAAAAAAAAAAATGCTACATTGACGCGCGTAACTGTAGCGCTGCACGTCATTGAAGCGCTACAGTGCTCCTATAGGACTACAATATAGGAACCCTAAGTTTTTAGGATCGATTAAGTTCAATTATATACTTAGCAATAATAATAATAATAATATTAATAGAATTAATTCAATTTTTATTTTCATAAAACGGTTCAAAATATGTGAAGGTTTATTTCACGCCCTTTTCAGACCTAAATTATCCTTAACCAATTAAGAAATACCAACTATAATATTTAAATATAAAATAAAATAATATCTGAAGTTACTTATTTGTCCTTAAACAAATTATCAAAAATACCAATTCAAAAATCTGAATTACTATTTTTCGCTTCTCTGTTTACTTGTTTCCACCTTCTTTAAAACAATTTTGTCTCTCATTTTCCATAAAAATTCAGAAAAAAAAAATCCTCTCTCCTCTCTTTGGTATTCTCCTCTCCTCCTCCCCAAATCCCAAAAAAACTCAAGCAGTGGTAGGTGGATATTGATTCAAACGATACTGGTTGGTCGAAGGCAGGATGAAGGCTTGCGCAAATTATACCGTATACACAGGGTACATGTATCCTGTTAATCAATTAAGATTTTGATTTCTAATTATCAAACGCTTTTTTTTTTTTTTTAAATAAAGACATACATAAATTTACTGAAAAACGTCCAGCAACGATTGACAAAATGAAGATACAGTCTAAGAAACACTACTTACAAGTATAAACGTCATTGTTGTTGTGTTTACTACAGATAAACTTATATAAATCTACAATATCAAATAGTGGATATACCACGTGTCAAAATTTTAATCCGAACAATGATACATCATTAATTTTCTGATAAAAACTACAAACTATAAATCTAATACTTAAATCTATGATGACTGAATCTTCTTGGACCTAACCAGCGAACATCATCAATGATGCCGCTACCACACCAACGAATTTCACCAACGAAACTGTAGCTATAACAACGAACACCATCAATGAAGCCGTAACCAGACTCTACCAGTAGATCTGAATATACTGAATGAACAATAAAATAAAAATTGAGGTTAATCTCTTTTATTGGATGGCGAAACTAAAAACAAGAAAATGAAAGTTTGCAACAAATTTATTTTTCCCATCCTCCCATGATGAGAAGATGGGGAAGAAATATTTTTTTGAAAGTTATCAAACGTACTTAATTATTAAATACTTAATTAAAAAAGCTTTTAATTCATTAATTCTGAAATAAATTAAGTTATCAAATGTTATTAATCAAATAAATATTTAATAAATTAAATTAAGCATTGAATTAATTTATCAAACAGAGCATTATAATTCCACGGTATACAGATTGATTTTGATATGATATCTTCAATTTTTTTCAAAAATATTTTTCTTAATTTAGGCTACAAAAAGCATAATCAACCAATCCTTGTTTAGTTAGATGGAGCTGCCGCAAATTATACTATACTCCTACTCCTAGTAGTATAACTCCCCATTTTCTCTCTCTCTCTCTCTCTCTTCCCCCCACCCATTTTCTCTCTCTCTTTGTCCGACCTACCCTAGGACCGCAACCACCTCGCAAGAACCCCCCTAACCAAGATCTACAAAACTCATCTCTTGTTCTCTCGTTTGGCGGTCGATTTGCTCTCCCCGGAAAACCATCACCGCCGCACGACCCCGCTCTCTCCCTCTGGTCTCGTCTCGGCATGTCGCCATTTCGACCACCAACGGCTTTTCTCCGCTCAGATCTATACAATCCGACCATTTGTCATTCGTTTGGTCGGTTGATTTTGCCAGAACCGGGTACGCCGCCGCCGTCCTGCGCCGCTCGCCACCGTACATGGCACGACCAGGGATTATGAATGGATAAATGTGTAAAATAGAAAAGAAGGCTATATTTGGGTTTATGTTGAATTTTTGTCTCTGTTTTTGTGGCTGTCTTTCGATCTGATTGACGAATGGTTTTCAAAAAATAAGATTGTGGCTGATTCATTGTTGTTGGGACGAGTTGATGATGGGCTAAGCATTAGCGAGATTGCTGGTTATCAGTCTTTGGATGGAATGATGGAACTAAAAGTGGTAGATAATGTTCATCTCCCCTGTCTTGATGGGCTTCATTATGTAAACTCAAATGTGTACTTATGTAAACTTGAATTGATAGCTTATGTAAACTCGAATGTGTACTTATGTAAACTCGAATGTGCACTTATGTAAACTCGTTATGTAAATTGAGGGTTCTGAACTACTTATGTAAACTGGGGGTTCTGAGCTATTTATATAAACTGAGGGTTCTGAACTATTTATGTAAACTGAGGGTTCTGAGCTACTTATGAAAACTGAGGGCTCTGAACTACTTATGTAAACTGAGGGTGCTGAACTACTTATGTAAACTGAGGTTCTGAACTAATTATGTTAACTGAGGGTTCTGAATTACTTATGTAAACTGGGGGTTTTGAGCTATTTATGTAAACTGAGGGTTCTGAGCTATTTATGTAAACTGAGGGTTCTGAACTATTTATGTAAACTGAGGGTTCTGAGCTACTTATGTAAACTGAGGGTTCTGAACTACTTATGTAAACTGAGGGTGCTGAACTACTTATGTAAACTGAGGTTCTGAACTATTTATGTAAACTGGGGGAGCTGAACTACTTATGTAAACTGAGGGTTCTGAACTACTTATATAAGCTGAGGGTGATGAACTACTTATGTAAACTGAGAGTGCTGAACTATTTATGTAAACTGAGGGTGTTGAACTATTTATGTAAACTGACGAATAAAGCTTGGTAGTAATAGTAGTGTAGCAGTAAACCAGTTAAAAGTAAACTGCCTGATTTACTCCTAAGAACAGGATATACGGACTGTGGAGCTGCCTAAACAGCCACAAATGTTTGACTAAATTTTCCTTCACATAAACTTGAAAGACGCTATTAAATTTAACAGAAACTCAGAACTAAAATAATAGCGTGATCAGGAATTGTCGTCCGTTTTATTAGTTTGTAACCATGGCGGCTAACCTCCTAATTATTATATCGCAGTCAAATACAGGGAGAGGGGACTATTACAAAAGCTTATAAATTATTATTATATTATAAGCTTTAATTATTTTACCAGATTACGGCTCATACAGGTTCAATTTTTTAGATCTATTTTTTAAAATACAAAAATAATGCTATTGTAATAGTCCCCAATTTTAATATATTTCGTCCCTTTTAATATACTCCATTTACTTCATTCACAATTTACTAATATAATCTTATAATATAATAATAATTTTGAAAAAATAATTTTGAAAAAATTAATTACTAATTTGTCATTATATTATTAAATACTACTAATATTTTTATTATTGATCATATTTAAATGTGTAAATTAAATTTAATTTGGTAAAAATATACGTGTGAAAAAATATTTTCAATAACAAGTTAATTTGACGAACTACATTGAAAGCTAATGTTAGAAATTCAAAATAAAAATTTTGATAAATAGGGACTTTGGCACCACGATTTGGCAAAAATATATTTTGCCAAAAAAATTATCCAGCAAAATCTTAATTTGCCAAAAAATAATATTCAGAAAAAATTTATTTAGGTACAAATTTTCATAAGAAACATCTTTCATGGAGAGAATATTCTCTGAAAATGTAAATTTTTTCTTAAAATTTATAATTATTCTGAAAAAATTCTGGAGAGATGTAAATTTTTTCTGATTAAACTGTAAAACATAATACACATCTTGTTATACAGAGAAAATTCTATGGAGATGTAAATATTTTCTTAAAATTTATCATTTTTCTGAAAAAATAAAATTAATTTATATTTTATATTTGATAAATTATATATGTAAATTAAAATAAAATTATTTTGAAAATTTTTTCAACAGTTGTACATATATTTTTTTTCCCTTCTCAACAAAAGTAAAAAGAGGAAAAATAAAATTTTTAATTCAATCATTCTATATATAAATTAAAATTAATTAAAAAAATATATATTTAGGCAAAAAAATTTCAACAAAAATTTAGTTTGGCAAACTACATTAAAAGTTAATGCTGCAAATGCAAAATAAAATTTTGACAAATAAAGACTTTGACAACACGAGAACTTGCCAAAAATATATTTTTCCAAAAAAATTTTTAGCAAAAAGTTAGTTTGGCAAACTACACATTGAAAATTCATATTGTAAATGCGAAATAAAAATTTTGACAATTAGGGATTTTGATACCACGACGATATGGTAAAAATATACTTTGCAAAACTACATTTAATTTACATATTTAAATATGGGTTATAATAAAAATATTAGTAGTATTTTATAGCATAATAACAAATTAGTAATTAATTTTTAAAATTATTTTTAATAAATTATTATTATATTATATGGTTATATTAATAAATTATGAAGCGCGATATATAAAATTTTAGGGACGGTAAGTATTAAAACTAGGGGCAGAGTATATTAAAAGAGGGGGCAGAATATATTAAAGTTGGGGCTTTTTTAAGATTATATTAAAAGGGGGCAGATTATATTAAGAAGTGGGTGGCATATATGAACTCCCTAGGGGGAGGGTTTGCGGAGGTAGTAAGAGTGGGATTTATAACTGTGAGATGAGATTTGAACTTTAGGGTTGTAAGTTTAAATTTTTTTTTTTTTTTGAAGAGATTTATAATTTTTTTTAAAAAAATTAAATTGATTTTGAAGACAAATAGTGAGAGGGGTAAAAAGAAATAAGAATGAATTTTTTTAGAAAATAGGGGGAAAAAGACAATCAATTAAGAGCAGTACTTATATCATACCACTAGGAGTGCCATATGAGAGTGGTACCCTTAGGAAAAAAATTAAAAAGTAAATTAATTATTGAGAGAGTGTTTACACTCTCTTCTTGAAAATAAGGAAACATAAATAAGGAAACATCATTTAATGAGATGTTTTCTTGAAAATAAGGAAACATAAATAAATTAATAAAGCTGTCATTTTACAACTCACCACTTTCCAAGATAATAATAATTATTTCAATTTTCTAGGAAAATTTAACATATTCAAAATTACCATCAATCCTCACAATAAGTGCATGAGTTTAGTGACATAACCCATCAACAACAACAAAGAAATGACAATTTACACGAACAAAATAACCCATCAAAATACAAACTTGACAGTTCCAATAGATTAAAACCCACGTCGCCATTACATCACCATTTTGTACGATATTCCATCAATTCCATCAATCATCATCCGTCTCTTCGTCATCATCGTTCTTCATTTTGCCTGTACGTAAAGAGTTTTTCATCAACTTTGGACATATTCCATCAACCAGAACAGATATCATACAACATTTTATTCCATCAAATTTGGACATATTCCATCAACCAGAACAGATATCATACAACATTTTATTCCATCGAGAAACAGTTTCACATAAGTAACATGATTACCATCAATTCAATCACCATATGTACGATATTCCATCAACAACAACAGACTAAAAATAAGTGCAGGAGTTTAGTGATATAACCCATCAACTTTGGACATATTCCATCAACTTTGGATATATTCCATCAACCAGAACAGATATTATACAACATTTTATTCCATCAAATTTGGACATATTCCATCAACCAGAACAGATATTATACAACAATTTATTCCATCGAGAAACAGTTTCACATAAGTAATATGATTACCATCAATTCCATCACCATATGTACGATATTCCATCACAAATTGTGATATTCCATCAACAACAACAGACTAAAAATAAGTGCAAGAGTTTAGTGATATAACCCATCAACTTTGGACATATTCCATCAACCAGAACAGATATTATACAACATTTTATTCCATCAAATTTGGACATATTCCATCAACCAGAACATATATCATACAACATTTTATTCCATTCAAGTGATATAACCCATCAACTTTGGACATATTCCATCAACCAGAACAGATATCATACAACATTTTATTCCATCAAATTTGGACATATTCCATCAATCAGAACAGATATCATACAACATTTTATTTCATCGAGAAACAGTTTCACATAAGTAACATGATTACCATCAATTCAATCACTATATGTATGATATTCCATCACAAATTGTGATATTCCATCAACAACAACAGACTAAAAATAAGTGCAGGAGTTTAGTGATATAACCCATCAACTTTGGACATATTCCATCAACCAGAACAGATATCATACAACATTTTATTCCATCAAATTTGGACATATTCCATCAACCAGAACAGATATCATACAACATTTTATTCCATCGAGAAACAGTTTCGCATAAAAATTCAAAGTTACCAAATTATTCTCTAGGTTCAGAGAATGACCAATCCCTTTGAAAAGTATCGGTGCCTGTTTCATGTGACAAAGAAAATATCATAACTATGATTATCATAATTGTTTTGATAAAAAAAAAAAGCTGATGAGATTAAAGTTCTACAGCATAACAATGCCCAGAATAGCTAAGCTTGAAGGAAAAAACAGGACCACAGAAACCAACTTCTAAGATAAAGTGATCATCAATGTCAGGAAAAAAGCTGATAAACTGACTAATATACAACTTCAAAATATAAGTTAAAACTAACCGTGATCTTTTCCTTTCCCAAGATAACTTCAGATTTAATAAGGTCATCAGCAGCAATCAATGTATGATCTCCTTCAGTTTCTGAGACAGAATCAACGAAGTCTAAAACCTGCGCCAAATCCAACGACCCTCCAAATCCTAATTCCACGCAAAAACATTTTCATCAACCCGGCGAAAAATACAATTATATGCCGAACTCTTACAGATTTATAATGTTTAACTATTACTTACGCTTAGCTGTTGGAGCGAAGATAATCAAGCCATCATACAAATACTGGCCGTAGCGCTGAAGGGCCAACTTCGGGTCATCGGAAAGCTTAAAATCGAGGTCAAAACCTCGGCTTTGAAGAGAATTGAAGAAAATGGAGTGAGAGGATTTCAGTGACAAATCTGTTGAGCCATTGGAGCTGCTACAATGAAGCTTTCTTAGCCTTTATTAAAGTCCAATGTTGTGTTGTAATTGTTGCAACCACATTGTGACAAATCTGTGAATTACTAAGGCAATAATGGACTGAGTTCATGAGGATTGTCTGGACAAAATCTCAGCAAGAAGCCGATGAATAAACTGAAGTGCCAAAATGAGAAGGAAGTGTACTGTTGGCACATCAGATCAAAGGCTACACAGATCAGATCAAGTTACGCGCACATCAGATCAAGTTACGCGCACATCAGATCAAAGGCTGCACAGACAAGTTACGCGCACATCAGATCAAAGGCTGCACAGACAAGTTACGCGCATATCAGATCAAAGGCTGCACAGATCAGATCAAGTTACGCGCACAGCAGATCAAAGGCTGCACAGACAAGTTACGCGCACATCAGATCAAAGGCCACACAGATCAGATCAAGGGAAGTGAAGATCAGATCAAATGCAGTGCGCATCAGATCAAAGGATGCACACATCAGATCACATGCAGCACAAATCAGATCAAAGGAAGTGAAGATCAGATCAAATGCAGTGCGCATCAGATCAAAGGATACACATATCAGATCACATGCAGCACAAATCAGATCAACGGAAGTAAAGATCAGATCAAATTCTCAAGGGATTGCTCAGCAGCTTAGTTTCACAGAAGCAAGGCAAGTCAGCAACAAAACATATTTGCAGCAGAAGAGAACAACTCAAGGCTGGAGAGCTAGAGCAGACACCTAAGAAGCTGAAGTCAAGGACGGCTAGTGAATCACACCTCAAACGCGCGACTCTAAAAGTCTCCCAAAGATTCAGAAGACGCAGGAGCATCATGTTGAAGTATCTAGCAATCCGGTGAGCGAGCAGAAATACAAAAGAATCAAGAAGTGCCGATCAGAAGAACTGCAGGAGCTACATGGATGGTTCTGAGTTGCTGGACAGAACGTTGTGACATGAAGCTAACATCAGATCAACCGGAGGCTAACATCAGATCAACTGCAAGCTAACATCAGATCAACCGGAGGCTAACATCAGATCAACTGCAAGCTAACATCAGATCAACCGAAGGCTAACATCAGATCAACTGCAAGCTAACATCAGATCAACCGAAGGCTAACATCAGATCAACTGCATGCTAACATCAGATCAACCGAAGCGTGACATCAGATCAAATGCCGGGCACATCAGATCAGCTATAAGCTAAGATCAGATCACTTCTGCTGTTTCAACATATCTAAGACAAGCTACTCGAGAAAGTCTGAAGGAGTACAGTCAACAATATGACATGGCAAGCAAGTTGCAACTTAAAAAGGTTGAAAATGGATTATATGAATCTTGAGCCGCCTTCCGTGTAAGATATGCTGACACACCGCACGTAGGGCACAGTTTTTCTTCTGGGAAAAGAAACGGGCAGATGAGTAGGTGTGGTAGGCACAACAACTGCAGAATGCAGGATAAACCACATTGGGAGGAAAAACCCAAAGAGAGAGAAGGCACGAAAAGAAAGAAAAAGAGAGAGAGAGGAGCAGCAGCCAAGGTGAGTGCTGAACAGAACGAAACCGAGAAAAGGGAGGAGAAAAAGAGTGAGAGCAGAAAAAGATGATATGAGAAACACAAGAGAGAAAGAAACAGTCTGCTGCACAAGGAGAAGCTGAAGCGCTGGAGAGGCAGAAGTCAAGGAGAAGAAGAAGCTGAGGAGGAGCAGAATCGGGAGAACTGACCCTGAGATTGCAGCTTCAGGTGGTAAGCCTAGAACACTATCAAACGTCTTTCATTAAGTGATTTTGAAAGATATTTGTGTAGAAAAGGCAGCACAACAGAGATTTACATGTTATTGTTTTAGTTGATGAACTTGTAGAGGTAGTGAACCTCAATGTGTTGAGCAGTGAGCTCTTGTTTATGTTGCTTATGGTCAGTGAGGCCAGAGCTGAATGATTCTGTGATAGTGAAGATTGACAGGAGTGAATCTGTCCGTGGATGTAGATCATTTGATCGAACCACGTAAAAATCCCCCTTGCACATTTACTGCTTTGAGTGTGTCTTGACTGGTGTGGTATTATCAAACTGTAAGCTTGAACAGGAGTGTCATGGTTGTGTAAGTAAACCCTCCTTGAGTGATTGAATTGATCTGATGTCTTCCTTGGTTGATCTGATGTCTTCCTTGGTTGATCTGATCTGCCAACAGTCCATCTAAGCCAAAACATGAGTTCAACAATAAGCTCTAACTGAGCTAACATTTGAGAGGGAATCCTTTAGTTGAAAGAAAAATTGATAGAGTGTTGATTCACCCCCCCCTCTCAACACTTGACACGATCCAACAATTGGTATCAGAGCTAGGTTTGCTTTTGTCAAGTGATTGTTGAAACTTAAAACCAGCAGTAGAAATGGAGAATCAAGCAACAACTGTTAAGGGAGTTCCTTATTTCAGTGGCCAAAATTTCCAGTTATGGAAAAAGAGAATGAGTGCTTATCTCTTAGCACAAGGTCTACAAGTACAAAGAGTAGTCTTGCATGGATTTACACCAACCGTAGATGAGGAGAATCCTACAGCTGCAGAAATTAGAAACTTAGAAGCTGATGGAAAGGCAAGGAATGCTCTATATGCAGCTCTGTCAGAAAAAGAGAACTTTAAAGTTATAGACTGTGTTACTGCTCATGAAATATGGATTAAACTGATTAATATTCATGAGGGAGACATCAAGGTTAAGGAGGCAAAATTGCAGGTTCTTAGAAGTAAGTTTGAAGGTCTTAAGATGGGAGAAGGTGAAAACATTGAGGACTTTCTAAACAGAGTTGTTGAATTAGTTAGCTCAATGAGGGGTCTGGGTGAGAGTGTTGGAGATTCCAATATAGTTAAAAAGGTTCTTAGATCCCTACCAGCAAGATATGATTCTAAGGTCTCTGCTATAGAGGAGAGGGACCTAGATAGAGTGACATTAGATGAGCTGCAAAGCACCCTTGTAGCATATGAAATGAGGATTTCAAATTCAAAGGAGGAGATGGCATTTAAAACAAAACACTCAAGGAAGCTAAAGGAGGAAAGCAGTGAAGATGAAGCAGCAGACAGTGATCTTGAAAGAATGATGGTGCTGATTTCAAGGAGTTTTAGAGGCCAGACTGGAAAGTACAAGGGAAAGTTGCCCTTAAAATGCTTCAATTGTGGCAAAATAGGCCACTTTGCAAGCAAGTGCTTCATGAAGAACAAGAGAACAGAAGATGAGGAAGCTGACAAGCCATCAGACAGGTGGCCTGAGCAGAAAGGAAAGAAGAAGATGAGCTTCAAATCAAGAAAAGGGAAAGCTTACAGAAAACGGAGCTACCTGAGCAAGAAGAAAAATGATAGCTCTGAGGAGGATGAAGAGACTGATGTCTCAGACAGTGAAGATGAGTCTGAAGCTGAAGAGGAGACTCTCATGGTGATGAAATCTTCAACTGTTTCATTGAAGGAGGATGCTGAACTAGAGAACCAATCAGCTGATGATGAAGAAGTGGATCTAGAGGAAGAACTGAAGTTTGCATACAACAAGATAGAGGAGCAGAAGAGATTGCACAAGAAGACAATGAAGACAATGAAGGAGATGGAAAAGGTCATCTTGAGCAGTCAAGAAGAAAACTCAATACTGGAGAATAGAGTAACTGAATTGGAGCAGGAACTGATTCTCATGCAAAATGAAGCTGAGGTTCACAAAAATTGTACAAGAGAAAAGATGGAACTTCAAAAGACATGTGAAACCTTGGTAGAAAAGCTAGATGCCACCACTGCCGAACTAGAGGATGCAACAAGAAAGATAGAAGATCTGCTGTCTCAACAAACTGTGTTCAAAGCTGAAGAAATGACTGATGGAACTACTGTAGAATCAAAATTGAAAGGAAAGCTGGAGTTTCAGTCAAGCAAAACTGAGCCTGGTGAATTCTCAAGGAGCAAAGAAGTGGCTGCAAAAACTGAAGAAGCCACAAGGAAGTTAGATGAGTGCCTCAGCAAGCAGAGATCTTATTCAGAAGGGAAGAAAGGTCTTGGTTATGAAGGAAATCAAAAATTAGAAGGACAACCAGCTGCAACAACCAAGAAGACTGTTACCTTTGTCAAAGAAGGTTCAATTTGTGTTGCTGGTGTAAAGGCAGGAACTAGTTTTGTTGATGCTAAGAAGATGGAAATTTCTAATGGATCAAGAAAGTCTACTGAGCAAAATGAAAGATTGCACGAGCTGAGGGGGAGACAATCTATGTATCAAAGAAGCCTGCTCAAAAGTAGAAGGCTGATTGCTGGAGTATGTTTCACCTGTGGAGAATCAGGTCACTATGCAGCAAATTGCTGGAGGAAGGCATTCTGGAGATTTGGAGGAAGAACAATGCAGTCAAGAGGATGGAATAGAAAAGAGTATTATCATCAAAGAAGCCTAAGTACTTCAAGAAGGATCCCTGAAGCTGAAATCAGAAAAGGCCATATCATACAACCTGGAGAAGTGTATCAGAAATTGAATGTCTGGTGCAGATGCAGATTGCCAAATAAGAGAAGCAAGTGGTTTGAAGGAGTGAATAGCAGGAGAGCCCAGCCACTGCAACAAGCTACAAATAGAAGAAACTTTGCAGCAGAAACAAGAAGAAACCAAGCAGATTACACAAGAAGAAATCAGTCTCTAATGCAGCCACTTAATCTGAGAAACAGATTTCAAATTTTTGAAGGGTTAGAAGAGAATGATCACTGGAGCTGCAGCAGGAGCAATCAAAGATTGAATGAACAGCAAGGCATACCAGCAGCAAGAAAAATTTGGAGGAAGAAGCACAGATTTGAAGAAGCTTGCATTGCTGAAGTTGCACTTAAAACAAAAGCTAAGGAAGCCCAATGGATCATTGACAGTGGGTGCACAAGCCATATGACTGGAGACAAAACTCTACTGAGAAACACAAAAGAAGTTGAAAGAGGGTTTGTCAAGTTTGCAGATAAGAGTGGGTTAAAGATCAAGGCTGTTGGAGAAGCCACCATTGGATCAGAAAAGTTCAAATCTAAGGAGGTGCTGTTTGTAGAAGGGCTGAAGTACAACTTGCTGAGTGTAAGACAACTGTGTGACAATGGTTTCAAAGTAGATTTCTCAAAAAATGGCTGTTTCATCAAAGACTGCAAGACTGGAGAAATCATGGCCAAAGGAATAAGAGACAACAAGGATTTATACCTCATAGATGTGAAGGAAAAGTTGTGCATGCTAAGCAAAATGGATGAAAATACTCTTTGGCATTGCAGGCTTGGACATTTAAATCAAAAGAGCATGAGAAGCCTGGTGAAGTGCAATGCAGTGTTAAACCTCCCTGTACTAAAGAGGGACAACAGCACTTGTGACTCATGCCAAAAAGGGAAATTTGCAAAGCTTTCTCACAAGTCCAAGGAGCATAGAACCTCTAAGCCATTGGAGCTAGTTCACACTGATGTATGTGGACCAATGAAAAGAAAAGGTACAGGTAAAGAGATGTATTTCATTCTTTTTGTGGATGACTTCACTAGGATGATGTGCATCATGCACATGAAGCAAAAGAGTGAAGCCTTCAACTGCTTCAAAAGATTTCAGAAACTGGCAGAAAACCAGCATGGAAGGAAGATCAAAGTTTTGAGATCAGATAATGGAGGAGAGTTTACCTCACAGGAATTTGAAGAATACGTGGAGGAAATGGGAATCAAACATCAAGTCTCAAGTCCTCACACTCCCCAGCAAAATGGAGTTGTAGAGAGGAAAAATAGAAGTGTGATTGAGATGGCAAGAACTATGCTGTTGGAGCACAATACTCCAAAGCACTTCTGGAAGGAAGCCACAATGGCAGCTGTGCATGTACAAAATAGAACCATGTTGAGGCCAAACACTGAAAAGACACCATATGAACTTTGGTATGGTCACAAGCCAAATGTGAAGTATTTTAGAGTTTTTGGCAGCAAATGCTTCATCAAGAACAAGGAGCAAAGCCTTGGAAAATTTGAAGAGAGGGCTGATGAGGGCATTTTCCTTGGTTACTCAAATAAGAGCAAGGCTTACAAGGTTTATAACAAGAGGCTGGATAAGATTATGGAAAGCTATGATGTGAAAGTGGTTGAGGAAGTCAAGATGAAAGCCACTGATCCTGAAAATTTTCTGGATCACTTAGATGACTTAGAGAGCCAAGATGAGGCAGACCTGGAGCTGAAATCAGCTACTGAGGAGACTGATGCAGAAGGATCAGAGACAGAAGTTACAGAAGGCCAGGAAAAAGCAAAAAGAAAGTACAACAAGAGAATTGACAAGATGCCTATCATTGGAGACCCCAAAGCTCCAGTAAGAACAAGAAGGCAACTGAAAAGTATGGTTGCAACTGCCCTACTGTCTCAAGTTGAGCCAAGGTCAATAGAGGAAGCCCTGGAGGACCAGTCATGGCTGCAAGCCATGAATGAAGAGCTGGACCAAATTGAGAAAAACCAAACTTGGGAGCTCGTGGATAGGCCAGCAAACAAGAATGTGATAGGCACAAAATGGGTGTTCAGGAACAAGTTGAATGAGGAAGGAAAGGTTGTAAAGAATAAGGCAAGGCTTGTGTGCAAAGGATACTCTCAAATTGAAGGAGTAGATGTGGATGAAACCTTTGCCCCAGTAGCAAGGCTTGAAGCCATAAGAATGTTTTTGGCAGTGGCTTCAGCAAGGAGTTACAAGGTCTTCCAAATGGATGTTAAATCTGCCTTCTTGAATGGAAATCTGGAGGAAGAAGTGTACATTGAGCAACCAGATGGTTTTCTAGTTTGTGAAGATGAAAACAAGGTGTGCAGGCTCAAAAAGGCACTGTATGGATTAAAACAAGCCCCAAGAGCATGGTACTCAAGGCTGGACAGCTACCTGAAGAATCTGAATTTCAGAAAAAGTTGCATAAATAGCAATTTATATGTTCTTGATGGAAAGGGTGGACAGTTAATAGCCATAGTCTATGTTGATGACATAATATTTGGAGGAGATAAGGAGCAGCTGTGCCATGAATTTGCTAGAAAGATGCAAGAAGAGTTTGAAATGTCCATGATAGGAGAGCTCTCATTTTTCCTTGGACTGCAGATTCATCAAAAAGCAACTGGAATTTTTATCTCTCAAACCAAGTATACCAAAGAAGTGCTGAAGAAATTTGGTATGACTGATGCTAAGCCAATGTCTACACCCATGGCAACTAACTGCAAGCTGAGCAAGGATGAAAAAGGAGCTGAAGCTGATCAAAGTCTATACAGAAGCATGATAGGAAGCTTATTGTACTTAACAGCAACAAGGCCTGATATTACCTTTGCTGTCTGCCAAGCTGCTAGATACCAGGCAAATCCAAAGAGTTCTCATATGATTGCACTAAAGAGGGTGCTAAGATATTTGCAAGGGACAGTAGATTATGGTCTGTGGTATGCAAGGAAAGGAAGCTTGGGATTAAGAAGCTTCACTGATGCTGATTGGGCAGGAAATGTTGATGACAGGAGATCCACTTCAGGAGGAGTATTCTTTCTTGGAAATAGATGTGTGAGCTGGTTAAGCAAGAAGCAAGAAAGTATAGCCTTAAGCACTGCTGAAGCTGAGTACATAGCAGCAACCAAGGCATGCACTCAAGCTATATGGATGAGATCTGAACTGCAAAATCTTAAAGAAGAAGTTCTCTTGCCACTGATAATTCTTTGTGACAACAAAAGTGCCATTGATTTGTCAAAGAATTCAGTCCAGCACTCGAGAGCCAAACATATAGAAATCAAGTATCACTTCATAAAGGACAAGGTTGAGAAAGGAGAAATTATGCTAGAGTATGTTCCCACAGCTAAACAAATAGCTGATGTAATGACAAAGCCTCTTCCAGCCGAGGTGTTTGAAACTTTGAGGATGCAAATGGGAGTGCAGTCCTCCTTCTCATGCTGAATCAGTTGAGCATCCCCAAATCCCTTTGAAATTGGTTGTCAAAGGGGGAGAGATAGCCGCAGCAGGCCGGCCAGACGCAGCAGTATTGTCCTTGGGAGAGAAGGACGTTGGAAAAGCTCTATGCAGGGGGAGCTTACTATGTAGAAGAATAAGGTTCAGGGGGAGCTGGTTCAGGGGGAATAAGGTTCAGGGGGAGCTTAGCACTGAGTTGACTGATTGGCTGCAAATGTGGTTGCCAACAATTCCAAAGGGGGAGATTGTTGAGCCATTGGAGCTGCTACAATGAAGCTTTCTTAGCCTTTATTAAAGTCCAATGTTGTGTTGTAATTGTTGCAACCACATTGTGACAAATCTGTGAATTACTAAGGCAATAATGGACTGAGTTCATGAGGATTGTCTGGACAAAATCTCAGCAAGAAGCCGATGAATAAACTGAAGTGCCAAAATGAGAAGGAAGTGTACTGTTGGCACATCAGATCAAAGGCTACACAGATCAGATCAAGTTACGCGCACATCAGATCAAGTTACGCGCACATCAGATCAAAGGCTGCACAGACAAGTTACGCGCACATCAGATCAAAGGCTGCACAGACAAGTTACGCGCATATCAGATCAAAGGCTGCACAGATCAGATCAAGTTACGCGCACAGCAGATCAAAGGCTGCACAGACAAGTTACGCGCACATCAGATCAAAGGCCACACAGATCAGATCAAGGGAAGTGAAGATCAGATCAAATGCAGTGCGCATCAGATCAAAGGATGCACACATCAGATCACATGCAGCACAAATCAGATCAAAGGAAGTGAAGATCAGATCAAATGCAGTGCGCATCAGATCAAAGGATACACATATCAGATCACATGCAGCACAAATCAGATCAACGGAAGTAAAGATCAGATCAAATTCTCAAGGGATTGCTCAGCAGCTTAGTTTCACAGAAGCAAGGCAAGTCAGCAACAAAACATATTTGCAGCAGAAGAGAACAACTCAAGGCTGGAGAGCTAGAGCAAACACCTAAGAAGCTGAAGTCAAGGACGGCTAGTGAATCACACCTCAAACGCGCGACTCTAAAAGTCTCCCAAAGATTCAGAAGACGCAGGAGCATCATGTTGAAGTATCTAGCAATCCGGTGAGCGAGCAGAAATACAAAAGAATCAAGAAGTGCCGATCAGAAGAACTGCAGGAGCTACATGGATGGTTCTGAGTTGCTGGACAGAACGTTGTGACATGAAGCTAACATCAGATCAACCGGAGGCTAACATCAGATCAACTGCAAGCTAACATCAGATCAACTGGAGGCTAACATCAGATCAACTGCAAGCTAACATCAGATCAACCGAAGGCTAACATCAGATCAACTGCAAGCTAACATCAGATCAACCGAAGGCTAACATCAGATCAACTGCATGCTAACATCAGATCAACCGAAGCGTGACATCAGATCAAATGCCGGGCACATCAGATCAGCTATAAGCTAAGATCAGATCACTTCTGCTGTTTCAACATATCTAAGACAAGCTACTCGAGAAAGTCTGAAGGAGTACAGTCAACAATATGACATGGCAAGCAAGTTGCAACTTAAAAAGGTTGAAAATGGATTATATGAATCTTGAGCCGCCTTCCGTGTAAGATATGCTGACACACCGCACGTAGGGCACAGTTTTTCTTCTGGGAAAAGAAACGGGCAGATGAGTAGGTGTGGTAGGCACAACAACTGCAGAATGCAGGATAAACCACATTGGGAGGAAAAACCCAAAGAGAGAGAAGGCACGAAAAGAAAGAAAAAGAGAGAGAGAGGAGCAGCAGCCAAGGTGAGTGCTGAACAGAACGAAACCGAGAAAAGGGAGGAGAAAAAGAGTGAGAGCAGAAAAAGATGATATGAGAAACACAAGAGAGAAAGAAACAGTCTGCTGCACAAGGAGAAGCTGAAGCGCTGGAGAGGCAGAAGTCAAGGAGAAGAAGAAGCTGAGGAGGAGCAGAATCGGGAGAACTGACCCTGAGATTGCAGCTTCAGGTGGTAAGCCTAGAACACTATCAAACGTCTTTCATTAAGTGATTTTGAAAGATATTTGTGTAGAAAAGGCAGCACAACAGAGATTTACATGTTATTGTTTTAGTTGATGAACTTGTAGAGGTAGTGAACCTCAATGTGTTGAGCAGTGAGCTCTTGTTTATGTTGCTTATGGTCAGTGAGGCCAGAGCTGAATGATTCTGTGATAGTGAAGATTGACAGGAGTGAATCTGTCCGTGGATGTAGATCATTTGATCGAACCACGTAAAAATCCCCCTTGCACATTTACTGCTTTGAGTGTGTCTTGACTGGTGTGGTATTATCAAACTGTAAGCTTGAACAGGAGTGTCATGGTTGTGTAAGTAAACCCTCCTTGAGTGATTGAATTGATCTGATGTCTTCCTTGGTTGATCTGATGTCTTCCTTGGTTGATCTGATCTGCCAACAGTCCATCTAAGCCAAAACATGAGTTCAACAATAAGCTCTAACTGAGCTAACATTTGAGAGGGAATCCTTTAGTTGAAAGAAAAATTGATAGAGTGTTGATTCACCCCCCCCTCTCAACACTTGACACGATCCAACAAAATCATCGAGCAAGACTAAAATGCGCCGATCGGTGGGATTTTCGGGAGAGAAAGAGTGTGATGAGATCGAAAACAAAGCGATCGAAGAGAAGGAAACGAGTAAAAGCAAAAGTAAGAGATTTCTCATGGTGATGGTTCTAGGGTTTTAGGGATCCACTGCCAATATTCCGTCGTCGGCAAGATCGATGTATTGAGATTTGAGGTTTCTGAGGACGAAGAACCCGGCGAGAGTGGCAGAGAGGAAGAAAGAGAATGCTGGCTAGGGTTTAGTGCAATGAATGTGGGACAATTTTCAAGGCAAAAAAAAAGGGCTGGAGAAGGAAGAAAGAGAATAAATGATGCAACATTAATTAATGGAGCAATTTTCAAAAAAGATTGAGGGTTTTGCAAACATAGTCTAGGCACGTGAGTAAGAATAGAAGAGGAAAAGTAGGGAGCATCATTTAATGAAATGTTTTGTATACAAAATTCACTAGTTGTACCATGCTCATAGTACGCATAGGTGTACTATAGAAATTGCCAATTAAGAGCTCCACTGATTTGTTTGAACTTGAGTTACGTAAAATGTTGAAATATATACGTGCATCGGTCTGCGACTAAACAATTAAATAGCAACATCTTGGAATTATTTTAAGTTTCACTCCATCAGTCTCAAATTAATAGACCTTTTAGGAGTTAAAAGTTATCTCTTATTAATTGTCACTTTATCATTATCAAGATAATTTTTCTATTTTTTCATGTTTTACCCTTCCTCACATTCTCAAAATTTGTGAGTGTATTGAATTCTACCACCAAACTACTATTTCGTTAGTAATTTTCTCTCCAAGTTCGGGTAAAAGAGAAAAACTTACTAGACTAAATCATTAATTACTACTTTTCCTTGATAACAGTGAAATCTCTAAAACGTCTATTAATTTGAGACTGAGGGAATAACATGGAAACTTAAACTATAGTGAAACTTCTACGAATACATAATGTTGGGACTTGGAAATTTTATTAATCTGGGGAGTTATTAATTATAATTTCAGTTCTTATATCATAGAACTAGTAGTATTAATGAGGGTGTACACCTAGTTGGTTTTTTGAAAAAAAATCGGGTTATTTGGACAAAAATCGGGTTTATTTCAAAAAGACATAAAAGGAGATGGGCCAGGTGCATTTAATGCGTATTAAATGCGCATGTCCCCAGCTGTCCTCAACTTCTCTCTCCCTCTCACTTCTCACGCGCCTCATTTGTTTGAATTTCCACGCCACTTTACAGCAACTTTGATGTAAAGTTGCAGTTTACATTATGTAAATTGACAGTTTACACAAACAAGCAATACTGATCTCTTTGTGTAAAGTACTATTTGTTTGTGTAAACTGATAGTTTACATAAACAATGATGTAAACTGCCAGTAAAGTTGCAGTTTACTTTATATCAAAGTTTGTGTAAACTGGCGTGGAAATTCAACTTTAATGGCAGTTTACATAAAAAATGATGTAAAGTCGCGTTGTATTGGTGTAAAGTGGCGAGTTCACACCAACCAAAATTTATTTTCACCAAAAAATCAGTAGTTTACATCACCGAACAGTACTTTACACCAACATTAAGGACTTTACACAAACAACTAGCATTTTACACCAACGAATCAGAACGAAATTTTTACACTATCCAAAACTACTTTAAAGCAGAAAATAGTTTTTTATACCAAGGAACAACATTTTAACCAAATAATCAGTAGTTTACATCACTGAACAGTACTTTACACCAACATTCAGCATTTTACATAAACAACTAGCACTTTATAACAACGAACATAATTGTTTATGTAAACTAACAGTTTACACGAACAAACTGTACTTTACACAAGTGAGATCAGTGCTGATCTCATTGTGTAAAGTACTGTTTGTTTATGTAAACTATCAGTTTACATAAACAATGATGTAATCTGGAACTGTACATCAAATTAGATGTAAACTGACAGCTTACACCAAAATAACAGTACGATCATTTTATGCCAACAACATGCATTTTACACGAACAAAACTAACAGTTTACATCATTGTTTATGTAAACTAACAGTTTACACAAGCAAACAGTACTTTACATATTACATAAGTGAGATCAGTACTGATCTCTTTGTGTAAAGTACTGTTTGTTTGTGTAAACTGTCAGTTTACATAAATAATGATGTAAACTGGAACTTTACATCAAATTAGATGTAAACTGACAGTTTACACAAACATAACAGTACGATCATTTTATGCCAACAATAAGCATTTTACACGAACAAAACTAACATGTTACATCGTTGTTCATGTAAACTGACAGTTTACATTAACAAACAGTACTTTACACAGTTAATAACATTTTGACCAAAGAATCAGTAGTTTACATCAGCGAACAATACTTTACACCAATATTCAGCACTTTACGTAAACAACTAGCACTTTACACCAACGAATCAGAATGAAATTTTTACACTAACAAAGACAACTTTAAACCAAATAACATTTTTAACAAAGAATCAGCAGTTTACATCAGCGAACAGTACTTTACATAAACAACTAGCACTTTACACCAACGAATCAGAACGAAATTTTTACACTAGCAAAGACAACTTTAAACCAAAAAACCGTATTTTACACCAAGGAACAGCATTTTGACCAAAGAATCAGTAGTTTACATCAGCGAGCAGTACTTTACACAAACATTCAGCACTTTACATAAACAACTAGCACTTTACACAACGAATCATAATGATGATTTTACACTAACAAAGATCACTTTAAACCAGAAAAGAGTATTTTACATAAAGGACAAGCATTTTGACCAAAGAATTAGTAGTTTACATCAGTGAACAATACTTTACACCAACATTCAACACTTTTCACAACAACTAGCACTTTACACCAACGAATCAGAACGAAATTTGTACACTAACAAAGGCAACTTTAAACCAGAAAATATTAATTTACACCAAGAAACTATATTTTTAACAAAGAATCAGTAGTTTACATCAGTGAGTAGTACTTTACACAAACATTCAACACTTTACATAAACAACTAGCACTTTACACCAACGAATCAGAACGAAATTTTTACACTAACAAAGACCACTTTAAACCAGAAAACAGTATTTTACACCAAGAAACATCATTCTGACCAAAGAATCAGTAGTTTACATAAGCGAACAGTACTTTACACAAACATTCAGCACTTTATATAAACAACTAGCACTTTACACCAACGAATCAGAACGAAATTTTTACACTAACAAAGACAATTTTAAACTAGAAAACATTATTTTACATAAAGGAACAACATTTTGACCAAAGAATCAGTAGTTTACATTAGCGAACAGTACTTTACACAAACATTCAGCACTTTACATAAACAACTAACACTTTACACCAACGAATCAGAACAATGATTTTACACTAACAAAGACCACTTTAAACCAGAAAATAGTATTTTACACCAAGGAACAACATTTTTACCAAAGAATTAGTAGTTTACATCAACCAGCAGTACTTTACACCAACAAATCAGCATTTTACACAAACAAGTATTTTACAAATGAACAGTAGTTTATACCAAGGATCAAGATTTTATACCATAGATGCTTCAGTCCCGCGAGAGACGACTGCGACTCATTCACAGAAGGGCCGGAGCCACCTCTCGATGGGCTGAAGCATCTGGGCATTTTACACCAACAGTCTACACCAATAAACAAACAACAAAAACATACGATTTTACATAAAAAAAACATACCTTTTTGCCAAAACTCTAGTTTTCCTTTCATCTTCGTGGGATGAAAACACAACCAAACGAATCCCCTACCTCAGATCTATAAAACCCTAGTTTAATTTCATCTTCGTAGCTGATTTTTGATTCTCTGAAACTCAAGAAATGACAAAATGGTAGAAAATTGTATGGGTTTTTAAGCTTGAGAAGTGGGGAGTATTTTGACGGTGAGATATCTTCAAAAATCTTCATGGAATGGCTGGAATCGACGCGAGAGAAGAAATAAAAGAGGCTGGTGAAGGAGAAGATGAGAGAGAGGCTGAAAGGATTAGGTTTTGAGGAGAGAGAGAGGTGGATGGTATATATAATAGGCGTGTGCATCTCAATACATGCAGCTTTCCTAATTTTTGGCTCCATTTTTTCTTTTCTTTTAGGGTAAGTGTACACTCGCATATATACTACTAGTCATACAATATAATTTACCATAGTGATATATACTTGTTGAAATATAAATCTGAAATTTTAAAAAAGTTGGAAAAATATAAAAGTGAAGTTGAAAATGAATTTGATAAAAGTATTAAAATATTTCAATATGATCGAGATGCGAACCTCCCTCCTCCCAAATGGGAGTGGCGGAATCTCCTAAGGGGAAGGGGCCAGTTTAAAAATTTGTATCTCCTTCACCTACCATGTGCAATTTTTTTGTAGTTTCTAAAGATATCTCTCATGCCCGTGAACAAGTTTTAGTGCTAGTCAAATTTAGGGAACACTTATTATTGATGAATACTAAAATTCCTGATAACTCCTATATTGTTAAAACAGGCTTACAGAAACATGCTGGTGAGTGTCGAAGTAGTCATTCTACCCACACAAAATAATATTTATAAAACCTAATAAATAGAACAACTAAGTAGTATTTAAAAGGATCGTATCTAAAGGGACGACGGAATGCTTATTCGATTTCTTTTTTGGGTTTTCAAATTAAGAGTGATTAGAAACAACAAAGATTGGTTGTGATAACTAAACACTAACAAAACAAGCAACTAGGTAATGAAACCACAAGAAATATGAAGGCAGGATTTTCACTATTCTCTAGATTAAGAGGCCAATTTATGTCCAAATCATGAATTCGACAAGCAATTAACTAAAATAGAGCATGCCCATGCATTGGGTTAATTAACGTCCTCCTAGGGTAATCAATCCTAAGAATCTAGTTTATACCGCTCATAAGTCTAGTGAAATAGTATAGCCCAAGGTTCTATAACATACAATCCAAGCAAATTAGAGGATTAATCTAAAAATTACCAAATCAACCCCTTGGTTTGTTTTCCCAATTAATTCTAGGACTATGAATTTCATAATTACAACAAACCCACAAGAAAATGTAAACATTTATAAAAAGCCCATAATAATAGCATGCATAATTGAAGTCAATCACATGAATCACATAAAACAAACATAACCACCATGGAAACCACATGTATAAACATGAAAATAAGCAAAGCCCATAAGAAAGAAGACCATTTATTCCCAAGAAAATAAGGAAAAGAGTTAGTTTCTCTCCATTTTTGACCCGATACAAAGTAACCAATAATCCTACTCCAAGAATTCATGTAAAATCTAGTGGGTTGGTTAGATCCATAGGATCTACATGGGATTTTCACTTCCTCTATCACTTATAGGAGTGAAAATCCCTAATCTTATCTTAGAACCTCATGGTTCTAGGTGTAGAAGCCATTCTCTCCCTTGCATTCTCTCTAAGAAAGTGCTACTATGTGTTTCAAGAGTGTAGAGTATGTGTTTTCTTGGCCATTAAGCCTATACATATCAAGATTACATAAAGAGAAATGTCTAAAAGGCCCTAAATGAACATTTTAATCTATTAATTCTAAGGGCAAAGTCATCTTTTGGCATCTTCAGTAAGCAGGCCACAGAGGAGGCGTTGGCGCCTAACCGACGCCTAAGGCTTAGGGTATGACGAGGCGCTGGTGCCTGGTCGCCGCCTTAGTGGCACCTGAGAGAATTGAAGAGTAGGCGCTGGCACTTGACTAACGCCTGAGCGGCGCCTGATAGAGGGTACCGGGCGCTTGTGCCTGATAGAGTGCCTACTCGCACTCCTTTGGATTTCTTGACTTTCTTTCAAAGTTTTCTTTATTTCTTCATGATTTCTGCTCTTTTCTGCGCCAAAGACTTTGTGTATCGTTCTCAACTCCACGTCTATGCATTTCATTGTAAATCATGCAAAACCTGCCATAAGTACAATTTTAAGGCACAATTAAATTAAAAATCTGACAATAATAGGCTAAAATTGCATGATTTTAACTCCTAAAAAAATTTGAATTTCAGTCACATCATCCATCTTCTCTCATCCTAGAGATGCTACTGGGCTTGGGCCTCGAGCTTTGTAAATAGGTTTGGGCCTGTTGAGCCTCATGCTCGGTCTGCAACTTCATGGTTTCTTCAACCTTTCTTATTTTGAATCTTGTCATTGGACCAACTATGTCTACTAATGGATCTCTCTTGTAGAAATTAGAGTCTGCAGTAGGATTAGCTCCCTTAGAATTGCGCAAGGGGCTATTCTCCCTTGGGGCTTGCATGTGGCTTGGAGGGAGAGGGAAAAGTGGCTCTGGCTGCTTCTTCCTTTGGTGGAGGGTGGTCTATTATGATATCCTCATCAACTCCCTTAACGATTTATCCAGAACTAATCAATTTTGAAATTCATCAGAACTATTCTCTCAGAAAAGATGCCAATTTATTTTTTTTAATGTTGCATAGAAAACATGATTATCATTTTCTTACTTTTAAAAAATCTTGGGAAATTTTGGATTAAGGCCAGTAAAAATGTTAAAATTAATAAAAGGGGTATAACTTTTTTATTACTTGGATTAAGAGCAGTGAATTATTTTATTAAAAATATAAAATTAAAACATTTACAATATAACATAAATATCCTCATTTAGAGCTCCTCCAGTGTATTATTAAGCAAGAAGCTGAGAAACATCTTTTCTAACTACTAAACTCTCAACTTTTCCATCTTTCTCTTGTCCCTATGCCTCAGATATCGCCGTGGCCACCGCAGAAACTTTCAGAGTTATATTGGCAGCTGGAGGGACAGGCAGCTCATATCATCAACTGTAGCTAAAAACTTTGGACCTAGAAGCAGAAGTCCTCTTTGTCTGAACCCAAAGTGGAATGGAAAGCGTCATCGTTCCCTCTCCTGGCTACCCATTTAAATCATTTTGAGCAGCCCATATAGGTTGTCCAATACTCTCTTTGCATAATTTCTTCATCCTTCTATACCTTCTCACTAAATCCCTTTTCGAAAGCTTCCAAATCCTTCGAGAATTCAGCCCACACATAGTTATTGGCACCAATGGCTGTTGGAAGGAAGAGTTGGAAAAGGTGTGAATGAGAATATTTGGAAAAACGTCGGGCCTGATCAACCCGCGTTTTGATTCTCTTTAGTTTTTCAATTGAAGGATAATTATTAATTTGTTGGATAATTATCTGGTCTAATCCATTGAAGGATAATGATTAAGTTATTTTGAAAAACCATATTAATGGATTAAGATGGCAGATTAATGGATTAATATTGGTATTAATCATTTATTATCTGCACACTTATTTGAAAAACTGGTGAAGTCTATAAACACAAGTTTATAGAACGGCAGAAGATGACCTGTGGAAAAACTCTCATTCTCGAAAAATCCTTCTTCCCTTTCAGAAACTCTCTCGCAATTTCTTACCAAAATTTCCTTAAGCATCCAACCATTGTTCTAGTTTGTTGGTAAGGTGATTTTGTGCAAACCGACTTTACGATTTCCATTGTATCCTGGGAAATATTTTGCTCACGTAACCTCTTGCACATTCATAGAGGGAGCGAATCTGTTTTAAGGAAATTGTGTAATACACAAGCCTTGGAATTTTCCTACTAGCCATTCTCGGTTTATCTAAACAGGAGCCACGTCTACCAAAGAAGGGGCCACGTCTACCAAAGCAGTAGCTACGTCTACCAAAGCAGGAACAACGTCTAGCAACGACTACGTATACCACAACAGGGGCCACGTCTACTATAGCAGGGGCCACGTCTACTAAAGCAGGGGCTACGTCTGGCAGAGTAGGAACAACATTTTGCAAGGACCACGTCTACTGAGGCAATAACCACGTCTGTCAAAGCACGGACAACGTCTGTGAAAACAGGAACAACGTCCTGCACCGTCTACGTCTACAGAAGTAAGAACCACGTCCGTCAAAGCACGGACTACGTCTGGGAAAAATGAACCACGTCGAGCAACGTCACTTGAAAAGCAGACCACGTCTACGGAAGGAAGTACTACGTCTTGGAACATACAATCCTCGGAGGGTGAATAACAATCTTAAAACAGATTCGGCCTAATTTCTCAATGGCAAGTTCAAGCGATCACAACTCAAATTCCGAGGGTAATCATGCTGTCACTCCAAATATGGGAGGATCATGAAATGAGATTTAGAACGGATTGGATTGAGGATCTTTGATGGATATGATTACTAGAACGGAGAAATTGAATTTTTCTACAAAGGTATGTTTATCATATTTAAGTTGATATTGCTATACCTGATTATTTGTTTAAACATATGCATGACAATATGTTTGTCTGGCTTAGTGATATGTTTGTTATCAAACTTGGGGTTTGGTGAAATCATTGAGTTACATATTATGTTTGTTCTCTTTATTGAAAAATGATTATATATTTAGAGGCAGGATTCAAGTTTTCTGATTTAATCTCATGGCAGCAAGTTTAATTTATATTAATTTTGCTGCATTTCCACAAAAGTAAATCTGGATTAATTTGGGTTTTTAAATTGGAAAGAAAACTGAAATGGCTTTAATTGGAATAATTTAACTTGCTGGCAAAACCATTTTGAGGGGTTTGAATTAAAGCTTCAATTAAAAACGTTTTTCTTTGGGAAGATTAAAGCTAAAGCTTCAGGTTTGCATTTTGGAGGGTTATGACTTCAACCGGTTTGAATATTACAAAACCAATAAATTGATTGTTGGTTAAGGTTTTAATAATCCATCAATTGTCCATTTCAGTTGTTACTGTAAAAAATAATGGATTGTTAGTTGGGTTTTAATCCATCAGGTTTCCGTTTGAGTTATAATGTGTGAAACCGATGAATTATTTCTTTAGGTTTTAAAAACCTAGTCAAAACGTTTGGAAAAACTGAAGGCTTAAGAGGAGAATTAATTATGGAATTAATTCTAATCTATAACTTGAGCCTGTAAATAGTGGAGTCATTTATCCAAAAATCAGAAACTTAATGTGTGCATAATTAATAATAATATTAATTATATGATTAAATGTCTGCCTATAAATAATCCATGAGTGTTTCAAATGAGGCATGGAATTTTGAGATGTTATTATTTAATAACAATGTGGCTTTATTATGATTAAATCTTTAAATATCTGAATGTGTCAAAAATTAGGAAAAACTCTTCTTGTGGTATGAATGAGTTGAGATAGAACAACATTATGTTGATTCTTTGGTCTAAACCTCATGGTGGCAATGGACACAAAAAAATAGATAAATGATATTTGTTTCCTTCGAGAAATATTATGAGATTGAGAAATGATTAACGATGTGAGTGAAGTACCTTTTGGTGACTTCTTTGCACAATATAGACTTGTCTATAAAGTGCCTACACGTATTCATTTCAATGAAAATCTGTTCATTAAAAAGGGACGAGCAAGATATTTCCATTATGAGCTCAATATGAAGAGATTTTATGAGATCGAAGTTGACTGTCAATTCGATGTAAGAACTCATAAACTAGAAAGTGGTACAAGTAGGTGAGTGAGACACCAATTGGTGATTTCTTTACACAACATAGAGTTGTCTATGAAGTGTCTACCATATTACCTCTATATGAGATGAAAATCGCATAATGAAAGAAATGTCAAATATGATATTTCTTGAGTTTAACAAGACCTACCAAATGTGGGGGAGACGATTTCTTGTTAAACGAACTATTTTAAAGTAAGATACCTTTAAAATAAAAGGGACCACCTTATAAATACTTGCGAGTGTGGGGGTCGTCATATGAGGAGTGCAAAAGACATTCTAAATGTCTTGCAAGGTTAGTAACATTTGCTAAAGGCTATAAAGATTAATCCATCTGTGATGGATTGAATATTTATAATCTATGACACGAACGTGGTTGTGTAAATTTGGTTCAAAACGTTGAACGCAAACACAACGATGGGTCAAATGGAAAAGTCTAATGAGTTTATGACTTTCTAAGTTGGATCTTTTTAGAAGAATCCATGTGGAAAAAATGACTCTATATTAAAGAATCATAGTTGGGAGTTAATGGTTCTCCCATATATGATCAAAGGGAATAAGCAATAACTTGTTTGGATTACTTTGATAGAATTTTCTCCCGATGAGATAAATTGTATAACGAGTGATACTTGGTATCATACACTTATGAATTATGAAATATTCATCAATGATGGTTCTATATATTAAATCCTGTGTGGAATCTAGATGTTGAACCATGTGTGGAGCAAACCTGAGGGTTTCAAAGTATATATACCACAAATGAAGTCGAGAAATTGGTAAGGTCTCTTATTGTCTTGAATAAGACAAGAGATTACCAATAGATTTGAAATCAATGAGTTATAAAAATTTTAATGTGAAATAGACATAAGACTGCTTAGTCCTATATTGTCTATGGGTGAATAACATCCTCATTGATAGCAATGGAAATTGGTATGTGTCGCCGATAACATGATAAACTTGAAGTTTGACATGTTGAATTGCTGATTTGATTTTAGAGGATAAAATCGTATGAATAGCAAATGGTCGTGTTTGAGTCAATCTCATCACAGAGACAAAAATCTTGTAGAGTTTGAATGAAAATGACTCTGGAATTGAAGGAACACCATTAGATAACAGACTCCAATTATCCAAATCGTGGAGAGAGTATTTCTTAAGCAGAATACTCCAGAATCATAGGGAGTCTGATGTATCTAATGAGTTTATTGAGTTCATATACAAGTAAACCAGGAAATGAGCACTGGAATGCCATAATTATAGTACTAAGGTACTTAAGGTATACTTGTAGCTATGGACTGCATTATAGTAGATATCCATCTGTGCTAGAATGATACACAGATTCTAATTAGATATCTTCTATAAGATATTCGACTTGCATGAGTGGCTACGTGTTAACACTAGATGGTGCCGCCGTGTCTTGGAAATTCTCAAGAAAAACTATGATAGCTAGATCCACGATGAAATCTGAGTTTATAACTCTAGATAAATGGATAAAAGGCTGAATGGCTAAGCCATTTATTGGAGGATGTTCCAAAATGGGAAAACCTGTGATAGTCAGTTTGCGATAAGTAGGGCACAGAGTATAATGTATAATGGTAAATCGAGACATATTCGTCATCGACCCAATACCATTAGACAACTGCTCTCAACATGAGTTATCTCAATTGACTTTGTAACGTCAAAAGATAACATTGCGGATCCGCTAACCAAAGGGTTAAATAGAGAGACAGTTGAAAGATTGACGAAAGGAATGGGGATAAAAGCCTGTGAAGGATAAAAGGTTTTTCGAAGGAAAACCCAACCTAGTTGACTGGAGATCCCAAGATCTAGGTTCAAAGGGACAACCTAATCATAAGACCTAATATGGTCACTGTGGGGGCAACCTCAACTCATTCCTGTCAAGAAACAGTGACAATATGGGAAAGGCTAGCGTTTGTCGCTTTAATGACTCTTAAGAAAGTAACAGCAATTACGTCTCAATTTAAGAAGTCACCTATGTGAGAGAGAAGTGGGGCCGCTTCAAAGGAGAATTGAACAGGCTTAATTCTTTAGAAACTCTTGCAGAACCAGGACGTGTTCTTGGCCATAATGAACAAAACCATGAGAACAGAACGAATGGGAATGATTCCTGTGTAGGGTACGTGGGTCTTTACATGGAAAAGTCAGACAGTTCAAGGACATCACGTCTACTGGAGGGCTAGTAGAGCAAGCGTAGTCTATAAGGGGAAAGTTCAAAGGGTAACATCTACTTTCTCTATGCAGGGATCATTCATTGAACACTGACCAATCAATATCTCATTCATGTGGGGGATTGTTGGAAGGAAGAGTTGGAAAAGGTGTGAATGAGAATATTTGGAAAAACTTCGGGCCTGATCAACCCGCGTTTTGATTCTCTTTAGTTTTTCAATTGAAGGATAATTATTTATTTGTTGGATAATTATCTGGTCTAATCCATTGAAGGATAATGATTAAGTTATTTTGAAAAACCATATTAATGGATTAAGATGGCAGATTAATGGATTAATATTGGTATTAATCATTTATTTTCTGCACACTTATTTGAAAAACTGGTGAAGTCTATAAACACAAGTTTATAGAACGGCAGAAGACGACCTGAGGAAAAACTCTCCTTCTCGGAAAATCCTTCTTCCCTTTCAGAAACTCTCTCGTAATTTCTTACCAAAATTTTCTTAAGCATCCAACCATTGTTCTAGTTCGTTGGTAAGGCGGTTTTGTGCAAACCGACTTTACGATTTCCATTGTATCCTGGGAAACATTTTGCTCATGTAACCTCTTGCACATTCGTAGAGGGAGCGAATCTGTTTTAAGGAAATTGTGTAATACACAAGCCTTGGAATTTTCCTACTAGCCATTCTCAGTTTATCTCAACAGGAGCCACATCTACCAAAGAAGGGGCCACGTCTACCAAAGCAGTGGCTACGTCTACCAAAGCAGGAACAACGTCTAGCAACGACTACGCCTACCACATCAGGGGCCACGTCTACTATAGCAGGGGCCACGTCTACTAAAGCAGGGGCTACTTCTGGCAGAGCAGGAACAACATCTTGCAAGGACCACGTCTACTGAGGCAATAACCACGTCTGTCAAAGCACGAACAACGTCTGTGAAAACAGGAATAACGTCCTGCACCATCTACGTCTACAGAAGTAAGAACCACGTCCGTCAAAGCACGGACTACGTCTGGGAAGAAGGAACCACGTCGAGCAACGTCACTTGAAAAGCAGACCACGTCTACGGAAGGAAGTACTACGTCTTGGAACATACAATCCTCGGAGGGTGAATAACAGTGGCTATGTCTCATTTCCAAAATGCTTAACTGTGGCATTGAAAGGAACTAAATTAGTATACAACAGCAAAACTCAGTCCTTTGGTTTGCAAATTGGGTGCTTTCACTATTTTCTGAGAAAGTTTTTGTGGCATATAATTCAAGCTTGGATAGTTGTTGGCAATGGCATAATGTGTAGTCTTTGGGAATCCGATGAGATTGTCATCGGGAAAGAATGTTTGAAAAGTCAAAGCAAGAAAACATCTTTTCCCTGAGGTTGTGGGAAGGGAGACAGGGGAAACTTATATTGGTTCTTGGAGGGTCTTTAGGTGCAGGTCCGATCAATATTGCTCTGTTGGAGTGCACATTATTCATTAAAATTATTATAGCTTTTCATGTTTTAATCCATTTATTTGAGTGTAGAATTCTCTTTATTCTTAAGATTCTAATGGCTTATAGCGGTTACTTGTGAATCACAGGCGAAGAACGAAAAGTGATGAATCCATGCAGAAGTCTAGTCCGGGAAAGCATTGATGAAGCGTGTCATGTAAGCTCCAAAATTTAGAGAAGTCAAATGAAAGGAAAACCCAACTGGCAACCACATTGAAGACTAGTCCTCACACCGAATTTTCTACTTTAACCTTACACTTGTAGTTAATTTCAACCCTAATTTGTAGCAGGTATAAATACCCAGAAATAAGTCCTTTAAGGCATCTTATGTTCACTTTTCATCTCGGCCACTTGAAAATCTTCTCTTGTACTATTCGAGCCAGGGTTTCACCGTAGTTAGGTTGTGAGCTCGGATCGATGGAGTGCTAAGCTCCATCTTGGAGAGGAAGCCCCGGATGATCTAGTGTTGGTGGATTCGGGCAATACGACAGCACTTTCCCTGTTGATTGTAGTCCAGCCATTGAGCTCTCGTTCACGAAGTTGTGTCGCTGGTTCACCCCACTTCTCACCGCTGAACAACACGGTAGAGTTCTTTATTGGTCATCAGTACTGGGTGTATGTGTATTTTTCGATTCATTTAGTTGTATATATATGTTAGATGGTTGATGCTACCTTATCTACGACATATTCAAGTTTCATAGTTGTTTATTCCTTGCATGTTAATAGCTGGACCGAGATTGTGTATTTCCCTTCTCTTAGGTGAGTTACAATCACAATGTGAATTCTAATTCTCTTCAGAGAGGTATTAAGTTGCAACCGAACTGCAAATATGTTAAACAGCCAGACATAAAAGGATCCCGGATATAATTATTCCTATCCACTATAATACAACACAACCCAAACTCAAATTGTGGTCGAATCTCTTCCTCAAAATCAACCATATTTCCCAATCTTGCTATTTGTGGGCGTTATTTACTGCTAGCTCTTATATGTATGCTTTCATGCCCATTAATCAAAAGAAAGTTAAATCTTCACAAAGCTCAGTTGCTCTCTGTGGGATCAATACCTATTCTACTGCATAACGAGGTCTTGGAATCCCTTATTGTGGAATTTTAGATTTTTATTTTGTAGTGTTTTCCGCACTCCATCTCTTAAATTCATATAGTGAGTTAATGAATGAGCGTAGGGATTTGTTCATAATTTGGCAAGCTTGGGTGGAGTCGTTCAATGAAATGTACAGCCTTGTCAAAAAGCATCCCAGATTGATTCTTCGATCGTTTTTGTCGTCTTTGCATTTGGCATATACAGCAGCAGACCTTATTATATCAAGAGCAGGGGCAATGACTTTCTCTGAGATTTTGGCAACTGGAAAACCTTGCATTCTGATACCATCATCAAACATTGAAGAAGGACATCAACTGAAAAATGCATTGTTAATGGCTGATTTAGCAGAAACATACCTTATTATATCAAGAGTATGTTATTCACCATCTGAGGATTGTATGTTCTCAGATGTAGT
The DNA here is from genome assembly GCA_030378225.1 of Knoxia roxburghii. Classification (NCBI taxonomy): domain Eukaryota; kingdom Viridiplantae; phylum Streptophyta; class Magnoliopsida; order Gentianales; family Rubiaceae; genus Knoxia; species Knoxia roxburghii. The sequence continues at coordinate 9,648,304 of CM059424.1, forward strand.
ACCTCTTTCCGTAGACGTGGAATGCTCTTCAACTGATGTTGTTCGTCAGTTCTGTACTTGACGTGGTTCCTGCTTTTTTAGACGTAGTCTGTGATCTGTCGGACGTGGTTCTTCTTGCAGTAGACGTGGTCTTTGCAAGACGTTGTTCCTGCTTTCTCAGACGTAGTCCGTGCCTTTCCGGACGTGGCCCTTGTCTCAGTAGACGTGGTTGTTGCAAGACGTTGTTCCTGCTTTGGTAGACGTAGCCCCTGTGTTGTTAGACGTGGCCCCTTCTTTGTTGGACGTAGTTACTGCTAGACGTAGTTCTTTCCTTTCCATACGTAGCCCCTGTGTTGGTAGACGTAGCCCCTTCTTTCCTGGACGTAGTTCCTGGTGAGATAAACCGAGAATGGCTAGAAAAATCCCAAGGCTTGTGTATCACACAATTTCCTTAAAACAGATTTGCTCCCTCTACGACTGTGCAAGAGGGTACGTGAGCAAAATGTTTCCCAGGATACAATGGAAATCGTAAAGTCGGTTTGCACAAAAAACCGCCTTACCAACGAACTAGAACAATGTTTAACACTTAAGGGAATTTTTGGTAAGAAATTTCGAGAGAGTTTCTGAAGGAGAAGAAGGATTTGCCGAGAAGGAGAGTTATATCCTAAGTAGTGTGTTCTGCCGTTCTATAAAACTAGTGTTTATAGACTTCACCGGGTTTTCAAATAAGTATGCAGATAATACATGATTAATACCAATATTAATCCATTAATCTGCCATCTTAATCCATTAATATGATTTTTTCAAAATAACATAATCATTATCCTTTCGATGGATTAGACTAGATAATTATTCAACAAATTAAATAATTATCCTTCAATTTGAAAACTAAAGAGAATCAAAACGCGGGTTGATCAGGCCCGACGTTTTTCAAATATTCTCATTCACACCTTTTCCAACTCTTCCTTCCAACAATCCCCCACATGAATGAGATATTGATTGGTTAGTGTTGAATGAATGATCCCTGCACAGAGAAAGTAGGTGTTTCCCTGCACAGAGGAAACAAAAGCATATAGCTAGTTTTGCGTCAAACATTTGGCTAAGAAATTCGTTAACTTTTCGAATGCAGAACCTATATCCCCAACCATACCAACTTATATTTCAAAGTTTGATAAGGAATATAAGTATCAACCTAGAATTATTCAAGTGCTCATGGAAACAGAAATTTTGTAGCAAAACAAATTAATCAGTAAATCTTCCAACTAATACCAGAAAGTTAGCAACTCTGTTGTTTAAAACTGAGCTACAATTTAGCAAGAAAAGAAAACAAATCAGATGACAATGGGAGGAATGAACATCTGGAAGTCAGCTCAGCATTAACCACTTTTTATACTAAATCATTAAGAATATGAGCACTGAAAATTTTCCAAATATGCCAAAATCTTGCCACTATTCATATCTTAATACTAAACCATCAAAATAGCTTGGTAACAACCCGTGAAAAACTACAATTTCTCTTACTTTTTACAACTAATTATGCGACACCATCCTTGAGCAAAAGCAATAAAACCTCGGAATATCCTAACTTGCAACAATTCTATATACAAAGATTTCATGACGAAATTAGTGATATCAACATTAGCCCTTAACCACTAGCACTTCTAGTCCTGAAAAGGCAGTACTCCAAGATAGTAATAAAATCCATCTAGGCTAAGGGAAAGTCATATCTCTCCTTTTGGCCGTCTCTAAACATTCTATATCTCCACTGCCATGATCAACATTCTTCATCAACAAAACAACAAAAACATCCATGAGCTCTAAATCACATTGGCTCTTTGCACGTAGCACGGTTATGTCTGCCAATGTGAACAATAAATTGGTATTTTCGCTATTAATTGTGACTCAAATATTTTTTTTTATGTGGTATTCCAAATGGCCTCTTAGTATTAGGCGGAAGAAAACCACATACTGAGCAAGAGCCTTCAATATAACCCTCATGTCTATTTCTAATGGGCAACATATCAAGCTGTGGTATATCATTTGTTGGAATACCCTCCATCTAATTCAGATTATATACTTTCTTGCACATTTTTTTGTACCATCCAACAACACGATCATGTACATCCATCTTTTGATGCTCAATTGCACAACAAACATGATGACAAGGAATTCTAGTCATTTGCCACGCTAAACATGTGCGGCTAGTAGTACTAAAATCAACCACAATGGTACCTTTATGTCTCTCAAAAATATCAACCTCAAACGGAGACCTCGTCGAGATTTGTAAACCTTCTCCTAACTTGATCTGTTCTTTCAATTTTCGCTCTATTCTTCATCCTATGTCATGCTTCCAACTCTTAAGGTCATCCACCTTATTAAGCAATAGTTAAAAATATTTTGTAGTATGACCTTGCATTATTCTTCCAACAGATAACCATTTGCTTCACCCAACCAAGCATTAAAACTTTCAATAATGTTACTGTTTAACCAACCCCAACGTGGTTTACCAAACAATGCATTACTCCAGTGCTTAGGTTTGTTTTCTAAAACCCAACCATGCAATGATGGATGAAAATTTTCCATTCTACTTAGAGCATTTTGATACTCAATGGTTGTTCTAGCATATGCTATCTTATCAAGTAACTTATGTGCAATTTTTTTTGTTGTACTTGTCATCCTAACATTTGGATCCTTTTTGATGAATGAGCTAAAATTTTCTTGCAGATGCCTATAACAATGTGCATGGTTCACTTCTCCAAATAAATCATTTACACCGTTAAGTATAGAAGGATTTTTGTGAGACACAATCACCACTTCTCTAACATGCACTATGTTTTTAAGATGACTCAAGAACCAAAACCAATCATGTTCATTTTCAGAAGTAACTACACCATAAACCAAATGATACATACCATTATTGGCATCTATGGATGATGCAGACAACAAAGTCCCTTCGTATGGACCACTCAAATGACATCTGTCAATAAAGATTAATGGCCTACACCTAGCATGAAATCCATGAATTGAACAACCATAAGAGATAAAGATTTGCTTGAATGTTCCATCATCGTAACATGACCAAGTAGCCACAGTGTTTGGCATATCTCTTTCAGTCTGTTACAATACTAAGGAATTAATTTATAAGAGTCCTCAATGCTACCGTCCAAGAGCATTTTTCTCTTTTGTTGTCCAAACTTGTAGATAGGTCAGCTTAAAGTGGTGCTCACTCCATGCATCTTTGCAAATTTATGAATGTGAATACGATGGAGTAGTAGAAACTTTTTCTATAAATATGCCATAGACAAATTTAGAGTTGTACTCTGGTCTAAACTTGATTAGATCTCCAACTGAATAAGTATGGATATTTCAAATTTCCTTATAGACACCTGATTTGAGTTTCCATCCATCATCAATGAAATTTTCCATGGGCATCCATTCACATCACACTTAGCTTTTAAATAATCTGGCTTTTGTGTGTCTACGAATACGAAAATCTATGAGCAATAGAAAACTTGTACATAGCAACACGGAAAGAGTTAGCATCTTAAAAAACTTGCCCGAGACCAGTAAGTGTATCATTATAAATCCTTGTCGTACTTCGATTGACTTGCTCAGAAGACTTCGGTAGTTCATGTAATGCAGGAAAAAAATTCTCACTGGAAGTGATGGTTGGGGCTACATTTTTCAACATCCTAAAAGAAATATCAATTAATAACTAGTGATTACATTAAAAACGGTGCAATAAATATGAATAATTCTTTTAGAATTAAGATATTTTATAATTTTGAAGTGCAATACAAATTTGAGATACTTACATGTTACTATGAATACAAGATGATGGTTCAACTTCTCTTTCAACGTGCGAAACATATAAATGGGCAAATCCATCATTGGAGTCTATGAACATATAGCAATCCATCTCATCTTTCATCAAAATAAGCTGTATATAATCATATTTTACAGTAAAATGCCAAACTTTGTTTTCTGGGTTAAGAGATAATTTTTCATAAACATTTGTCTTGAGCTCCACAAAAGTCATTCTATTAATTGGATTGTTTATTCCTCCTTGATAAGTAATGGAGCCATCCGAAGAAATAACATTTTTGCCTCCCCAATGACAATAACAAAAAATTGATTTTTCCATCTTGATTCAACTTAACCTGCATGAATTGAAAAATGAAACAACATAATGACTACTTCAAATCCTCAACATAATCTACTTTTAAAGTCAAATACATGCTTGAAATTTAAAGAATAATATTTGGACAAGTTTATGCCAATTTACAGCAACAACAAAAGAGATCAAACTAAAGGAAAGTGATAAAGAAAATACTAGGAAATAGAAATCAAATTGAACCGAGAAACCCCAAAGTTGATCGTTCTGTGAGGCGTTATATTACCCAACAAGGAAGCACCAAAATTGAAAGAGTTTTTGGGAGTCGGAATACTTGTCAGGAAGGATTTCACGGGAAGAACCTAAATTACACAACTTTCTAGAGAGGGTATTAACATCATAATATAAATAATATAAATTTTTCTTTTAAAGAAAGTATTTTACCGCCCTTCATCCACATAATAAGAAAATTGTACCCATTTTATTAATTTTAACTCTTCCACTGCCTTTAATCCAAAATTTCCCAAAAATCTAAACATCTACTCTAAAATTAATTAACCATGAATTGAGAAAATCCATTCATGGAGAAGGTAAATCCATTTTTGGTCCCTCATAATAGGGGTTATTCCAGGTTTGGTCCCCTTTTGTTTTAGTCACCAATACTAGTCCCACTTAAATTTTTTTTAATCAATTATGGTCTTTTTTTTACGAAAAAAATGATCAACTAACGGTTGACCAATTTCGACCATCAATAAAGGGGGCTCAACGTTGTGTATTTAAGTAACTAATGGGAAACAAATGTTATTTAACACTCACATTGTAACATCCCATCTCACATCGTTAGTTTACAATTTAAGTGACTTGTATATAATTTTCAGTCTCATAGGTTAATAATAACTTGGATTAACTATTTTGAGGCAGCAAAAATGAAACCTGAAAGTTTTTGGACCAATTTATATGATTTGGATGTGACACGCACTAGTGTGAATTCTTTCCAAACCATAATAAGTGTTTTAAATCGATTTTTTGTAATATCTAGTTTAAACTAGTTCATATTGATAATGATAATAGTAAACAAATTTGGACAAAGATAGATTATTATACGATAAAATTATTACTGATCCAAATTTACATAAACTAATTAATCAACCTCAAACTTCAAAAAATATTTCTTCCTCCATCTTCCCATCATGGGAGGATGGGGGAAATAAATTTGTTGCAAGTTTTCATTTTCCTATTTTTGGTTTTGTCATCCAATACAGGGGATTAACCCCATTCTTATTTTATTTTATCCTTCAGTAGATTTAGATCTACTGGTAAAGTATTTTAGCAGTATTGTTCCTTCAGTAGATTCAGATCTACTGGTAGAGTATGGTGGTTGCTTCATTGATGGTGTTCGTTGTTATGACGACAATTTCGTTGGTGAAGTTCGTGGGCATGGTAGCGGCATTGTTGATGATGTTCGCTGGTTCGGTCCAAGAAGATTCAGTCATCATAGATTTAATTATTAGATTTATGATTTGGTATTTTTATCAGAAAATTAGTGATATATCCTTGTTCGGATTAAAATTTCTGCATGTAATATATCCACCACTTGATAGGGTAGATCTATATAGATTTATCCATAGCAAACACAACAACAACAATGACATTCATACTTGTAAGTAGTGTTTCTTCGGCTGTATATTCTGTTTATCAATCGTTGCTGGACGTTTTCCAGTAAATTATTATAAATATTTTATTTCAAAAAATTAATGACTATTTAATTAAATTTAAAGATACATTAAACAGATAATACTTAATTAACACTCATATCATGACACATTAGAAAAATTATAATTATTGGGATTTAATAGTATGAGGAATTTTTTTATTCGATTTCACCGTATCACTCTCAGAATCTACATTCACCACTGATCCACACAATCTCTACTTGGTCTTTTAATTCTACTGAATTAAGTGTGCATTTGTTTCGAGGGCATGGGAATCGAGAAAATTAGAATTTGATTACTCAATAATCATTAAAGTAATTTGATTATTCTAATTTGTTTGGTAAATTATAAGAATATTGATTAAAGAAATTTGATTGGTTTGACATATTTGATAACACAAAAGTTGTCAATCCTTTTTCTAGTATCATTTAAATTGAAAAAAGAACTAACCACCAAAACCTTATTATAAAGATAAATAGAAAAAAATTAACACAACAGTGAAAAATTCAAATTAGGGAAAATGATTAGGGGTGAAAGTGGTTCGGCCGAAACCGGCCAAACCGGTCAAGTTTTATCGGTTTGGCCGGTCTCAAAATATATATAATTACTTGTCGGTTTAAAAATTTTCAAACCGATAGATACGGTTCGGCCGATGGTTTCAATAATAAAACCGGTCATTTCGGCCGGACCGGCCGTTTTTAATTTAATATATATAATAAATATATTTAACAAATATATCACATCAGGATTATATAAACATCAGATCAGCGAATACTTGACATCAGATCAACAGACTATAGATATCAGATCAATAATATAAAAGAAATCATACAGTAGAACTAAAACATACTTAACAAGGGAGATCACATCAGGATTATATAGGCATCAGATCAGCGAATACTTGACATCAGATCAAAAGACTATAGATATCAGATCAAGAATATAAAAGAAATCATACAATAGAACTAAAACATACTTAACAAGGGAGATCACATCAGGATTATATAAACATCAGATCAGCGAATACTTGACATCAGATCAACAGACTATAGATATCAGATCAAGAATATAAAAGAAATCATACAATAGAACTAAAACATACTTAATAAGGGAGATCACATCAGGATTATATAGACATCAGATCAGCGAATACTTGACATCAGATCAACAGACTATAGATATCAGATCAAGAATATAAAAGAAATCATACAATAGAACTAAAACATACTTAACAAGGGAGATCACATCAGGATTATATAGACATCAGATCAGCGAATACTTGACATCAGATCAACAGACAATAGATATCAGATCAAGAATATAAAAGAAATCATACATTAGAACTAAAACATACTTAACAAGGGAGATCACATCAGGATTATATAGACATCAGATCAGCGAATACTTGACATCAGATCAACAGACTATAGATATCAGATCAAGAATATAAAAGAAATCATACACTAGAACCAAAACATATTTAACAAGGGAGATCACATCAGAATTATATAGACATCAGATCAGCGAATACTTGACATCAGATCAACAGACTATAGATATCAGATCAAGAATATAAAAGAAATCAATTTTTTTTGTAAATAAAAAAATAAATAGAAATTTTATCTACTAGCAATTATGTGTAAGTTGTAAAAATGATGTTGGTGTTGAATCATGAGGAAAATTATTTGATGTTCGTTAATTTAAATTAAAGTAACATAACTAACATGAATGCATTGAGCGAGATGACTAAATTAATATTATTATTATATTTGAATAAATCAGTTTTCTTATACTTACTATTTATTTTACCATGAGAATACTTTGGTTTTGAGCATGTATACCAATTTATATAAATGTTTATTATTACTATTATTATTACTATTATATATATTGGATATTTTTCTTTTATATTACAATCCTAAAAAACTAAATTTTATACTCAGTGGACACCAAGCATCGAGTGATGAATTAGACTAGTAAATGTAAATATGTGAGATTAGCTGCACCCCACTTTTGATCTTGTTAGCTGATAATGGACATAGCTAATTATCGAAGTCTATATATTTTCATTGACTGGCTGGGTAGTTACCACTTTCAAATGATAGTTTCCATTGATGTTTTACAAAATATAGAAGCTCCAGTTATTGTATTTGTGTGTACTTGTTTTTTTGAAATAAAACGTAAATTTGTTCGAAACCGTCCAAACCGGCCGAACCAAACCGTCTAAATATGGTTTGGTCGACTTGGTTTGGCATATTTATTTGGCCGACTTGGTTTGAAAATTTGTCAAACCGTAGTTATTGGTTTGGCCGGTACTTTAGCCTTCAAACCGGCCAAACCGGCCGATTTACACCCCTAAAAATGATGATGGATTATCTAATTTCACACGCAAAAGTGAATGCTCGGACATTAAAAAAATAATTGAAAATATGAATTCAGATACATGTACGGGAGTTTTTTTTTAAAAAATAAAAGATAATTATATAAAGAAATAAAATTATTATAAATAATAATCAAATTAATTAATGTATTAATTATATATTTATTAGTTATCAAATTACTTTTACTTTTATTTTTATTATTTTAAAAAGTAATTATTAAAATTATTTTAAGATTGTCTATTTTGATTCCCGCCAAACAAACGCATGGTAAGTGTATTCCAATTTTCTGGTCTAAGGTGTATTGTCGCCTACCAAATCCAAGAAGTCCCCTTTGAGTGTTTCGTTTTCATTTCTTGGTGTCTATGACTAAAATTCTAATCCTATTTTTAAATGCTTTTCCATTTTGACTATTATTTGTTCATCTTCTCAAATTTTTTATTATTAATTCAGCTTAATATTCTCTTGTATGCGTGTTTTTTTACATACTAACATTATAATATTACTCGGTAGTTGACCTCCTCTGTATATAAGAGCATCTTCAACGTAACATTATTTTAATATGTTTGTTCAAATTTATCGTAAATATTTCCTCTAATCCCTACGATAAATAGATTAAATCATTATTGTAAATTTGAGGAAGGAGGAAGGGACGTTATATTTAGCGTATATGTTTAAACGCAAAAATTGTAGTTTAAATTTTTTAATAATATTTTAACTGCTCAATTTTCTTTTTTTCTTTTTTTTGAAACTAAATTATTTCCAATATTTTCCCTTTTCTTTTAATTTTTAACACTAATACAATTTTGTGATATAAACTAATTTAATACAATTTATACATTTATCATTATTATTATACTTTTTTTAAGCATTATTATTATTATACTTAATTTTATAAATTTTTATTATTAATTAATATTAATTATTTAAAAATATAATTTAAAATTAAATCACTAAATTTATAAATATATATATAAAAAATATAATGTGAATGAGTAAATAAATTATAGTGATATACTAATAAAAATAAAAATAAATTTGAATAAAATATTATTTTTATATAAAAAATAGAGTTATTAGATTAGAGTGTAATTATGTAAAACACTGTAAATATTAGATTTTAGAATAAATTATATTATATTTTTAGGTACGAGGTTGGAGATGCTCTTATTTGTTTTGCTTTGTAGATATATAGAATAGATTATTAGATGTATCGGTGGATGTATAGATAAATATGTCTTTTTTAAAAAATAGTCATATAATTTAGAACTCGAAAGAATACTCGTGTTTGTATATAATCTGGGATATTTTCTTTCACAATTTTCATAAAAATTATTATCCCAATTTTCATAACTCTCTCTCGGTAGGTTACCGGCCACATGGTGCCACCGGATCTCTCCGGTGGTACAACCACACACTCACAACATTTTTCTTCGAAACCCAGAACCTTTGCTAGCCTTCTCACAGAAAATCCCTCCAAAGTCAATCTCCCACAAACCAAACCTATTGAATTCATTAATGGCAAACCCCATCTCTTCTACGAACAAGATGAGCTTGATCTGCTAGCTGAACCGCACAAACTCTGCTTAGTCGGGAAATTCTCATATGGCCGTCCAAAAATCCAAGAAATCAGAGCTTATTTTGACAAATTAGGGCTAAAGGGACAGTTGGACATCAGCCTACTTGAGTCCCGACATGTCCTTTATCGTTTTCAACTGGACACCGATTATCAACAATGTTGGTTGAGGACAAGATGGAGCATCAAGGGATACCAGATGAGAATGCTGCGCTGGACACCAAATTTCCAGTTCGACGAAGAGCCCCCATTTGCCCCAATTTGGGTCTCTTTACATAGACTGCCTTTGGAATATCTGAACCACAAAACTCTCTTTTCTATTGCTTCTTCAATCGGCACTCCTCTCCAGGTGGATGCGCCGACAAGGAACCAATCAAGACCCTCAGTAGCTCGATTTTGCGTGGAGGTTAATTTGCAAAAGGAACTGCCAGCTAGCATTGAAATTGGGAAGAGAGGTAACACAATAGAACAGAATTTCACTTATGAATATGTGCCTTATTACTGTGGTGGTTGTTGTAAAATCGGACACAAAAGGGTTGACTGCAAAAAAAGAAAATCAGACCAAAACCAAGGCTCAATGCCCAGAGCAGAACTTGGGGAAGATTTTTAACCAGCAGATGGGAAGAAATGAAAAAGAGGCTCTAGAACAGAATAAGGTGAAGGATAATTTGCTGAAAGGGGCAGAGGAAGGAGAACTATTAGAAATATCAGTGGAAAAAGAAGGACAAAAAGGAGTCAACAGCATGCGGGGCAATCCTACAATTTCCATTGATTTGATTGGTTTGAGGGAGGATAAAGATGTGGCGGTAAAGAATGTACTGCAAAGGCTCAAGAACAACCTGGAAATAGAAAGAACAGAGGTGGAAGAACAATCCTTAATTTCAAGTCCCAGGCAAGCTTCGCCAACCGGCTTGGCAGGAAATAATGACACAACGGAAATGCCACTTCTGGAGCAGAACAGAGATACAGGGGAGTATTACTCATCAGACGGCAACTTCTCAGCAACTGATCTGGACACGAAATCATATGAAGATGAATTCATACCTGTCAGAAGGAAAAGAGGTAGAAGACGCAAAGGAGAAATAAACAATCAAAGTTACACCCGGCGGTCCTTGCGAATTCAGGTCCGCAAACAATCCTCTCTTTAATGATTAATATCCTGTCATGGAATATTAGGGGTATAGCAAATGGCCCCTCAATTAGACGTTTACGTTTTTTGGTAAATTTTAGAAAAATCTCTGTCTTAGCAATTTTAGAACCAATGGTGGCGACAAATAAAATCCAGGAGTACTGTTTTAAGTTAGGATTCAGTAGGGCTTGGGCATCAAATGCTGGAAAAATTTGGGTGTTTGCAAGGAAAGAAGTTGATTTAGTTTTGCTGAAAGAGCATGATCAGGTGTTACATTTCAAGGCTACTAATGATGCTATGGATTATAGTTATCTTCTGTCATTCATTTATGCTAGTTCTGGACAAGTGGGAAGGAGAAGGCTATGGGAGGAGTTGGAGGAATTCAGGAGACAACATCAAAACAGACCATGGGCACTGGGAGGTGATTTTAATGTTATCCGAGAACAAAGTGAGTATAAAGGCTGGGCTTCTCCAAATAAAAAAGCAATGCAGGAATTCAATGATTGCATCAACGCCCTCAATCTTCAGGAAGCGGTTACAGTCTCAAGAACATACACATGGGGTGGAAACAGATCAAAAGGATGGGTGAGCAAAAGACTAGATAGATTTTTGGTTTCTCAAGAATTTTCAGCATTCTTCCCAATCTCAGTGGTGCATGTGTTATGTAGAAATTCATCAGATCATTCTCCTCTTCTGCTTCAGTTGAGAAGAAATCAGGAATCAAGAGCGAAAAGATTCATCTTCCAAAAAATGTGGTTAAACAGGAAGGATTTTTTGGAAGTAGTTAAGAACAACTGGATACAACCTACGGGAATGTTTGGAATGATGGCTCTATCGATCAAACTCAGAAGATTGAAGATGGCTCTCAAAGGCTGGAACAAAGAAATTTTCGGTGATGTTCATAAAAACTGGATGGAGGCTGAAGAAGCAACAATAAGAGCAGAAACAGATCATGAACAAAATCCGAATGAGGCAACAAAGATAGCAGTTTCCTTAGCCCAAGCAAAGCTTACCAGAAGTTTGAAAGAAAGGGAGGATTTCTTAGAGCAAAGAGTAAGGATAAGATGGCTAGCTCAAGGGGACAGAAATTCAGAATTCTTCCATGCAGCTCTTAAGGAACAGAGAAACTCCTTACAGATAGCAAAAATCAGAACGGAAAGAGGGAAATGGATTACCAGTTTGGAAGAGATTGAAAAAGAGGCAATCTCATATTTCTCAAATCCACTGGCAGAGGAGCAGATTTCAAGAGAGCAACAGGATATGAACAAGCTGCTGCAACACATTCCGGATCTCCTCAAGGAAGAACAAAAGAGACAGCTCATGAAAGAAATAACCAGGGAGGAGGTAAAAAAGGCTGTTTTTTCTCTAAATCCGGATAGTGCAGCTGGACCGGATGGATTTCTAGGTATTTTTTTCCATAAGGCCTGGGAGATTTTCAAGGAGGATGTCTACTCAGCATGTCAGGACTTTTTTGCGGGAGTGCCGGTTCCAAGAGCAATAGCTAGTACACTCATAGTTCTAATTCCAAAGAAAAAAGTCACAGCCTCCTTTGCAGACTTTAGACCTATCAGCTTATGCAACTTTATTGGAAAAATCTTTTCTGCAATATTGAAGAGTCGCATGGTTCCAATTATGGACTCTTTAATCTCACAGGAGCAGGCTGGTTTCCTTAATGGACGACATATTTCAGACAACATCATGCTTGCAAAAGACCTGATATCTTACCTGAATGCCAAAACCCCGGGAAATAATCTGGTGCTCAAAGTGGACATGCTAAAAGCGTTTGACAGAGTCTCTTGGCCTTTCTTGAAAGCAATTATGTGCAAATTCGGGTTCCCTCAGCATTTCATAAAGCTGATCTTAAACAGTCTTGGCAGTAGTATGTTCTCAGTTCTGATAAATGGAGGTGCAGCAGGTTTCTTCCCGGCAACTAGAGGTCTGAAGCAAGGGGACTCGCTCTCACCCCTTTTATTCAACATTGTCTCAGAAGCTATGTCAAGAACACTAAAAGCTTTATCAAGTCAAGGCAGGCTCTCTCCTTTTCACACTCCAGCGGGATCATTAATCATCACACACCTTGCCTATGCGGATGACCTTATGATCTTCACTAGGGGGAACTCCAAATCACTCAGAACTCTCAAGCAATTCTTTGAAGAATATGAAAGAGCAACAGGCCAGAAAGTAAACAAGAGCAAAAGTTTTTTTCTAACCTCGGACAAAGCAGCACACATGGCAAGGCAAAGAATACAAGGAATTTTGAACATTCCCGAGGGACATTGGCCACTGGAGTATTTAGGTTGCAATATTTACAAGGGGAGAAGGAAAATCAGTCACTTCAACAACATTCTGGAGAAAATAGAGAAAAAAATTGGGGCATGGCAGAACAGGTTTCTAAGCTGGGGGGGGCAGACTAACTTTGGTCAAAACAGTACTGATAGCCATTCCACTGCATACTTGGGCAATATTAGATCCTCCAAAAGCAATACTGAAGGAAATAGAGAGGAAATGTCAAAAGTTTTTATGGGGCCAAAGTATAGAAGGTACAAGGAAGCATTGGAGATCATGGTCAAAAATGTCATTCCCCATTGAAGAGAACGGAGTTGGAGTAAGAGATTTGAGAGTGATGGTTCAATGTTTCGACGCAAAACTGTGGTGGACATGGCGGAAGCAGCAAGGTCTTTGGGCAAGATTTGTCCAATCCTTATCATTCACAGCTAGGATAAGAAGCACTTGGAAAAGAGCAATCAGGATTGCAGACAAGATAGCCAGCATGACCAAAATAAGGATTGGAGATGGTTCGTGCATGTTTTGGTACGATAACTGGTCGGAACTTGGTTGTATCTGGAAGAGCAAAGACAAACCACCTGAACAAAACCTCACACTCAGAGAATTTGCCTTAAACAGGACAGTGATTTTAGAAAGGATCTCCTCAAGTTTGCCTGCAAGTTTGGTGCAACATCTAGCTGGTATGGAAATTAACCTATTGCCTTCCCCGGACTCACTAATCTGGCAACCAGAAGGAAATGGGAATTTTACATTTAAATCAGCATACAACGCTTTGAGGAGAGCACAATCAGTAGAGAAGTACAGGAAGGTTATGTGGGATACATGGTGCCAACCAAAAGTAGCGGTTTTTCTTTGGAGATTATGGAACTCTTTGCTGCCTTTCCCAGAAATTCTCTGCAAAATGGGAATAAACGCATACCCCTCAAGGTGCCCTTTTTGTAAAGAAGCTTCAGAATCAACAAACCATGTTTTTTTCTCATGCTACAAAATCGCCCCTGCTTGGAAATACTGGTCGCCCACATCAATTACATCCTCAAGGCTGCAGCTGGGAAGAGCATTGGTGCAGAAATGGTGGCTGCATTACCAGGGCAAATCGGTAGTTAAAAGACTACAGAGACTCATCCCATCCATATTACTATGGGTTATATGGAAGGCAAAAAACAGAATAGTCCATGACAATGTTGGTTTGGACAGCTGCTGTTTGTTTGAAGATGTTCGCACGGCATTAAGAGAAACGACTTTAGCCTTCTACCCGGCAGTAAGTGAATCAGAACAGAAATACATCTTCCAAAATTTTGGATGTTGGCTGCCCAGGAAAAGACATCCGGTTCCGCAACTGCTATCATGGAAGAACCATACGACAAGCACTGGACTGATACTTCACACGGATGGCGCCTGGAGACAAAATGGTGAGAGTGGAGGAAGCTTGATTCTGCGAACCGCCGAAGGTGAAGTTATACATGCGGAAATGTTCAAAGTCCATGCAGACACACCATTTCAAGCTGAAATCAGAGCATTACTCAAAGGAGTAAGGCACTGCAATGCTATTAATACTTCTGGTTGTGAAATTTTCAGTGATAGCCTGCAAATGGTAAACATGCTGCAAAAAGGGGAAGAACAATTTTGTTGGAGAAATTTCAACGCTCTCAAAGAAATCAGGAAAGAGTTGAGCAGGGGACAGCACAGGATATCTCACATTCCAAGGGAAGCCAATGCTCCAGCGGATCAAATGGCAAAGTTGGCTTGCACAGAACAAGAAAGTGCTTTTGAAAGTTTGGAATCCATGCATAACATCACCAGAAGGCTATGCCAACTGGACAGGGATAGGTTTCCAATTCTGAGAACTAGATTGGCTCAGTTTGTTTAAGTTCAAAAGCAGTGGGCCTCTACGGTAAATAAGCAACATAAATAGGTTAAGGTCTTCAGTTTGTATTGTAAATTGGGTGTTTAGGAAAGTTTTTTGGAATAGTAGGGGTAGTGGAAGCTCAGTTGGTTTCGGTTGAGGCATGAAACCAATCTCTTTTGTAAAAATTCAGCTTATTTCCTTAATACAGGGATACCCCCGCCGGTCTACAAGCCATTCATGGCTTGTCTGACTGTTTTTTAAAAAAAAAAAAAAAAAAATCTGGGATATAGAAATGAGACTAAATAGAGATAGTGGGTATATATAGGGCTGGCAATTGCTGACACAATATGATAACCCGACACGAACACGACACGGAAAATAGCGGGTTAGGGTTGAGATTTTGACACGTATAATAAATGGGTCGGGTTTGGGTCGACACGACGATTTGGCGGGTTGACACTTGAGCTCGTTAAGAAAATATTTTTTTAAAATTAAATTTTATAACCTTAATAATTGAGGAAACTTCCAAATTCCCAAATCAAAAGTTCAACACGACTTCTTATGATGATATTTTGTTATTTAAATTTTTTAATTGTAATTACCTTTGGATTTTATTTATTTTGGTTGGATTGAATTGGATTTTGGTTGTATTAGGAAGAATTTAAATTAATGAAATTTATGTTGTTGTGATGTATAAGAATGCTATGGTTAAACTTAAATTGATGGATTTGAATTTGATAGATTCAAATTTTAGATGGTGTTATTATAAATAAACATGTATGTTTTAGGTTTTTTGACAAATTTAGTCCCCTTTTTATGTGGCGAAAACTTGGACTGGAAAATCACCTATCAACAATTAAACGGGTTACGCGGGTTAGGTTCGGGTCGACACGATTATAAACAGGTCGGGTTAGGATTAGAGTTTTCGACACGATTAATTAAATGGGTTGGGTTTGGGTTGGGGGTTTTTCGACACGCCAACACGCCAACCCGAATACTATAACACGAACACGACACGAATTGCCAGCCCTAGATACATGTACCTACTACTGTATATAGTAATTTTCGCATGACAGTTGTACACTTACTAAATATAGTAAGTTTTGTTGATACGCGCATCTTTTTTTTCCTCAATGAGCCCACCACGTCTTCGCTGAGTCCATCACGTCCAAAAAAAAAAAAAAAAAACAATTGCCACCACATCCAAAAACGTCTACATCCAAGTATGTGAATTAAAGCTGATTTTTGGCATAACACCTTCCACCACTACAACAAAAAAGGGCTTTTAAAACACTTGAAAATGTTATAATAGACAAAATTTCATCACATTTTATCTACGATGACACGAACCTTTTTGCGTGGTCTAAATAGGTTTGGTTAAAGGGGTATTGGATAATACAACACTTTTTAATGTGAATATACGTATGAAAAAAGTGGAGTTATAATATATATGACAACACAAGTATATGCCATAATAAATCATCTATTATGACACGGTTGTTGGCTATATAGTGTTATATATGTGAACATGTTAATACATAATAAATTGTTTGAATAGAAAACCTATTATGACAATTTTAATATTCATACAAATACCATAATATCATAAAATTATTGTCATTATATTATATAATTGAAAATATAAAAATATTTTTAAATAGATAGTATATGACATCATTTGTAAGTAAATATACAAATAGTCTTAAACTGGTGAAATTCTGGCCTATAGGCATCCAAGCTCAATCCTTAGCTTTTAATACTTCAGTTAACACCCAATCATTCTCTTCATTTCTGATGTGGGACAACACCAGACAACTTTAAACCACACTTAATAATGTAATTATATATGTATTACAATTACATTATACATAGTAATCTATTAATACCTTAAGTTAATATATTAACAAATAAAATAACACTTGATTGTGTTTCTGTACTTATAAAATTTTAATTATACTTGTTAGTGTTTTGATTGAAATTTTATTATAACACTTATTTCTAGTGTCATGGTAGAATTTATTGGGTGACACATTAAAATAGTTATAACAACACTACTCTTGTAGTGTTTTAGTAGATATAAATAAGTTAATATTTGATGTGATTGTAGACATTAATAAATACATTTATAGTTTAGTGCCATGAAAGGCGTGTGGTGAAAGCCCAAAATTCTAGTAGTGCACCTTGTCTTCTAACACTACTGCAACGTCCTTGTACGTCCAAAAAACAACTGTACTACATCCAGGCAGCATGTGAATTTAAGATGATTTTTTCACCGACATAATGTGAAAAAAATGAATACCATTTAAGTAACTATTAGTAGGAAAAAAAAGAAAAAAAAGAAAAAAAATGTCAGGAACGAGTCTTGAAGTTTGATCATATTTGTCTTGTGTCTCTCTCCAAAAAAGAAAAAAAAAATCAATTGCCATTAATCCACTAAAAGTTAGTTGACACTTAATTAAACTTTTATGTATATGTCATTTAAAAGATCACTACTTTCAATATTGAATTTCCCATCTCCCAATACATAAGTCAGTAGACCCCCGGACAGACAAGGTTTTCATGTAGGCAAATGGCAAAAAACTATTTTTTATACATGTCAAATGTTTCATCAAAAATTCGAAAAAACCTTCAAATTATTGAAAATCTTTGGTATCTTTTAAAATACAGTGTTTTTTAGAGTTTCGAGCTGCCCAAACCGCCATAGGCGTTTGCGACTGGATAGATCTCAAAAAGTTATATGAAATCAAAAAAAATTCGTCTAAAACGGATCCCCGAGTGCAAAGTTATGACCCTTTAAAGTTTTCATCCAAAATCACAATTTTCCAATGTCGGACCCATCTCCAAACGCACGTCTACCATGTCCATTGCGTGGATCTCGACTACTTGCGCATCTAAATCGGACAATGGAGTACCAAGTTATGCCCACTCGAACCATCCCTGCAATACAATTTCATAGATGACAGCAATTCCCCTTCACAAAGACAGCCCACCACGTCCAAAAACGTCTACATCCAGACATATGAATTAAAGCTGAATTTTTCACATAAAATCTTCCACCACGTCTCCTAACATTGATGCAACGTCCACGTACGTCCAAAAACCAACTGCATCAACATCTACATCTAGGCATGTGACTTTCAGCTAAATGTTTAACATAACACCTTCCACCACGTCTGCTAACACTACTACAACGTCCCTCTAAGTCCAAAAACGTCTACATCCATGCATGTGAATTTAAGATGAATTTTTCACATAACACCTTTCACTACGTCTCCTAACACTACTGCAACATCTCTCTACGTCCAAGAAAAAAATTGCTACAACGTCCAAAAATGTCTACATTAAGACATGTAAATTTAAGTTGAATTTTTCACATAATACCTTCTACCATGTCTCCTAACACTACTACAACGTCCTTCTACGTCCAAAACACAACTGCTTCAGCGTCCAAAAACGTCTACATATAGGTATGTGAATTTAAGCTGAATTTTTCACATAATCCCTTCCACCAAGTCTTCTAACACTACTACAACGTCCCTCTACATCCAAAAAATAACTGCTACAACGTTCAACAGTGGGAGGAATCAGAAGCAACCCATTTCACATGAAAGTTTCAATATCTCACAGAAAACATTTATATATTATATTTCAGAATAATAGAGCATTATTTGAAGAAAAAAACACAAATATAATATCATAAATACATTATCGAAAATCAAATCGTGAAAATAAGGTTTCGTAAATCCATCAAATGCAGTTCATATTTTATGATTTTTTAAGAAAAATAAGTTATTTTTGAAGAAGAAGAATAAGAGATTTTTGAAGATGAAAAAGTGATTTTTTAAGAAAAGAAGTGATTTTTTCGTTGTATTTGGTGTTGTTCGTCAAAAAATACAATCACCGATCTCTGTTAAATCTGTGTTTGGATGAAGATTTGATTGAATGCGGTTTCGAATGGAGTGCGACGAAGAAGAAATGATTTTTGAAGAATGAAAATAAGTATGTTTTTTTTCAAGAAAAGAGAAGAACATGGATCTCACTCTCTTATAGTGAGAGTGGTGATGTATTACTAGATACATGTACCTAGTGTACATGATATAATTTGCATTTACCTATAAAACGATAATTTAAATGATATGACCACCATGTAATTTTACTCTTATCCAAAATATAGGAAGTTTTTTGGATTAGTTAGTTCAAGAAAAATCCAGTGCGTGGGTCCGCGTCATCACAAAATTTTCGCGTCATAGCATTTTGGCGTGGGTTAATATAGCATACTACTAATTTTCTTTCTTCTTTGCTTTCTTTTCATATTATTATATTATTTCCTTCAGTTTACTTTTCCCTTTTCTTCTGAGACTTTTTTTATCATTTTTTTTAAACAATTCAGTATTTTTTTATATTTTTAAATTTTTTTAAGAATATTAAAATATCTTTTTTAATTATTATTTTAATTATTTTATAATTAAAAATTTTTATATATTATGATATGATATTTAAATAATACATGATTTGATCCCCTGCTATGTATGTTTTAGTTATATGATATGATTTCTCAAATGTTGTGAAATAATATCTTATGTCTGCTGATATGATCTCTACTGTCTTATAATATAATATCTAAAGAATACATGTTTTGATCCCCTGCTATGTATGTTTTAGTTGTATGATATGATTTCTCACATGTTGTGATATGATATCTTATATCTGCTGATATGATCCCTACTGTCTTGTGACATGATATCTAAAGAATACATGATTTGATATCCTACTATTTATGTTTTAGTTCTATGATATGATTTTTCATATGTTTTGATATGATATCTTATATCTGCTGATATGATCTCTACTATCTTGTGATATGATATCTAAATAATACATGATTTGATACCCTGCTATGTATGTTTTAGTTGTATGATATGATTTTTCATATGTTTTGATATGATATCTTATATCTGCTGATATGATCTCTATTGTTCTCTGATATGATATCTAAAGAATACATGATTTGATACCCTGCTATGTATGTTTTAGTTGTATGATATGATTTCTCATATGTTGTGATATGACATCTTATATTTGCTGATATGATCTTTAGTGTCCTATGATATGGTATGTAAAGAATACATGATTTCATACCCTACTACGTATGTTTTAGCTGTATGATATGATTTATCATATGTTGTGAAATGATATCTTATATTGATATCATCTCTATGTGATATGATATCTAAAGAATACATGATTTGATGTTTGAGTTGTTTGATATGATTTGTCATATGTTGTGATATGATATCTTATATCTGCTGATATGATCTCTATTATCTTGTGATATGATATCTAAAGAATAAAGAATACATGATTTGATACCCTGCTATGTATGTTTTAGTTATATGATATGATTTCTCATAAGCTGTGACATGATATCTTATAGCTGCTGATATGATATCTACTATTTTGTGATATGATATTTATAGAATAATTGAATTGCTACTCTGTTATGTCTGTTTTAATCGTTTGATATGATCTCTTATACGTTGTGATATAATAACTTATGCCCGCTGATATGATATATTCTGTTTCTTACTGTTATTATATTCTTTTATTTTATAGTTTACTTTATTTTAATTAAAAATAATTAAAAAATAGTTTTTTATCATTTTTTAAAAAAGTTCAAAAACATTAAAAAAATGCTGAACTATTTAAAAAAAAAAAGACGGAAAAAAGTTTCAGGGAAAAATAAAAAAAAGAAAAAACCCATTAAAATGGATAAATAATGAAGGAAACATGAATAAACATGGGTGAGGTGCGACTGGGGGAAAAGCGCGCTACAGTAGAAGCACTATCAATTTTACTCCTATAAAAGTATAGTATACGAAACCAAATAAAGCCTCTTGCTTGCTTAAGTAAGTCATATGTATTACCAATTATTAAAATATGTAAAATAATGATAAGGGCGTTGTAACTCAGTGATTGACACTCTCGTTTAAAATTAATAGGTTTTGTATCCAAATCATTTAGATTTCGCTTTTTTATGTAAAAAAATTAAAAATTCTCCGATTTATATCTATCTATCTATCTTAATAATTAAATATTTAATTTTTTAAATGCATTATAAAATTTATTTCTATCCTATTATAATTTGAATAAAAAAAGTAAAAACTTGACTCTTTGTACTAATTTTTTCCAACCTTGACTACAAGTAAACAAAAATTTATAAAACAAGGCCAGAAAGACAGAAAATTATAGTAACATTAAAAGTATTGACTAACTGTAACGAGTCTGGATTGAAGGACATCGCCGACAGATGAAGACAGCCATGGTTGAAGGTCCAGCAAGGAATCAACTTGTAACCTGTCTCCCTCACCATTTGAATCTGTCCTTTTTAAGTTAATTATATGTTCCATCTTTTTTATGTTAAAAAATAACATTCCATAAATAAAAATAAAATAATTTATGGAAAACATGCAAGATTAATTTTTTCCATGAATATGACACACGTTTACGGATCAAAAGAATAAATTTTATTTGGTTAAAATTACATCCTCCATAATTATTTTCATCGTAAACATACATCGATTATCGCTACTTTTATTTAGAGAGAAAAATCAGAAACAAGAAATATTTAAGTGTCTTTAGTTGATTTTTTCTTTTTGGTCTAATTCCGTTTTTTCTTTTTTTTTGGTACAAAAAATGAAATTTTAGCCTAATTAATTCACATCTACATATCCCTTTTTTCGATTATCATCCTTAAACCACTTTTACACCTCCAACCGGGTCTAATTCCTTCCTTTTTCTTTTCAACGTTTTCACACAAATTATTATCTTTTTCTTATTTATTTTTATATAAATAATTAACAATTAATATATTTTTTTATTCGAATCATATATCTATATATTATCAATTGGAGTTAGAGTTTTATTAATAATAATTACTCCATTCCATAATACACGAGTCATAATCTAGTAGGTAATAAATGTCAACCTCATCCATTTTGCAGAGTTAACTTGAATATGCGCTTGGGCTGTATCGTGGACGTGTTAAGAGAGACCACATTACAAATAAAAAATAATAATAATGACAACCACAAAAAATAAGGAACAAAATACGGATAATTAAAATTAAGAAAAATAATTACAACTACTAAAATGATTTGAGTAAATTTTATAAGTGGTCAGTTTTTGATTTTGGTTTTGGTTTTAGTTATCATACTTTGAAAATTCTAATTTTAATCATCATACTTTATTTTTCTTTTTAAAAAAGGTTATTCCGTCAAGTTGAGGTGTTAAAACAGTAACGACCAAGGGTATTTTTATCTTTTGAATGCCATCTTTAAATAAAAAATAAATAAAAAATAGAAAACCCAACTCCCATTAGGGTTTTGAAGCAACCACGTCCCCTACCTCCCTCCACCGCCACCCCAACTTAAAACTAGGGTTTCTGAACCTGCCGCCCCCTCCCTCCCTCCACTGCCGCCCCAACTTAAAACTAAGGTTTCTGAACCTCTACCGCCCTCCTTTCCTTCTCCCCCCCCCCCCCCTATGCCCTCCTCCTGCTCTTAAGGAGGCCCTTTCATCTGTCGAGCACGACCAACGTTAACTGACTTGATTTAGCCGTCCTAGTAGTACCCAAACCAACGAACCAACCAAAAATCTCCAGAATTCTAAATCCAAAATCATACCCACCAACCAAACACTCCTCCCTCCCACGACGGTGATCATCTCAATCGTTTTCCAGAAATAGCAGTACCGGAATGGATGAGGCAAATATAAGCAGAAAACCCAATATGAAAATGATGAAAAAATAGACTGAGACACAAAGGGGTCAGATTGAGGTTGCTAATATACTTAATAATACTGTCAAACACAAAGGAACCCAAATGGGGTACATAATTGAATACATTAGGGGTGTGTTTAATGCAAGGCAAAGGAAATGAGGCAAATGCAAAATAATTTCGATTGCTACTTTTTTTGGTTAGTAAAGTAAAGGCAAAAGTAATCAAATTACTTTAATGAAACGATCAAATTCCTTTAATGAATGTCTGCTAATTTATCAAACGAGTCGATCAGATTCCTTTATAATTATTGAATTAATAAAATTTTAATTATTTTATTGCTTTTACCTTGCATCAAACGCACCTATGGGGTTCTTGAGAAACAGTTGAAGGCTGCATAATTCTTGAGAGGAAAAACTCAATCAATTCATAGGGGTCATTGTCATGCGAATAAATTTGTGGGTTTTCTTTGTTCAGCAAAAAGTGGTGATTGATTCTTTCAAAAGAACTAGAGGAGAAAATGAAAACTGAGCAAAGAAAGGAAATTGGTGACGTAGCACTTTTGACACTTGTGAAATGGTGATTGTGGCCGGGACAAAGAGAATTTAGGGGACGCGGACAAAAAAAAAAATTACTAGTTATCGCCCCAAAAAATAGGACGTAGTCTTATAATTTGATGAAATTATCCTTAGTTTTACTAATTGTCGTCCTAGTTTACCGCCCTAATTCTTATTTACCGCCCCAAGCTAAATTACTAATATAACCTTCAAATATTATATTAAAATAATTAAAATATAAATATTAAAATAGTAATTTTTATTAAAATATTAAAAACAAAAATAAATATAACTAATATTGGGAATTATACATAGTTTAGAAATTTTTAATTAATATTATAATATGAAATAATAATAATCTTAATTATAATTATTTTTTATTATTTAAGAAAATGAAATTTTAATTAATAAACACTCAATCAGATTTATCCCATTTAATGAGGATTTATCAGGTTTATCCCACTCAATCAGAATTAATCAGATTTATCCCCTAATTTGTTGCAATCCCATTTAAGAGCCCTTAATTGCTGCAATCCCATTTATGAGCCCTTAATTTCTGCAATCCTTTTTTTCCACGCAGCTGCCAACACTCGACTTCGCCGCTGCCAACACTTCGCCGCTGCCAATAATGGGATTCACCGCTGCCAAGACTTCACCGCGGCCAAGACTTCGGTTGCGCCGCTGCCAAGACTAGGCTTCGCCGCTGCCAAGATCAGCTCGAAGATCGTACGCTGCCAAGATTTTGGTTGCTACCAAGATCGGAGGACCTGCATCGTTCGGAGCTCGTTCTTCGGCAAACACGAGCCCTAATTATACGGAGGTTCGGAGGGTGCTGCAGAAATGATTGTTCAGAGGTTTGGAGGATGCTGCAGAAAAGATTCGAAATTCACGGGTGCACTCCTCTCTTTTCCTTTTTCTCTATCACCCCCGTGCTCCGGCATTATGGAGACATTTGCTGCAGAAAAGATTCCTCTGCTATGAAAGATTGATTGATAAATTAGGCGTAAAGTAGTGAATCTGGAATCTTTCAGAATTGTTTTTTCAATCTGTTGTGTAACCAATGTGTTATACAATATTCCTTCGGTTCGTGGGTTCTTTTCAATCTTCAATCCATGTAAAGAATTTAATTGGAATCTTTTACCGGTATTAAATAGGAGTGAGGTGTTTGGCTCATTTGTGAGTTGGTTTGTGGTGTGCTGCAAAATTATTGAGTTGAGCATACTTATTGACGTGCTGCAAAATTGTTGTGTTGCTGGGTTGTTTCGCCGGCGAGTCGGGGCTGGCATTGCTGACGGGGTGTCCTCGGTTGGTGTTGAAAGATTTTGGGTAGGATTTGGGTTTGCACTTGCTCGATTTACCACGCAACAAAAATTTCTATTAAAGCGGAATCTTAGAAAAGTACCTTTGAAGCGTGCACCTGGTGATTCTCTTGTATGCCTCAAGACTATGACTTCACGTTGTGTGGGCAACGAACTAGAAGTCAATTGATCAGCTACTCACCACAATCCACCTGCTAGAAAACTCTAGCCCCGCAGCACCTGGCACATACTATAAACGCACCGCCCGTAGAGAGAGAAAGCTACGCGCAGCTGGTATAGACCAAGGCCAAAATTTCAGCCACTAGAAACCCAAAAAACCAGCTGCACACTTTCTTGAAAATTCGACTTGGAGAGAGAAACGTTTTCTCTCTCTAGAATTTTCTCTCTCTAGAAATCCTGTGGATTAATTGTGTTATTGTTGTTTTCTGAATGACTGATCCCTTGTCTATTTATAGAGTTACAAGAGAGACTCCAAGTTGGTTTAGGATTGGTCTTCCTACTGGGTTTCTGTTTTCCTTCAATCCTGTTTCTGGACTGATACAGATTCTGTTTCCTTCAATCCTGTTCCTGGACTGATACACTCCCAACTGTCACAGGGATTCACTTATCCCAATCCAGTTCCTGGGATGAATCACTCCCAACTGACACAGGGATTCACTTATCCCAAACCAGTTCCTGGGATGATTCACAACCAACTGACACAAGGATTAATTAATTTCTCAATTAATTAAATCTACCTTTGTCATTAACCCAGTACATAATTAATCGTACCACTAACGGATTAATTATGGCACTACCAACCTACAACAGAATTGCTTCCGGAACAACTTAATTAAATTATATTCATAATCTCCTCACATCAAAGATATAGTGCTCGTTAATTCATTAATTTACTGATAAATTAATTTATCAACTTCTTTAATTCTGAGACTAGTACCACTCGACCTTTTTACTATACCGGACATAAGTCCACAGGCCGGGTTTAGTATAACAAACATTTCGAGCTCATCTCGGGAGCACCATCACCCCGGACGCACCGGTACATGGTTTCCTTTCGACAAGCAGCAGCACACAAAGTAACTAAACACGCGCACCCAACCTACCGAGATTATTGGCCACAATTGACCTCACCCTTTGGCAGATCAAAGTACACTATGTCTAATCCTCATGCCCGCTCGAGTCTAGGGATTTAGAGATAGAATACAAGGATCGATTTGTCTATTAAATCAGTACAAGACAAATCATTCCTAAGAGTCAAGTTCAATATGCCCCGGGCATATCTATATGATTCAATTAGTTTAGACAAACTAATTATCCGAATCACATAATAACCTAAACCGACAGTTTGTCCAAAGCTGTCTCGGTTACAAACCTCATTTATATATTATGTCTTTCAACCAATGATGAGATCTACTGTGTCGCACCAGACACCTCATCATCTACTTACATAATATAAATGGACATAAACATGCACAACAAAATATGATTGAAACACAAATCGATATATTAAACTGGGAAACTGTACAATACAAGCATAGCTTATGTATTCTACTCCAACAGGTGTCGCAGGGGATTGATGGAGCAGGGCAGGGGATCGCGGATGTTGGGTTGAAAGTTTGAAGATATGGTGAGAGATGGGTTTGGGCAGCGGCCGTGGCATCTGAAAAATCGACGGACGGCGGTGGTGCTGGACAGAAATATGGAGTTCAATTTAAATTTTACTCATATATAGAAATCTATAATTTTTTATTTTAATCTGTATTTGCAGGAATCTATAATATTTTTATTACATGTTTGCAGGAAATTGTGTATTAATTTGTTGATTTGCCTATATTTTAAGAAGGTAAGGTGTTTATGAATTATACCGATGTATATTTGATGGCGAAGGTTTATATTTGAAATGTTGGTGAGTTTTTTTGTGAGTTAATGAAATAGTTTTGCTAATGTGGTAATGAAATTTGCTGGTAATTTGGTGTTAATGAAAGGTTTGTCAGTAAGTTATTTCATACGCCGATTTTCATCATAGCCAAAGTATCCTTTTGACAATAAGGTAACTCACCAAAATAGGATAATGGATGTTTTAATTTTTTCCACAGAAGTATTTTGACAACAATATGTACCACCAAAAATCAATTTTTGTATTGAGTATAATAACCATTAGTGTTTTCTGCAGTATTTAAGTTATGCCAAAGCAATATTTTGACAATAAGTTATTTCTCCAAAACAAGGACGTGGCAGTATAAATTCTCAGCCTATTGTCGGTTACGTTTTACTCCAAACAATACCTTTGTTGTGCATAATATTTGATGGTTAAAATCTAAAATATTGAAATAGTTTTGCTAATGTGGTTATGAAATTTGCTGGAAATTTGGTGTTAATGAAAGGTTTGTCAGTAAGTTATTTTATACGCCGATTTTCATCATAGCCAAAGTACCCTTTTGACAGTAAGGTAACTCACCAATATAAGGTAATGGATGTTTTAATTTTGTCCATAGAAGTATTCTGATAACAGTATGTATCACCAAGAAACAGTTTTGACAAAAAGTATATTAACCATTCGTGTTTTGTGCAGTATTTAAGTTATGCCAAAGCAATATTTTGACAGTAAGTTATTTCTCCAAAATAAGGACGTGTCAGTATTAATTCTCAACATATTATCGGTTACGTTTTAGTCCAAACAATTCCTTTGTTGTGCATAATATTTTATTGTTAAAATTGGAAATTTGGTACAGGAT
The DNA here is from genome assembly GCA_030378225.1 of Knoxia roxburghii. Taxonomy (NCBI): domain Eukaryota; kingdom Viridiplantae; phylum Streptophyta; class Magnoliopsida; order Gentianales; family Rubiaceae; genus Knoxia; species Knoxia roxburghii. Next base: position 9,675,710 of record CM059424.1, read on the forward strand.
GGACAGTGGTTGGGATGACAGTGGTTGAACATATTCGATGATTGAGTATGAAAATTAAAATGATTATTTTAAATATCTTAATGTAATTACGTTATTGTTATATTAATTTTATTGAATTGATTAAATATAAATTTTGGTATTGTTGACATCGATTTTTATGAAAAAAAACATAGGGAGAATGTCAACATTGTCGTAGTAATAATCATAAATCAAACGATTGTCCGCGAGTGATACTTAAATGTGATTATTGTCCATACTACGGGCATACTAAGGATGAATGCCCTGAATACGAGCAGGACCAGCAAAATGAATGTGGAGTTAATTTAAACAATCTGGTACGTATTTAATATGCCAATGTATGAATTTAATGTCAATACGGATGCAAACATTGAAATTATATATTTTTCAATATTTGTAGTTTTTCTGTATGATTTAAAGTAATTTTTATGTATAACTTAATATTATTGATTCATGTTTAATTTAAATATAATAAGGACATACCGGATGATGGTAACAAGGACGAAATACATCACGACACTACACCACTTGTAGAAGATGAACATCAGTCAAATGAGGTATGTGTCAAATTTGTTTTAAAATTGCCCACGTTCATATATATATATATATATTTTTTATTTAGTAAAACGTTGTCCTTAATTATTGTAGGGTCTTCTAGAATCATTTCAATACCGTCAATCAACATATTTTAATGTCATTTTCGATGATGTGCCGAACATTGGTGATGGTGTTGACTATAGCAGTCATTTCCAGAAAGAATTGGTATTTGAATCTGCCGCCGCTGCTATTCATTGGGCAAAGAGTGTATCAATAAGTCTTGGGTTTACTCTCAATATTTCTGAACACAAGCGAGCCAACAGAAAGCTTTTGAGGTGCAGTCGTGGGGAGCGTAGAAGACCAAGAAAACCTGATCCAAATAAAATTCCCCGACCATCAACATCGATGCTATGCGATTGCCCGTTTGAACTTTATACACAAAGCTATAGGAGGTCGGGAGAGTGGGTGATAGTTGCTAACAGCGGACTTAAGGGTACCCACAATCATCCTTTAGCCGTGTACAAGGAAGGATATCGTCAAATGAGTGGCTTGAGTGATGCATCTAGAAAGACGATATGGGAAATGTCTGAGGCAAACGTGAAGCTGGATAATATTTTCAATTGTGTTGTTCAAAAAAATTTGGAAGATCATGCAAATAAGAGACAAGTCTACAATACAACCTCAAACCTACAGCTTACGCGGTTGAAGGAAAGGGATGTGGCAACATAAGTACTATATTTGGCGATCAAGAACGAATATGTCATGTACGTGGACGTGGATGTGACAACAAGAGGTTGAAAACCTTGTTTTTTTCACACCCGAAATCTATCAAGCTGTTCAGGACCTTTTATTGGTACGTGGGTATAGATTCTACTTATAAAACCAACAGGAACAATATGCCACTGTGTGAAATTGTTGGTTCAACTTCGACGAATAGTACTTTCTTGATAGCATATGCATTTATGCATGATGAGACGGAGGCTACCTATCGTTGGTTGCTACTGCATTTGAGGATTCTGCTTTGAAATACAAAAAATCCAGCTGTCATCGTGACTGATATAGAGTTGGGGATATTAAAACCCCTTAAGGATATTTTCCCAGACACTTCGCATATTCTGTGCACTTGGCACATAAACGTTGATGTGCGGAAAAGGTTAACGCTTTTTCTACCGAAGAAGCAAGGATTGGTTGGCCATTACATGAACAAGTGGATGCTCATTGCTGATGCTAGATCTTACCCAGAGTATGAAGAAGCTGTTTTTGATTTAAAAAATGATGAACGCGTTGAGAGAACGAATTTATGCCTACCTCGATAAGACATGGTTGATTCATAAGGAAAAGTTTGTGAAGGTTTGGACGGACAGAGTATTACACTTCGGGAACACAACATCTTGTAGAGTGGAGAGAGCACATAGCATGATAAAAGGTTGGCTTGGAACAGCTACTGCCTCCATGGATACAGTTTGGGTCAAGATCTATAATGCAATCACTTGTCAAACACAGGAAATCAGGTATTTATCCTGTGTAGAAATTTTCGTATGTGTTTATAATTTCATATGCATTTATTGTTTGGATTTGCTGCTGAAGGAACTTAAAAGAATCTCAAAATTGAAAGACCACGTGGCATGGGATTGTCGCTGCGTTCTTACTAAAACTCATGGTATTCCATGTTCTTGTGCAATTGATAAGATGGTAAAAGATCAGCAATATTTGAGCTTGGACCATGTCCACGTTTTTTGGATGATACTAGATTTTGAAGACGCTGCACCAAAAGGGATGAAGAAGTTTCAGCAGATCACCTTTATTTATACTCTTTGATCGAAGAGATTAAGGACATGGATCCAGCTTTTGTGAGAGAGGTAAACTACGTACTTGATTCCAAAATTCATCCTCACCAACAAGGATACGTAGAGCCTTTAGTGAATCTGAAAACTAAAGGACGACGTCCACAATCCTCTTCTACGAAGAGGGAGAAGTCGAAATTTGAGAAATGGTTATCAAGATTTGGGAAGAAAAACCCTAAAGATGGCAATGACTCTACTACCAAGAAAGTTGGACTAATTGGATGGTTGAAATCCACATTTGGGAGTGGCACACCTGTCATTTGCGCTTCCGTTGCTGATGCAATTAATAACACCAGACGGGGTACGAGATCTATGTCGGACGAATATTTTAACTTTATTTATTTTTTCAGTACAAAGTTATTCCATGAATTTGTTGTATGTTCAGTTCAACGACCACGTCTAGCTAATTTTGAACAGCGACGTGCATCCATGACGGACGCGCCATTCGGTGATTCAGAAAGGGGTATGTTAGTACATTTGTAATTTTTAACCCATAAATAATTTGAATGTATATAATTTACATTTGTTTAATCCTCAGTTGATCGACCACGTCCAGCCGATTTCGAACAGCGACGTACATCCATGTCGGACGCGCAGTTAAATGATTCGGTAATAGGTATGTTGTTATATTTAAATTATCAATACATATAGTAGTCTTTAATAACAATTTGGGTATGACCAAATAAGTATATGGGCAAACTTTTATCCCGCCTAGACTGAAACGTGGCAGTCTACATTTTTGTCATAAAAGGTTTTTGGTAAATAAATTTATGTACAAACGTTGTTTTTGATGATATTATTTGAAACCATGTATAAAGCACGAGGCTTTTCAACCTTTACAATTTTTTGTTATTGACGAAATATTATTTGACCAGAACAATGTTAGGTCTAATTATTTTGTTGAAAAATGAAGTAAATTTGCATAATTTTGTCTCAACTAATTAGTTTTGTGGCAGTTTTGATTATCGTCATAGAATACATTTGACTAAAACTTTGACGCATATGGTATTTTTTTAATTTGTATTATGTTGTAAGTTCGACGAGTTGGACGCGTAGAGACACATGGAAACTACGATCTGATCAATACACTAATAGCCCCCTATGTCATCAGCTATCTGGACGTTAATGATGACTGTAATTGTGGATTTCGTGTTTTGCATCTCACGTGTTTGGGAACGAAGATATGTATTTGCAGGTTTTATTTTATTTTGTGATATGACAACTGATGCTACTTGATTATAAGTACGATTAAGCCTCTTTATTTTGTGTGATTGAAAACAATATATTGTGTTTTTTTACAGGTAAGAATGGATGTAGCTGATGAAATTGAAACACATAAAGACTTATACCAGGGGATATACTTGGGTGAAAATCTAACAGAAGTAGTTAACCGCATAAGGTGGGTAGGCGGATGATGTACTCGAGATTATTGGATGCATGCTCCCGCAGACTTGTATCCCATTGCTACACATTATGATGCGGCTATTTTTTACTACGCCTCAGATCAAGGTGGCAAGTACAATAGTAAAGGGATATGCTTTACCATTTTGCCACTACGAGCGCGAAGGAATAGAAATGGTCAATCTACAAAGTTTGCAATTGCCTATCTTGGTCCTCTTGCCCATTTTATAAGGTTAGATCTACTTCCTAATTCACCTTTGCTGGGTGTTATGAGAATGTGATGCGAATTATGTGATGAATACACTCGGCAATGGGAGAGCCTATATGAACATAATATAAGTGCTTGGAATGCAAAGTTCCCCCGAGAGCCGAAGGATGCATTTTTCATATCACTAGATGTTACGGAATAGGTGTAATAAAATAATTTGTATTGAATGTTTAACTAGGTGGAAGGGTATGCTGTGAGAAACAGGATGTCAAAAACAAAATATATATGCTTAGCCTATGCACTGATTCTAATTTGCGAAAAATGTAATATTCAACCCAAAAAATGAAACGAATTTCACTTGGTTTTTAATATTCCACAACCACATGAAATCAAATCAAATTCATCATAACCACACGCACAAACGAAAAACCTCAATATCATCCACAATACCAAATATAATAAATCATATCTAACACTTAGGCTTGCCATATTGAGAATCCTAATTTGCTGAAATGTAATATTCAACCCAAAAAGTGCATGAATTTCAGTTGGTTCTAAATATCACAAATCCACAGGAAATCAAATCAAATCCATCATAACCACGCAAACAAATACAAACAACCAATAAAACCCATCATACTCTGGATAATAAATCAGATCCAACACTAAGGCTGCCCATATTGATAATTCAACAAAGACAATTGAGCCATATACTCTGCAGCTTCTTCAGGATGCAAACTGGACCATCTATTGGTGGCTATATGAGCATATGAAGCATAGCACCTGAGCCACTAAGTGATCAAAAAATTAATGAATAATAGGAATTTATTTCAAAAATATGCATTCTGAAAGTAAATATAAGTCAAAATTAAAATACACTTACATATTCTTGATTGCTACGTGGAGGGAAGGTTCGGGATGTGGATGGTTGCTCAGGTAGAAGACGAGGATGAGAGTGCTTCCTAAACCAATCCAAGTAATCAGCACTACACTCCCCCTTGTCATCGCCAGTTCTTTCACCCAAAAAATTGAAACCATACAAAGATGAGAAGCCTGTCCACATAGATACACTGGCTGCATCAGGGTGGGATACCTTGTATTTGTTGGGGTTCGCTGATCTATCCACTGAATCAGAACGTGTAATGGTAGGTGGTATCATCTGGACATAACCCAACTGTCTCATGCATCGAAGAAGAGAATATGGATCAATTTTCTTTTTAAATCTAACCCAGCCAAGAAACAGAGTCCTGGGGTCGTCACGATGTGGATGCTCCCCATACGGCAACCATGTAACCTACACACAATACAAGTCACACGACAATAGTTGTTATAAAGAACGGATAATATGCCATGTATTTATATAAACAAATGAGTTCAAATACATACCTCCTGAGCTGTCAAACTATCCAATATCCTAGGAATCCTCATCAGTCGAGAGACATCATGACTCCGCTCCTCGTACGGCCCAACCCACATATGTGCCCTAGAAGATCCGGGTGAAATCTCCGTAATCCTCTCCTGCGAAGGCCTAAAACACGGAAAATACTCGTAAATCTACGCCTGCAACAGTGTATGACTGCCAGCAAGACCGATACATCCACCTCGACTAGCTATCCCTAACTCCCTATAAAGACAAGCTACTGCAGCAGATCCCCAAGAATAAGACCCTATGCTATCCCAGTTATCCACAATCTCATCCAACAAATTTGCATTAATGCGGCTACCATTCTTGTCCACGAACAGTGTGGACCCTAAAGCTAGCCAAACCCAAGCTTGCGCCTCAGCATCATCACTACGACGGCGAAAACATTTCCCCGTCACAGTATCAATCTTAACCCTCCCACGTGTCCATCCAGCACGTACTGTATCAACCGAGACACCAAGAATCCTTGCACAAAGTTCCATAAGTCTCTGCTTGTTGGCAACCCCATATACCATTCTACCTTCAATAGGAATCCCTAAGATGCGGCGCACATCATGTAGCATAATCGTCATCTCACCAAAAGGAATATGGAAGGTATTAGTGTCCGACTGCCATCTCTCAACAAACGCACTAATGAGGACGTCATCAGAACTACGGAATGAGATATCCACCAAGTGCCTCAACCCTGTGGCCTCAATCATCTGCCGAACAGGATCTGCCATACGCTCCCACTTGTGGACTAATTGAGGTATCAAATCTCTCCTCTTGTATACCATACGGAGGACCCATCTATCAATGTTATTCCAAATGCTATAGGCTACGTGGCCCAAAAAGCTAGGAATAACGCTACCATCGCACGGTCCACCCTCAACCGGTCCGGATACCAACCACTTGTCCCCTTTAACCTTTGGTGCAGATGCACGACCTAAAAGAGCATATAACCTATTATTAAAGTTAAATATTACAAACACACGTATCTATATATATATATATTATATATCCAAATTAAAAGTTTTTGAAAGACTTACTTGATGAAGGAAATGCGCCATCTATACTACCACCATCTGTTGCACCAAAATCTTCTCCATCATCCTCACCTCTATCAGATGCTCCTCCATCATCCTCTCCACCATCATAATTTCCACCATCATCATCTCCACCATCATCCTCTCTGACATCATGCTCTCCTCCATCACTGTCCCCTCTAACATCCCCTTTTTCAATTGGGAAGATTGTCTGCAAAGGTAGAGGCTCCTCCCACATAGACACTGAATCGTCAGAATCCGTCTCTGCGCGAGAATGAGTGGATGTAACGTCTTCGTCCCTCAATGTAAAACCAGTTCTCATTCGAGATGACTCCCTACGTGTACCCGCCCTTGTAAAGGGTATACCTTGGTGAGATGCTCTCCCAGAGGCATTTAGTTTCCTTCGTACAGCTCCCCGTGTACCATTTCCCATGATGATGTTAGCGGCGTTTAGACCACCACGTGGTGATGCTCTACTGCCCTGCGAATAGTATCAAATAATTATTGCATTGTTCAATAATAATAGTAAATGCCATAAATGTCAACACCAAGACTTATTTCAAAATTTAAGTTAGATATAGAAAATATATGAGAACATACCTTTCTAGCAGCCCACGATCCGCCATTTCACAATATTTTCACAAAATACCTACAACAGCAAACCTCTGAACAAAAACACCACAAACAGCAAAATTTTATCCCAAACGGCAAATCCTCAAACACCACCAAATAGCTAATTTATATCACAAACGGAAAATCCACAAACACCAACAAATAGCACCAACACAAAATAGCAAATCCCCTTTATTGTTTGAAAATAGCAACAGCACCAGCACAAGAAAGACAAATACTTTAAGTATTTGTTAAAAGAAAAAAGAAATAATTGAACTCCAAGTTAGGTTACCTATTGTCTAAATGAATAAGACTTAACATGAATTAAATCTATGTCCTTTAGTGGCCAAAAGATGCATGCTGATTATGTTTTACGTTTTGTTTCCAAAATGTTAATGTTATTTATATGTTGTTTATTTGGGCAAGTTTCAGACTGCGCAAAACATGGCAAAAAGAAACATTTTTGGCCGCTTGACAAGCAAAAGAAACAGCAAATTGTCATCATAAACTTGTAGAGCGCAATCATGTACTCAAAAGAGGTTTCAAACATGATTGAGCAGGGAAAAGTAAACAATATAAAGCTGCTAAGGTTTTTACCCAGTTGTAGCCAATTTACCAAAACATCAGCCTCAAACTTACATCATAAAATATCCTCATAGTATTCAACAGTAAATATAAATAGAACAATTATACCGCCATTAATCATTCTAAGAAACATCAAATTTCAGACTACGCAAAACATGGCAAAACGAAATATTTTTGGCCGCTTGACAAGCAAAAGAAACAGCAAATTGTCGTCATAAACTTGTAGAGCGCAATCATGTACTCAAAAGAGGTTTCAAACATGATTGAACAGGGAAAAGTAAACAATATAAAGCTGCTAAGGTTTTTACCCAGTTGTAGCCAATTTACCAAAACATCAGCCTCAAACTTACATCATAAAATATCCTCATAGTATTCAACAGTTAATTGAGTAAGCCCTCAATTATGCATCATTTCTCCATCCTACACATTAGGACTTAAAATTGGCTTATGCAACACTTGAACCAGATCACTAACCTGTGCTAGATACTTTACTGGTACTTTATGCGGGTTTACTAAATTCTGTACAAATCAGAAGATACCAAATTTCAGGAAGTTTGTTTTCAGCCATAGCTCTTGTAATCATACTTCCAGAAACTTATCTTAATATAAAGTAATAACTAAAATTTAACACCAAGCATCATAAAACAAAATCAAATGTTCAGATAGTGTCATTTGATGATGAAGTTCTAAATGTTGCCTTCACCTACGGAGTTGTAAGAGCTGTCAAAATTCCTAGTTTTGGAGACAATGTACCAGAAAAACCCATGTTGGACAAGGACCTCAAAATCAGGAGAACACTAAGGTAGCACAACATAATGTGAGCCACAAGAAATCTTTAGCATGGTAGAAAGGACATATATGGAAAGAATGATCTAAGGCTAATGTCGGGCAAATATAATGTGAGTAACATGATGAAGAACTTACAGATTAATGACAAGGATTAACTAGGTCCGGACCGATCAAATTCGCGACGCTCGGACTCCACTACCACGGCGCGACTTCGCGACCACCGACAACTGTTCGAAGACCGACCACAATCCTTAGTCACGATCTAGACGAACTCAACCTTAGATCACAAAAAGAGATCAAACAAGGTGAGCCCGGATCAAGCACACCAAGGACGGCGATCGGATCTAATAATAGTCGGTCCCCGGTGGCAACCTTCGCAACCCAAAGGCTTTTCGAAGTCGCCACCGACGCTAATAACATCAAACCGCGGCGTCACCTTCGCAACCCAAGCCTTCACGAATGGACTTCCCGATCCACCCTAATAACACCAAACCGCAGCGGCAACCTTCGCAGTCCAAGGCTCGCGACTCGACTTCGCGTTCGGCCCTAAGAACTCCAAACAGTGGCGGCAACCTTGGCAACCCAAGCGACCGGCAACCTTCACAACCAAGGCTTTGCGAATCGACTTCCCGACTGGCCCTAATATCACCAAACCGCGGCGCCAGCCTTCGCAACCCAAGGCTCGAGACTCGACTTCGCGATCGGAGCTAAGAACTCCAAACAGCGACGGCTTCGCGACTCGACTTCGTGACCGGCTCTAAGAACTTCAAACCGCGGCGTCAACCTTGGCAACCTTCGCGACTGGCTAGGATTTTGGTAGAGGGAGGGGTGGAATCGTTAGGATTTTCGAGGGAGGGGTGGATTCGTTAGGGCATCCAATTGGGGCTAACCAATTTGGGAGAGGGGGGTCACCGGGGGAAGGTAGGGAAAACCGATTTGGGGGAAGGCGGGAGGGGCGCGATGGGGGGAAGTGGGTGACGAGGGGAGGAGGGTCGCCGGGTTGGGGTAGTAATTTTTTTTCCCTAAAATTTCTAGGAGGGTATTTTAGGTATTTTAGTATTGGTTAATTTAAATATTCATGAAGGTATTTAGGGGCTACTTGGTTTAGTGGAATCGGAATGGATCAATGGGATTCATTCCAAATTTTTTAAAAAAGGATGCTTGGTTGCTACTATGACAATGAAAACAGTAGATTCATTCCTACAAAGGTGGGATTGACTCATTCCCTACTAATTTAGTGGGAATGAGAATTTTGGAATCAATTCTTCAATTTTTTTTTGACGCACAGCCTTTTTAAAAAAAAATACTTTTTTTTTTAAAAAAAATATAAGACAGTACAGTGTTGTTTTTTTTGACGCACAGCCTTTTTTAAAAAAATACTTTTTAAAAAAAAAAATATAAGACACTATATATAGACATCAGATCAGAGAATACTAGACCTCAGATCAACAGACTATAGATATCAGATCAAGAAAATAGAAGAAATCATACAGTAGAACTAAAACATACTTAACAAGGGAGATCAGATCAGGATTATATAGATATCAGATCAGCGAATACTTGACATCAGATCAACAGACTATAGATATCAGATCAAAAATATAAAAGAAATCATACAATAGAACTAAAACATACTTAACAAGGGAGATCAGATCAGGATTATATAAACATCAGATCAGCGAATACTTGACATCAGATCAACAGACTATAGATATCAGATCAAGAATATAAAAGAAATCATATAGTAGAACTAAAACATACTTAACAAGGGAGATCACATCAGAATTATATAGACATCAGATCAGCGAATACTTGACATCAGATCAACAGACTATATTTTTGATCTGATATCTATAATCTGTTGATATGATATCTACTGTATTATTATTTTTTAAAAAAATTTCGTTCATAATATGTATCATAATATCTAAAATTATTTAATTATAAAACAAATAAAATGATAATTTAAAAATATTATTTTATAAAATTCAAAAATATTAAAAAATGTAAAAATGTAATTTTAATTCATTCTCATTCCAAAAATTTTAATAAGGAGGCATTAACAATGGTAATGAAATTCATTCTAGATAAATATCCAAGCAGCAACAATCACTTTCAGAAATCCATTGTCATTCCAGATTACTATCATAGTCATTCCCATTTCGATTACTATTTGTGAACCAAGCAGCCCCTTAGTGTATTGTTAAGGGCATTATTGTCCAAACTGAGGCGGTAACTTAGGCAGTAACTAGTAAATATTAAAAAAAAATCAACAAGGGAAGAAGAAGCATCAACAACACCCGATTTCCATTATGAACTCCCTCTATATATTAAATTCCATTAAACAAAAAAAAGAAAAAAAAAAGAAGAAGATACCTCTGCGAATCTCTACTACCCATTTCTTTTTTTTCTGTTCCAATTTTATTTTTTTAGATGAACTCGATTTTTTTTTTCCAGAAGAGAATGGTCCTCCCTTTTTCCCTTTCCTCTCCTCTCCTCTCCTCTGTCCTTTGTCTTCTCTGTATCAACACAATTTTAATGCTCTCAACCATAAATTACACTTTCCCGGCACAAAATGCTTTCCAATTTGGATTCAACTGGCAGCAGTGTATTCTTTCTTTCTCATCCCGGCGATGAGACGGGTTTTCAAATATTTGTGCTAGCTATTCCAAATACGAGGGAGGGGACGGTGGTTGCTTCAAAATTGAGTTGGGTTTTCTATTATTTATTTATTTTTTAATTAAAGAGAGCAGTCAAAAAATAAAAATATCCTTAAAAAAATGGTCATTAGTGTTTTATAACATCAACTTGATGAAGTGGTAATTTATATGGTGGTCCTATAAGACCATTATTCAATTTTAATCCTACCCCAAAAATAGTAAATTTTTTAGAATTGGCTATTTATAGGAAAAAGGCGGACGAGTGGCGCGGGTGTAATTTTCTTTTCAGCCCCCAGTGAGACGCGCTTAGCGGAGATTTTTATGTCTAAACAATTTCTTCACAAGATTTTGCTACAATTCCTTTTCATTTCTTTTGTTATTTTTGGCTATTTTTTATTTTATTTTTTTGCATTCCTCCTTGAAACTTTTTTCCGTTCGTTTTTTCTAAACAATTCAGTATTTTTTAAATATTTTTGAATCTTATAAAAAAATATTTTTAAATTATCATTTTATTTGTTTTATAATTAAATAATTTTAGATATTGTGATACATATTATGGACATTTTTGTTGTATGATATGATTTCTTTTTATATTCTTGATCTGATAACTATAGTCTGTTGATCTAATGTCTACTATTTTGTGATCTGATGTCTATATAATCATGATTTGATCTACCTTGTTAAGTATATTTTAGTTCTATTTTATGATTTATTTTATATTATTGATCTGATATCTATAATCTGTTGATCTGATGTCTAGTATTCTGTGATCTGATGTCTATATAATCATGATGTGATCTCCCTTGTTAAGTATGTTTTAGTTTTATTGTATGATTTCTTTTATATTCTTGATCTGATATCTAGTCTTTTGATCTGATGTCTAGTATTCTCTGATCTGATGTCTATATAATCATGGTGTGATCTCCCTTGTTAAGTATGTTTTAGTTCTATTGTATGATTTCTTTTATATTCTTGATCTGATATCTATAGTCTGTTGATCTGCTGTCTAGTATTCTCTTATCTGATGTCTACATAATCATGATGTGGTCTCCCTTGTTAAGTATGTTTTAGTTCTATTGTATGATTTCTTTTATATTCTTGATCTGATATCTATAGTCTGTTGATCTGATGTCTAGTATTCTCTGATCTGATGTCTATATAATCATGGTGTGATCTCCCTTGTTAAGTATGTTTTAGTTCTATTGTATGATTTCTTTTATATTCGTGATCTGATATCTATAGTCTGTTGATCTGATTTTTAATATTCTCTGATCTGATGTCTATATAATCATGATGTGATATCCCTTGTTAAGTATGTTTTAGTTCTATTATATGATTTCTTTTATATTCTTGATCTGATATTTATAGTCTGTTGATCTGCTGTCTAGCATTCTCTGATCTGATGTCTATACAATCATGATGTGATCTCCCTTGTTAAGTATGTTTTAGTTTTATTGTATGATTTCTTTTATATTCTTGATCTGATATAGGTAGTTTGTTGATTTGATATCTACTGTTTTATTATTTTTTAAAAAAAAGTTTTTTTTTTTAAAATGGCAGTGCGTCAAAAAAAAAAAAAAAAAAAACTGTAGTGCATTACTGTAACGCTAACGCGTTACAGTATGAGTAAAATTCAGGGTAATCCTATAGGTCTACCGTATACGAACTCTGACGGAGTGACCTTTTTTGAAAAGAAAAATAAAATATGATGACCAAAATTGGAGTTTTCAAAGTATGATGACCAAAATCAGAAACTGAAGATACTATAGTGACCAATTTTAAAATTTACTCTTATCATTTTAGTAGTTATAATTATTTTTTTTAATTTTAATTATCCGGATTTTGTTCCTTATCTTTTTTGTGGTTGTCATTATCTTTTTTTTTTTTTTTTTAAATTATTCACATTTTGTTCTTTATCCTTTTGGAAGGTGTTATTATCAATTTTTAATAAGATAGGCTGGGAGTGACACAAATCGTCAAACATATTTCAAAGATTTTATTATGAGTCAAAACAAGGGTAAATAATTCGGTGAGTTTGTATTTGATTTGCAGTGGGATAAAGAATTTTCATGTCAAGTTGAAATATTGATAAAAAAAAATTATGTTTACATTATGGACATTGATATTTGAGACAGTTTGACACAAGGATTTAGCTGTATAAAAAACTGTCTCTCTCTCTTCCTTATTTATATAAAATGACATTTTTATCAAAACTTATGAACTACTGCGGGTAACTAGTAACCCCCTGACAATACTCACAGAAGCAGATAAGTACATGGCAACTGTCCAGGCCCTAACATACTACTTGATGCCAAACCCATCTTTATTAAAAGGAATTGGCTGGGCGGTTTTCATTGGAATGCCAAGACTTCAGCTACAGGATGACTAATTCGTTTCGATTTGATGCAGCTACCGCAAACTTGTCAGCAATTGCCCTGAAGGTTTTCCCGCATTAGGGTTCACTCGATGCCCTTTGGACGAAGCCTTTGATATCGAAATCCTCAGTCCCATTCTTCCAAATGACACCCTGAACAGTATCATTGTTCATATTGACATGAAACTATGTAAACAAACATGTATGTAGGAGAAACAAGTGTATGTGTGAGAAGACTGAGTAAATGTGTATCTGCAAACCTTCTCTGTTATGATGCCACTGATTATATGAGCTGCTGTAACATCAAAAGTTGGATTCCATACACAAATCCCAGAAGCAGCAACTTGTTCTCCTAGTCCTCCACGAGTACGCAACACTTCTCTAGCAGATCTTTCTTCTATAACTATTTCTTTTCCAGATCCAGTCGATAGATCAAAGGAAGTTAGCGGCGCAGCCACCAGAAATGGAATACCGTGGTGCTTTGCACAAAGTGCAAGACTGTAAGTTCCAATTTTGTTGGCCGTATCCCCTATCATTTTCAAAAGTTAAGATAGCTAGATAAATTGATGTTACACATGAAAATTATGAGTTAGATGCAATCATAACAAGTACTAGTCCAAGTACCATTAGCAGCAACACGGTCAGCTCCTACAATGACAGCATGAACACGACCAGCGTTCATCAGCCCTGCAGCAGCAGAATCAACTACTAGAGTGGCAGGAATATTCTCGTAAACCAACTCAAATGCTGTCAATCTGGATCCCTGATGAAGATCGTTCAAATTATAAATATGTTGCAAGCATCTCGCAGTAAAATCAATTCTTACAAAAAGTTGAGATTGTGAAGGTTCAAAGTAAAAGATATGTTCGTTATGACCATTTCTTGTATACATATTTCTGCATGTCCGTGTGGGTATGGATGCTCCCTAAGGTCACTTATTTTTATTCTCTTTTTCTTCTCTGCCCAAGGCACTAGCCAGGGGAGCGGAAGTAGTGCTAAATAATCCCATGTGTATTATGCGACCTAAATCAACAACTGGCACGATTAAGCAGTTCCTGTTGTAATTTTAGCAGGCAATCTGTGTGAGTACACTCAACAGCACGACTAAGGTATTCTTGAACAGCCAATCTAAATCCAGTAGAGCTAAAGCATAATTTTGATGCTTCATCAATTTGAATGACAATTATTTCAGTCACTAATAACAAGTGAAGGCGAAAAGTTCACAGTAACCCATCGCAATTTAACAATGATACACATACATAAAACAAGAGAAGAATCTGCCCGAATGAACAGGTATGTATCCAGTTCACAATAATGTAAAGAAGATTTTACTTTAGGGCAGACGGAAGAAAAGTTATTGGCATACTTTTATAAAGTTTGGTTTGCAGTCGCTAATTCTTAACCATAAGAGCTAGTGACCTTCTCATAACCAAACAATAATGACTACAAACCAAACCTTAGAAAGTGTAGGGACGATTTCTATAGTTCCCTCTTTATGATTATCGCTCACAATATAAATTTGGATAAAAAATAAAAGCTACAAGAATTCTCAGTCATGTTGAAACTAACAACAAAGTAATTGCTTGTAAAGTTACCAAAAGTGTATCACATCCTGGTTAGAATCTCAGGCAGTTAAGTCAAGGATACCACAGAAAATTACTATATCCGTAAAGGATGTACTTAAGCAGCCATCAAAGAGAAACCTAATTAAGCCAATGATAAATGAAACAAACAAGTAGGAACTTACTTGATTGAATGGACGTGTTTCAGTACAATAAGCCCTTTCTAAAACTCCCTCTTCATGAAGGGCACGGATAACACCTAAAGCAGTTCCATATCCAGCTGTTGCAAGAGTAGAAAACCAACAATGTGGACATCTCAATATGATAAGATCGGAATCCATAATCAGAATGGCTTCAATAACAATAGGGAGTTGATTAAAAAAACAGTCTATGTAGAATAATTTGAAGTACTATGTAAGATATGTCAGTTTGGGAGGTGGGACAAGTCATCATAATATTATCAAGGTGAATTACATTTACCTCCTTTATGGTTTGGTGAAACTACCAATTGCCCATTGAGATTTCTGACAACTACCAATACCCCCTTGACCAAAGTTAAACATAAAAAAATGTCGAAAAACAAAAAAAATTGACGATATTTTGTCAAAATGAAATTATAAAATGTTGTTAGTTTTGTCTTTCAACACGATAATAATGCTTACGTTAGCATTTTTGCTCATTTTTTTCGTCGATTAGGGGTTAGATGTTATTAATTTGAATAGTAAATTGGGGTATACGTTATTTTCAAAACCTGATGGGGGTATTGGTAGTTTCACCAAACCATATGAGAGGTAAATGTAATTCACTCTGTTATCAATTAATGATTTTTTTTTTTGGTTTGCGGTGGGATTTCAATTAGTAACTGGTGGAACTTTAGGTCAGAGAGGAGGGGATAATCATTAATGGGACTATTTAAATACAGTTTAACAAAGATCGAGAACGAAAACATAAATTCTGAAATAGAAAAACAATTCTGATGCAATTCAATTTATACATATTTATACATGTCTTTAGCTTAATTTTGAGCTGCCTAAGGACAGATCTTAATCTATTCTCATGGTAAAAATACTAGTTACGACTCTACTTGTGTTAATTGTAGGTAAAATATGCACGTAATGGCAATGTAGAAAATCACACTTTGGACTTGGCATTTGGTAGCAAAACCATGGATTCTTAAGCTAGACATGGCCAGTAGACGGCAGCTTCACTTAAGTGTATTGTTCACCGAGTCCATTGAAATCCAGCGTTTGGTGACCGTGAGCAGAAGACGTCCAGCTCACGACAACGTTCGCTGAACGTGATCCTGAAAAAGTGAAGACAACTGAAGCGAAGCAGCAGGGACTTAAAGAGAAGATCACAACCATCGGACAATGACGTCCCATGAAAGTCTTAGCGTGACGATCACCAAACGCCAGCGTCAGAAGGACGTAAGAATAGGACAATAGGGAACTGCAGCATCTATGAAGTCAAGGTTAACCTTCAGTGTATGGTGACCGAGACAGAACACTTCCATATGACGCTCAGCTGAAGTTATCATCAGTTGAGCGTCCGATCATCATCACCGGCACAGGCAGCATGCAGAAACCAGAAGGACACTTAGTACATCGGCAATAGCTACAGGCAGGACCACAGGAGACAATAAGTACACATTATAGCTAAGGGTTCCCATCCAACACAAGAAGTACACCGGCGAAAGAATCACACAGCTGAAGTACGCCCAGAATAGTGCAGCATACTACTTTAACTGTTTGTAAACTTTACAGGGATGCTTTAACGGCTGGTTTTCAGCAATTGCCCCTTGGTAGACGCCAAGAAGCCAGCTTGCAATCCTTAGCCACAAAACAATCCAAAAATTTTGATTTTAGCCATCCAGCATTTTCATTCAATAGAGTTTCTCTATAAATAGTACTAGTTAACTCCGAACTCAACAACAAAGAGACAGTAGGGAGTAAGGAGTGGTAGTGAGTTTGCAGTTTTTTCCCTTGTCACTTGGGTCGTTTTATCTGAAACTCTTTTATTTCTTTATTCATGATTTTCCTTGCATATGAGTGTTGATTAAGAGCCGATAAGGTTCTAAGTTCTTGCAGGGATTTTTACTCTTCTAATAAGGTAGACGCAATGTGAAAGTCTCGTTTACAAGAGGTGCACTAAAGCGGATTTAATTGCCTCAAATTGCACGCTTAAGCCTCTCTGTCGGTTGATGTGCAAAATACATGGTCATAAAACTTACTGAGCACCATTGCACTTGAGCTCTCACCGGTCCTGTTGATGGTGAGTGTTGTAGTGTAGTTTCTTTGGTGCAAACATAGTGTGAGTAAAGAGTGATGCAAAGATGTCATAGAAATCCTTATCATGGCAACATCATACAACTTAAAGGGGTTGTGATAGCACAGGATTGGAATTCTTGTTAGAAAATCTTAATTCATAACACTGTGGAAACCAAAGATCCTGTGTTATCCGGAGACTACCAGAGTCAAATGCTTATAGGGAAATCTTAAGTGATAATACCTCATTGCTAATATACTCTGTGAGTCTCGAAGCCTAGCAAGAGTCATACTACTTCAGGAAGTCTTGATTGATAATACTTCAGTGACTAGTAATCTGCTAATCCCAAGAGCTCTACAGAATTGGTATGTTCTTAGGGCAGTCTTCAGTGACAATACCTAAGCCAATCCTTAATCTGTAAACTCTTGAGTTAATCAGAACAACACTGTTTTTGGAAGGTCTTAGATGACTATACTATTAGCAACCTCTTATTCTGTGAAACTCATGAATGAATAAGAGTTAGAATGCTTGTAAGGAGATCTTGTTTGATGATACCTTAGCAATTATAAACTTCGCTTCAAGTCCTGGTATGATGTATGTATGTTAAGGAGGTCCAATCCCCTTGTCTCGGGGACTGGTTGGATTGATGCTAAGCCGTATTCAAGGAGAATCGGTGACTCCAACGATTAATTTGGTAGAGTGGTCAGGGAGTAAGTGACAAAAGTGTTATTCATGTGGTGTCGAAACTGTGCTCTGAAGCATATTCTGGATCCTCACTGGTGGGAAGTTGGAACCTAACTCACAACTACAAGCCATATCGAAGCCTCTGTTCTTACAGGGAATTGAAAATCCCAACTCTCATCCACTGTACTCTTTATTCCTTTTATTTTCTCATTTTTATTACCGATATTTCTTACTTTTTGCACAACTTATGTACTGTTAAGAAACTTATCTGTTTTACTGTACTTTTCTAACTTTAGCAGCAAAATTCTACCCCTCGTTCCCTTTGGATCGACCCATATAGTGGTATTCGGTTTATAAATTGTTAATTTTGAGCGGTAACACGATATTAAATCTGACACATCAGAATTTTGGAGCCGTTGTAGGGGATCAGTTGCCTGGATTTTGTTGACAAGTAAAGTTAGAAAGTCAGAAAGGCCAACAGTAAGAAATACGGCTCAAGAAATGGAGCAAGTGCAAGAAAAGAAGTTTGGTGACTTCTTCCAACCTAAGTTTGTTGAAGAAAATGAAGTCTTGATCACTGAGGCACCAAGTTACCAGATCCATCCATCTCTAGTAAGTTTAATTCAGAATGAACCTAACTTCGAAGGACACGACCATAAGGATGCGAATATCCATCTGAAGGCATTCATCATCCTATGTAATACCAACTGAAGGAATTAGTCGGTTCAGGCCAAATAAAAAATTTCACTTTTGTGCTATGCATTCCAGAATCGAAAACTTTCTATCGAGCCCAATTACTAGTACAAATTCCTTTATCCGATCTTGCTTTAACTTGTTCGATTTATTTTACCAACTAAAATTGAATCTTTAAATGAAAGCGAAAAGATTAAAATTCGACCTTTGAATCGATTCCTTCAAGAAATTAATTGAGAAAGATTCCACCTTTGAAGCTTGTCTCTCAAGAAACCCCTTGAATGTCTCCAAGATAAATCTGGAAGTCGTGTGAGCAACTATCTACCGGATAGATCGGTCAAAGTTCGTGAAAACAAGCTAAAGAAACTCCCTGGAAAACACCAAGAGTATCCCAAAAAAATATGGATCCACCAGAAAACTCCAGGCCGCAAGAAAACCCACTAGCAGTGCTGGATCCGCGAGCAGCACCAGATCCATCGAAAAAGCTGAAGATCTGCCAGAATCCGTGAAGACCATGCTAGAAAAATGCTGCCCAAATCGAGATCCAACCTTTCTTTTCTAAGAGAGTGGGTCTTAGTTTTATTATTTCTCTAAGTCCCTTTCTAGGCTTTTCTATCTCTAGAGGCAAGACATCTTGTCTTCCAAGTTTATGTTTTTTTTTTTTTTTTTTTTTTTTTAAGGGTATGACTTATCTATTTATAGAAATTTCAAGGGAGACCTAGTGGGTTTTTTGAGTTGGGCTTTCTAGTTGGACTTTTTATTGACTTCTAAGTCTTTACTAGACTAGTCAATACGAATTAACCCAAGGATGAATAATTAAATCCACTTTGTCAATTAATCAAACACATAATTAATCATACCACTAACGGATTAATTATGGAACTGCCGCTCAAAACGAAATTACTTCTGGGTACCTCTTTAATTTTTTTATATCTCCTCACGTCAAAGATATAGTGCTCGTCAATTTATTAATGTACTGATAAATTATTTAATCGACTTCTTATCATCCGAGATTAGTACCACTCCACCTTATTACTATACTAGACATAAGTCCACCCGTCGGGTTTAGTATAATAATCCTTATAAGCTCATCTCAAGAGCACCATCACTCCGGAAGCACCGGTACATGGTTTCCTTTCGACAAGCAACATCACAATAATAAACTAAACACGTATACCCAACCTACTGAGATTATAGACCTCAAGTGACCGCACTCTTTGGCAAATCAAAGTACATTATGTCTAATCCTCATGTCTGCTCTAGTATAGGGATTAAGAGACAGAATACAAGGCTTGAATAACTACGAAGATCAATACAAGTTAATTCGATCCTACATTGGTCCAGCTCAATATGCCCCGGGCACATCTGCATGATTCAATTTGTGTAAACAAACCAATCTTAGAATCATACAATAACTTAAACCAACAGTATGTCCAAACTATCTCAGTTACGAGCATTATTTATATATATCATAACTTTGTCCAATGATAAGATCTACTGTGTCACACCAAATACCTCATTATCTATTCATATGATATAAGTGGACAACATGTTATGATATACTGAAACACAATTGATATATAATTGAGAAATAGTTTTTCATACAAGGAAAACTTTTAAATATTCAAAACTAACACCAGCAAACCTTAGGGATTAATCACCGACTAGTTGAAAATGACTCTTTTCTTATTCTCCTTGAGAGATAACGCAATGACCTGGTTGAATTCCTTGCCTGCTGATACTATTACTACCTTTGAAATGCTCAGGAAAAAGTTCTTGAGAAAGTTCTACCCTCCTTCAAAACTATTGAGATTGAAAAATGATATCTTACAGTTCAAACAAGGTGAGGATGAAGTATTCAGTGAAGCTTGGGAGCGGTTCCAAGAGCTTTTGAGGAAGCACCCAATCAAAGACTTTGCGAATGGTGAAGATATACAAATATTATTCAAAGGACTAAATCAAAAAAATAAGGCTCTTGTCAATGCAAGTGCAAGAAATAAGTTATTCTATAAGCCAATGACTGAAGTCAAGTAATTAGTCAATAATATGGCTAATGCGGATTCCATGTGGATCATTGGAAGAGCTGAGGCAGGAGAAAAAATTATTGGAGCATGAGTGATTAATTTGGATAGACTTTCAGCACTGGAAGCTAAAATAACGGCCACCTAAAGAGAGTTGAAGCTAAGAAGCTACCCCAGTAAAATTTGTGGAATCTGCAAAGGACCTCATTTCAATGATGAGTGCACTTTCAACTCAAAGAGATCAAATATATTGACAGAGGGGTTCAAACAGTACACAAAAGAACATAGGAAGAAAACTTAAAAAACAAACTGCTAAGCTATGAACCTACACAACAGCACCAGAATGGAGGAATCCCACTGGAAGAAAAGGTAGACATGATGTTGACCTGTGTTTGGGCTAACTCAAACAGAATCGAAGGACTAATATTGAAAATTGTAACATCGCTGCAAGTAGGTGAATATTTTCATGGAGATTATATGGTCTAAACTTTTAAAAGAATAAAATAAATAAGATTTTAATAATTATAGGGTGGACAATTACTTAAACAGAATATAAATTGATAGGTAGGTCTAAATTGAAATAAAGATAAATTAGGGAAAAAATGAAGAAAATGATATAATTGAAGGAGTTTAGGTTGTTTGATTCAATTAAAAGAACTAAGAAAAGTTTGGGTCTTAAATGCAAATTTTAGAAACTAAAACCTAGAAATTTCCTTTCTTTTTTCCTTCTCTTTTTCATTCCTTCATTTTCTTTTCTTTAATTTCTTCTTCTTCCTTTTCCTTCCCGCTCTCCCCGACACCATCACACGCCGAACCATCCCGTTTCCAACCAACCGTCACCATCTCAGTGAACCAAATAAACCAAAAGGTTTCCCACAGCATAAGGAACAAAACCCTACCCTTCTTCCTACATTTTTTTTTTTTGATTTTTCTCTCTTCACAAAATTTACTACCCCACTACGGCCAGCCACGATTCCTCCCCGTCCGACCATGCATTTGGTCGAAACTCACCGCCAAAACACTCTTCTTACTCTATAGCAAAAAACCCCTCACATTGGATTTCGATTTTGGAAGCTGCATGTAGGTGGATTGAAAACCCTAGTTTTGCCGACATTTCTCCACCTTGGACCGCCGCCGTTCGACTACCCTTTGTTATATCAACAGCACCAAAATACTCCCCTACTCTAGCTCTACAAAATTCCTCAAATAATTTGGTATTTGGACCTCGTAACTGGACTTCCGCTGCCGAACCTCCTCTCTTCTCAAATTGCCGGCCAGAATATTTTCCCTTAGGCTCCGTCCTTGTTCCGACCATTTTGGTGTTAAATCCTTCAACCATTATTAAGGTGTTATTATATAATGGATGTTAGGTATTTTATTTAAGCATATGGTTGTTATTAAATTGAGGCTTAACATGTAGATGGTTTCAAATAATATAAAGAGAAAGTAGAATCTATTTAGGGCAGATTTGGGCTAAGTTTTAAAGTGTCTCTCATGAAGTTCTTTATGAGAGATTAAAGGAGAAGGGAGCTAGATTAATAATGAGGAGAATAAATAATGTATAAGCACAATAGTTAGGCATAAAGGAATCATTAGGAGATTCTCATTATAACATACATGCACAAGACCATAGCTGGAACTAGGTTTAGTTTAGTAAATAATATTACGCAAGCTCCTTGTTCTTCGGTTAAGAATTGATTAAAGGAATATGAAGTCTCATTGAGTTGGTCACTCGATTAGATTTCCATGTCCCTTAATCCTTAGCTTAATCTTTAGTTGCATGATTAGCTAATGTAATGTTATATAGAAATCCTATCGAATTTCATGTAATGTAGGTTTATATGGTTTAGATATAAGTCTTATGATTTCGCCCTTGTGTATAGATACTCTTGACGAGTACCAGGACAACGAATACCTCTTTCCGGAGTTAAGAGGTTACCATCATTGATTTGGCCGCCAGGTGAGTGTCTCCCCCTTAGATGTGCTTGTTGTTCTGACTAGGAGTACACCGTTATATTTTATGGTTATGCAGGTGTAACCTAGGAATAACCTGGATTATATTCAGAGTTTATATTATGCTTGTGTTTGATTTATATTCTGTTTAGAAGATTATGGCTTTGCTGGCACTTAGGTTTTATTAGTATATATTATGATGTGTTGTTGTATGATTTTGTGATTGTATTTAAATGATT
This sequence comes from Knoxia roxburghii, assembly GCA_030378225.1. Taxonomy (NCBI): domain Eukaryota; kingdom Viridiplantae; phylum Streptophyta; class Magnoliopsida; order Gentianales; family Rubiaceae; genus Knoxia; species Knoxia roxburghii. The sequence goes on from CM059424.1 coordinate 9,698,603, forward strand.
CTATGTTGTTTGGGCATTAGGATATATTGCATTTGTAGTCGTTATCCTATCAAAATTTTTGTAAAGTCTATTGTACGACCATATAATTAGTTGTACTAGTTGCTGTTGGTTTACTTATGGTTATGCATTTGTTTGTATCTTTTGGGGGCCCCACCCTTTTCGTGTCGACCTACTCGGTAGGGGCTGGACTGAGGCTTAGTACATAGAACAGCTATGGCCCGGGGTACCTTGGTGAGGTGTAGTTAGCGATGTGATGCCCGTTCTAGTTGGTTTATACAGATTATCCTATGAAAGATTCTGGTTGTGATTATCAGGACCTCTCTAGGATCCAGGTTGGTTGGTTTTTTCTGGATGCGCATTATGTGACTTAATGCTCTTATCATTGGCATGATAGTTGGTTTATATTTGAAGCATGATTGGTGTTGAATGGTTGATGTTGTATGTGCTAGTGTGAATACTGAAAAGCTTAGCTTGTATGAACATTATTTTCTTAATTTATATATATCAATTTAGATTACTTCAGTTAATTGTTTTATATTTATTTATGTAGTCTATTTATATCATATGATAGATGATTAGGTGTTAGGTATGACACAGTAGATCTCATCATTGGTTAAAGTCATGATTTATAAACTAGGCTCATGACTGAGACAGTTTGGACATATTGTCGGTTTAAGTCATTATGTGATTTTGAGATTAGTTTATCTATACTAATTGAATTATATAGATATGCTCGGGGCATATTCAGTATGACCAATTAGTTTTGAATTAATTTGTACTGATCTATTGTATTTAATTCGAATCTTATATTCTGTCTCTTAATCTATAAAATGAGAATAGGCACGAGGATTAGATGTAGTGTACTTTAATATGCCAAAGAGTGCAGTCGCTTAAGGCCTATAGTCTCGGTAGGTTAGGTGCACATGTTTAGTTGCTTGGTGTGTTATCGCGAGTCGAAAAGAAGCCATGTACTGATGCGTCTGGGGTGATGGTGCTCTCGAGATGAGCTTGAAAAGTTTATTGTACTAAATCTGGCCAGTGGATTTATGTTCGGTATAGTAACAAAGTCAAGTGGTGCTAGTCTCGGATAATAAGAAGTCAATTAATTAATTTATCAATAAATTGAAAAAATTGATAAGTACTATATCTTTGATGTGGGGAGATAAAGAATAAAGAATAATTAATTTAATTTAATTTAAGTTGTTTCGAAAGCAATTTTGGTGTAGGATAGTAGTGCAATAATTAATTCATTAGCGGTACGATTAATTATGTGTTGGGTTAATTGATAAAGTAGAACTAATTAATTAATTAATTAATCATAAGCGTCAAGTAGTAAATTGATAAAGTGGAATTAATTAATTAATTAATTAAGTCTTAAAGTTCAATTAGAATTAGGAAATTCAAGATATTAGGAAATCTATTTGGATTTGAAATCTAATTAGATTTGGTTACTAATTGAATTTGAAAACTAATTAAAACCAAAACCCAATAGAAAGGCCAATCCTAAACTAACTTGGGGTCTCTCTTGTAACTTTATAAATAGACAAGGGATTAGCAATACAAGACACAAGTTTCATAATTCGAAGAATTAGAGAGAGAAAGCTAGAGATAGAAAAAAAAGAAAAATCAATTCTTCATGTCTTCTTCTCCTTCAAACTCGTGCGCGAACCGGCGAGTGGCGGCCTTCTAATTCTGGTCGACATGTGTAATCGGTGAGCGGTGGGACCTTTCTTTTGGCGACGATGCATGTAGACACGTGCGGCGGTGTTGGCGGTGGGGATTTCGATTGGCGATGGCTATTAAGTGTCCGGCGAGGAATTTTTGAGCAGTTCTTTTGTGTTGCTAATTCGTTTGGTTCGTTGGTTCGTTGCCCACACAACATATGAGTTGGTCTTGAGTCATACAAGAGAATCACCTGAGTGCATGCTTCAAGAGGTAATTCTTATACTTCTGTTTTAATTAAGAATTTTTTTTGTTGTGTGACAAATCAAATAAAGAAAAACTAAGATCCTGTGCAATGGTATTTCAAGTGAGGATTGGAATAGTATTGCATTAGAGCTTAGGCCTGATCAAAAGTTTCAATTCTGGAATGCAATGCACGAAAGTAAATTTTTTATCGGGCCCGGGCAGATCATGTTTCAGTATGTTGTCTTTTATGTTTTATTTTGCCAGGTCCAGCAGGTGACCCTCACTAGGTATATTTTTAGCATACTTATGTTTATTTTTTCTTTGAATGTGATCCAGGTAGGAGATTCCCGTGAGAGGCTTACGACCAGTTTTGGGGGACGGTGAGTTGAACATGTATAACCACTCATTGTAGTTGTAGTAGCTAGTTTACGAGTAAGATTTGTATGACTTAGGTTTTGAATCGTAATTTGAGTTTTATGGATTGGATTATGTAGTATTTTGAATGTCGAATTTATGGATTTTACCTTGTTTTGATTTATAAAGTTTGTTATTCTAAATTTTAGCATTAAATTAATGAACAAGGGAGGTTTTGATTTTAATTAGCTCGATAGAGCTTTGTTATTAGTTTAAGCAAGTCAGGTGCTTTTTGGGGTTTGACAGAAAATACTATCCAAATCTTAGTACAAAACATGGAAAGTCTACAAAATTTGTTCAATCGGGTCAGCACCTTGAAGGAAAATAATGAAGTAAGAAGATATATGATGGTGTAGCCAGAAAACACAGGAGAATCATAGCCAAGTATTGAGGAAATCTCGGATCAAGAAGGTTCGAAGGAAGTCAATTACAAGAAGGAACAGGCTGAGCATGGCGAAGAAAATAGTTTCACAGAGTTCCTCGGATTAATTCAAGAAAACAACCTATTGGGATTAACAGAGGATGCAGCCACTAGCAGTCTGAAATATCGAAAGAATTTTAATGATTTAATTGAAAGAAAGGAAAAGTTTTATTTGGAGACTATTTTTCCAATAACGGAGCAAAAAGAAGGGATTTTTATTGATGAATTCCCAGATAAGATCAAAGATCCTAGAATCTTCATAATTCCTTGTAGAATTGGTAATAAGGAGTTCCAGAAAGCCCCGTACGATCCGGGAGCAGGAGCGAATCTGATGCTAATATCTGTGGCAGAGGTGTGCAGAATTATGAAAAAAACTGAGGCCAGTGAATCTAATGTTACAAATGGCTGATGGATCAAGGGTGGTGCCTAAGGGCATTGTTGAAAATGTCTTGGTTCAGGTGCATAAGAAAGTTATTCCTGCAGACTTTGTCATCATGGATATTTAAGAGGACAAGGAAACTCCCATCATTCTTGGAAGACCATTCTTAGCAACGGGTGATGTTGTGCTCATAATCAAAAACAAGTCCATCACTTTAAACATTTATGGACAAGAACTTACTTTTACAGTTAAATTAATCGATGAAAATCCTTATAGTGATGTACTGATAGCTTCAATGATTGATGAGGAAAATGAAGAAGAATGCGATAGTAATCTGGAGTGGAAACTCAATGAAAGAGATTAGGAGTACTATTTGTATGAGGATGACAGGGAATCAGAAATAGAGTCTTGTTCAGTAAGGGAATTACAGTTAGATAAATTGTCAAACGAAATAGAGCCTTAAATTTTGGAAAAAAAAATTTTAAATCATCATGAAAGAGTATGAAAATGATCAAGATTCAACAGAGCACCCAACATCACTGGGCAAAGATCAAGATGAGGCAATGGCTAGTTGTGTGAAGAAGAACCAGGAGATGGAGAAAAGAATAAACGAGATGCAAGATACAATAAATGCAATCTTGAAAACACTGACGAAACAGAATCAACTGCAGACACAATAAGCCTCCTTTGAAGCAACTGCAACTGCAACTGCAATTTTGGTGAAAACCCACAAGTTTAAATAAAAGAAGAAAACAAGTAATGAACATGCGATATTGTGCACAAAATCTGCCCCTATTGATATCAATTTACAAGCATTATACACGTACATAAAGTGTCCTATTTCTAGTAGGATACAACCACTATACTTACATGACGTAAATATATACTGAATGAGTTGCTATAGTTACAACACCCCCCTCAAAGAGGAGCATGGAGGTCACAAATGTTCAACTTGCGAAGAAAACCACTAAAGAGAGTATGACAAAGGAGCTTGTTGAAGATGTCTGCCAATTGGTTTGAAGAAGAGACATGTTGTGGAGATAGAAGACCTTGAGTAAAGGCATCACGAACAAAGTGGCAGTCGATCTCGATGTGTTTGGTCCGTTCATGAAAAATCAAATTTTCTGCTATGTGTAATGTCGATTGACTATCACAGTATAATCAAGCTGGCAAGGTATGATGAAGGCCAAAATCCACAAGCAAACCTTTGAGCCATTTAAGTTCAGAGGTAATGGCTGCCATAGCCTGATACTCATCTTCAGCAGAAGACCTGCAACTATAGGTTGCTTCTTTGTGCATCAAGACAGAGGAAAAGAACCTAATTGAAATAGCCAGCCTGTAAGAGAATGTCGAGTTGTAGGACAACCTGCCCAATTAGTATCACACCAACTTGTGAGCTAGAAATTAGAATCAGTAGGAAGGAAAATACCCTGACAAGGACAACCCTTGAGATATCGAACTACTCGAAGAGCCGCATCGTAGAGGATGATGCATGAATTGGGACAGAACATGCACCACATAGGACAAGTCAGGCCGTGTCACTGTCAGATAGATAAAATGACCAATAAGTCGTTGATAAGCCTCAGGATTCGACAAACCAATACCATGAAGAAGAGCCAGCTGATAATTCTGTTCTATTAGTAATAGGGCAGCCAAGCAGACCTGCTTCAGAGACAATATCTAGCGCATATTTGCATTGGCACAGAGAAAGACCAACAGTAGAACGAGCAACCTCTAATCCCAAAAGTGTTTGAGAGGACCCAAATCCTTCATATAAAAGTAGGAGCTTAAATAATGCTTAAAAGCCACGACAACATTATGATCATTACTCAAAATTATCAATTTATCAACACACACTAAGATATGTAAGTAAACAGCATTATTGCGAAATGTGAATAAAGAGTAATCATGATAAGGTTGATGAAAACCATATTGTTTCAAAGATGTAGCTAACTTGGCAAACCAACAAAGAAGAGCTTGTTTAAGACCATACAGAAAGCGCCGGAGATGACACGCATTACCAAATACTGGTAAACGAAATCCCAGAGAGAGTTTCATATAGACTTTATCTTAAAGGTCACCATGCAAGAAGGCGTTGTGAACATTGATTTGATGAAGTTCCCAATGCAAAACCGAAGCCACTGCCAAAAAAGTACAGATAGTAACCACTTTAGCCACTGGAGCAAAGATATCTGTATAGTCAAGTCCTTCAATCTGATTGTTGCTAAAGATGACAAGACCGACCTTGTAACGCTCAATGAAACCATCTGACTTATGTTTAATCTTGAATATCCATTGACACCCAATAATGAACTTGTCAGGAGAAAGCTCAAGAATGTCTAAAGTTTTATTAGTCTCTAATACCAAAATCTTATTTTGCATTGCCTCATGTAAATAGGCATAACGATGTGCTTCACTGATGTTTGGGTCTCGGCAGCAGAGGTAATAGCTGCCAAAAAACCACGGTGGCCTGAAGAAATTATCACAGGTTACATAGCTAGACAAAGCATAAGGAGTACCTGCAGAAGACGAAAGAACAAATGAAGCAGTCAGGGAGCTAGGGGCTAATAGTGGAATGCACAAAATCCCGTAGCCGAGTGGAAGGAGAGGGCGGTTGAGATACAGGCAGTGTGGATGTTGGCAATACGGTGGGTGGTGAGAACAAGCCAAGATCCATCATCATCCTCATCAGACCACGGTAGAGACTAATAGATAATAAAGGGCAAAGAAGATGCCGAACCAATACCAGGAAATTCATACTCACAAAACACAACATCCCAAAAAACAAAAAACTGAGCTGATTCTAAATCATATAAGAACCAATCTTTAGTACCAAATGGATAGCCAACAAACAAACATTTTCTTGAATGACTAGCAAATTTATCTCCACTATGGTATTGATTATGCATATAACACAAGCATCCAAAGACTTGGAAATGCTTAAGAGAAGACAACTTGCCATAAAGGTTTTCAAAGGGCGTCAGATTGTGCAATCTCTAGAAGGAGTTCTATTTACCAGGTAAGCAGCAGTTAAAATACAATGACCCCAAAAAGCACTTGGCAGCTTGGATTGAAAACATAAAGCACGGTCAGCATTAAGAAGATGCCGATACTTACGTTCAACCCGACCATTCTGCTGGGGAGTACCCACGGAGAAAGTTTCATGCAAAATTCCATTTTTGTGAAAGTAAGACTTTAATCCAAGAAATTCCATACCATTAACTTTGACAAACCGATCAAATTAACGTTTAACCATAGAGAAAAAATTATGAAAAGTGACTGACACATGAGCCTTATTATTTAATAAATAAACCCACATGGCACGACTGAAATAGTCCACAACTATCAAGAAATACTTAGCCCCACAAATAGCTGGAGACCAATACGAACCTGACCAGTCATAATGTATCAAATCAGAACTAGCATTTCTAACAGAATGACTATCAGGAAAAACTGAACGAGCCTTCTTAGAACGGGGACAAACATTGCATGCCTTATTAAAATTTAACAAAGCTGGCTCTGAAACACTGATGCCAGGAAGACGTGAAGTTGTGAAAATGGACGGATGACCAAATCGAGGTGCCATAAGTCTATATAAGCCTCTGAAAAAATAGTAATTGCCAATGCAGCAGCCTCTCCCAGGAAAAAGTATAGCCCCCCCAGACTGTTCACCCGTGCCAATCGTCTTTCTAAAAATACGTTCCTGAATCACAAAGGCAGAACCATTGAAATGAGCACTCAAATTAGAATGACATAATAACTAAGATAGGGATATAAGGTTGCATCGCAACTGAAGGAAACAGATCTGTTCCGGGCTAAACCAAAAATCTCACTTTCGTGCTATACATTCCAGAATCGGAGACTTTTGATATGGCCCAGATCTAAAATCATTTTTCCTGAATGGGTCTAGGCTTATAGATATTCGATTTATTAAAACGACACGCTAAAAATTAAATCTTTAATTTAAAGCGGAATACAAAAGATTATACCTTTGAAGCGTGTCCTCGAAGCAATAACGAAAACCAAACGCCAACCACGAGAGAATCCCGAGAATGAATCCAACAACTCTTGAAGTTGTGTGGGCGACTATCTACGGGGTGGTTAAGGCACTAAGGAAGAAATCCCAAAGAAACCCACTTCGAAAAAACTCGATCTGCCTAAACAGATCGTTGTCCGAAAGCTGCGCAACACCAAACGCCGGAGCACCGCACCTAGAAGAATTCTGGCCAAAATCACGGTGACCAAATGAATTATCCAAACCACGATCTACATACAGCGAAACTGGGATTTCAAGCTACGGATCTATGCGATTGGATTGGACAAATCGTTCGCCAGAAAAAGATTATGACTGTTGAAATTTGTAAATCGTGACAAAATAAAAGGTACAGTCGGCTGCGGCTAGAAATTCGAGCAGCGAAAGAAAACTCAGGCAAAGGATTGAGTTATTTTCAAGAAAGAAAGATCCTTAGTCAACTTCGAGAAAGAACTTCAACGAGGAAGAAGAAATTTTTTCTAGACTACTCTTTCTCACTCTAGTCTATTTGCCTCCAAGGTTTCTCAAAGTCTTAAGTGCCTAACATTAACTATTTATAAGGAGTTTCAAGGAAGACCTAGTGGGCTTTTGAGTTGGGCCTTAGTGTTGACCTTTTGTTGACTTTCTTAGTACTCACTAGACTAGTCAAGTCCAATAAGCCCAAATGATTAATTCCTTAACTCGATTCGTCAATTAAATACTAATCGACCCTTAGGATTATTTCGTATATCTCACTTCATCAATTAAATATAAAACTAACCCAAGGGTAATATATTTAATCCACTTTGCAAATTAGTCCAACGCATAATTAATCGTACCACTAACGGACCAATTATGAAACTACCGCTTAAAAACGAAATTATTTCCCGCTTAATTTATTAATTCTTCTATCTCCCAAAGTCAAAGATATAGTGCTCGTCGATTCATAAATTTACTGACAAATTCATTCATCGACTTTTTGGTATCCGAGATTAGTACCACTCAACCTTCTTATTATACCAGGCATAAGTCAACTGGCCGGGTTTAGTATAATAATCTTTACGAGCTCATCTTGGGAGCACCATCAACCCGGCAAACTGGTACATGATTTTCTTTCGACAAGCAACGGCACATTAAGAAGCCAAACACGCATACCCAACTTACCGAGATATAGGCCTCAATTGACTGCACCTTTTTGCAAATTAAAGTATACGATGTCTAACTCTCACGCCTGCTCTAGTATAGGGATTAAGAGATTAGAATATTAGGTTTGAATTAACTACAAAGATGAGTACAAGTTAATTCAATCCTTATTAGGTTCATCTCAATATGTCTCGGGCACATGCGTATGATTTAATTAGTCTACAAAAACTAATTTCTAAATTATATGATAACCTAAACCGATAGTATGTTAAAACTATCTCGATTACGAGCATTAATTTATATATCATAAATTCTACCAATGATAAGATCTATTGTGCTACACTCGGTACCTTAACATCTATGCATATGATATAAAAGAACAATTAATACTGAAACATAATCGATATGTAAACTGGGTATTAGTTTTTCATACTCAAAACTAACAATCTCCCACTAATACTCAAAGTTATGCTCTGAAGTATAAAAACACTGTTCAATACTCTTATCTGCTATCTGTCATTTTGAAAACTACAAAACCTCATGGCACACTTAAAATTCTGACTCCCATGACCTCCACGTTGTTAGTTTTGAATACAGAAAAGCTATTGCTTGTATGAAAAACTAATATCCACAGTTGACATATCGTTTATGTTTCAGTAAGACAGTGTTCCATTATATCATAAAACTAGATAATGAGGTGTGGAAAGACACAACAGATCTCGTTATTGGTTAAAGTATTGATATATAAAAAGAATGCTCATAATTGAGATAGTCTGAACATACTATTGGTATAGGTTATCATGTGATTTGGAAATTAGTTTGTCTAGACTAATTAAATCATACGAATATGCTCGGGGCATATTGAGCACGACCAGTTTGGATAGAATTAACTTGTACTGATCGACGTAGTTAATTCGGTCCTAGTATTCTAATCTCTTAATCCCGAGATTGGGACGCACATGAGAGTTAGATATCATAAGCTTTGATTTGCCAAAGGGTGCGGTCAATTGAGGCCTAAATCTCGGTAAGTTGGGTACCGGTGTTTAGCTTATTTTGTTCCATTGCTAGTCGGAGGAATCCACATACCGGTTTATTCGGGTTGATGGTGCTCCCGAGATGAGCTCGTAAGGTTTATTATACTAAACACGGCCGGTGGACTTTATGTCCAGTATAATAAGAAAGTCGAGCAGTACTAATCTCGGATACCAAAAAGTCGGTAAATTAATTTGTCAGTAAATTGATGAACCGACGAGCACTAGATCTTTGATGTGGGGAGATAGAAGAATAATAAAGTGAGCGCGATGTAAAGTCGTTTTTGAGCTGTAGTTCCATAATTTGTCCGTTAGTGGTACGACTAATTACGCGTTTGACTAATAGACAATGTTAACTAATTAATTCTAAAGTTTTAATTAATATTTAATTAAGTGGGTTATACGAAATAATCCTAAGGGTTCGATTAAATTTAATTAACGAAGTGGGTTAAGAAATTAATTTGAAAGACTCGATTGGAATTGATTAGTCTATGGAACACTAAGGAGTCAACGAAAGTCAAACATTAAGGCGCAACTCAAAAGCCCACTAGGTCTCCCTTGAATCTCCTTATAAATACTTAAAGTCTTGAAATTTCAATACATAAGAAAACTTAGGAGGCAACATTTGCCTAGAGAGAGAAGAAGTAGTCTAGAGAGAAAATCATTTTCTTCGTGGCGATCTCTTTCGAAGTCGACTAAGGATCCTTCTTTCTCGAAGGAAAAGCTCGGCCAAAAAAAAAAAATTTTTTTTTACATAAGCAGGCTGCTGTCCGCATTAAAAGAAAAAAAATAGCTGCTGTCCTGATTTTTTTTCGAGCGGCTGATTACATATTTTATGAGCAGCTGCCATTTTTGTTGCAGCTGCTTACCCATTTTATTTATTGGCTGTCCACCTAATTTATGAGCAGCCTAGTCCACAGTTTTTAAGCTTTGCTGCCCAGCTCGGATTTCATTTTGGTGGTCTTTGCTGCAATCCTTTTGCGCGGCTGTTTTGGTTTTATTTTGGGCAGCTGCTTTCCAGTTTTTGGGCAGCAGTTTTTTGAGCTTCTTCGAGGCAAAGTTCTTGTGGGTTTCTTGATTATTGCTAGATCTACCCCGTAGATAGTTGCCCACTCAATTTCGGGTGTGTCGGAGTCATTTGAGGTATTTTTTGGTGGTTTTCGCAACCAAAGTTTCTACCTTTTTGTTAAATATTATTTCTTTTCGATTTTGGGTGATTCCTAATTGAAAAGAAAAATCATTTCTTAGGCAAAGTTCTTATCTTTTGATTTTGGGTGATTCCAAATTAAAAGAAAAGATATTTTCTTGTGGGTTTCGCATTTCAGGATTTGGTTTTCTTATTTGCGAGGGACTTCGCTTCAAAAGTATAATCTTTAATCCTTCTGCTTTAATTAAAGATTTAATCTTTGAGCCACATTTTAATAAATTGAACTAGTATAAGTCTAAATCCGTTCAGGAAAAATGAATTTGAGCCTAAGCCGAGTCGAAAGTCTCCGATTCTGGAATGCATAGCACGAAAGTGAGATTTTTGATTTAGCCCGGGCTTGTTCTATTTCCTTCAAATTGGTATCAGAGCAAGTGTTTTGGCTTTATACTTGTTTGATTTATTACACGGCTTTGTTTTGGCATTATTATTTTTGTCAAAATGTTTAAACAGGTGGTTCTTAGTTCCCGACTATTATGATAGTTTTATTTTTCATTCATAAACCCCGGGACATGTCTGGGCTCGTTTTTTTTTGAATGGAAATATCTGTAATAGTAATAACTACAAGCTGGAAGTCGTGTAGGATTAGATAAATCTTGTAGTAGGAATTAATCTAATGTTGTCGTCTTTAAATTCCTAGAAAACGCCTTTGTATATAGGCATTTATGTAAAATGACAAAGATTTTATTGTGGGTAACTCATATTCATGGGTTTTGATTTATCGTAATTTTGGGTGATTCCTAATTACGTAGAAAATCGAGAAAACCCAGACGAATTAGGAGAAACCAAATAACGACTCGTTATAGGCAAAGTGAATTTATGGTTATGGTTTTGCCATAATTTTGGGTGATTCCTAATTAGGTAGTAAATCGAGAAAAACCAGATAAATTCTAAGGGTCCTTATAACGGGTGAGAGTGACGCGATGGGACGTGTTAACAAGGCGTTCAAAGGAAGCAACGATAGAGAAGGCCATAATAGTCGGGAAATGTTTAATTATGCATTTATATCCCGTTTTATGTTCTTTTCGTTGCTTGTATGTTTTCGTTTTATGCATGAGCGAAAACAAACCTGTTTTTTTTAATGAGTGCAATTAACTAAGGTAGATTATTCGCATATTAAAACTCCAACGGTTTTAATAGGTGCGAATAACCGAAGTTAAGATATTGCATGTTGGTTTTATAAGTGCAATTAACAAAGGTAGATTATTCGCATATTAAAACTCTAACGGTTTTATGGGTGCGAATATCCATATTTAAGATATTGCATGTAAAAACGTAAAAATCCTCAAACTTAAAAATATAAGTGGGAGCGGGTGGGTAAATATCCCCATGGCCTCCATTACGAATTCATATGTGATGTGGTTAGACTTGCGAGTTGGCATTAGGGCCTTCCTCCATGCGAACAAGTCTTTAGTCACAGATATCACTATATTGAATTTCTAAAGGGATGACTATAGTGAGTTTAATTGGAGAAAGTTGCGACACCCTCTCTGCTGAGGCGCATTACTATCCTAAGTAACAAACTTAGAAGTCACGTAATGACATACACTTAGTGTACTATTTATAGTATTTCTCCCGCGAGGTTGCGTTATTTATGTTTACGGCTAAAATCATTGACTATTAATTCCATTGATCATAAGATCGTTGGCCAGATTATGAAATTAATGAACTTCGGTTCTTCTCGAACGAATGTGGCTTAGCGTAGATGTTCACTAGTGTGACCTGCGTTAATACCGGTGTGAGAGATATCAATGGAAGATTATATTTTTTTTGAGGATATCAATATTTTCGAAAAAGAATACTGAAACTTGACTGTTTTTTTTTTTTCAGTTTTTGATATGACGTTTAATACAATATTTGTCACACAAAAGGAGAACAGGTTAACTGGTCTAAATTATATCAACTGGAAACGTGATTTGGACATTTTCCGCATAGTTAGGCAGTGCAAGTACGTCCTCACTGAAGTATGCCCAGATGAGCCTAGGGATGACTCTCCTCTTGAGCATAGGGAAGTCTATCAAAAGTGGAGGAAGACTGATGGGATGGCTAGATGCTGCATTCTGACTTCCATGTCGAATGCATTGCAGCTTCAATATCGATCAATGAACTCTACTTTTGACATTATGGCTAACCTAAAGGAGATGTTTGGTCACGAAGGCAGAACTGCTAGGCAAGTAGTCATGCGAAAGCTAATGACTAGCCAGATGGCAGAGGGCATGCCTATAGGTTATCATGTACTTGAGATGATTAGCGACTTCAATGAGATTGAGGTATTGGGAGGAAAGATTGACAGGGAAACCTAGGTCGATATCATACTCCAGACCTTGCCTCAATGTTTTGAGCAGTTTCGGCGGGACTATACCATGAAGAATCATGTTTACACTCCTTCCAAGCTCTTAGCTGCATTGGTGTCTGCTTATGGCCTCTTTCAAACTAAAAAGCAAGCTTTAGCCACAGTCGGGCCTTCAAGTTCTTCTTCTGGGCCCAAAGGCAGAAAGAAGAAGAAGAGAGCCCAGAGGACTGCTAATCATAAGCCCAAGCCATAAATTGGCAAGAAAAATAAGCCAAAAGACAACTATTTCAAGTGTGGCAAAGGAAGACATTGGAAATCTGATTGTCCAAAGGTCAAAGGTACGACCATCTCATCCTTAATTACTGAGACATATTTAGTGGTGATTCCCACAGATGCTTGGTGTGTGGATTCAGGAATCACCGATCATGTTTGTAATTCTTGGCAGGGTTTGCCAAGTAACCCAGATGCTTAGAGAGGGCGAGATATTCTTAGAGTTGAATACATAGGCTATGCTTGTGTTGTACTTTTTCCCTGTAATATATCGATTTATGTTTTGGTTATATCTTGTTGTGCATTAGATGTCCACTTATATTATGTAAGTAGATGATGAGGTGTCTGGTGTGACACAGTAGATCTCATCATTGGATGAAAGACATAATATATAAATGAGGTTTGTAACCGAGACAGTTTTGGACAAACTGTCGGTTTAGAATATTATGTGATTCGGATAATTGGTTTGTCTAAACTAATTGAATCATATAGATATGCCCGTGGCATATTGAACTTGACCTTTAGGAATGATTTGTCTTGTACTGATTTAATAGACAAATCGATCCTTGTATTCTATCTCCTAATCCCTAGACTCGAGCGGGCATAAGGATTAGACAAAGTGTACTTTGATCTGCCAATGGGTGAGGTCAATTGTGGCCAATAGTCTCGGTGGGTTGGGTGCGCGTGTTTAGTAACTTGGTGTGCTGCTGCTTGTAGAAAGGAAACCATGTACCGGTGCGTCTGGGGTGATGGTGCTCCCGAGATGAGCTCGAAATGTTTATTATATTAAACCCTGCCGGTGGACTTATGTCCGATATAGTAAAAAGGTCAAGTGGTACTGGTCTCGGAATTAAAAAAGTTAATTAATTAATTTATCAGTTAATTAATTATATATTAACGAGCACTATATCTTTGATGTGGGGAGATAAATGAATATAATTTAATTAAGCTGTTCCGGAAGCAATTTTGGTGTAGGATGGTAGTGCCAAAATTAATCCGTTAGTGGTACAATTAATTTTGTAATGGGTTAATTGAATAAGTAGATTTAATTAATTAATTGGTTAATTATTCCTAAGGGTTAATTCAGTAATTAACAAAGTGGAATTATTCAATTAATTCCTAAGGGTTAATTAAGTAATTAACAAAGTGGAATTATTTAATTAATTAATTAAGTCTTAAGTTTCAGTTGGAATTAGGAAATCCTAGAGATTAGGAAATCTAGTAGGATTTGGTTTATCCTATCAGATTGGTTGCCTAATTGGATTTGGAAACTAATTCATTACCTAAACCCATTAGGAAGATCAATCCTAAACCAACTTGGGTTCTCTCTTGTAACTTTATAAATAGACAAGGGATTAACTATTCAAGACAGACAATTCAATAGATTCATAATTCAAGAATCTAGAGAATCTAGTTGTGTTGATTGCTGATCAATTGGCTTCTAGATCGTTGCCCACACGACGAGAAGTCCAAGTATTGAATCATACAAGCGATCACCCAAGTCACGCTTCAAAGGTACTTTTCTAAGTTTCCGCTTTAATTAAAAATTTTTGTTGCATGGTAAATCGAACAAGTGCAAACCCAGATCCTATGTGGCAATCCTTTCAATTTGGTATCAGAGCCTAGTTTTGGGTTTTGGTACTTGTTCGATTTATTGCATGGTTTTATTTGCAGGTGGTTAAGAAATCTCGACTATTATGGTTACGTTTGTATGGGTTTTAATTAAACTCCGGGACATGTCCGGATTTAATTTTATGATGAATGTTTGTAAGAACCACGTGCTGGAAGCTGTGTATGATTAGATTAAATTTTAGTAGGATTTTTTCTATGTAAATTTGATTATTTAATTTTCCTAGAAAGCCTTGTATTAGGAAAATTGATTTTTGTAATCGAAGGCGTTATGGTGGGCAACTTGAATTCATGGATTTTGGGCTATCGTTAATTCGTAGAAACCCAGGAAAACCCAGAATGAATTGCAAGAAGACCAAATAGTGTGGGAAAAAGCGAATGAGGATTTGGCGACAGGAGGTGACGCCGGCGACAACTGCCGGCCGCAGTCGCGCCGACCGTGGGCAGCAAGAACTACTGTCGTGCGGTGTAACAGGGTGCTGCGCCAAGGCACGACAGCAGGGTGCGGCAGCAGCGTGCACGGCCCGCATAAGCTGTGCGCGCGCACAGGCTGCGCGCACGGCCTGTGCGGGCTGTGCGCACGTGGGCCAGTTCGGGCCATTCAGGCTGCGCTTTGGCCCGTTTTTCCTCCAGTTTTTGTTTTTTAAATTTCAACACTCTCCCGATCGAGTGACGTGATGGGACACGATATCAAGGTAAAAGATTGAAGCAATTAAAACCATAATAGTCGGGGAATTTATTTTTCGTATTTATTTCTCGTATGTTTTAATTTTCATGCTTTATTTGTACGGCTGAAAGCACCGACTATTAGCTACATTGATCAAAAGATCGTTGGTCAGATAGTGTAGTTAATGAACTTGGTTCTTCTCAACCGAATGTGGCTTAGCATAAACGTCCACACTGCGTGGCTTGCAAGAATCCCGGTGGATGAGATGTTGGTGGATTAATATTATTGTTTTGAGAGAAGTCAATAATTAATTAGAACTTCATGTTTTGAAATTCTAAGCATATATAATTGAAACATTGTTTATTTATTTTCCAGTTTAAATTGATATGGCATTCAACCCTTTAGCTGCTATTTTGAAAGACAACAAATTAACTGGAACAAATTATGTCGACTGGAGTCGGAACTTAGACATAGTCCTGACGGCTGAGCAGTATAAGTTTGTGCTCACCGAAGTATGTCTAGAAGTGCCTGATGAGAACTCTACCCAAGAGGATAGGGATACCTATGCCAGGTGGAGGAAAGTGGATGAGATGGCGCTGTGCTACATTTTGGCTTCTGTGTCAAATGTGCTGCAACATCAGCTTCATCCCATGGTCTCCTCCTTCAACATGATGGCACACCTAAGGGAGATGTTTGCATATCAAGGCAGGACTGCTAGGCAGACAGCCATGAGGAAGTTAATGAACACCAAAATGGCTGAAGGCAGATCGGTGAGAGATCATGTTCTACACATGATGAGCAACATCAATGAAATAGAGGTGTTGGGAGGAGAAATCGACCTGGAAAATCAGATAGATATTATCCTCCAGAGTCTACCCTCTTGTTTTGAGCAGTTTCGGGTCAACTACAATATGAACCAAAGGGTTAGAGTTCTTCTTCAGGGCCGAAAGGCAAGAAGAATAAGAAGAAGAAGAACACCAGGAAACTTGATGCAAAGCCAGACATCACGAAGAAAAGCAAGCCCAAGGGCAAATGCTTTAAATGCGGTAAAGTAGGACACTGGAAAGTGGATTGTCCAAAGCTCAAATGTACGATTGTTTCTGCCTTAATTACTGAGACATATTTAGCGGTGATTCCCACAGATACTTGGTGTGTGGATTCAGGCGCCACTGACCATGTTTGTAATTCTTTGCAGGGGTTCCAAGTAACCCGGAAGCTTAGAGAGGGCGAATTGGACATCTACATGGGCGACACTACAAGAGTGTCAGTAGAAGCAGTGGGAGTTGTTAGCTTGATTTTTGAAAATTGTAGCTTAAAATTTGTGAATTGTCTGTATGTGTCGAGCTTTAGAAAGAACCTGATTTCAGTTTCAAACTCTTGAAGAATGGTTATAAGTTCATTTTTTCTGATGACTCTGTACTTATTAGAAAAATGGGAAACTTATTTGTTCTGGTTCATTGGTTGACAATTTATTTGTGGTTAATTCTAACTCCCCTGTTGCGCAAAATATAGAAATAGATAGCTCAGTATCTAACATTAATAAGAGGAAGGAACCTTCTGAAATGAATCAAACCTATCTTTGGCATCTCAGGCTAGGTCATATAAACATTAGTAGGATTCAGAGGTTGGTCAATGATGGACCTTTAGGTTCATTAGATATTGACAGTTATGCAACCTGCGAATCTTGCTTGGAAGGTAAGATGACCAAAAGACCTTTTAAGGCAAAAGGTTATAGACCTAAAGAAGTATTAGAGTTGATTCATTATGACTTTTGTGGACCTATGACAGTTCAGGCTCGAGGGGGATTTGAGTATTTCGTGACGTTCACGGATGACTACTCTAGGTACGGATACATTTACCTAATGCGCCACAAGTCTGAATGTTTTGGCAAGTTCAAAGAGTTTCGGGCAGATGTGGAGAAACATCATGGTAAGAGTATCAAGACATTGCGTTCAGATCGTGGTGGGGAGTGCCTGTCCCATGAATTTTGAGATTACCTCACTGAGGTAGGAATTCAGTCTCAGTTGTCTGCACCTGGCACGCCACAGCAGAATGGTGTAGCAGAAAGGAGAAATCGAACTCTTATGGAAATGGTTAGGTCCATGATGAGCTATAGCGATTTTCCAAGTTCGTTTTGGGGATATTCCTTAGAAACGGCAATGTATATTCTTAATCTTGTACCATCTAAAACCGTGCCTTCAACCCCAGTAGAGTTGTGGAATGAGCACAAGCCCAGTCTAAGACATCTAAGAATTTGGGGCTGCCCAGCACATGTGCTTAAGGCAGATACGGCTAAGTTAGATGCGAGAATAGAAATAATGCTGTTTGTAGGATATCCTAAGGGAATGAAGGGTGGTCTGTTTTATAGTCCTAAAAATCAGAAGGTCGTGGTTAGTACCAACGCTAGATTTTTAGAAGAAGACTATGTCTTAGACCACAAGCCCAAGAGTAAGATAGTACTAGAAGAGCTTAGGCGACAAACTACTAATCCTGATGCACCAGCATAAGTATATACACCACACACTGCACATGAGATCACAGATGATGCACTTACACAGGTGGTGCCTCGTCATAATGGGAGGGTTGTGAGACAGCCTGACAGGTTCATTGGCGTGGGAGAGGCCTCAGACCTAATCCCAGGTGTGCCTAAACCTGACCCAGTTAACTACAATGAGGCTCTTCGAGATTGAGATGTAAAATCTTGGCGTAAGGTAATGATATCCGAGATGGGGTCAATGGACCACAATTAAGTCTGGGAGCTTGTGGACCTGGCTGGTGGGTTTAAGCCCATTGGATGCAAGTGGGTCTACAAACATAAGAGATGACCTGACGGAAAGGTGAAAACCTTTAAAGCTAGGCTGGTGGTGAAGGGGTGTACTCAGAAAGAGGGAATCGATTATGAGGAAACCTTTTCCCCAATAGCCATGCTTAAGTCGATCCGGATTCTCTTAGCCATAGCTGCTCATATGGATTATGAGATTTGGCAGATGGATGTCAAGACAGCTTTCCTAAATGGGAGACTTGAGGATACCATCTTTATGCAGCAACCAGAGGGATTCATTGAAAAAGGCCAAGAGCATAAGGTTTGCAGGCTTAAGAGGTCTATTTATGGACTTAAGCAGGCATCCAGATCTTGGAACATCCGGTTTGATGAGGTAATCCAGTCATTTGGATTTACTCAGTGTCCGGATGAGCAATGTGTGTATCGCAGACGTGATGGAAACTCAGTGGTGTTTCTTGTGTTTTGCGTAGATGACATTCTATTGATTGACAACAACAAGAAAGTGTTATCAGACATAAAGGCATGGCTGTCCAAGCAGTTTGATATGAAGGACTTATGGGAAGTGGGATATATTCTTGGGATCAAGATTATTTGAGATCATAGGAAACGTTCATTAACGCTCTCCTAAGCTTCATACATAGACACGATTATGGCCCTTTTTAACATACAGAACTCTAAGAAAGGTTTTCTACCTTTCAGACATAGAGTGTTTATATCTAAGGAACAGTTTATATCTAAGGAACAGTCTTCTAAGACTGTTGAGGAGATAGAGGCCATGAAGACAGTTTTGTATGCTTCGGCAGTAGGAAATCTCATGTATGCCATGTTGTGTACGAGACCTGATATCTGTTATGCCGTTGGCATGGTAAGCAGATATCAGAGTAACCTCGAGAAAGCTTATTGGGAGGCAGTAAAATGCATTCTCAAGTATTTGCGCAGAACAAGGGACCAAGTTCTGCTCTATCAGGCGTCTGAGCTGGTACCCCGAGGTTACACAGATTCAGATTTCCAAGGCGACAGGGACAAGAGAAAGTCTACCTCAGGGTATGTGTTTACTCTAGGAGGTGGAGCCATAGTTTGGCGGAGTGTCAAGCAGAAATGCGTGGCGAACTCGACCATGGAGGCTGAGTACGTTGCCGCATCAGAGGCAGCGAAAGAAGTAGTATGGCTCAAGAACTTTGTAGTGGACTTAGATGTGATTCCTGGTTTACAGAAGTCTATCACGATTTATTGCGATAACAACGGTGTAGTAGCAAACTCGAAGGAACCACGAGCCCACAAGGTGAGTAAACATATACAGTACAAGTACTGTTAGTTTTGAATACAGAAAAGCTATGGCTTGTATCAAAAACTAATATCCACAGTTGACATATCATTTTGTTTCGGTATAAATTTTGTTCCTTTATATCATAGAACTAGATAACGCGGTGTGGAAAGACACGGTAGATACCGTTATTGGTTAAAGTATTGATATATTAAAAGTATGCTCGTAACTGAGATAGTCTGAACATATTATCGGTATAGGTTATCGTGTGGTTTGGAAATTAGTTTATCTAAACTAGTTTAAATCACACGGATATGCCCGGGGCATATTGAGCACGACCAGTTTGGATAGAATTGACTTATACTGATCGGCGTAGTCAATTCGGTCCTAGTATTCCATCTCTCAATCCCAAGATTGGGACGGGCGTGAGGGTTGGATATCGTATGCTTTGATTTGCCAAAGAGTGCGGTCAATTGAGGCCTATACCTCTGTAGGTTGGGTATGCGGTGTTTAGCTTCTTATGTTCCGTTGCTAGTCGGAGGAATCCACGTACCGGCTCTTCGAGTTGATGGTGCTCCCGAGATGAGCTCGTAAAGTCTATTATACTAAACCCGGCCGGTGAACTTTATTTTCGGTATAATAAAAGGACGAGTGGTACTAATCTCGGAAATCAAGAAGTCGGTGAATTAATTTGTCAGTAAATTGATAAATCGACGAGCACTAGATCTTTAATGTGGGGAGATAGAATAAAATATAATGGCGCGATATAAAGTCATTTTCGAGCGGTAGTTCCATAATTGGTCCGTTAGTGGTACGACTAATTATGCATTTGACTAATCGACAAGGTGAATTAATTAATCCTAATGGTTTAATTAATATTTAATCGACAAAGTGAATTAAGAAATTAATTCTATTTGAATTAATTAATTCTAAGGGTTCGATTAAATTAAATTAACAAAGTGGGTTAAAGAAATTAATTTTAATGGGTCGATTGGAGTTGATTAGTCGGGAAGACTTAGCGGTCAACGAAAGTCAAATTAAAAGGCCTAACTCGAGAGCCCATTGGGTCTCCTTAGAAGCTCCTTATAAATATTCTTGTTTGGCAAGAAAGACATTAAGAAACTTGAAGTTCAAGAAAGGGCTAGAGTGAGAAAGTTTAGCTTAGAGAGAGAACTTCGTCTTCTTCATCGAAGCTTCTTCTCGAAGTCAGCTAAGATAGCTTTCTCCTTCGGAAAACTCGATCTCCATTAAGCTCGGACTGCTCCTAGATTATTGTCGCCGGTCGATCTTGAAGCTACTGCGCAATCGGTTTTTTCTAGTTTTCTCAAAACCCAGCGACTGCATTGTCCAGTGCCCTGAGCCGATTGATTTCACGTTGATCTTCTTCCTGAGTGATCCGTGAAATCGGTTGTACAGATCGGGACTGGATTGGGTAACTCCGGTGGACATTTTTCCCAGCTTTACTGGCGGGTTGCGCAGCAGTTTCTCCGGCGGCCTGCGAAGTGGGTTCTCAGAAATTTTGAGCAGTCCCATTTTCAGTTTTTTGAGTTTTCTTCCGAAGCAAGTTTCTTGGGTTTTCTATATTTTGCCGTGGGTAACTCCGTAGATAATAGCCCACACTATTTCAGAGTTGGATCAGAGTCATTCTTCGGATTTCTTGTGGTAATCGCAACAAAGATTGGATTTTTTCTTTAGGCAAGGGACTTCGCTACAAAATGTAGAATCTTTAAATTTTGCTTTTATTAAAGATTGAATTTTTTGTGTCCCGATTAATAAATTAAATAAGTATAAGCCAAGATCCGTTTATGGGTAAACTAATTTGAGCCTGAGCTTGGTCGAAAGCTTTTGATTATGGAATGCATTGCACGAAAGTGAGGTTTTCGATTTAGCCTGGGCTTGTTCAGTTTTCCTTCAAATTGGTATCAGAGCATTGGTTTCGGTCTTATACTTGTTTGATTTATTACATGGCTTTATTTTGGCATTATTATTTTTGTCGAAATGCTTAAACAGGTGGTTATTGATTTTCCGGCTATTATGGTAGAAATTTATTTTTCATTCACAAACCCCGGGACATGTCCGGGCTTGTATTGTTTTTGAATGGAAATGTCTGTAATAGTAATAACCATGAGCTGGAAGCCGTGTAGGATTAGAAAAATCTTGTAGTAGGATTTGATCTAATCATGTAGTCTTTAAATTCCTAGAAAAACGCCTTTGTATATAGGAATTTATGTACTATGACGAAGACATTATTTTGGGTAACTTATATTCGCGGGTTTTGGTTTAATCGTAATTTTGGGTGATTCCTAATTACGTAGAAAACCGAGAAAACCCGGGCGAATCGAGAAGAATCCAAATAACGAGTGAGAGCGATATGACGGGACGTGTCACCGAGGCGTCAAGGAATCAATGATAGAGAATGCCATAATAGTCGGGAAATTTTATTTGATTTTAATTTCCCGTATTTATGACTTTTCGTTGATTGTGTGATTTTCGTTTTATTTTGCATGAACGAAAACCAAACCAAAAATGTTTTAAAAAGGTAATGTGCAATTAACTAAGGTAGATTATTCGCATATTAAAACTCCAACGGTTTTATGAATGCGAATATCTATAGTTAAGATATTGCATGTTAAAACGTAAAAATCCTCAAACTTAAAAATCTAAGTGGGAGCGGGTTGGTAAATATCCCCATGGCCTCCATTACGGGTTCATTGGTGATGTGGTTAAACTTGTGTGCTGGCTTAGACCTTTCTCCCTATCGGATGAGTTTTCAACCACGGATATCACTGGAATGAATTTCTAAAGGGATGACTATAGTGAGTTTAATTGGAGAAAGTTGCGACACCCTCGCCATCCGAGACGCATTAGTATCATAAGTAACAAACTTAGAAGTAACGTAATGGCATACACTTAGTGTACTGTGTTTAGTATCCCTCCCATCGAGGTTACGCTATTTTCGGGTACGGCTAAAATTATCGCCTATTAATTTCATTGATCATAAGATCGTTGGTCAGATAATGAAATTAATGAACTTCGGTTCTTCTCGAACGAATGTGGGTTAGCGTAGACGTTCACCCATCTTGACATGCGTTAATCCCGGTGTGAGAGATGTCGGTAGAAGATTATATTGGTTTTTAGAGGATTTTCAATATTTTTGAAAAAGTATACTGAAACTTGAATGTTTATTTTTCAGTTGATAAGTCGTTCAACCCGCTAGCTGTCGTTCTGAACCAAAACAAACTCACCGGTCCAAACTATATTTACTAGAAACATAACCTGGACATTGTCTTTACCGCTGAGGGTTACAAGTACGTGCTTAATGAGGAGTGTCCCCCTAAGCCCAGAGATGATGCCACCCCTGAGCAGCGAGAGCCACATACGAGGTGGCAGAAGGCTGATGAGATGACCAGGTGCTACATCTTGGCTTCTATGTCAAGTGTACTGCAGCACCAACATCAGCAGATGGCCTCAGCCTACGATATGAAGCTCAACATCAAGGAGATGTTTGGACATCAGGGCAGGGCAGCCAAGCAGTCAGCTATGAGGAAACTAATGAATGCTAAGATGGCCGAGGGCACTTCAGTGAGAGACCACGTGCTGGAAATGATTAGCTGCATCAATGAGATTGAGGTATTGGGAGGTGACATTGATGGGGAAACCCAGGTCGATATCATCCTTCAGAGCTTGCCTCCCAGTTTTGAGCAGTTTCGGTTGAACTATAATATGGGGAATCTCTCATATTCACTTTCCGAGCTCATGACTGCATTGGTGTCTGCTGAGAGCCTATTCGCAGAGAAGAAGCAAGCCTTGGCTACTGGTTGTCCCTCAGGTTCCTCTGCTGGGCCCAAAGCCAGGAAGCAAAAGAGGAAGAGAGGCCAGAAAGCAGGAACTGATCATGGACCCAAGGTGGGTATTGCCAAGAAGCAGAAGCCGAAAGGCAAATGCTTTAGATGTGGCAAAGCGGGACATTGGAAGAAGGACTGCCCAAAGCCTCGAGGTATGTGTAAATTTTCCCTAGTCACTGAGACGTGTTTAGCTGCGATTCCCACAGATACTTGGTGTGTGGATTCAGGAGCCACTGATCATGTTTGTAATTCTTTGCAGGGGTTCCAAGTGACCCGGCTGCTTAGAGAGAGAAAGTTGTAGGTCTACCTTGGGGATACTACTAGAGTTTCTATTGCTGCAGTGGAAGTTATTTGTCTTTATTTTTCAGACACTACTTTATTGTTGAGAGATTGTCTTTATGTACCCAGTTTTCGCAAGAACTTACTTTCAGTTTCTAAACTTGTTTTGGATGGTTATAAGTGTGTTTTTTCTGATAGATCTATATTTATTAGAAAATGCCAGAAACTTATATGTTCCGGTACATTGGTTGACAATTTATTTTTAATTAAGACATACTCCCCAGTAATGCAAAACACAGAAACTAGTAGCTCATCACCGAATCATAATAAGAGAAAAGAGTCTTCCCCTTTGAATCAGACTTATCTTTGGCATCTGAGACTCGGTCACATCAACCTTAGTAGGATTCAAAGGTTGGTCAAGAGTGGGTATTTGGACTTACTAGATATTGATAGCTATTCGACCTGTGAGTCCTACTTGGAGGGTAAAATGACCAAGAGGCCTTTTAAGGCAAAGGGGTATAGGGCCAATGAGGTTTTAGAGCTGATTCATTCTGACGTGTGTGGGCCTATGTCAGTTCAGGATAGAGGTGGTTATGAGTATTTCGTGACTTTCACGGATGATTACTCTAGATATGGATACATATACCTGATGCGCCACAAGTCTGAATGCTTTGGCAAGTTCAGAGAATTCAAGACTGAGGTGGAGAACCATCTGGGTAAGAGTATCAAGGCCCTGCGATCTGATAGCGGTGGCGAATACCTCTCTAGTGAATTTAGATCCTATTTGTTAGAGGAGGGTATTCAGACCCAATTGTCTACACCTGGCACACCCCAACAAAATGGTGTAGCAGAGAGGAGGAACATGACTCTTATGGAGATGGTTAGATTGATGATGAGTTACAGTGAGTTGCCTATCTCGTTTTGGGGTTATTCCTTGGAGACAACATGTTTTATCCTCAACCTTGTGCCATCTAAGTCTGTGCCTTCGACCCCATCAGAGTTGTGGAATGGGCGAAAGCCTAGTCTGAGACATCTCAGAATATGGGGTTGTCCAGCATATGTGCTCGAGGCAGATGCAGGCAAGTTAGAGGCGAGATCCAAGGCTATGCTGTTTATAGGCTACCCCAAAGGAACGAGAGGTGGTCTTTTTGATAGTCCTCAGGATCAGAAGGTGGTGATCAGCACCAATGCCAGATTTCTTGAGAAGGACTATATTTTAGATCACAAGTCAAGCAGCAAGGTAGTATTAGAAGAGCTTAGAAGTCAATCCATTATTCCAGATGCACAAGTACATGAAGACACACCACAAGAGACTGCACACACTATCACAGATGATGCTCTTGCACAGGCTGCGCCTCGTCGTAGTGGAAGGGTTGTGAGACAGCCCTAGAGGTACTTGGGTTTGGGTGAGTCTTCTGACTTTATCCCTGGTGCTCATGAACTGGACCCAGTTATCTACATTGAGGCTCTCCAGGATAAAGATGCAGATTATTGGCAGAGAGCGATGATTACTGAGATGGGTTCTATGGACTCAAATCAAGTCTGGGAGCTGGTATACCTTCCTGATGGGTTTAGGCCTATTGGGTGTAAATAGGTTTACAAGCGAAAGAGAGGATCTGACGGGAGGGTTGAGACCTTCAAGGCTAGGCTTGTGGCGAATGGGTATACTCAGAAAGAAGGGATCGATTATGAGGAGACCTTTTCCCCAGTGGCTATGCTTAAGTCAATCCAGATTCTCTTGGCCATAGCTGCTCAAATGGACTATGAGATTTGGTAGATGGACGTCAAGACAGCTTTCCATAATGGAAGTCTTGAGGAGACCATCTTTATGCAGCAACCAGAGTGCTTCATTGTTAAGGGCTAAGAGCACAAGGTATGCAGACTTAGGAGGTCCATTTATGGACTTAAGCAAGCATCCAGATCTTGGAACATCCATTTTGATGAGGTTATCCAGCCCTATGGATTTACTCAGTGTCCGGATGAGCAGTGTGTTTACCGCAGGCGTGATGGTGATACGGTGGTGTTTCTCATACTTTACGTAGATGATATTCATCTTATTGGCAACAGTAAGAAGGTGTTATCAGATATAAAGGCATGGTTGTCCAGGCAATTCGATATGAAGGATTTGGGAGAGGCTGGACATATCCTTGGGATTAAGATTATTCAAGATCGTAGGAGACGTTCTCTGACTCTCTCTCAGGCATCCTATATAGACACGATTCTGGCCCGTTTTAACATGCAAAACTCCAAGAAGGGTTCACTACCTTTCAGGCATGGATTGTATTTGTCTAAGGAGTAGTGTCCCAAGACTGCTGAGGAGATAGATGCCATGAAGGCGGTACCATATGCTTCTGCAGTGGGTAGCCTCATGTATGCTATGTTGTGTACGAGGCCTGATATTTGCTTTGCCGTTGGCACGGTTAGTAGATATCAGAGTAACCCTGGGAAGACTCACTGGGAGGCAGTAAAATGCATTCTCAAGTACTTGCGCAGGACGAGAGATTATGTCCTAGTTTATAGAGCGCAGCAGCTTATACCATTGGGTTATACAGATTCAGACTTTCAAGGTGATTTGGACAAGAGTAAGTCTACCTCTGGGTTTATGTTTACTCTAGGAGGTGGAGCCATAGTATGGAGGAGTGTCAAGCAGAAATGCTTGGCGGACTCCACTATAGAGGCTGAGTACGTTGCCGCTTAAGAGGCAGCGAAAGAGGCTGTATGGCTCAGAAGCTTCCTGATGGACTTCGATGTGGTTCCTGAGTTGCCTAGGTCTATCACAGTTTATTATGATAACAATGGTGCAGTTGCTAACTCAAGGGAACCACGAGCCCATAAGGCGAGTAAACACATAGAGCGCAAGTACCACCCGATACGAGAGATCGTATAGAGGGGAGTAAACATATACAGTACAAGTACTGTTAGTTTTGAATACAGAAAAGCTATGGCTTGTATCAAAAACTAATATCCACAGTTGACATATCATTTTGTTTCGGTATAAATTTTGTTCCTTTATATCATAGAACTAGATAACGGGGTGTGGAAATACACGGTTGATACCGTTTTTGGTTAAAGTATTGATATATTAAAAGTATGCTCGTAACTGAGATAGTCTGAACATACTATAGGTATAGGTTATCGTGTGGTTTGGAAATTAGTTTATCTAAACTAGTTTAAATCACACGGATATGCCCGGGGCATATTGAGCACGACCAGTTTGGATAGAATTGACTTATACTGATCGGCGTAGTCAATTCGGTCCTAGTATTCCGTCTCTCAATCCCGAGATTGGGACGGGCGTGAGGGTTGGATATCGTATGCTTTGATTTGCCAAAGAGTGCGGTCAATTGAGGCCTATACCTCGGTAGGTTGGGTATGCGGTGTTTGGGTTCTTATGCTTTGATTTGCCAAAGAGTGCGGTCAAAGTCGTTTTCGAGCTGTAGTTCCATAATTGGTCCGTTAGTGGTACGACTAATTATGCATTTGACTAATCAACAAGGTGAATTAATTAATCCTAAAGGTTTAATTAATATTTAATCGACAAAGTGAATTAAGAAATTTATTCTATTTGAATTAATTAATTCTAAGGGTTCGATTAAATTAAATTAACAAAGTGGGTTAAAGAAATTAATTTTAATGGGTCGATTGGAGTTGATTAGTCGGGAAGACTTAGCGGTCAACGAAAGTCAAATTAAAAGGCCTAACTCGAGAGCCCATTAGGTCTCCTTAGAAGCTCCTTATAAATATTCTTGTTTGGCAAGTAAGACATTAAGAAACTTAAAGTCCAAGAAAGGGCTAGAGTGAGAAAGTCAACTAAGGTAGCTTTCTCCTTCGAAAAACTCGATCTCTATTAAGCTCGGACTGCTCCTAGATTATTGCTGCCTGTCGATCTTGAAGCTATTGCACAATCGGTTTTTTCTGGTTTTCTCAAAACCCGGTGACTGCACTATCTAGTGCCCTGAGCCGATCGATTTCACGTTGATCTTCTTCCTGAGTGATCCGTGAAATCGGTTGTACAGATCGGGACTGGATTGGGCAACTCCGGTAGACATTTTTCCCAGCTTTACTGGCGGGTTGCGCAGTAATTTTTCCGGCGGCCTGCGAAGTGGTTTTCAAAAATTTTGAGCAGTCCCATTTTCAGTTTTTTGAGTTTTCTTCCGATGCAAGTTTCTTGGGTTTTCTATATTTTTCCGTGGGTAACTCCGTAGATAATAGCCCACACTATTTCGGAGTTGGATCGGAGTCATTCTTCGGATTTCTTGTGGTAATCGCAACAAAGATTGGATTTTTTCTTTAGGCAAGGGACTTCGCTGCAAAAGGTAGAATCTTTAAATTCCGCTTTTATTAAAGATTGAATTTTTTGTGTCTCGATTAATAAATTAAATAAGTATAAGCCAAAATCCGTTCATGGGTAAACTAATTTGAGCCTGAGCTTGGTCAAAAGCTTCTGATTCTGGAACGCATTGCACGAAAGTGAGGTTTTTGATTTAGCCCGGGCTTGTTCAGTTTTCCTTCAAGTACCACCTGATACGAGACATCATAAAGAGGGAAGACGTGGTTGTGGCTAAGATAGCATCAGAGGATAACCTTGCAGATCCATTCATGAAGACATTGACTTCGAAAGTCTTTGAGGCTCACGTGGAGGGCATGGGGATCAGATACTTAGCAGAGCCATGATAGTTTTTCTAGATAGATAGCAGCAGATTGTATAGGAGTTGTATGCAGATGTATACTTAAAGCACAGCTTAAGTATTAGTGGGAGATTGTTAGAGTTGAATACATAAGCTATGCTTGTGTTGAACTTTTTCCCTGTAATATATCGATTTATGTTTTGGTTATATCTTGTTGTGCATTAAATGTCCATTTATATTATGTAAGTAGATGATGAGGTGTCTGGTGTGACACAGTAGATCTCATCATTGGTTGAAAGACATAATATATAAATGAGATTCGTAACCGAGACAGTTTTGGACAAACTGTCAGTTTAGGTTATTATGTGATTCGGATAATTGGTTTGTCTAAACTAATTGAATCATATAGATATGCCTGGGGCATATTGAACTTGACCTTTAGGAATGATTTGTCTTGTACTGATTTAATAGACAAATCGGCCGGTGGACTTATGCCCAGAATAGTAAAAAGGTCGAGTGGTACTAGTCTCGGAATTAAACAAGTTAATTAATTAATTTATCAGTAAATTAATTTATATTAAGGAGCACTATATCTTTGATGTGGGGAGATAAATGAATATAATTTAGTTAAGTTGTTCCGGAAGCAATTCTGGTGTAGGATGGTAGTGTCAAAATTAATCCGTTAGTGGTACGATTAATTTTGTAATGGGTTAATTGAATAGGTAGATTTCATTAATTAATTGGTTAATTATTTCTAAGGGTTAATTCAGTAATTAACAAAGTGGAATTATTTAATTAATTCCTAAGGGTTAATTAAGTAATTAACAAAGTGAAATTATTTAATTAATTAATTATGTATTAAGTTTCAATTGGAATTGGGAAATCCTAGAGATTAGGAAATCTAGTAGGATTTGGTTTATCCTATTTGGTTGCCTAATTTGATTTGGAAACTAATTCATTACCTAAACTCATTAGGAAGACCAATCCTAAACCAACTTGGAGTCTCTCTTGTAACTCTATAAATAGACAAGGGATTAGCTATTCAAGACACATAATTCAATAGATTCATAATTCAAGAATCTAGAGAGATAAAATCCTAGAGAGATAAACTCTAAAAGTCGGATTTTTGTGCCAAATTGCGGCTGCCCATAAACAAGCTTGGCTGCCCATATTTGTTCTATTTGACCAGAGGCTGGTTTATTAGCTTGGGGCGGCGGCGCATGTGGTTTATCTCAGGGCCAGGCGCCGCGTGAAAGTAACGCGCTAGGCAGTGGAGTTTGCTGAATTTTTTCGGCGAATCCAGTTGTGTTGATTACTGATCAATTGGCTTCTTGATCATTGCCCACACAACGAAAAGTCCAAGTCTTGAGTCATACAAGCGATCACCCAAGTCACGCTTCAAAGGTACTTTTCTAAGTTTCCGCTTTAATTTGAAATTTTTGTTGCGTGGTAAATCGAGTAAGTGCAAACCCAGATCCTATGTGGCAATCCTTTCAGATGAAAGTTTACTTGGGTGACACTCTCAGAGTGTCAGTAAAAGTAGTGGGAGTGGCTAGATTTATGCTGTAATAGTTTTTTGAAGAATTGTCTTTATGATAATAGTTTTAGAAAGAATTTACTTGATGTTTCTAAACTCTTATTGGATAGTTATAAGTTCGTTTTATCTAATAACGCTGTTAGTGGAAAGACTGAGATAAATAATAACTCTCAAAGTGTCAGTAAAACTAACTCCCTAGTAATGCAATAACACTGAGATAAATAACACATCATTGAATCACAATGAGAGGGAATAACCGTGTAAAATGAACCAAACTCATTTTTGGCACATAAGACTAGGTCATTTAAACCTTAGCAGTATTCAAAGGTTGCTCAATGATAGGCCCTAAGGCTCATTAGATATTGACAGTTACGCAACCTACGAATTCTACTTGGAATGACAAAGTAGTTTTTAAAGGTCAAAAAGGTTTTAAAAGTTGGTTCATTCTGATTTATGTGGACCTATGATAATTAAGGCCAGAGGTAGTTTTCGAGAATTTTGTGATCTTCACAGATTACTACTCGAGGTACGGGTACAGTTATTTGATGCGCCACAAGTCCGAATGTTTTGGTAAGTTGAAAGAGTTTCGGACAGATGTGGAGAACTATCATTGTAAATGTATCAAGTCATTATGATTCGATCGTAGTGGCGAATAACTATTTGGTGAATTTAGGAGCTACCTATCTGAGATGAGGATTTAATACCAGTTGGATGCACTTGGCACATTCCAGCAGAATGGTGTAGAGGAACGGTAAAACAGAACTCTTATAGAAATGGTTAGATCTGTAATAAGTTAAAGTGAGTTACTCTATTCGTTTTGGGGATATGCCTTCGGAACAGTGGTTTAAAATCTAAATCTTGTACAATCTAAGTCTGTGCTTCAAAAGCCCAGTATTAGGAATCTCAGAATCTGGGGTTGTCCTGCATATGTGCTTAAGGTACATACGTACAAGTTAGATGCAAGATTGGAGCTAATGCTGTTTGTAGGATATCACAGAGGAACGAAGGTTGGTTTTTTCTATAATGCTAAATATCAGAAGGTGGTGGTTAATACCAGCACTAGATTTTAGAAGAGGACTATATTCTAAACCGCAAACCAAGTAACAAGATTGTGCTAGAAGAGCTTAAGGGATAGTCTAGAAATTCCTAATGCACCAGTACAAGTAGATACATCACAGAATACTGCACGAGTTGTCACAAATGATGCGATTACACAGCCGGTTCTTTATCATAGTGGGAGGGTTGTCAGGCAACCCGAGAGGTACTAGGGCTTGGAAAATTCTTCGGATTTTGATCCCAGGCTCCACGAACAAGACCTAGTGTTCGAATAAGCATTGTGTATGGCGCAGGCGTGATTGAAACTCAGTGATGTTTCTTGTACTTTATGTACATGATTTTCTTCCCATTGGAAACAGTATGAAGGTATTCCCAGACATAAAGGCATAGTCGTTCAATAAAGTTTGATATGAAGGATTTGGGAAAGGGTGGACATATCTTTGGGATCATGATTATTCGAGATCGTAGGAGATGGTCACAGACACTTTCTCAGTATTCCTACATAAACATGGATCTGACTCATTTTAACATGCAGAACTATAAGAAAAGTTTTCAACTTTTTAGATACGGAGTGCATCTATCTAAGGAGAAGTCTCCTAAGTGGATAGAAGTCATGAAGACAGTTCCTTATGCATCTGCAGTAGAAAGTCTCATGTATGCGTGTTGTGTATGAAGCTGATGTTTGCTTTGCCGTTGGCATGATTAACAGATATCAGTGTAACCCAGGAAAAGCTCAAGTATTTGCTCAGAATGAAGAACCAAGTTTTGGTATATCAGGAGCAAGAGCTAGGGGTTACACATATTAGGGTTTCCAAAGTGATATGGACAAAAAGAATGTCTACTTCTGAGTTTGTGTTTACTCTGGGAGTGGAGCCATAGTATGGCAGAGTGTCAAACAGAAATGCATGATAGACTCCACCATTGAGGTTGAATTCGTTGCTTCAGAGGCAGCGAAAGAAGTAGTGTGGTTAAGGACCTTCCTAGTGGATTTAGATGTGATTCCTGAGTTGCCCAGTTTTATCACAGTTTACTGCGATAACAATTGTGCAGTGGGAAACTTGAAGGAACCACAAATCCACAAGGGCGAGTAAACACATAGAGCGCAAGTACCGCCCAATATGAGAAATCGTAAAGAGGGGAGACATGGGTGAAGATAGTATCAGTAGACAACCTTGCAAATCCATTCACGAAAGCATTGACTGCAAAAGTCTTCGAGAACTTAGTGAAGGGCATGGGAGTTAGATACTTGGCTGAATCATGATATTTCTGTAGCTTTTGGTGTGAAATAGGAATAAGTGTATTAAACTAGTTTTTATACTGCAGAGCATAGCTTTGAGTATTAGTGGGACATTATTAGTTTTGAATACAAAAAAACTATTGCTTGTATGAAAAACTAATATCCACAGTTGACATATCGTTTATGTTTCAGTATGACAGTGTTCCATTATATCATAGAACTAGATAACGGGGTGTGGAAAGACACAGTAGATCTCGTTATTGGTTAAAGTATTGATATATAAAAAGAATGCTCATAACTGAGATAGTCTGAACATACTGTTGGTATAGGTTATCGTGTGATTTAGAAATTAGTTTGTCTAGACTAATTAAAT
The DNA here is from genome assembly GCA_030378225.1 of Knoxia roxburghii. Taxonomy (NCBI): domain Eukaryota; kingdom Viridiplantae; phylum Streptophyta; class Magnoliopsida; order Gentianales; family Rubiaceae; genus Knoxia; species Knoxia roxburghii. Next base: position 9,730,975 of record CM059424.1, read on the forward strand.
CATACGTGTATGCCCGGGGCATAATGAGCACGACCAGTTTGGATAGAATTAACTGTACTGATCGGCGTAGTTAATTCAGTCCTAGTATTCTAATCTCTTAATCCCGAGATTGGGATGGGCATGAATTAGATATCGTATACTTTGATTTGCCAAAGGGTTCGGTCAACTGAGGTCTAAATCTCGGTAAGTAGGGTATGCGGTGTTTAGCTTCTTTTGTTCCATTGTTAGTCGGAGGAATCCACGTACCGGTTCGCCGGGTTGATGGTGCTCTCGAGATAAGCTCGTAAGGTTTATTATACTAAACCCGACCAGTGGACTTTATGTCCGGTATAATAAGAAAGTCGAGTGGTACTAATCTCGGATCGGTGAATTAATTTGTCAGTAAATTGATGAACCGACGAGCACTAGATCTTTGATGTGGGGAGATAGAAGAATAATAAAGTGAGCACGATGTAAAGTCATTTTTGAGCTGTAGTTCCATAATTGGTCCGTTAGTGGTACGACTAATTATGCGTTCGACTAATCGACAAAGTGAAGTAATTAATCCTAAAGGTTTAATTAATATTTTATTGACTAAGTGGGTTATACGAGATAATCCTAAGGGTTCGATTAAATTTAATTAACGAAGTGGGTTAAGAAATTAATTTGAAAGGCTCGATAGGAGTTGATTAGTCTATGGAAGACTAAGGGGTCAACAAAAGTCAAACATTAATGCCCAACTTTAAGGCCCACAAGGTCTCCCTTGAAGCTCCTTATAAATAATTAAAGTTTTGCAATTTCAATACATAAGAAAACTTAGGAGGCAACATTTGCCTAAAGAAAGAAGGAGTAGTCTAGAGAGAAAATCATCTTTCTTCGTGGAGATCTCTTTCGAAGTCGACTAAGGATCCTTCTTTCTCGAAGGAAAAGCTCAGCCCAAAAAGAAATATTTTTTTGACTTAAGCTAGCTGCTGTCCACATTTTAAAAAATAAATAGCTGCTTTCCAGATTTTTTTTTTTTGAGCGGCTGATTACATATTTTATGGGCAGCTGATTACCCATTTTTATTGGGGCTGCTTACCCATTTTAATTATTGGCTGTCCACCTAATTTATGAGCAGCCTAGTCCGCATTTCTTAAGCTTTGCTGCCCAGCTCGGATTTTATTTCGGTGGTCTTTTCGGCAATCCTTTTGCGCGGCTGTTTTGGTTTTATTTTGGGCAGCTGCTGTCCAGTTTTTGGGCAGCAGTTTTTTGGGCTTGTTCGAGGCAATTTGTGGTTTCTTGATTATTGCATGATCTACCCCGTAGATAGTGGCCCACTCAATTTCGGGGTGTGTCGGAGTCATTTGAGGGATTTTTTTGTGGTTTTCGCAACCAAAGTTTCTACCTTTTTGTTAAAAATTATTTATTTTCGATTTTGGGTGATTCCTAGTTGAAAAGAAAAATCTTTTCTTAGGCAGAGTTCTTATCTTTTGATTTTGGATGATTCCAAATTAAAAGAAACGATCTTTTCTTGTGGGTTTCGCATTTCAGGATTTGGTATTCTTATTTGCGAGGGACTTCGCTTCAAAGATATAATCTTTAATCTTTCCGCTTTAATTAAAGATATAATCTTTGAGCGTCATTTTAATAAATTAAACTAGTATAAGCCTAGATCCGTTTAGGGAAAATAAATTTGAGCCTGAGCTGAGTCGAAAGTCTCCGATTCTGGCATGCATAACACGAAAGTGAGATTTTCGATTTAGCCCAGGCTTGTTCAGTTTCCTTCACACGTGGCTCTCAAAAACCTTTAGAGTCAATGCCTTCGTGAATGGATCTGCAAGGTTGTCTCTTGATGCTATCTTGGCCACGGCCACGTCTCCCCTGTTTACGATCTCTCGTATTAGGTGGTACTTACGCTCTCTGTGTTTACTCGCCTTGTGGGCTAGTGGTTCCCTTGAGTTAGCAACTACACCATTGTTATCATAGTAAACTGTGATAGACCTTGACAACTCAGGAATCACATCTAAGTCCACTAGGAAGTTCCTGAGCCATACAATTTCTTTCACCGCCTCTGATGCGGCAACGTACTCAGCCTCTATGATGGAGTCCACCAAGCATTTCTGCTTAACAGTCCGCCAAACTATGGCTCCACCTCCCAGAGTAAACACAAACCCAGAGGTAGACTTACTCTTGTCCATATCACCTTAGAAGTCTAAATCTATGTAATCCAATGGAACTAGCTCTTGCGCTCGATAAATCAAGACATGATCTCTCGTCCTGCGTAAATACTTGAGGATGCACTTGACAGCTTCCCAATGAGCTTTCCCGGGGTTACTCTGATATCTGCTGACCATGCCAAAGACAAAGCAAATATCAGGCCTAGTACATAACAGAGCATACATGAGACTACCCACTGCAAATGCATAGGGAACTGCCTTCATGGCCTCTATCTCCTCAGCAGTCTTGGGACACTACTCCTTTGATAGATACACTCAATGTCTGAAAGGTAGTGTACCCTTCTTCGAGTTCTGTATGTTAAAACATGCCAGAATCGTGTCTATGTATGAGGCCTGAGAGAGTGTCATTGAACATGTCCTACGATCTTGAATAATCTTGATCCCAATGATATGTCCAGTCTCTCCCAAATCCTTCACAAACTGCTTAGACAACTATACCTTTACATCTGACAACACCTTCTTACTGTTACAAAGAAGAAGAATACCATCTACGTAAAATACAAGAAACACCACAATTTCACCATCACGCTTGCGGTATACACACTGCTCATCCAGACACTAACTGAATCCATAGGACTGATAACCTCATCAAAACGGATGTTACAAGATCTGGATGCTTGCTTAAGTCCATAGATAGACCTCTTGAGTTTGCAAACTTTCTGCTCTTGGCCTTGAACAATGAAACCCTTTGGTTGTTGCATAAAGATGGTCTCCTCAAGACTTCCATTAAGGAAAACTGTCTTAACGTCCATTTTCCAAATATCATAATCTAAATGAGCAGCTATGGCTAAGAGGATTCGGATTGACTTAAGCATAGCTACCAGGAAAAAGGTTTTCTCATAATCGATACCCTTTTTCTGAGTATACCCCTTCGCCACAAGCCTAGCCTTGAAGGTCTCAACCCTCCCGTCAGATCCTCTCTTTTGCTTGTAGACCCATTTACACCCAATAGGTCGAAACCCATCAGGAAGGTTCAGTTTCCAAACTTGATTTGAGTCCATAAAACCCATCTCAACAATCATCACTCTCAGCCAAGAATCTGCATCTTTATCTTGGAGAGCCTCATGGTAGCTAACTGGGTTTGGTTCATGAGCAGCAGAGATGAAATCCGAAGACTCTTCCAAGCCCACGTACCTATCCAGTTGTCTGACAACCCTCCACTACGACGAGGCGCAGCCTGTGTAGGTGCATCATCTGTGATAGTTCGTGCAGTACTCTGTGGTGTGTTATCTTGTACTGGTGCATCTATAATACTCGACTGACCCCTAAGCTCCTCTAATATGATATTGCTATTGGGCTTGTAATCTAGAATATAATCCTCCTATAGAAATTTGGCACTGGTGCTAACCAGCACCTTCTCATCCTGAGGATTATAAAATAGACCACCTTCATTCCTTTGGGATAGCCTGCAAATAGCATAACCTCTGACATTGCATCTAACTTGGCTGCATCTACCTTAAACACATATGTTGGGTAACCCCAAATCCTGAGATGTCTTAGACTGGGCTTACGCCCAGTCCACAACTCTACTGGGGTCGGTCTTAGATGGTATGAGGTTGAGGATCTAAGCTGATGTCTCCAAGGCATAGCCCCAAAATGATTTGGGTAACTCACTATAACTCATCATCGATTTAACCATATCAATAAGAGTCCTTTTCCTCCTCTCTGATACATCGTTCTGCTGGGGTGTGCCGGGTGCAGACAACTGGGACTGAATACCCTCATATGACAAATAGGTCCTAAATTAACTAGAGAGGTATTCGCCACCACAATCAGATCACAGATTCTTGATACTCTTATCATAATGCTTCTCCACATCTACCTTATACTTTTTAAACTTGCCAAAGCACTCGGACTTGTGGCGTATCAGGTAAATGTACCCATATCTAGAGTAATTATCTGTGAATGTCTCAAAATACTCAAAATAACATATAGCCTTAACTGACATAGGTCCACACAAGTCAGAGTGAACCAACTCTAAAACCTTTTTGGCCCTATACCCCATTGCCTTGAAAGGCCTCTTAGTCATTTTACCCTCCAAGCAAGACTTATAGGTCGGATAACTGTCAATCTCCAATGAGCCCAAGGGCCCATTATTGACCAACCACTGAATCCTACTAATGTTGATATGACTTAGTCTTAGGTTCCAAAGATAAGTCTGGTTCAAAGGGGAAGACTCCTTTCTCTTACTATGATTCAATGATGTGTCATTAATTTCTGTGTTTTGCGCTACTGGGAAGTTAGTCGTCATTAAGAATAGATTGTCAACCAATGAACCAGAACATATAAGTTTCTTATTCTTTCTGATAAAAACAGAAGCATAAGTAAAAACAAACTTATAATCATCCTTAAGCATCTTAGAAACTGAAAACAAGTTCTTTATAAAGCTGGGTACAAAAAGACAATCCCTTAAAATCAAAACAACAGAGTTTGAAAAATAAAGACGTACAACTCCCTCTAAAATAATTGATACTCTGGTAGTATCACCCAAGTAGACCTGCAATTTATCATCTCTAAGCATCTGGGTTACTTGGAACCCCTGCAAAGAAATACAAACATGATCAGTGGCTCCTGAATCCACACACCAAGTATATGTGGGAATCGCCACTAAACATGTCTCAGTAACAAAGGTGAAATTGCTCATACCTTTAGGCTTTGGGAAGTTTGACTTCCAATGTCTGGTTTGCCACATCTGAAGCACTTGCCTTTCAGCTTGGGCTTCTTGGCAATACCACATTTGGGTTCATGATTAGCACCTGCCTTTTTGTCCTTCTTCTTCTTTCTAGCTTTAGGCCTAGAAGAAGAACCTGAAGGTCCAGCAGTCACTAAAGCTTGCTTCCTGTCAGAGTAGAGGCCTTCAGCTAACACCACTGCAGTCATAAGCTCGGGTAAAGTATACTAAAGCCTGTTTGTGTTATAGTTCAACCGAAACTGATCAAAACTTCGAGGCAAGCTCTAGAGGATAATATCGCATTGAGTCTCGCAGTCAATATCCCCTCCCAGTACTTAGATCTCGTTGATGTTGCTAATCATGTCCAGTACGTGATCTCTCACTGGGGTGCTTTTAGCCATCTTGCACTCATGAGTTTCCTCGTATCTGACTACTTGGCTGCCTTGCCCTGATCACCAAACATCTCATTGAGGTTAGTCATCATATCGTAGGTTGAGGTCATCAACTGATGCTGGTGCTGCAACACATTTAACATAGAAGACAAAATGTAGCACCTGGTCATCTCATCAGCTTTCTTCCACCTCGTATATGGTTCCTTCTCCTCAGGGGTGGCATCATCTCTAGGTGTCTCAGGGCACATCTCAGAGAGCACGTACTTGTAACCCTCAGCAGTAAAGACAATGTGCAAGTTACACTTCCAATTAATGTAATTAGGACCAGTGAGTTTGTTTTGTTTCAGAATGACAACAAGTGGATTGAACAACATATCGATAACTGAAAATAAATAAACAGCCAAGTTTTAGTATTTTATCTTTTTAGAAAATATTGATATCCTCAAAACAATATAATAATCCACCAACATCTCTAACACCGGGATTCACGCAGGTCACTATCGTGTGAACGTCTACGGTAGGCCACATTCGTTCGAGAATAACTTAAGTTCATTAATTTCACTATTTGACTAACGATCTTTTGGTCGATGATATTAATAGTTTTTTATTTTAGCCTGCACACATAAGTAGCATAACCTCGTTGGGAGGAATACTACAAACGGTACATTGAGTGTATGACATTACATGACTTCTAAGTTTGTTACCTAGGATACTAATGCGCCTCGGATACAGAGGGTGTCGCATAGTTCTTCAATTAAACTCACTACAGTCATCCCTTTAGAAATTCAATCTAGTGATTTTATGAATAAAGACTCATCCAATATGGAGGAAGGCCCTGATGACAACACGCAAGTCTATCCACATCACATATGAATTCGTAAAGGAGGTCGTGGGGATATAACACAACTCGCTCCCACTTAGATTCTTAAAATTGAGGATTTTTACTGATTTTAACATGCAATGTCTTAAATTTAGATATTTGCACCTATAAAACCGTTGGAGTTTTAATGTGCGAATTTTCTACCTTAGTTAATTGTACCCATAAAACCCGTTTGTTTTCGATTATGCATAAAACACAAAACAAAAATACACATGCAACGATACAGACATAAAATGGGAAATAAATGCACAATCAAACATTTCCCGATTATTATGGCCTTCTCAATCGTCGCTTCCTTTTAGCCCTTGTTGACATGTCCCGTCGCGTCGCTTCCACTCGTTATTTGGATTCCTCCTAATTCGTCTGGGTTTTCTCGGTTTTATATGTAATTAGGAATTACCCAAAATTACGATAACCCAAAACCCATGAATATGAGTTACCCAAAATAACGTCTTGGTCATTTTACATAAATTCCTATATATAAAGGCTTTCTAGGAATTTAAAGACGACATCATTAGATAAATCCTACTACAAGATTTAATCTAATCCTACATGGCTTCCATCTCGTGGTTATTACTATTACACACATTCACATTCAATAAAAACGAGCCCGGACATGTCCCGGGGTTTATGAATGAAAGTAAATACCATAATAGCCGAGAAAAATAACCACATATTAATAAAATAACAAAGCCGTGTAATAAATCAAACAAGTATAAAGCCAAAACCTTAGCTCTGATACCAATTTGAAAGAAACAGATCTGGTCTGGGCTAAACCAAAAATCTCACTTCGTGCTATGCATTCCAGAATCAGAGACTTTCAATCTGGCCCAAACTCTAAAATTGTTTCCCCTGAACGAATCTAGGCTTATACATATTCGATTTGTTAAAATGACATGCTAAAAATTAAATCTTTAATTTAAAGATGAATACAAAAGATTATACCTTTGAAGCGTGTCCTCGAAGTAATAAAGAAAACCAAGTGCCAACCACGAGAGAATCTCGAGAATGACTCCAAATACTCCCGAAGTCATATGGGCAACTATCTATGGGGTGGCTAAGGCACTAAGGAAGAAATCCAAAAGAAATCCGCTTTGAAAAAAGTCGAATTGCCGAAACAGATCGTTGTCCGGAAGCTGAGCAACACCAAACGCCGGACCGCCGCACCTAGAAGAATTCTGGCCAAAATCACTGCGACCAAACTTCTTCTCCAAACCGCGATCTACACACAGCAAAACCGGGATTTCAAGCTCCAGATCTACGCGATCGGATTAGAAAAATCGTTCGCCAAAAAAAGATTCTGACTACCGAAATTCGTAAATTGGGGAGGAGCAAAAGGGACTGTCGACAGCTGCTAGAAATCCAAGCAGCAAAAGAAAACCCGAGCAAAAGACTGAGTTATTTCGAAGAAAGAAAGATCCTTAGTCGACTTCAAGAAAAAACTTTAACAAGGAAGACGAAGTTCTCTATCTAGACTACTCTTTCTCACTCTAGGCTATTTTCCTTCAAGGTTTCTTAATGTCTTCAGTGCCTAACATTAGCTATTTATAAGGAGCCTTAAGGGAGACTAAGTGGGCTTTTGAGTTGGGCCTTAGTGTTGGACTTTCGTTGACTTTCTTAGTCCTCACTAGACTAGTCAACTTTAATAAGCCCGAATGATTAATTCCTTAACCCACTTATTAATCGACCCTTAGGATTATTTCGTATAACTCACTTCGTCAATTAAATATAAAATTAACCCAAGGGTAATTTATTTAATCCACTTTGCTAATTAGTCCAACGCATAATTAGTCGTACCACTAACAGACCAATTATGGAACTACCGCTCAAAAACAAAATTACTTCGCGCTCACTTTATTAATTCTTTTATCTCCCCACGTTAAAGATATAGTACTCTTCGATTCATAAATTTACTGACAAATTAATTCATCTACTTCTTGGTATCCGAGATTAGTACAACTCGACCTTCTTATTATACCGGACATAAGTCCACCGGCTGGGTTTTGTATAATAATCCTTACGAGCCCATCTCAATAACACCATCAACCCAGAGAACCGGTACATGGATTCCTTTCGACAAGCAACGACACACAAAAAAACCAAACACGCATACCCAACTTACCAAGATCTAAGCCTCAATTGATCGCACCCTTTGGTAAATTAAAATATACGATGTCTAACTCTCATGCCCGATCTAGTCTAGGGATTAAGATATTAGAATATTAGGTCCGAATTAACTATGAAGATCAGTACAAGTTAATTCAATAATTATTGGGTCTTGCTCAATATATCCCGGGCACATCCTTATAATTTAATTAGTGTAGACAAACTAATTTCTAAATCATACGATAACCTAAACCAATTGTATGTTCAAACTATTTCGGTGAGGAGCATTAATTTATATATCATAAATTCAACCAATGATAAGATCTACCGTGCTACACTCGACAACTTATCATCTATGTATACGATATAAAAGAACAATTAATACTGAAACATAATCGATATGTAAAGTTGTATTAGTTTTTCATACAAGCAATAGCTTTTCAGTATTCAAAACTAACACCAACTGTGGGACATATAGAGAATAATATGAGAACTCAAATTAACTGTGCCAGTTCTAGATGTGACGTGACCAACTCATCCGGAAGCTGTACCGGATGAGCAAGAATATAACATATATTTGTAACAAAACTCAAACTCCCTGTCATATGATGAGATGCTCCACAATCGAACATCCACGCATTGAAACAAAATGTACTAGACAACTTCTTGGCCTATACGGAATTGAAAAAACCCATAACAGATTGCCATTGTTCATTGGTGAGCCCAGACACCATTTGGCTGAGGATGTCAGCGCGAATTGGTCCAGCGTCGCGCACGATGGCAGCATGTGGGTGAGTCACTGTCGGGCTGGGTGGCGCTGCGGGTACCAAGGCAGAAGAAATCCTGGACAACGCCAGATTATGACCATGACCAGCTGGCTGCTGTGGACTTACGAATGATGCCAAAGAAGATGCTGCAGCTGGAGAAATCTGCCACCCTTCTGGATAACCAATCAGTTCAAACAGGAAGCTACCTCATGACCCGGTCGGTGACAATGAGTACAGAATATATGTTTGTTTTGACCGTGACCACGTCCCCTGCCTGCGCCACCAGCCCTGCCTGAACAACGAACGCCGTTGTATTTGTTTGAACTGCAAATGGCGCTTGGTCATGAACACCGGACCCTGAAACCATCTTGGAAGTTGAGTTGTGAAGCCCTTCTTATATCAACATAGAATAAATACGATCCAGTGACGAAAAAAGATCATTGGCCAGAATGTTGGAGAGAATGGACCAATACATGTCAGAATCAATACCAAGCAAAAATTGATGTACATCTTCCAATTCCCGATATACAACCAAGGACGATGACATCCTGGGTTTGCACATATCACATAAGTCTGCCACAGAAGGACAATTCGACTCACCCATGGCTTTCCACAAGCACTGCAATTTACCATAATAGGCAGAAATCTAAAAGACCTTCATGTTTACAATTAGCAAGATCAAATTTTAATTGTTGAATATGAGAACCTGTCACCACTTAAAATCTTTGCAAAATATGATTCCAGATATCCACTGCAACTTTATAGTATGGAATAGTTGAACACAATGCAGGATCAACAGAGTTCAAAATCCATGAGACCAGCACTCAGCCTTAGCCAAAAACCTAGAAACTGTAGGTTTCTTATTTTTGCGCCAAGATAAAGGAGAAGAACCTAATTAAATCAGCCAGCCTGTAAGAAAACGCCCAGTTGTAGGATAACCTACTCAATCAGCATCACACCAACCTGTGAGCTACAAATTATAATCAGCAGGAAGGAAAATACCCTGACCAGGACATTTCTTGAGACATCGAACAACTCAAAAAGTCGCATCCCAATGATGTTGTAGATGATGCTGTATGAATTGGGACAGAACATGCACCACATAGGACAAGTTAGGCCGTGTCACTGTCAGATAGATAAGACGAAAAACAAGCCATCGATAAGCCTCAGGATTCGACAAAACAGTACCATGAAGGAGAGCCAGCTAATGATTCTATTCCATGGGTAACAGGATAGGCTTGCAGCCGAGCAGACCTACTTCAGAGACAATATCCAACGCATATTTACGTTGGCACAGAGAAAGACCAGCAGTAGAACGAGCAACCTCTAATCCAACAAATATTTTAGAGGACCCAAGTCCTTCATATAAAAATAGAAGCTCAAATAATGCTTGAAAGTCACGACAACATTATGATCATTACCCAAAATTATCAACTAATCAACATACACGAAGACATGTAAACAAACAACATTCTTGCAAAATGTGAACGAAGAGTAATCATGATAAGATTGATGAAAACCATACTGTTCCAAAGATACAGCTGAATTGGCAAACCAACAGCGAAGGGACTCTTTCTGGCCATACAGAGAGCGCCGGAGACGACATACCTTACCAAATCCTAGTGAACCAAAACCTGGAGTGAGTTTCATATAGACTTCATCTTGAAGGTCACCATACAAAAAGACATTGTGAACATCCATTTGATGAAGTTCCTAATGCAAAGCCGAAGCCACTGCTAAAAAAGTATGGATAATAACCATTTTAGCAACGGGGGCAAAGGTCTCTGTATAGTCAAGTCTGTCAATCTGATTGTTGCCAAGGATGACAAGACGGGACTTGTAACACTCAATGGAACCACCTGACTTATGTTTAATCTTGAAGATACATTTATAACCAATCGCGCGCTTGACAGGAGGAAGGTCAACAATGTCCCAAGTTTTATTAGTCTCCAATGCCAAAATCTCCTTTTGCATTTCCTCCCGCCAACAGGCATAACGAATTGCTTCACTGAATGTTTGGGGCTCGACAGCAGAGGTAAAACCTACCAGAAAACCATGGTGGCCTGAAAAAAATTAGTGCAGGTCACATAGCTAGACAAAGGATAAGGAGTACCTACAGAAGATGAAAGAACAGATGGAGTAGTCTGGGAGCTAGGGGGCTAATAGTGGAGTGCACAAAATCTCGTAGCCGAGTCGAAGGCTGGCAATAACGAAGCCACCGCCTATAAGCTCAGGAGAGGAAAGTTGAGTTACAGGCGGAGCGGAGGCTGACGATGCGATTGGTGACGAGGACACCCCAAAATCATCATCGTCCTCATCAAACCACAGTGGAGACTGATTGACAATAGAGGCCGAAGAAGATGTCGAACCAATACTAGGAAATTCAGACTCGCAAGACACAACATTCCAATAAACAAAAAAATGAGCTGATTCTAAATCATATAAGTACCAGCCTTTAATACCAAATGGATAGCCAAGAAACAAACATTTTCTTCAACGACTAGAAAATTTATCTCCACTATGGTATTGATTGTGCAAATATTCTATTGAAAACTTAAAGCACTGGCAACATTAAGAAGATGCCGATGCTTACGTTCAACCTGACCATTCTGCTTAGGAGTACCCACGGAGGAAGTTTCATGCAAAATTCCATTTTCGTGAAAGTAAGAATTTAATCCAAAAAATTCCTTACCATTATCACTACGTACCACGTTGACAAACCAAATTGATGTTTAACTATATAGAAAAAATTACAAAAAGGGACTGACACATGAGCCTTATCATTTAACATCATCTCCCATCCCTATGCTGACCATAGACCACAATCAAAGAATTCCACTATAACACATCTTTAACATCATATCCCAACCCACAAAATACACTGTCAGCATCATCTAAAGTGCCTTTTTTACTATACCATGAAAGTAAAGTATTATTCATAAAAACATACGAATCAAAACCGCCCAAAATAGCTAAACCATGTAGATGATATATCAAGTTGTTGTCATCAGAAACAACATTAATAGCCATAGAGAATGTGAATCCATCCATCTCTAAACCCGTAGTTCTCATACCCCTAAACAGCTAAAGGGTAGGAGCAGTCTCCCCTCATTCCGCATAGGCTGATGTGAGAGTGTTGACCTCTATCTGATGCTCATTCCTCAACTGCTCATGAGCCTGAGGTGTCCAATAGAACAAAATTTACTCATCAATAGCTTTACCAGGTATGGTGATAATTAGGTGATTAATATCCACATCAGAGAGTGTAAGTGCCTTCTTAATAGGGCAATTGTCTTGTCCTGAAGTAATTGCAATATACCCCTCCTAAGGAACTGAGAAGTATAAACATTCATTCATACAACGCAGATTAATCTCTTTCACAAATTCAGAGAACTCCTCATTAAGGTTAGCTTCGGATCTCCCAGGATCCCAATTCTTCATATACAAATTTGTATACTTATCAATAGAACTAGGAAGGTTCTGTTACTGTCTTTTACAAATTTTCCAACCAACATTTCTTTTCCTTCAACGGAGGAGCCCTTGAGACACTGACTAGCAGAATTTGCAAAATCCATTTGAACAAATCCATATCCTTTACTTTTTCCATCATCACGTGGCAATATTACAGGACAACACGGTTCCACCTACTTGAAATATAACTTCAAGCTTTCCACTATCTTAAGAGTCATCCAAATTCTTCACAAATTCATTTGCCATTCCATTTTTTCTCAATTCTAGATCATACAGCTCCTCAGAATCGTCCTTAACTTCCTTATCTCCAAACCTTAACAACAGAGGTTCCTCAAATTCATTCCAATTCATTTTTTCTTTCCCTAACTTAAAATCCTAAACAAACATCAGCTATATCCTCCAAATACAGTTCAATACAATCTATTTTCCATTTATCCCCAATATTGTAGAACATAAAATATGCTTGGCACTTTCTCAACCAATCCATGGGGTTATCACCATTGAATACAGTCAATCTCATTCTAGGATTCTAGCAATTACCTATATCATCATCATCAATGGGAATTTGAGAATTACCTGGTGTCGGAAGCAGAGAAGTTCTATCTACTTCTTTCTTTTCTGAAGTAGCCGATTTACCACAGTGCTCCAATTCTGATCCAACCATGATTCCATAGCCTTCATCTGTTATTTCAAATTTGTCTCTCTCTTGAAGTAGCTGATTTATGCTTTCCACAATTTTCTGAACCCACCGATCTGTCAATGCATCCATTTGCTCCATCATCCATTGATATCATCGCTAGAAGTTTTAATCCCACAATTCTGATCGCATCATAACTTCTCAGAAACACACCGAGGTTCGAGCTGCTTTGATAAAACTTGTCATGCTTGAAGCAATCTTGTCATGCCTGAAACAATTTATATTCCTAAAATAGTAATTCAGTACATAGAGCAGAAAGATCGGAACAGGAGAACATAAGAGCAGTAGGGAAGGTTACAGAGAAGAGGGAAAAGTAGGAAGAATGGAGAGTTATCCCACGCAGGAGTGTTTTTTCCTTTTTATCCAATCCCTACTCTCTCTTGATAGTCAAAACGACACTGTAAAGACTCGATGCTAACACTTAGGCACTACCATATTTCCCAAATCCACCCATCACGGAAGTCCTAGAAAAGACATGGGTTCCAGCATATATATGTTTGAAAACTCTCCTTCCTATTGGTTCTTGCGGTCCTATATTTACTATCCCTAAGATTCTTCGAGCTTAATTAGTTAATTATTGAATCTCAATTGTAGCCAAGTTCCAGTCTCCAAGTAAATAAAGGTAATAATTAAGCAGCATCAATGACCTCCTTGGCCGATTTCTTAAACCCTAACTCAAATTTTATTGTCTCTAAAGAAAGAAAAAAAAAAAAAAAAGTGTAACCAAATCTTATAAATTCTATATTTGATGTAATCAATTACTCCGGTTCATATAAAGAATTTGACTAAAATGACATAAAGCCCTCTTTTTAGCCATGGGACTAAAATTAAGGAAGTGCTTATTTATCGCTGATTTATCGTTAACGATTTTGACAGTTCAATTATCTGATAAAAATCTATAAAGTTACTGACATTGTAAAAGATTCACTTGATCTCATGAGTTTATCATGAATTTTGTGGATTTCGGCATTCAAGATGTTCAACTCATTAAAACACTTAATTTGTCAAAAAATTTTATAAACAGGAGTGAAAAGTAGTTGGAACCATCTAATTTCTTTGATTACAATAATTTTTTTCTTAAAAAAATTGAGATTTCTCAACTGCCAACCAAACTCGTATATGCAAATGCTTCTTGTGTAATACCCATCAACAATTCAATATTTAGGAAAGGTTTTTTTTTTTTTTTTTTTTTTTTATACATACATCAAACACAAGATATCAAATACATTAAAGAAATAGGAGAATAATGAAGTGAAGAAAACAACCATCAGCACAGCAATTTTTCACGACGGTTGTGATAGTATTGTCACGAGATACAAAAATAATGAACATTATTAAGTGGCACTAGCATGATTTTTTGCCACAAGTTCCAAATCAATTTTCTTATTCATGGTGAGGCCGCGGCTAGTTTCAAAGTCGAGGTCTCCTGGTTTCATTCCAGAAGGCAATTCCCAATCAAACGACCGAAGAAGATTGGCAAGAAGAACATGCACAGTCAATAAGCCCATGGCGTAACCAGGGCAGCCTCTTCTCCCTGACCCAAACGGTAACAATTCAAAGTCCTGCCCTTTCAAATCTATATTGGAATTCAAAAATCTTTCAGGTAAAAACTCATCTGGATTTTCCCACGTCCCTGGATCTCTTCCAATGGCCCATACATTCACATACACCATTGTTTTGGCTTGAATTTCGTACCCATCTATGGTGCATTTTTCCATTGTTTCTCTCGGAACGAGCAGCGGTACCGCCGGGTACAGCCTCATCGTCTCCTTAACAGTTGCCCTGAGATAAGGAAGCTTTTCGATGTCGTCTTCGTCTAATATTTCTTTACTTCTATTCACTTCTCTGATTTCCGTCTGCAACCTTTTCATGGATTTGGGGTTATTCATCAGAGCTGTCATTGCCCAGATTACTGTTATTGCACTAGTGTCCGTTCCGGCTAGAAATACATTCTGAAATGCATCAATCTTCTTGAATCAGTGCGTAAGTAATGAAATTATAAAAAAAAAAAAAAAAATGCGTTGTCTAAATTTAACGTTAAAGGAGTATCTGACTCTTGATTTTGAAACTTCCATTTCCGACGTTTTTCACGTTTACTTCAAAACTGCTTCACCTGCTCCTTCCAGTTTTTTTTTTTTTTCTTTTTATAATGTTCTATATTATTCATAAAAATCAAAGATGTATATCATTAATTTTATTTCAAAAAATAATATCACATCTAATTTTTCTTTATCACAACTATTTACTCAAAAAACTTATCTTTTATCCTAAAAAAACTTTATTATTAAATATAATTATTTATAAGGAAAAAGTAAAAAATAATATTAAAAGTGTAAAAAATTTTATAAAAAAGAAATATTCACCACTTTTAAAAATATCTCATATAAAAAACCTAGGGAGAATATGTCTGAACATTTTTTATTTAGTTCTTTAATCATTCTTGACACCAAGAAATCATGTACTCCCTCAGTTTATTTTTATTTCACGTTTTAAAAATTTTTAAAATCTATTTTTATTTGATATTTTACACTTTTTACAGTTTTTAATATTTTTAATTTCAAATTTTTATTAGGATAACTTATATGCCTAATCTTTATCTTCTTCCCAAGATCATATATCAAGTAATTAAGTTCAAGTAAAAAAAATAAATGGAAAAAATTTATTTCTTTTAATATTGTTTGAAAATTTTAAAACTTCAAATAAAAATAAATGGGGGGGAGTATCATATATTGATTAAGTTAGGTCAGAATCAATTTTAACCATTTGTTTAAATTACACATACTCATTGAATAAGTTACTCCCTCTTCCTAAAAAATAATGTAGTTCGTAATACTTGATCCAACTTACAAAGAAAGTATATTTATTGAACTTTTTATTTTTTATGCAGGGTGAAGGAGTGCATCATCTCTGACGTAGTGAAAAGGGAAGAAGAATTATTACCATGAGCAAGGCTTTGATGTGATCCATGGTGATATGGAATGAAGTTGACATGTCTTTTTGCAGCTGAAGCATGAGATCAATAATGTCATTATCCATGGACTTGGGCCTGTTTGGATCAAGGTGCTCATTGATAAGTTCTTGATAAAATGAATCAGACTTTTTGAATATTCTCTCAAGGCGAGTATTTATTCCGGTGAGTCTATCAACCCAACCAATGGAAGGGAAAAAATCTGAGAAGAAGAATCCCATAAACATGGCTTGAGCTTCTTGTGTAAGACTGTCGAATCTTTTCCTTTCTTGACCTTCCTCGTCCCATCTCTTCCCAAAAGCAATCCTGCATATCATTGTGCCTGTGACCGTCATAATTGCCTCACTCAGATTGGTAGCCTTAGACAATTCGGCTTCTTTCGAAATCTTTCGAATCATCCTGGATATCTCATCCTCACGAACCGGGCGAAACTGCTGAATTCTTTTCATACTCAAGAGATGAAGAACGCAAATCTTTCTCATTTCTCTCCACTCTTGACTGTACGGCGCAAAGGCGATGTCCAAACTGTTGTAGCTCAACTTTTGCTGTCCTATCATTTTGGGACGACTGCAAAATATCAGATCTTGGTTCTTCATCACTTCTTCAGCCAATCTTGCAGAAGAAACCACCAGAGTTGGAATGGCACCGACCTTCAGCAACATTAAGGAACCATATTGCTTTGAAAGTTTCCAGCAGTATTGGTGAAGGCATGAAATATCTAGTTGGTGCAAGTTTCCAATGAATGGAAGGCTAGGAGGGCCTGGCGGTGGATTGTGTGTTTTTGAGGGTTTCGTGTTCTTGTTTTGATAGAGAAGGAAGATTAGGAGGAGAGGGAAACTTAAGAGGGGAAGTAGGGAAAATGCTAGAAAGATTGTTAGGGTATCCATTGTTTAATTAGAATGATAAAAAGATCTATTTGTTGGCGAGATTGGGGGAGAAATAACGTCTTATATAACCACAATGTGGGATGGCAGGTCATGCCTAGAAAATATTATATGTGATTTTTTTTTTTTTTTTTTTTTTTGGTACAATAGGTGAGTTCTCATTTATCAACCCCAACATCTCTTATTTATGGCCATTTTATTTTAAAATTGTCCCATCTTTTACCAAAATGTCTTAAACCCCCTCCATTTCCGCCCCCCTTCTCTCCTCCTCCGGCACCGATTTCCTTTTTCACAACCTCCCTTCTCCCTATCTCCCTCTTTCTTTGCAATCGTCGCCGCAGCTTGAAACCCTCGTCCCTCCTCCCGTTTCCGATCTCCCTCTCTCCCCCTCCCGATCTTCCTCCTTTCGTTCGATCAGATGCTACAATCGCCAAAAAGATTGAAACGCCGCCATCGATCTCGATTCCCCTTGTCGGTATGTACTGGCCACCATCGCCATCGTAAGGTCTAAGCCAATCGGGATCGACTTCCCCTTGTCGGGATATTCCATTCCAGATCTTGATCGTTCTCTTCGTTCGGCGAGGTGGAGAGATTCGACCTTCGCGATTTTGAGCGGAATAAGGGAAAAGAGGTGTCGGGGATTGAAACCCTTTGGAGCCGGTTATGATGAACGGGGAAGGTGGTGGCAAAGTGGGGTGATGGCGATGGTGATGGAGGCGACGGTTGTGTAGTGATGAGCGGTGGAGGGGGCCACAACGGTGGAGGACATAGGGGGACGGAAGATAAGAATTTGGGGGTAATTTTGAAAAGAGACCAGAGAATAAGAAAATAGACTGTAAATAAGACTCCCAATGGCAAATTATATGGTGGTCATTTTGTTCCCGCCCCAAAAATAGTAAATTTTTGGGTAGTCATACACGCGCGGGTCTGAACCTTTTTTAATAATTATTATTTTATTTGTTTTAAAGGCGGGGCATCACTTGCGTCGCCAATTTTTCTTTTTTTTTTTCCTTTCATTTTCATTCTCGTGAGCATGGGTCTTTTTTTTTTTCTTCTTCCGTGAAGCTTTTTTTCCTTCTTTTTTTTTTTCGAAACAATTCAGCATTTCTTTTAATGTTTTTGAATTTTTTAAAAAAGTTATAAAAAATATTTTTTAATTATTATTTTATTTATTTTATAATAAAATAATTTTTTAAAAATTATTTAATTAATGTAAAAGTGAAATTATATTAAAAAATGATATATAAGATTTATATCATACAAAACTTGAATTTATATCAATCAAAAGAAGGTTTTATATCATGTAAAACTTGAATTCATGTTAAGCACAAATAGGATTACTTTTTTTGGGAAGTAGATAAAGATGAATTGTATAGTGGGAACCGTATGAAGGGTAGAATTTTAAGGTCCCCCTCTTTTGTTGATAATACTCCCTCCATTTGCATTTATTAGACGTTTTAAGGGGTAGAGATTGTTTTTTATTAATAGACGTTTTGGCATTATCTAGGTAACTTTTTTTTATTTTTCCTGTTTTATCATTTTTTGAAGTTTGTGTCTTTATTAAACTTTATCACCCAACTATTTCTTTTCTTCATAAGCAACTCATTTTCTCCATAAAGTTAAGGGTAAAAGAGAAAAGTTACCTAACTACATCAATCATTACTGTTACTCCTTAATAACAGTGCATTTCCTTGGACGTCTATTATTTACAGACGGAGGGAGTAGTAGGTTTTCATGGGGAGAAGGGTTCGGGCATTCTTTGTAACTCTGTGCGTTCCCAATTAAAATCTATAAAAGGGTTTTTTGCCCACCGGTGCTCCTGGTCTTTTGGCTAGGGGACTGTTTCAAAAAACAAAAAAAAAAAAGTTTTATAAGAATAAGGAAATCTTATAAGAATGTAAAATTTCATATAAGTGGAAATAATATATTATATCAAAAAACACAAGTTTTCATATCATACAACAAAACAAAAATAACCAGACAGTATAGAATGTTTTCATATCAGACAATATAAGAATTCATATCAACGGACATAATATATCATATGAGACAATATAATTTATTCATATTATACAATATAACAGATATAAATAAAAATCAGAGAATGTATTCATATTAGGGGACATAATATATCATATCAGTTAATAAAAGAATTAATATCACGATACATAATATATCATATCAGAAAATACAAGGTTTCATATCACACAACAGAACGGATATAACCAGAGAGCATATAATGTATTCATATAAGACAATAAAAGGATTCATATCAGCGGACATGATATATCCTATCAGACAATATAATGATTCATATCATACGACATAACGGATATAAACAAAAAGCAGAAAATGCATTCATATCAAGGGACATAATATATCATATAAGTTAATATAAGAATTCATATCAGGATACATAATAGATTATATAAGAAAAAACAATGTTTTATATTATAAAACATAATGGATATAACCAGAGAGCATAGAATGTATTTATATCAGACAATATAAGGATTCATATCAGCGGACATGATGTGAATCACCTCACATCTATTTTTATGTGTTTTTAGCACGGTTTTAAGCCTACTTTTGATAGATTTCGAGTCTATCCTTGTGGAAAATGGTTAATTTGTGGCTTTAATTTTGCTTATTATGGGAAGATAATAGAAGATGTGAAAAATGTACAAAATCACACTAAAGACAGAACATCAGGAGCAGAGTTGCAGATTTTTAGAAGAAGTTCGAAGTAGCAAGGACACGTCCAGTGAATGACAACTCCTGCTCGGCGTGAGATACAAGACATCCAGGCAACTCCAACGTTCAGTGGGTGTGAGCATTTGACGTCTAGACCACTACATTATTTCCTGGATGCGACAAGGACGAAGCCAAGATAACGTCGAGGAGTATCAGCTAATACTGGACGTGAAATGGTCACGACTCACTCACGGCATAGCCAACGTGGCGTGACATCCATGATGTCCAGCAAGCCTCAACATCAAGTGACCGTGAGAGAGATGACGTCTATGCACGACAATGTTTTTTGAGCATGTGTTTGCCACAACCAATGCACAGTGACTCCAACCAAATACTATCAGGTGACATTCAACAACGTCAAGGTTTGATTGAACATGAGCAGACCACCACCAACACGGGCTACGGGCATGACCGGAAGGAAGTTAAAGATATATGCAGCTACAACGGACGTCAGCAATACCACATTCCTAGCAAAAAGCTCATTTATGGATTGCTTGGAGCCAAAGCAAACATTCTATAATACCCAAAATAGACATCCTATTCTTTTATTCCTTTAAACGTTTTGTGTATAAGTAGCCTTAGGATTTACATTCTTGGAGTTTGGAGTTTTTTTTTTTTTTTTTCTGTATTCACTTTTACACGGTTTTTTTCTGAAACTCATTTTTATTTTATTCTTGTGTTTTTAACAAAACACCCATGTGGTTCTAAGTAGTTTTAGGGATTTTCACCCCTCTAAAGGAAAAGAGGCGGGTGAAAATCCCAAGTGCAAAGATCGGTTGAATTAATCTCCATATATTTTCATCCGCTTATTTAGTCCAGATTATGGTCGCATTTTGCTTGATTTATTTTGGGTAACGTTTCCACTTTCTTCCTATCAGATAATTAGTGGTAGATTTTGTTATGTGTTTAATTTATCTATCTTGTACTTGGGTTTTCATTTTCAATTGTGATGGGTGATGTGTTTATGTGGTTCACTGCTAGTCAATTTGATGGTAATATAGTGGGAACTTCCCTATTTGATACTATAATCACCGGGCGGTCCAGTCGCACCATAAAAGGGATAGAACAGAGTATCTTAGATGAAGTCTTATTCCTGGTGTGTGGGTGGTCGTGATAATGGGGTACGAGTCTGAAAGAATAAACTGAGTCAAAATGATTCGAGCACCGACCAGGGACGCTAAGGAAAAGTGATAGAATTCCATTGAGCAAGTGACACGGGTGTTAGGAAAAAAATTAGTCCATGTGAAATAGATAGTGCCTCGAGTTCAGTCATAAGATTAGGTGCATAAAACTGTTACACATACAAAATAACAATCAAAGCGTTTAGCTCCATGAGGATGTGATTATCTCGCTTTTATTTTCTGTTTTGTGTGTTTACTTTTTTGCTATGTTCTAAAAAATCATTAATCAACTGCTATAATTAACTGCTTTCTTTACTTTTCTGTTTTACTACTTTTCTAACTGGATTTCAAGAAAGTTTTCCCCGTTCCCTGTGGGATCGACACTTTTTACTGTATTTTTAGTTATTTTAAGTAGTTTATAAATTATTAATTCTATGCGGTACACGAAAATAAAAATGTATCTGAATTTTGGCGCCGTTGCCGGGGTACGGTTGCCAAGATTTTGTTGTTGGATAGTTAGTTTAGTAGTGTTATAGCTAGTTTAGTGTTAGTTTAATTTAGTAGTTTATTTCATTTTAGTTTTTCGTTTTATTTCATGTGTTTTAAGTAACCATGTTTGGCTTACCACATGTTCTGTGTAGGAAGCAGGTTATATATGAATGTCCTGTTTCAAAACCACGGCCAAAATTGTTTCGTGAACCTTTCAGATTCAACTATGAGGAATTGATACAGATCTTTGGAAATGAATCTGAGATATCACCCAATACTTCAAGACAGATGGTCACCTTGGAGCACCAGCTAAATAAGGGTGCTTGCTGTATCAGAAGTCAGCAACAATGGGGTGAAATTGGAGATCAATCACAGGTTAAACCAATAGTTCTACCAAAATTTGCTGCATATAGAGAAGGTATAAGAACTGAAGAGTACTGGTCTAAGTGTATCTTAGATAAGATTATAAGTATCGAGACTGCTGCTCAAAAAAGGGATTGTTGTCAAATGGAAAAATTAAATAGCATTGAAAAGGCTATAGAGCAGTTATAAGCATAAGTAACTGGTTTGGAATTGATTCACAGCTAACAAGCAGAATTGAGGAAAGTGGAGAAGCTTAGGATGATGAATGAGAAAAAATATAAGCAAGATACCGCTGTCTTATACATAGAATTAAACCATCAATGTACGTTCAGATATAGCAATTGAGTATTTCTGAGAGGGAAGAGGATCATTCAAGTGAATTAAAAAATGATGAGTCAATAAGATTTGAGAGCATAAAGGATCAGGATGAGTTTGAGAGATGGTTGGCTGAGAATGTAGATTTCAACTGGGTTACATCAGTATCAGAAAGAAAATCCTCGAGGACCAGTGCAAGTTCTGAGAGATGCACTCCCTGTCTGAAAGGTTGAAAACCTTTCTTGGAGTTCTGCATGTTAAAATGGGCCAGAATAGTATCTATGTATGAAACTTGAGAGAGCGTTAACGAATGTTTCCTACAATCTCGAATTATCTTGATCCCAAGGATATGTCCTGCTTTTCCTAAGTCCTTCATATCAAATTTCTTGGATAACTATGCCTTTTACATCTGATAACACTTTCTTATTGTTGTCAATTAGTAAAATGTCATCTACGTAAAACACAAGAAACACCATCTCATTTCCATCACGTATGCGGTACACACATTACTCATCCGGGCACTGAGTAAATCTGTAGGATTGGATTACCTCATCGAACTGGATGTTCCAAGATCTGGATGCCTGCTTAAGTCCATAAATGGACCTCTTAAGCCTGCAAACCTTATGCTCTCTGCATTTTTTAGCGAATCCCTCTTGTTGCTGCATGAATATGGTTTCCTCAAGACTTCTGTTAAGTAAAGCTACCTTGACATCCATCTGCTATATCTCATAATCTAAATGAGTAGCTATGGCCAAGAGAATCCGGATTGACTTAAGCATGGCTACCTGGGAGCAGGTATCCTCATAATCAATTCCCTCTTTCTGAATATACCCCTTCGTCACAAGCCTAGCTTTAAAGGTTTCAACCATTCCGTTAGGTCCTCTCTTGTGTTTGTAGACCCACTTATATTCAATGGGCTTGAACCCATCAGGCAGGTCTACAAGCTCCCAGACTTGATTGTGGTCCATCGACCCCATCTCGGATATCATTGATTTTCGCAAAAATTATGCATCTTTATCTCAGAGAGCCTCATTGTAGTTTACTGGTTCAAGCTCACGCACACCTGGGACTAGGTCTGAGGCCTCTCCCACGCTAATGAACCTGTCGGGCTTTCTTACAACCCTCCCACTATGACTAGGCACCACCTGTGTAGGCACATCATCTGTGATGTCTTGTGCAGTGTGTGGTGTATCTACTTGTGCTTGTGCATCAGGATTATCAGATTGTTTTCTAAGCTCTTCTAGTACTTTGCTCTTGGGCTTCCGATCTAAAATATAGTCTTCCTCTAAAAATCTGACATTAGTGCTAACTATCACCTTCTGATATTTAGGACTATAGAACAGACCACATTTTGTTCCCCTAGGATATCCTACAAACAACATTACTTCCATTTTTGCATCTACCTTAGCCGTATCTGCCTTAATCACATATGCTGGGCAACCCCAAATTCTGAGATGTCTTAGACTAGGCTTACGCCCTTTCCACAACTCTACTGGGGTTGAAGGCATGGTTTTAGATGGTACAAGATTTAGGATGTACATTGCTGTTTCCAAGGTATATCCCCAGAACGAACTCAGAAAATCCCTATAGCTCATCATTGACTTAACAATTTTCATGAGAGTTATGTTCATTCTTTTTGCTACACCGTTCTGCTGTGATGTGCCAGGTGCAGACAACTGAGACTGAATTACGACCTCGCTGATGTATTCTCAAAATTCGTGGGACAGATACTCACCACCATGATCTGATCACAGTGTCTTGATACTTTTACCATGATGCTTCTCTACATCTGCCCGATACTCTTTAAATTTACTAAAGCATTCGGACTTGTGGCACATTAGATAAATATATCCGTACCTTGAGTAATCATCTGTGAACGTCACGAAATACTCAAACCCACCTTGTGCTTTGACCGATGTTGGTCCACACAAGTCAGAATGAATCAACTCTAGTACTTCTTTAGATCTATAACCTTTTGCCATTTTACCTTCCAAACATGATTCACACGTTAAATAACTGTCAATCTCTAATGAACTTAAAAGTTCATCATTGACAACCTTTGAATGCTACTAAGGTTTATATGACCTAGCCTGAGATGCCAAAGATAGGTTTGATTCATTTCTGAAGGTTCTTTCCTCTTATTAGTGTTAGATGATGTGCTATTTAATTCTATGTTTTGCACAACAAGGGAGTTTGATTTAACCACAAACAAATTATCTACTAATGAACCAGAATAGTATTATCAGAAAAAATAAACTTGTATCCATTCTTTAAGAGTTTAGAAACCGAAATAAGGTTCTTTCTAAAACTCGATACATAAAGACAATTTGGTAAATCTAGTCTATAATTTTTGAAATTTAAACTAACTACTCACACTACTTCCACTAACACTCTTGTAGTGTCACCCAAGTAGATATCCAGCTCGCCCTCTCTAAACTTTCGGGTTACTTGGAACCCCTACAAAAAATTACAAACATAGTCAGTGGCTTCTGAATCTACACACCAAGTATCTGTGGGAATTGCCGCTAAACATGTTTCAGTAATTAAGGCATAAACTATACCTTTAAGCTTTGGACAATCTGATTTTTAATGTCCCATTTTCCCGCACTTGAAGGATTTTCCTTTAGGTTTACTCTTCTTTGCGATGTCTGGCTTGGCAGCATGTTTCTTTCCATTCTTCTTGTTCTTATTCTTGCCTTTAGGCACAAAAGAAGAGCTTGAAGCCTTCACCATGACCAAAGCTTGCTTCTTCTCGTGAAAGATGCTTTCAGCCGACACCAATGCTGTTAAGAGCTCGGTAGAGTATGCACTCTTTGGTTTATGTTATAATTGAGCCGAAACTACTCAAAACTAAAGGGTAAGCTCTGGAGGATGATATCGATCTGACTCTCCGATCTTACCTATCAACACCTCTATCTCATTGATGTTACTGATCATGTGAAGCATATGATCTCTCACCGACGAGCCCTCAGCCATTTTGGTATTCATGATCTTCCTCATGGCTACTTGTCAAGCTGTCCTGCCTTGATGAACGAACATCTCTCTCAGGTAAGCCATCATATTAAAGGCATAAAACATAGGATGAAGTTGATGTTACAGAACATTCGACATAAAGGCCAGAATGTAACACCACGCCATCTCATCCGCTTTTCTCCACCTCGCATAGGTATCCCTATCCTCTTGAAGAGAATCATCGTTAGGCACATCTGGACAGACTTCGGTGAGCACAAACTTATCCTGCTCAGCCTTCAGGACAATGTCCAAATTATGACTCCAATCAATATAGTTTTGACCATTTAACTTGTTGTCTTTCAAAATTGTAGCTAAATGATTGAATGTCATATCGAATACTGTAAATTAAATAAACAGACAATGCTTCAGTAGAAAACATAGAATTTTCAAAATTCACTTAATTATTAACATCCATCAAACAATAATTTAAACCACTGACATCTCATTCACTGGGATTCTCGCAAGCCACAATAGTGTGGACGTTTACGGTAACCCACATTCGTTTGAGAAGAACCAAGTTCATTAACTACACTATCTGACCAAACGATCTATTGATCAATGTAGCTAATAGTCAAGGCTTTCAGCCGTACAAATAAGCAGCATAACATCGATGAGAGGAATGCTACAGATCGTATACTAAGTGTGTGCCATTTACGTGACTTCTAAGCTTATTACCTCAGGATAGTGCGCCTCATGTAGAGAGGGTATCGCATTTCTCCTAGTTAAACTTACTCTAGTCATCTTACTTAAAAATTCATAATCTAGCGATCTTGTGGTTTGACTCATCCGAATGGAGTAAGGCCCTAATGCCAACGTGCAAGTCCACTCACATCACATATAAACCCGTAATGGTGGCTGTGGGGATATTAAACTAACCCGTTCCCACTTAGATTTTTAAATCGAGGGTTTTTCCAGTTTTAACATGCAATTAACTAATCCAAAGTTATGTGCAAACATAAAACCAGCATGCTTTAAAATTATGCATCTAAAATACATCACAGAAATTAAAGCATAAAAATTAAAACTATAAATACAGGAAATAAATACAAAAAATAAATTTCCCGACTGTCATGGTTTTAATTGCTTCAATCTTCTGCCGTGAACTCGTGTCTCGCCATACTACTCGATGGATTGAATCTTGAAAAAATTGAATTTCCAAAAAAATGAACTCTGGAGAAAAAACGGGTCAAAAAGCGTGAGCCAAACGGGCCGCGCTTGCGCAGCAGTTTGATGCGCAGCGAGGCGGCGGTGCTGTCGGTGGCCTGTTGATGAGTTGTCGCCGGCGCCGCTGCCCTCCTTCAATTATTTCTTCGCTTCTTCTATGCCATTTGGTCTTCTTACAATTCATTATGGGTTTTCCTGGGTTTCTACGAATTAACGATAACCCAAAACCCACGAATTAAAGTTGCCCACCATAACGCCTTCGTTTACAAAAAATTCTCCTACTACAAGGCTTCTAGCACGTGGTTGTACTATTACAAGCATTCATAATAAAACAAAAACCAGGACATGCCCTGGGGTTTAATTAAAAACAATACAAACGCAACCAAAATAGTCGAGATTTCTAAACTACCTGCAAATAAAACCATGCTATAAATCGAACAAGCACAAAACCCAAAACCAGGCTCTGACACTAATTGAAAGATTATCTGCTTAAACCCGGTCAAAAATTCACTTTCGTGCTACGCATTCCAGAATCGGAATCTTTGACCAGGCCTAGACTCTAGCACAATCGCTATTCCAACCCTTTCTTTAAATAATATTGCACAGGATCTTGGTATGTACTTATTCGATTTATGACGCAACAATAATTTCTAATTAAAGCAGAAACATAGAAAGTACCTCTTGAAGCGTGTTACTCAGGTGATCACTTGTATGACTCAAGGCTTTGATCGCACGTTGTGTGGGCAACGATCTAGCAAGCAATTGATTAGCAATCTACACAAAAATACTCGCCGGAAAAATTCTGCAGCTTGACGCCGCCTGAATTGCACCGCCACAGCAGTCGGATTTCTCCTACCACCGCTGCCTGCCAAAATTACACCACCGGCCGTCGCCCGGGATAAATAACCAGCCGAAAATTATTCAAGAGGGAGAAAAATTGTTTTCTCCCTCTAAACTTTCTCTCTCTATAAATGACATGTCTTGAAAACTTAAGAATTGTGTACAATGTAATTACTAATCCCTTGTCGATATATAGAGCTACAAGAGAGACCTCAAGTTGGTTTAGGATTGGTCTTCCTAATGAGTTTAGGTAATTAGTTAGTTTCCAAATCCAATTAGGTAACTAATCTAATAGGATAATCCAAATCTAATTAGATTTCTTAATTCTAATTGAAACTTAAGACTTAATTAATTAATTAATTAATTGCAATTTGTTAATTACTTAATTAACCCTTCATAATAATTAATTAATTAATTCTACTTATTCAACTAACCCATTACAAAATTAATCGTACCACTAACGGATTAATTTTGGCACTACCATCCTACACCAGAATTGCTTCCGGAACAACTAAATTAATTTATTCTTAATCTCCTCACATCAAATATTTAGTGCTCGTTAATTTATTAATTTACTGATAAATTAATTAATTAACTTCTTGAATTCCGAGACTAGTACCACTCGACCTTTTTACTATACCGGACATAAGTCCTGTTAGTTTTGAATACAGAAAAGCTATGGCTTGTATCAAAAACTAATATCCACAGATGACATATCATTTTGTTTCAGTATAAATTTGTTCATTTATATCATAGAACTAAATAACGGGGTGTCGACAAACACAGTAGATACCGTTATTGGTTAAAGTATTGATATATAAAAAGTATGCTCGTAACCGAGATAGTCTGAACATACTATCGGTATAGGTTATCGTGTGGTTTGGAAATTGGTTTATCTAGACTAGTTTAAATCACACGGATATGCCCGGGGCATATTGAGCACGACTAGTTTGGATAAAATTGACTTATACTGATCGGCGTAGTCAATTCGGTCCTAGTATTCCGTCTCTCAATCCCGAGATTGGGACGGGCGTGAGGGTTGGATATCGTATGCTTTGATTTGCCAAAGAGTGCGGTCAATTGAGACCTATACCTCGGTAGGTTGGGTATGCGGTGTTTAGCTTCTTACGTGCCGTTGCTAGTCGGAGGAATCCACGTACCGGTTCACCGGGTTGATGGTGCTCCCGAGATGAGCTCGTAAGGTTATTATACTAAACCCGGCCGGTGAACTTTATGTTCGGTATAATAAAAGGTCGAGTGGTACTAATCTCGGAAACCAAGAAGTCGGTGAATTAATTTGTCAGTAAATTGATAAACCGACGAGCGCTAGATCTTTAATGTGGGGAGATAGAAGAAATAATAATGGCGCGATGTAAAGTCGTTTTCGAGCGGTAGTTCCATAATTGGTCCGTTAGTGGTACGACCGACTATGCATTTGACTAATCGACAAGGTAAATTAATTAATCCGAAGGGTTTAATTAATATTTGATCGACGAAGTGAATTTAGAAATTAATTCTATTTTGAATTAATTAATTCTAAGGGTTCGATTAAATTAAATTAACAAAGTGGATTAAATAAATTAATTTAAAAGGGTCGATTGGAGTTGATTTGTCGGGAAGACTTAGCGGTCAACGAAAGTCAAATTTTAAGGCCTAACTCGAGAGCCCATTAGGTCTCCTTAGAAGCTCCATATAAATACAACTTATTGGGCAAGAAATCGAATAAGAAACTTGATAGCCAAGAAAGGACTAGTGAGAGAAAGTTTAGCTTAGAGAGAGAATATCATCTTCCTCATCGAAATTCTCTCTCGAAGTCAGCTAAGATAACTTTCTCCTTCGGAAGATCAAATCTTTAACTTGCCCGGATTATTGTCTAAGAAATGGGCTGGTTGGATTTTCTTTAAAAATGAAGCAGCAGTTTTTTTTTCAAAAACCCGGTGCTGCACTATTTTTCTTGTCCTCAAAAAACCCGGTGCTGCAGTATTTTTCTTGTCCTCAAAAATCCGGAACTGCTGCAGGGTTTTTAAGTCCTCAAAAATCCTGACACTGCCCAGTCGATTTTTTGGTTGCTCGCTGGTTTTGCTCGCTGGTTGCTCGCGGATTGGATTTCTCGAAGGATTAGCGCCCAGCGCTGAATATCCTTCTCGGCTGTTTTGTTTTATAACCTTGATGCGTTGTTTTTATTTGGTGCCCTGATCCAGCCTGGGTTTCAAGTTGATCTTCTAATTAGAGTGATCCTTGAACCTGGGCTGTACAGATCGGGACCAGGTAGCTTCGCTCAAGCGGTGGGTTTTTGCGGCGGAAACCGGCGAGCTAGCAGCTGAAGATTGTTTGCGCAGCAAGTTTATTAGCGCAGCAGTTTTTTTTTTAAAAAAAAAATTCTGGGCAGTTTTTAATTTCAGATTTTGGGTTTTCTTCCGGAGCAAGTTTCTTGGGATTTCTTTAATTCGCCGTGCGTAACTCCGTAGACGATAGCCCACACTATCTCGGAGTTCGTATTGGAGAATTCTTCGGATTTCTTGTGGAAATTGCGCTAAAGATTGGATTTTTCTTTTAGGCAAGGGACTTCGCTACAAAAGGTATAATCTTTAAATTCCGCTTTTATTAAAGATTTAATTTTTTGTGTCCCGATTAATAAATTAAATAAGTATAAGCCTAGATCCGTTCATGGGTAAACTAATTTGAGCCTGAGCTTGGTCGAAAGCTTCCGATTCTGGAATGCATTGCACGAAAGTGAGGTTTTCGATTTAGCCCGGGCTTGTTCAGTTTTCCTTCAAGTCCACCAACTGGGTTTAGTATAATTAACATAACGAGCTCATCTCGGGAGCACCATCATACCGGACGCACCGGTACATGGTTTCTTTTTGACAAGCAGCAGCACACCAAGTAACTTAACACGTGCACCCAACCCAGCGAGACTATTGGCCACATTTGACCTCACCCATTGGCAGATCAAAGTACGTTATGTCTAATCCTCATGCCCGCTCAAGTCTAGGGATTAAGAAATAGAATACTAAGAACGAATTGTCTATTAAATCAGTACAATACAAATCATTCTAAATGGACAAGTTCAATACGCCCCGGGCATATCTATATAATGAAATTTGTTTAGACGAACCAATTATCCGAATCATATAATATCCTAAATCGATAGCGTATCAAAAACTGTCTCGGTTACGAACCTCATTTATATATTATGTCTTTTAACCAATGATGAGATCTACTGTGTCACACCAGACACCTCATCATCTAATTACATAATATAAATGGACTAAATACGCACAACATATAAACCAAAACATCAAATCGATATCTTAACTGGGAAAAAGTACAATATAAGCATAGCTATGTATTTAAACCTAACATACACACCGCAACAAAATGGGGTGGTGGAGTATAAACATAGACAGATTATGGAAGTGGCTCGGGCTCTTCGTTTTCAAGCAGGTCTTCCTATTGAATTTTTTAGGGAATGTATCCTTATTGCCACATACATCATCAACTGAATACCACTTGTTGTGCTCAACAATCTTACGCCTTATGAGCTATTATTTGGTCATAAGACTTTGTATGATCATCTTCGTAGTTTTGGTTGTCCATGTTACATATATGATATTCTGATGCAACAGATTTATTGTTGCGTACCGCATCAGACTTAATAATTTATATACTAAATACCACAAATTAACATAGTATACGAGCCGATCCACATCGAACGGAGGGTAGAATCGTGCCAATTGGTTAGAATTCTCAAAAAAAAAAAAAAGGTATATAAATAGCACAAATGTAAGCAGTCAGTGAAGTATATTTACAATGGGAGAAAAGAGATAATGTTTTGAATGATGAAATAGAGGATAAGAGTGTGAATTTCTACCCCTCTGAGAGAATAGAGACTCTGATTACAGCTTGTAGATGACAAGAAAGGTTTAGCTTCCTAACAGTAGGGATCGAGAATGTGCTGTGGAGCACAGTTTTGACTCAACTCGAACAACACCTGATACGATCCAGAGGTCCTCACTCAAACTGTACAACCTTAAAGATACGTGTCAAGAAGAGCCCAACCATGAAGCATACGTACTTGGGACAAATCATAAGCATCAAACCCAATTTGAGGGTATGAGATCAATTTCAAAAGCAATTGGGCCACACAAGGTTGAAGAGCCCATTAAGGACAATTTTTTCGGTACGAGAAAAAAATAAAACTCAACAAGCTCACAAAGGACTTGTTTAAAGTCCCTTGGATCTATTTGAAAGCCCTTTACTTTCATGTCAAGAATAATTAGCCAACTCATTTTATTTATAATTTGGCCATTACTTATTTTTTTGGCTTGAATAAATTTGGCACATGTGTTAGGCCTTGTCTTAGTTAGACCTTAATAAGAATATTAGTTGTATTAGGAGTAGAACAAATAAATGAGGTGAAGCCCAGCCTTGAAGACTACAAGAAGCTTCTAGAAGACTCAAGAAATGAAGGAATAATCAGCCATAATTTTTCAAAAAGAAAATAAGACAGATTGAAGGATGATTAGGCAGATTCAATGATGATCAAGGGAATGAATAATCAGTCCTAGAAGATTGAAGAACGATTGAAGATTTCTAGCATATTCTACCATAAATGTAGGCTAAGATTTTTGTAACCTAAAGGCTCACTTCGACTCCTATAAATAGAGGAGATGTTTATCCTTTGTAAGAATGATTTGAATAAACAAAAATTTAGTTTTCTCTCTAGCTTGAATCATCACTTTTCAGCATTTATCAAGAGTGGGGGTAGTTCTCTCTTATGGTTGCCTCCTTAGACTCTTCCTTTTGAATGCCTCATCCCACTACCACCATGATTCCATCCTTTGAGAAAGCACTAGATTAGGGACCTTGATCCTTCTCAAATCTTCATACAATATTCGGCTATCATCCCATCCATCATCCAAATCTGAGTCTCCATAAAAAACCTTCATACAAACAAACCTTTTCCGGATTTCTCTAAAGTTGGAAGGAACACAACATTTGGTATCAGAGCCAAAGTGCTTCTGACAAAGGTAAGAGTTGTTGGAACACTCTTTGGAAGGAAGGATACTTCTCCTTCTCTAAATTGTTACAATCAACATTCTGAAATCAGAAAGGTTGAAGAAATCGGTTCTATTGCTTGCCAAATTTTCTCCCCTTTGAATCCGAGAAATTCTTTTGTTTTAATTTTGTTCATAGTGTTCATTTTAATTCTTGTTCTTAATTTTCTTCATTATTTTCTTGTTCATAATTTTATTGTTATTTTTTCTTGTTCAACAATTCATTTGCAAAGTTTGAAGAGATTGGATCTACCATATCCATTTTCTCTCACTTTGATCCAAATATCAAATTTCTTGTGTATATCACGTTTTTGTGTGTATATCACATTTTTGTATGTATATCTCTTTTTTCCTTATTGCTAAAATTATTGTTCATATTTTTATTTTATTCTATGATCTTTTTTGAACGTTTTGATATAAATTTTGTATGCTAACTCCTCTCCAAGAGTGAAAAATAAATATTACAAGTTATTTTGACATTTTGTCTTAGATTGTCTCTGGTTTTTTTCTCCTTAATTTCAAAAATTATATAATGATATTTCCTATAATCTACACACTTTGATGTTTATGGAAATTGAATATTGCATATAAACTCCTTTTGGTAAGGGAGAATAAAATTGGCTACATAATTGTGCATATCTAATTTTATGTATAAATATGAATTTTTAGTAAAAATTATCTTTCCTTTTTTTTTTTTTTTTGTGATTATCTCTTTTCCTTTTTCATGTGATCATCTTGCCATCCACACCTAGTTTAATCAAAGAGTTAATCATTGAAAAGGAATCTTTGGAATTAAGTCACTCAAGTATAACTAGAAGTTGTTACTTTGTGATTTTCTTTCAAAAGTTAGTGCTAAAATGCTAGAAGAGAATACTTGTTATATTGCCTATTCAATGATTGTGCTAAACCTATAAAACTCCCTCGATGTGGTTTGTCTTACTTGAATAATTTGTGAATAATTTATTTTTGTGTCAACTAACTTATCTTTTGGTTTTGGTCTAGGTTGCCTTATACCGCCTATGATAGGGTTAGAAGTGCACAAAAAATTATAAATAAAAGTAAAAAAAAAAAAAAAGCATCAAAAGTGTTTTTGCCCAAGGCAACAAAGAGAAAAGATTCTAAATTTGGAACAAAAGTGTCAAAAATCAAGAAAAATAGCACAAAATCTCGTGCCTAGTACAAAGAAACAAAAAGAATTTATTTTGTGCAAGTGTTAAAACGAAAACCCTTAGGTGAAAGTATAAGTCTACAAAACTTATACCTTTACCAAAGGAGAAGTTTTTCGAGACACTTAGCGAGTTGTTCATTTGGTTTTCAACATTAGGCGCCATTCTAGTAAAGAGGAAATAGTGGGAATAGCCAAGAGTCTTTGAGTCTTGTGTGATATAACTTGTTTTCTCCTAACGGTAGATTGATAACCGAGAAGCAACCAAAGGAGTACTAAAGTGACTTAAATTCAAAGTTTCCTCCAAAAACACTTTGGCATATAAATTGACACATTATCACACAAGCACTGCATACTTGTGTGTGAACCGAAATTCTCCTACTCTCTCTCTATTTTTGTAACTTAAGTTTTCAAATTAACCTTGTAATTTCCTAAAAAAAGAAAAAATTTTCTCTTTTAATTTTTTGTTTTGATCTAACCCTATGGGAGAAAATCTTCCATCTACCCAAATCTTCTTATCTCCTTGGCAGCAATGGATTCTAATGAGCAAGAAAGGACTCTAGGGTTGGCACTCAGAAAAAGGTTTAAAGGGTATGATAGTAAGCTTGTTCACCTGCAAGCCCAGCTAGACCACTTGAGGAACCAAAGACAATAAGCCATACCCTAAGAATCTTAACATCCAATGAGCATATTCCTCTCGCTAAGTCTCACAAAACAATGGTACACTTCTCTAACCCTAGTAGGTCTATGAATTCTTTTCAATCTGGTACTGGTATAACTAACAAGCTTCTTAAGAAGCAAGTTTTTTGTGGTAATTGTTTAGGCAAAGGAAATACCAAAATCCAATGCCCAAACAAAGGATAAAGAGATGCACTAGGTGAAGACATATATGTTGATAGGATAGAAAGTGACGAAGGAAGGGAGAAGGAAGACAAGTCCTCGCATAAGCAAAAAGAGGTACATTCTCCTCATGGTGCACAATTCACATCATTATCTACTTACCAATATTCAAGAAATAAGGTAAAACCTTCCACTTCTGATGAAATTAAAAGACTACTTAAATCACAAGGAAGGTTGGTAGAAGATGTTGAGCAAGGAACTAATAATTTTCATACAAAAGGTAAAGTGGGGAAGTAAATTTGCTTGATTAATATTGATAGGGGTAGTTGGACAAACATTTCTTCTAATTACCTTGTAGATAGTTTGAATCTTGCTACTTTTCCTCACTGCAAAGCCAACTCTATGATATGGCTCAACAAATTTGGGGAAGTTATTATTGAAAGACAATGTAAGTTGCCATTCACTATAGGTGGATACCAATGAGAAGTGACATGTGATGTAGCTCCCATGGATGCCGCACACATTATCCTAGACCAACCTTGGATGCGTGACTATAAAAGGGAACAAGTGTCTCAAGCAAAGAAAGAAATGCATAAGGCAAGAGTATGAAGGAAGATGATACAAGAAGAGAAAGAGAACAAAGATGTACCTAAGCTAGCCAATCTTACCCTTTCAACAGAGGCCACAAATTCCACTCCCATGATTCGACAACTTCCAAAGAGTTTGAATAGCTTACCTAAAGTTTTAATTTCCACGCAAGAGTTACTAAAACCTAAAATTATTTCCATATGTGATTCACTACCATGTTTTACTTTTCTTGTGCAGGTTTTTAGAACTCAAGATTTGACAAGGACTAGAATGCCCACGACATTCATAGTGGAATTAAGTCCACACTTAGTCAAAGTAAAAGAGTTTGGAAGTATGAATTTTCTCATAATTACTAATCTTTCATCTTGTTCTGATGTAGGTTTTAAAGCTTTTAGGACAAAGCTTCGTAAAGAATGGGAGGATGATATGATCCAGAGGTTCTCACTCAAACTGTCCAACCTTAACGATACGTGTCATGAAGAGCCCAACCATGAAGCTTACATAATTGGGACAAATCATAAGCATCAAGCGGAATTTGAAGGCATGAGATTAATTTTAAAAGCAATTGGGCCACACAAGGTTGAAGAGCCCATTAAGAAAACTTATTTGGGTAAGACAAAAACAATAAAACTCAACAACCTCACAAAGGACTTGTTTAAAGTCCCTTGGATCTATTTCAAAGGCCTTTACTTTCTTGTCAAGAATAATTAGCCCACTCATTTTATTTGTAATTTGGCCATTACTTATTTTATTGGCCTGAATAAATTTGGCCCAAGTGTTAGGCATTGTCTTAGTTAGGCTTTAATAAGAGTATTAGTTGTATTAGGAGTAGGCCAAATAAATGAGGTGAAGCTCAGCCTTCAAGACTACAAGAAGCTTCTAGAAGACGCAAAAAATGAAGGAATAACAGCCATAATTCTTCAAAAAGAAAATGAGGCAGATTGAATGATGATTAAGGGAAGGATTAATCAGCCCTAGAAGATTGAAGGATGATTGAACATTTTTAGCATATTCTACCATAAATGTAGGCTAGGGTTTTTGTAACCTAAAGGTTCAAGTCGACTCCTATAAATAGAGGAGATGTTTATCCTTTGTAAGCATGATTTGAATAGACACAAATTGAGTTTTCTCTCTAGTTGGAATCATCACTTTTTAGCATTTATTAAGAGTGAGGGTAGTTCTCTCTTGTGGTTACCTCCTTAGACTCTTTCTTTTGAAGGCCTCATCCCACTACCACCATAATTCCATCCCTTTGAGAAAGCACCAGATTAGGGACCTTGATCCTTCATCAAACCTTCATAAAATATTCGGCTATCATCCCATTCATCATCTAAATCCAAGCCTCCATGAAAATCTTTCATACAAAGAAACCTCTGTCAGATTTCTCTAAAGTTAGAAGGATCACAACAACACCCGTGTCACGTAATCCATGATCGCTTTACCAATCTACATGTAGGCCTTTCAAGGTGTGTCCTAGTGCTTGGCCTACTACTATATTAACGTAAGAGTACAAGGCTTAGAGGTCCTTCACTTATTTACTTTTTATTCTACTAATTTGGGTGTATCCATAAGGGTATAAGGCATAGACGTTCTTTACTTCCTTATATCTCACCACTATACTACTGTGAGGGAACATGGCTTAGATATCCTTCACTTCCCCACTCATTCACACTAAGGACATTGGTCCCTAAATTTTTATTTTTTTTTTGAATAAAACAGCACTTATAAAGAACAACACCTAGTTATTTTGGCATGTTTAAGCAAGAGCTACAACCATCAAATAGGAATTTAGAATGAAGGGTCGAAAAGGAATTTTTTGAATGGGTGTTAATCTGTGCTAGAATCACCCGAACCATCAGAAAAAACAATCCGCAACCCGCCAAAAAGGTCAATCCGTGACCCTCCAAAAAACTCGATAAAAATAACTGAAAAAATCCGACGCTGCCCAGCCGAAATCACCCAAGCTGCTGGCTATCGGATCACCGAAGCTCAGAATCAGTAGCGGGTTCGCCAGAGAA
Source organism: Knoxia roxburghii (assembly GCA_030378225.1). Classification (NCBI taxonomy): domain Eukaryota; kingdom Viridiplantae; phylum Streptophyta; class Magnoliopsida; order Gentianales; family Rubiaceae; genus Knoxia; species Knoxia roxburghii. Next base: position 9,767,738 of record CM059424.1, read on the forward strand.
GATGAAAGGCTCACTGAAAAAACTCAGATTACCCAAAAATCCAACTCGCCAAAAAATCCAGCTAGAAATCCAAAACCCAATTTCTTCCTTATTCCGAGAGGGAATCAAACCAACTTCAAAAAAATTTTCTTGAAGAAGAAGAAAACTCTCTCTAGGCTCTTTCTCTTTCTTGGAGGCATGAATTCTTCATTCTCACTTGTCTTGTGTTTTAAGACATCAACTTATTCTATTTATAGGGAGTTTCTAAGGAAACTTTTAAGTGGGCTTAAGTTGAGCCTTACTAATTGGACTTGTTGACTTCTAAGTCTTCACTAGACTAGTCAACACTAATCAATCCAATGATGATTAATTAATTCAATCCACTTCATTAATTGACCCAAGGATAATTCATTAAATAATTAAATCCACTTGGTCAATTTACTTAAGGATTATTAATTAATTATTAAATCTCTTTTGTCAATTTAATCAAACACATAATTAATCGTACCACTAATGGATTAATTCTTAAACTACCGCTTAAATTGAAATTACTTCCGAGTCCACTTTTGATTATTCTTTTATCTCTCCACATCAGAGATATAGTGTTCGTCAAATTATTAATTTATTGATAAATTAAATAATTGACTTCTTCTCAACCGAGATTAGTACCACAGGACTTTATTACTATACCGAACATAAGTTCGCCAGCCGGGTTTAGTATAATAATCATTACGAGCTCATCTTGAGAGCACCATCACCCTATATTGTTTTCTTTCGACAAGCAACAACACAATAAGAAATCAAATACTTATACACAACTTACCGAGATCTAGACCTCAAGTGACTGCACCCTTCGACAAATCAAAGTACACTATATCTAATCCTCATGTCTGTCTTAGTCTAGGGATTAAGAGGAAGAATACAAGGCTCCAATTAACTACGAAGATCAGTACAAGTTTATTCAATCATACTCAGGTTATGCTCAATATGCCCTGGGCACATCTGCATAATTTAATCAGTCTAGGTAAACCAATCTTAGAATCATACAATAACCTAATCGACAGTATGTCCAAAGTATCTCAGTTACGAGTTTTATTTATATATCATAACTTTAACCACTGATAAAATCTACTTGTCACACCAAACACCTTATCATCTAGACATATGATATAAGTGGACAATTTAAAAACCTGAAACACAATTAATATGAAACTGGAAAAAAGTTTTTTATACAAGCAAAGCTTTTCAGTATTCAAAACTAACACCTGGCCAGACTTTTTCTCTCTTCATACTTCACTGCAGTTCCAGTTGTCTTGGATAGGGGTGAGCACAATGACATCCGACCTTGATCTTCTACTAGGTGGTCTAGCAAGTATTTTCCCCTCTATTTCACTATTCCACATCGGTGTTATTTGCTCAGATGGTCTGTTGTCACTGCCTTGCTCTTCAGTGAATGTTTTAGCTTGGATCTACAGCATTCAAATCTAAAGGACATTCACTATGTTCTGGATTTCATCTAGTCTTCCAGAGATATTGTTAAACGTGTTCTGTAGTGATTCATAGTGATACAGCTTTCTCAGATACCTTCTTAATGAGTTCATTCGGTTCTCATGTTCTACAGCTTCAATCCTGAATTGGCTCATCTGACTGCACAATATCTATGTGAATTTCCTTTGCTCTTCTAACAAATCAAGTATATCCGTAGTTATCTTCTTCCAGAATTTTTCATACCAATCCATCATCTCCTGAAATTATTCAACTTCAGGATCATGATTTTCTTCAGTGATGGCCTCAAGGGTTATAAGTCCATCGTTATCTTCAGAGCCCTGCTGAATGGCTCTTATTAGGACTATGTCCAGGCTCCCAATTGAACTTCCTTATTAAATATTCTGATGTTCCATCCCTATTAGCAGTTTCCTCTTCTGGCTTTGATGAGCTTTTTCCTTCTATGTTCACCAGTTTCCTTGGTTGAATCCAATCTATCAAACTCCTTGTCATTTCCTTTAGGGGGTTAAGCTCCGTGTTAATCTCTACCTTTGATGGTTCGGTAGAACTTGTCTTCCAGTGACTCTTTTCCTCCACTTTGAAACTCAAACTAGGATCAGTTGAGTCAGTGGCCCTTCCCTAATACTCTCACTGTTCTTGTAGGTTGTTTGAGTAGCACCCAGTTTGATGGATTTAAACTGGTTTTCAAACATTTTTCTAAAAGTATCATCTTCATTTCTGAGGGATTCTTTCTCTTTTTTCTCTAAGTAAAGCCTGTGATGATGGCTTTCTTCCAACTATGGCTAACTTGTAGTATTCAGGCTAGCCATTGCAGTCTACAATTCCTTCATGGTTCTCTTTATAGAACCGAGCTTATGTAAGTAATAGAGGTGTCTCCTCTGAGCAGCTTTCTCTATTTTAGTCAACTGTCTCATGATGTTTTGAACTTATACTCTTCTACATCTTTTTGTGAGTTTCTAGGGCTTCATTCATAAGAGTGTTGATGGTGGCTCTGATTTTGGCTTCTGTTGCTGCCTATTACTCCTGGTGGGTATTGTCTCTGTTGCAGATTTCTACTACAACTGGGGTTATGGGATATCTGAAATCCTGACTTTCTAATATGAGAATCAACAGGGGTGAGGAATTCATAATCATCACAGTATATGCTTATTGGTTAGGATTAGTTTAGATCAAGAACATGGTTGAGCATTTCCTGCTACAGTTTTGCTACAGGGTACTCAGGCCTTACCATTCTTTTATTCATCATATGAGGCAGCCCAAACATAATCAAATTTTTAAGCATATACAAAAAATACTAAACAAAAATTATACTACTTATATTCTACCACTTAAGTACAGTCTTTGTTTCTTAAAATCTAACCATTCAGCAAAATCCTAGCAACCGTTCCTTGGCATCGGCTCCAAAATTCTAATGCAACGGATTTAATGTTGCGTACCGCCTTAGAATTAATAATTTATAAACTGAATACCACAAATTAATGTAGTATACGGGCCGATCCACAGGGAGCGGAGGGTATAATCCCGCTAATTGGTTAGAATTCTCAATATAAAACAAATAGGTATATAAATAAAACAAATGTAAGCAGTCAGTGAGGTATATTTATAATGGGAGAAAAAAGATAATGCTTTGAAAGAAGAACCAGAGGATGAGAGTGGGAATTTATACTCCCCTGAGAGAATAGAGACTCTGATTACAGCTTCCAGATGACAAGAAAAGTTCAGTTTGCTAACAGTAAGGATCAAGAATGTGCTACGGAGCACAGTTCTAACTCAACTCAGACAACTCCCGTGTCATGTACCTCATGATCGCTCTACCAATCTACATATAGTCCCCAGTTGCTCTTGTGTATAGCTTAGCCCCAATCCAACCAGTCTCTTTGATAAGGGGATTAGACCTCCTTATCACATATATATCATACCAGGACTTGATTGAACAAAGCACTTGGTTGCTAAGGTATTATCAATAAAGATCTCCGTACAAACTTTTCAACTTTGTTTATTCCTAAGTTCCTCAAGATAAATGATCGTCGAGGTATTTTCAGTGAATGCTTCCCTTAGATGTTTCTATCTTGTTAAACTCAAGAGCTTTTCAGAATGTGTGGTTACTAAGGTATTGTCAGTTAAGACATTCCTATGAGCATTCCTATTCTGCAAAACTCTTTGGGCTTATCAGAGTAGATATTATCTTAGGTATTGTCAATTAAAACTTCCCAAAAGCATTTATATTCATGTCAAGTTCCGAGAGTTGCAGAGTGTATGGTCGCTAAGGTATTCACAATTAAGATTTCCCTACAAGTGTTTCCACTCTGTTAGTCTCCGAATAACACAGGAATTTTGGTTTCTACATTATTACCAATAAGGTTCCCAGACAAGAATTCCAATCATATGTTTCTCAACCCCTTAAATTGTATGATACTGCCTTGATAAGGACTTCTGTGACATCTTTACATCACTCTTTTAATCACATTGTGTTTGAATTACTAAACCTATACTACAACACTCACTGCAAACAGAATCAGTGAAAGTTCACATACAATAGAGTGCACAGCAAGTTGCAGATAGTATTGTTCTACTCATCAACCGGTAATGAGGCTTAAGCGTGTTGTTTGGAACCATCAAACCTACTTTAATGCACATTTGTAAGTGAGACTCTCACCTTATCTCTACCTCATTAGAGAAGTAGAAATCCCTATAAGAACTTAGAACTCATGGTTCCAAATTAACTCTCATATGAAATAAAATCATGAATAAAGAAAAGAAAATGGTTTCAAATAAAACAACCCAAGTAACAGGTTACAAGGGAAAAAAAACTCCAAACTCAACTACTACTCCTACCCCCTACTGTTTCTTGTTATTGTGTTATGAGTTAGCTACTGCTATTTATAGTGAAAATCTAGTGAATAAAAACACTGGATAGCTAAAATAGGAATTTCTGGATTGTTTGGTAGCTAAGGATTGCAAGCTGGCTTCTTGGCACTTTCAAAGGGGCAATTGCTGACAACCAGCCATAAAACCATCCCTGCAAAGTTCAGAAATGGTTAAAGTAGCCTACAGCACTGTTACTGGCGTACTTCAACAGCGTGATTCCTTCGCCGGTGTACTTTTTGTCTCCTTGGGCAGGAACCCTTAGTTGTAATGTGAACTTCTTGTCTCCTGTGGTCCTGCCCGTAGCTATTGCCGGCGTACAAAATGTCCTTCTGATTTCTACCCGCTGCCCATGCCGGTGATGAAGATTGGACGCTCAGCTGATGGTAGCTTCTTATCACATGGAAGCATTCTGTTGGCTTCACTAGATGCTGCATCATAGGTAATCTTGGTCAGAATTGAATTCAACGTGAAAGTGATGCTGACAAGCTGGTTGCTACACGAACAAGACCCTTAATATTGACAGACCTTTCTCATCTATTCCTTCTTATTATCTCCACAAACATTAATTGAAGCGGCGGAATCGCTCAATTCAAGAAAACACACTGTTCTTTAAACCTCGTTTTGCGAAAATCAAGACAGAGGATGGGTGATGGTTTATGATGATTTTAGTCAACTCGTGATAATGGTTTTATAGTCCAACCACTCGACTATAACCAAAGAAAAGGGGTGTAAGTTTTCTCGCAAGGACAACTCACCATCTCGCAATATCACTCAAAGAGATTTTAGGGGTGAGTTAACAACTCAAAGAATTCCAAAATTCAATATCAATTATCAAAACAAGTCATATCAATTTCATGTATAAGGGTGCCTATTTATAGGCAATTACAAGTATTCTCTTCCTATTCTTAAAAGGTTATTTCAAATCCTAGTGATCTAGAGATTAGAAAACAAAACCTATTATAACTCTAATGGTCTTAGGCAATTTTGGCTATAAGTGAGAAAACTAAGACAAAAATTAAAATCATCAAGAAGGGAAAACTCAGCATATTCTATTACAAATAAGATACATTTCTAAAACCTTCTCAAACTATGAAAGGAAAAAAATAAACATATTCCTAATTAGAAGAGACTTGAATTTCCTAGCTTCTGTTGGTCTCAGTGGAGTCTTGGATTTCGAACTGGGCTTCTAGTTTCCTTAATCCAAACTTCAACTTTTATTCTCAGGCTTCATTCCTCATCTATGTTGTATCTGTAAGTTCATTATAGAATAATCTTGTGACATTAATGGGCTTGGGCTTCCAAATCTATAGATGGGTTTGGGCCAGTTAAGCCTTGGACATGATCTTGAACTTTGAAGTTGGACACGATCCAATCATCTTCTGAGCTCTCGATCTAATAACTGGTCTAACATATAAGGCTTGTGGATCTCTCTGACACAGAGTTTTTGACCCACAACCGGGCTAACTGAGCTAAGACTTACGCTGGAGGATTCCTCTGGAGCTTCCTTTTGCGCCAGCTGCTCTGGAGTGAAGGAAGAACTGGCACTGATTGCTAGTTCTTCTTCTAAGGAGAGTCTACCGCTATGATGTTCACATCATCCCCTCCCTACCAAAAGCGATTCGTCCTCGAATATGATGTGTCTGCATAATCAAACAAAGGATTAGAAAACACACTTGAAAAAATTTCTAACTTACCCGCTTTAGGACTCTTGGATTTCTTGGAACGTTTACGTGGAGACTTCTGAATTTGCTTAAACCATTTAGTGGACCTTCTTCCTCTATGCCACAATGTCAAAAAAGGATAATAAGATACAATAAAAGTTTTAAAAAGACAACTATGCCCTTGCAGCTTGACATTGCTCAGGACTCCCTCGGGACGTCAAGGTAAATTTCGAATTACCTTTTGCTGCCTGTGTACTACTTTTGACTTCTTAAGCTTAACTTGCTTCGACTTGCTCTTTTCTTCTCGCATCGTGTCTTGGGTGCTAGAAACCTGTGCAGAAGACAAAGGTAATAAGTTAGCTTTCTTACCATTGAACATGAAAGAATACATGTTGGTCAAACCATCAAAGGTGACCCTTCTGTTATACTCCCAAGGTCTTCCTATAAGTATATGACAGGCGGCACCATACCACGCAATATTTCTTCCTTGATTGGACCAAGGTAGAAGGTGACTAGTGCTTGGTATTGGACTTTCTTCCCTCCACCTTTTTCGAGCCATTGCAACCTGTAAGGCCTAGGATGGGGCAAACATGTTAGTGATAAATCCTTAACCAAAGATTCACTTACAATGTTTGTGCAACTTCCACCATCGACGATCATTAGATGCTTATTTTGATTTACTGTCTTATATCACATATGAAATATGTTGTTGCACTACGTTGGGTTCAAATCTGGAGAGTAGTGAGCATTCAAAGAATGTACAATTACAAGTGTAGAATTTCTTACCAACGGTCCATCTGGGTGCTCATCTAGAAAATCATGATGTAAGAAAATGAGGGTTTGTTGGTTTTCCTCCTCAACTGCTTCACCGTCACCAATGAAGAGCTCATCATCGTTTTCACCTTCTTCTATGAGAGGTGACTTCTGCTCAAAATCACTATCACTATCCTTTTCCTATTCTATTACATATAATTGGTTATCTCACATAGTCTAAGTACTCTTATTGGGGCAATTGGCTTGTAGGTGTCTAATGTCATTACATTTAAAATAAGTAACTGGTTTATTACTACTTCGAGCTACAGAATTTCAAAAATAAGAAGATTTAGGAGGGATACGTGTGAAGACTTGTGCGTTGGGCTTGGGGGAGGTGTCATAGACTTCTTCTGCATACTGCTACTCTTTCCTTGTGACCAACTGTTACTAAAAGACTGTTTCTTGCTACTTGATTCGCCCACCATCTTTGAGGTGCTTCTCGATCAACATAGCTTTCTGAAAACAATCCTCTAAATCGGTGTAACCCGTGAGCTCTATTCTCTGATTGATGTTTTTGCTAAGGCCACCGAGAAATCTTGCAATTGATGCATATAATTGTGGGACTCAAGTTCATTGTAATAATCTACAACAATTTGCGATCCTTACCTGCAATTGTATGATTTTCTATGTAAATTATGAATAAAAGACGAAGGAATGAACTGATCGTACATGAGTTCCTTGAATTCTGCCCAACTCGCGACCAGAGGACGTTACATACATCGCCGTTCTCGAGTTATCATTGCCCACCAAATTGCCGCATGATGCTTGAATTTTGTGGTGGCTAATCTGACTTTTTGCTCTTCTGTGAAATTATTGGCGTTGAAGATCTGCTCAATCTGAAACTGCTAATCAAGATAAGCTACAGGATCATATTTTTTTACAAATTCAGGAATTTTAAATTTAATGTTATCTTGATATCTAAAAATAGGAGCTCTGTAGCGTGCAACACGGGCCACTGAGTCATCAGAATCATAATGTAAGTTGGAAGGAACTCTAGGATTTCTTTCAAGTCTGGGACCCTGATTAGGCCTTCTCTGGCGTGGCAATCCTACAAATTGGTTAAATGATCCTTCCCTACTATTGGCTTCTAAATTGCCAATACGTTGGTTCATCTCGGTCAACTACATCTGTAAACCTGCAAGAGAATCTGCAATCTGTTCCATTGAAATTGGCTGCCTAGGTTTCTCAACTTCTTGATCAACTTGATATTCTCGGATGGTATTCTTAGTAGCACAAACCATTTTGCAAAAGAAGCTAAATAACTAAGAAGACTACGAAGTAATATAACAAAAAAAACTAAAAAAAAAAACACAAAACAAAGAAAATGAAAAAAATTTGAAAAACTGGGAACTCTGCTCAATGCGCGGGGCAATGTCGAAGGGGCTACAAGGAGTCGTCGGCATCGTTGCGGGCTCGCGGTTGGGTTTCTACAGAAATTCTGTTGAATTCTTTAAACCTTACTTCCAACAACTTACATACTCTTTCTAGATGGGTTTCCTTTTCTTACGACTCAATAACAAAAACTCAAAAAAACTCAAAAGACACAAAACAAACAAAGACTCTAACTCAAACTAGCAATCAAAGGACAAGTCTAACAAACAGTAAAAGTCTGAAACAAAACAAAGGTGACAAAAACAAGTAACTATATAATATAGATGCTTATTAAGTCACACAAAAGCACAACAAACCCAAAAATCAGCAGGTACTCACTCGAGTCAAACTGTGATCCCTCAAGAACATGAGCTCAACTACCAGGGAGAGGAAAGAGTTTTTACAAACACCGGTAAATATAAATTTTACCTCCCTTTTTCAAGGCGTGATAACTCTTATCTCCGAATTCTGTTTGCTTCCCTACTAACTTAAGAACTCGTTACTTTTGTAATCTCGGCTTGTCTTTTTCTTTACTTAGCCATACTTTTGCAGAAGAGATTTTATTTTACAGAATTTGTCAGATTCTTAATATTGGCTTTTTTGGCTCTTGCCTCTTCTCACTATATTTAGAATTTTTCTCAGGAGTTTAGAACTGCTATCTATTTGCGATGGGGAATTTCTACCTCAAGTACACAACAAAAGGGTAAAGTTATCGAGCTTCGAGTATTCTCAAGAAAACAACAATCAAACCTTAAAGAACACCACTAACCTCAGAGCTGTCACACTTTGTGTTCCTCGTGCACCGATTTGTGAAAATACGTTTCACTTCTGCAAGTTCCAAACTCGTACTTCCTATTAGAAAAATCCAAAAACGGTTAAATTGAACAAAAAAAACCTTGACACTAGAAAGAAGACACAGAAATTTTGAAAATACCTAACTCACAAAAAGGGGTATTTTGGTAATTTTTAGCAAGTTTCGAAGGGTTTTGACTTGGGTAAAATTGACTTTTTTACCACCAGAACTTGACACTGACACAAATTAAATCTAGAGGGGGACTTCTAGACTCAAAAAAAAAAAAAAAAACAAACATCACACAAAAAGACTAAAAAAATGAAGAAACGCTTGGTTCCCTAATGGGGCCTCAGACACAATTTCTGACGTAGATATTTGGACTGAAAATGTGACTGATTTTCAATGAATAGGCTCAAGATATTTTCAAAACCATGGGATAGGTTCGAAATAAAAAAGACACGAAAAAACTAGAAAAATAAGAGTGGAATAAAACGAAAATAACATTAAGCTTTGATACCAATCTGACGGTTAATATTGGTCAAAATTCAATTCAATGTGAAAGCGACGCTGAAAAAGCTGGTTGCTACACGAATAAGACCCTTACTGTTGATGGACCTCTCTAGCCTATCCCTTCCTATTATCTCCACAAGCATGAATTGAAATGGCAGAATCGCTCAATTCAAGAAAACGCACTGTTCTTTAAACCCCTTTGTGCAAAAATCAAGACAGAGGATGAGTAATGGTTTATGATGATTTTAGTCAACTCGTAATGATGGTTTTATAGTTTAACCACTCGACTATAACCAACGAAAAGGGGTGTAAGTTTCCTCGCAATGACAACTCATGATTTCACAAGATCACTCAGAGAGATTTTAGGGGTGAGTTAACAACTCAAAGAATTCAAAAATTCAATATCAATTATTAAAACAAGTCTTATCAATTTCATGTATAAGGGTGCCTATTTATAGGCAATTACAAGTCTTATCTTCCTGTTCTAAAAATATCATCTCAAATCCTAGTGATTTAGAGATTAATAAACAAAACCTATTATAACTCTAATGGTCTTAGGCAATTTTGGCCATGATAGAAAAAACTACGACAAAAATTAAAATCCTAATAAAGAAGGGAAAACTCAGCATATCCTATTACAAATAAGATACATTTCTAAAACCTTCTCAAACTATGAAAGGAAAAAGAAACAGAATCCTAATTGGAAGAGACTTGAATTTTCTAGCTTCAGTTGGACTCAGGGGATTCTTGGATTTCGAACTAGGCTTCTAGTTTCCTTAATCAAACCTTCAACTTTTATTCTCAGGCTTCATCCATCATCTACGTTATATCTGTAAGCTCATTATTTTTAATAGGTTTGGGCTTCCAAATCTGAAGATGGGTTTAAGCCAGTTGGGCCTTGGACTTGATCTTGAACTTTGAAGCTAAATTTGATCCAATCATCTTCTGGGCTCTTGATCTAGTAACTGGTCTAATATATGAGGCTAGTGGATCTCTGGCACAGAGTTTGGATCGACAACCAGGCTCACTGAGCTAACACTTGCGGTGGAGGATTCCTCTGGAGCTTCCATTTGCTGCAGCTGCTCTGGAGTGAAGGAAAAACTGGCTTTGATTGTTAGTTCTTCTAATGGAGAGTCTACCGCTCATGTCACTACAGTTTCCTATGGTCATCTTTTCACGTCCTTCTGACGCTGGCGTTTGGTGATCGTCACGTTGAGACTTTCATGGGACGCTGTTTTCCTATGGCCGTGATATTCTCTTTAAGTCCCTACTGCTTTGCTTCATTTGTCTTCCCTTTGTCAGGGTCACATCCGACGAACGTTGTTGTGAACTAGATGTCTTCAGATCATGGTCGCCAAATGCTGGATTTCACTGGACTTGGTGAAATTCACACTCAAGTGAAGTTGTCTTCTGCTGGCCATATCATTCCTTCTAGCTTAAGAATCCTCAATTTTGCACCAAATGCTAAGTCTGATGTGCGGTTTTCTACACCCCCAATTCTATGCATATTTAACCTGTAAACAACACAAGTAGAGCCGTAAATAGTATTTTTACAATACAAACAGGTTATAATTTTGTCCATAGACATCTCAAAACAACGCTAAAAATAAGTAAAAAAATATATAAAATGCATCGTATCAATGTTGCTCATCCTCGGGATAAGTATACCTCCCGCGGACGGCCTTGTGTATTTATTGGCAATCCCCATGGTAAAAATGGTTATCGTGTCTTTGATATGAAATGACGTGTGATTATGACGTTTCGGGATGTTAGATTCTTTGATGATGTTTACCCTTACACTTTGAAATCCAATGAATAATCCCCTTCTCCTGTGGTTGAGGTTCTACCTATAACTGATGGAGAGTCCAATGTCATTACTCCATCTACAGTTGATCCCCCTGATCTACCGTCTTCCTTTGATCCACCAGCAACATCAACTCAATTGCTCCCTACCCGCTGAGCACAGCAAGTCTCTTAGCGGCTTTCTGGTTTTGACTGAACATTGTCTTCTCCATTGGTGCCTCCACCAACGGCTAACTCCATTGATCATCCTCTCTCTTGTTTATTAAGTTACTCCCGATTTTCTACATCATATACTTATCCCCTATCAGCTATATCCTCTTTGGACGAGCCTACTTTTTTTTCACAAGCAGTTCAAAGTCAACAATGGAGGGATGCTATGGCTGTAGAAATTTCAGCATTGGAAGCTAATCATACTTGATCTTTAGTTCCACTACTGTCTGGAAAGCGAGCCATTTCTTATAAATGGTGTACAAAATTAAGTTCAAACCTAATGGTAGTATTGAACTCTAAAACACTCGACTAGTCGCTAAAGGGTACACTCAAGTAGAAGGTGTTGACTTTCATGAGACTTTTGCACCTGTGGCCAAATTGGTCACTGTATGTTTTCTTTTAGCAGTTACTGCTGCTTGTGGTTGGGGGCTTCATCAATTGTATGTCACTAATCCCTTTCTACACGGCGACCTTGAGGAGGAAGTCTATATGAAGATACCTCAGGGTTTCACACGTAAGGGGGAGCATAGTGTGTCTAAGTTGCACAAATCTTTCTATGGTTTTAATCGGATTTAAAGAGTCCTTTGCCGACCAGTCATTGTTTCTTCTGGTGCGTCAACATTGCTTTATTGCCATTCTCATATATGTTGACGATATCATCATTACGAGTGATAATCCTTCCAAAATTGCTGAGATTAAAAGATATCTACATGGTCAATTTCACATCAAACATATGAGTTCTTTAAAGTATTTTTGGGGCATCGAGATAGCCCGATCTCCTGATAGCATTGCTCTCAGTTAACGGAAGTATACCATTGACATTCTTGCTGAATGTGGTCTCACTGGGTGCAAACCTTGCTCCACACCAATAGAGCAGAACCATCACCTTATTTTTGACGATGGTGCCTTATATGATGATCATGCTCGATATCGTCATATTGTAGGGCGTTTGCTGTAGGTGACTATCACACGTCCTGATCTCAGTTATGCAATTCATATTCTTAGTCAATTCATTCATCTACACCGTCAACCTTATTATGACGCAGCTCTACAGGTTCATCATTACTTAAAGAATGTTCCTCAAGGAATTTTTCCGCCTTCCACTAATTCTTTATGTTTGCAGGCCTACTGCGATGCTAATTGGGCTGGGTGTCCTACCACACGATGGTCCACAACTGGTTTCGTTGCCTTGTTGGGGCCATCACCTATTTCGTGGCGTTCTAAGAAGCAAACGGTAGTTTATCTGTCCACTACGGAAGCTAAATATCGAGAGATGGCTACTACTGCAAGCGAATTTGTATGGTTCGTCCGTCTCATTTCGGAGCTACGTATCTCATTTTTCGGACCCATATCTCTTTTTTGTGATGATCAGGCGGCTATCCACATTGCTACTAATCATATTTTCCATGAGAGGATGAAACACATCGAAATTGACTGCCATTTTTTTCGCTATCATCTCCAGTCCAAATTGTAGGTTCCTCCTCCTATTGCCTCTCGTCTGCAACTAGCTGATTTCTTCATCAAGGCACTAGGTCGTGATTAATTCCATATACTTCTGCGCAAGTTGGCATTATCGACTATATGCTCCAACTTGAGGGGGACTAAAGAGATATTGTGTGATATTGTAATTATTGTTGTATCAATTATACCTCCATTAATTAGGTAACTAGCTAAATTAGTTCAGTAATTAGCACATTATCATATTTGTTGTATCAAGAGATCTTTATAATCTCTTTCCCTGTATTGCAAATATCATTAAGAAGAATTATTCTTTCTCAATTAGTCTCTTCAGAAATCAAGAGAGGTAAATTGAGGATGAAATGGGCAGGCTCAGGATAAAGGTGACGATCTAGGAGCATTGGTGCTAAACCAGTGTTACCTTGTTAAACGAACGTATTTGGTTACACTTGGTGCACGTGACCTCGCCGGGCGTATTAAAAACCACAGTCACTCACTCAAAACACCTCATATGTTCATAAATTAAATTTTTAGGAAAGAGAAACAATTTTGAGGGTCTTGTTCTTTCTCTGAGATATTTTTAGCAGTCAATTAAAAACAATTTTGAGGGTCTGGTTCTTTCTCTGAAATATTTTTAGCAGTCAATTTGTCTTTCTTGTGAATCATTTAAGGTACAATTTATTTTAAGCTTCAATATTTAAACTTCCAAGGTAAATTCTTACTTGTTTAGGTGAACTCTATCTGAGAATTGGGATCACTAGATAAACTGGTTGATTGTTTTGTCTGGAATTTATTATATGAGAAACCAGTAGATTTAGGAAGCACATGTTATTGGAAGACCATGCATTACTAGAATAGTATGAAATTGCTATGGATACTGTATGCAAGGTGTTTGATAAATTGTTGCATTGATTCTTGTAGTTATCGAAAATTACTCACTTTTCATTATGTGATTTGGTAGCTGGCAATGGATCCGAATAGAGAATCTAAGTATCTTTGTATCAATTGTCATCATTATTTAGGGAGCATCAGAATAAAGAAGAGAGGGAACCTTTACAGGAATTACCATTTGGTAAGCTTGTAACTAGGACCCTCAGACATCAGTTTGATGTCAAGGAAAGTAGCGAATTGATGAGCTTCTTGAGGACCAAAAGATGGACCAAATTAGTCCGGTGAATAAAGTAAGAGTTAATAGATCATTGGTATAAGAATTTTACTTTAAGATGTTTGGGAAAGAGGCTGGAAGCACGCAGAAGTTCGAGGTTGCAGAATCCCAATGGATGAAAACGCCCTTAACAGATTCCTCGGTATGCAACCAAGAGCAATACAGTTTAACCATGCTTAAGTGGCAGCTTTTGCACAAGAACCAAAGCATGTCAGAAGTATTTTGAAGAAAGAAACAGTAGTACCAAACAACTGGGAGGACATTGCATTCTCTTATTTGAATTCAGGGGCAAGAACACTATACATTCCTTCGATATAATGTGGCATCCAGTATCTCTACAATTACTAGGAGGTTTGGATTGTAGCTGTTGATACTGGCGATTGGAAGAGAAGAACTGAATTTGGTTAATATCATTTACACTTACATGTTAAAATTTTTCCATGAAAACATGTGTGCAGAGATACCATATCCCAGTTTAGCCATGGAGATTTGTCTGAAAGCTGGAGTTCTTCACGAAGAAAAAGATGTGTTTGACATGCTAAAAGGAGTGCTTTCACAGAACACCTTCCGACACGTAGGACAATGTCAATTAGTGGAAGACCCAGATCATTCTGTTGCATCAAGCAGTGGTAGTAATTGAAACAACTTCAGAAAAGCTGCACGCAACAAAGAGAAGATGTTTAACTCTGTTATAAGAATTTACTTTGATGTTTGATTATTCACCCTGTGTTAATTAGCATACTTTCCAATAGTTTCTTTTTATCTTTCTGAATAAATGATTAGGATGTTTTGAGCTTTAACGTTTATATGGAATTTGGTTTTGGAAACAAGGCCACTCTACTCACACAATGCACTATAATTCCTTATAAATTAAGGACAATAAATTTAAGTGTTAGGGGGGATGCTTGCTAATTAGAAAATTAGAAGGGAGTAAGTTCATGGTGATTAAAATTTTGAAAAACATACTCTAATTTTGAGAAAATAAAAAATTTTCAAAATTATTAAATACCCCCTTCAAGCCAATTTTTAGAAGCCTTAGTAATGCATGAAAAGTATAAGCATGGTTTAGGTAATTACGGAAGTAATAGATGGAAATTGAACCATAGTTATTATCTTATATTTGTCACACAACCATTGTTTTTGTGTGAGGAATTTTTGAACCTAGAGTCTTTTAAACGACTCATGTTTTCTTTGGTGTGTAATTAGTCTTATATACATTAATGAATCTAGAACTTGTCTACATTATACATAACAAGATCATATACGTGTCCATTATGTGTTGAAGTGATAAAGACACTTAGAGGCCCTTGATTATACCCTTTCTTTGATTAACCTACACAAAATTGGCCATTCTATGCCTTCATTTTCGGCGTTTACATTCTTGAACCCAATTTGGAAGTTACAATTTTTTCTTAAAGAGAAAAATGCAAAGATAACCCGGTGTTGTATTAATGTAAAATATTAAGTTGCTAAACAAAAAAAAAAAAAAAAAAAAAAAAAAAAAACCTAACTGTGTCTGTAGAGACAAAAAAAGTGAAGGACTTTTAAGCCTTGTACCCATACGAAATTTAGAAATAGTGTAGAAGTATGCATGTACAAAAACACACCTTGGAAGGCTTACTTTAAGTAAAATTGCAACTTCTAAATTTCTATGTTCCACCACTTCAAGCCTTGACATTTCTTTACCGTCCCCAACCCCATTTTACCTAATAAAAGACCTTTTGATTGACATGTTGTGGACGCAATAGATTGGTGGCAGAGTGACGTCTAGCGAAGCTTATGGTTGAAGTTTGTTCATATAATTGACTTGAGACCTTCATTTCTTGATATAGCCGAAACACTTTGAGCGAAATTGTGTGAACCTTTAAGTGTGAGGGTGACAAGTCAATGGGATGGTAGCTATGGTAAGAAATTCATGTGATATAACTTTTATTGCCGATGCCATGTTTGTATTATAGTGTATTATTGATGCTCGGTTTTCATGTACGGCTTGAACAGGAAAATCTTAGAGTATGCTACAGTTTTTGTGAACTTACTCAATTCTGATTTCATGGTTAGTTTGGTTAAGGACAATCAAAGTCTTAAGTGTGGGGGTGTGATGTGAATAAATTCACATATATTTTTATGTGTTGTTAGCAAGATTTTAAGCCTAGTTTTGATAAATTTTGAGTCTATCACTGTGGAAAATGGTTAATTTATGGCTTTGATTGTGCTGATTACAGGGAGATAAGGAAGATGTGAAGACTGTAGAAAGCCACACTAAGGACAGAGCTTCAGGAACAGAGTTGCAAATTTTCAGAAAAAGTTCGAAGTAACAAGGACACATCTAGTCAATGAAAACTCCTTATCGATGTGAGATACGTGACGCCCAGTCAACTCCAAAGTTTGGTGGACGTGAGCAGGTGACGTTTAGACAGATACATTGTTTCCTGGACGCGACAAGGTCGAAGCCAAGATAACGTCGAGAAGTATTAGCTAATACTGGACGTGAAGTAGTCATAACTGACTCACACCAGAGCCAACTGGGTGTGATATCCATGATGTCCTGCAAATGCCAACGTCAAGTGACCATGAGGGAGATGACGTCCATGCACGACAGCGTTTATTGGGCATGTGTTCGTCACGACCAGTGCATGGTGACTCCAACCGAATACTATCAGGTGACATTCTGCAAATGTCAACATTTGTTGAACGTGAGCAGACTACCACCGGAACGGGCTACGGGTATGACTGGAAGGAAGTCAAGGACACATGCTAGCAACAACGTATGTCAGCAGTACCACCTTCTCTACAAAAAGCTACTTTTCGGTTTACTTGTAGTTTGGAGTAGCCTTAGGATTTATACTCTGGGAGTTTGGAGTTTTTCCTATAGACACTTTTACATGGATTTTATTTGAAACTCATTTTTATTTTATTATTGCGTTTTTAGCAAAGAGCCCATGTGTTTCTAAGCAATTTTAGGATTTTCACCCCTCTAATAAAATAGAGGCAAGTGGAAATCTCAATTGCAAAGATGGGTTGAATTAATGTCCATATATTTTCATCCGCTTGTTTAGTCTAGATTATGGTTACATTTTGCTTGCTATATGCTGGGTAACATGTCCATTTTCTTCGTATCGGATGATTAGTGGTAAATCTTGTTATGGGTATAATTTATCTATCTTGTACTTGGGTTTTAATTTTGTATTGTGATGGGTGATGTGTTTATGTGATTAATTGCTAGTTAATTTGTTGGTAAGATAGTGGGAATATCCCTATTTGACACTATAATTACGGGCGGTCCAGTTGTGCCATAAACGGGATAGAAACAAAGTCTAACATGGGTTTGTAGTTAATCTTAATTATTCAAAACTTAATAACCAAGTATATTATATGAAGTCTTATTCCCAGTGTGTTCGTGGCCGTGATAATGGGGTACGAGTCCAAAAAGAGAAACTGTGCTAGGCCAAAATGATTCGAGCGTTAACCGGGGACTCTATGGAAAAGTGTTATAATTCCATAGAGTAAGTGATACAGGTGTTGGGCAAAAATCGGTCCATGTAAAATACATAGTGCCTCGAGTTCGGTCATAAAATTAGGTGCATAAAACCGTTACAAAACAAATACAAAACCACAATCAAAGCCTTTAGCTCCATGGAGACGCGATTATCCCGCTTTTATTTTTCTGTTTTGTGTGTTTACTTTATTGCTCTATTCTGAAAAATCATCAATCAACTGCTATAAGTTACTGCTTTTTTCACTTTCCTGTTTTACTGATTTTCTAGCTAGCTTTCAATAAAGTCGTTCCCGTTTCCTGTGGGGTCAACACAATAATTTGTCCTCATCGACACTGAACATACCCTGAGTGCTGACTGCTAAGGTTGTCCGATGTAAAAAATATAAACCGAATTAGGCAAATTATATCATACATATAGGGTATACATGTTTTAAGACGGTATGAGAGTAGAATGGGCGAGGCTTCATCAATCCCAAGGTCTGTTCGATCTCGAGGCAGGGAGATCGGGAGGCGGCAGTAGGGAGGGATGGAGAAAGATCGAGAAGAGGAGAAAAAGGGAAGAAAAGCTGGGCAGGGGGGAGGTCGTGCGGCATGAGGAAGAGGAGAGAGAGGGGAAGGAGGAGCCACAGGGTGAAAGTAGTTTTGTTGGTCGGGAAAGAAGGAATCGCAGGAGTATTTTACACGCGCGTGAGATGATATTGTTAATTAAGATGACTACAAAAGAACCATGATCATATGGCAATTTATATTATGTTCCAACAGGGACATCTTGCAAGGTGTCCCTATTAAAATTTTATATAATAATTAAAACCACTTCCAATGTAGACATCCCTAATAGCCCACTACTTTCTTTCATAACCAATACACTCCTCATACTTGTACACAGACACCCTGCAATGTATTCATAGAACTAGCATATAAAAATTGTGATCATATAGAACTATTGTATACGAATTGACCATTTATAGCTTTCGATTTTAGCAAAGGAAATAACTTTAAGTAAATATAACCTCGTTATTAACGACGTTAAACAAGAATCAGATGATAATAAGCAAAATTAACCAGAACCACGTTATTCAACACGAGAAAGATAAGACCTCTGTCATCCTCAATCAGACCACGTTTTACCACTCTTTTAGTCTGTACAACCACTTAGTACCTACTACTAAAGATCAAATCTTCCTGCAACAATCACAGTACACTAAAATAAGAATTTTTTTTTTTAAAATAATTAATCAATACTTGGTAAATGAACAAAATCCGACAAAATAATTAATGCACAATTCAGTCTTTCTTTGCTTCAAAAACGACGTTCAACCAACCATTCATCCAAATTATTAACGATTTTAAGAAAACAACATAACTTTACTTAAATAACCACGTTATTAACAGCGTTAAACATGAATCACATGATAACTTATCCATGATAAGTACTTCCCGTAAAAAATTATTGTTTTGAAATTTAAAGTTTTTATTTATTTTTATATATCACTTTATATTTTTAATACAATATTACTAATGATTTTTCAATTATACTCTTATTCTATATTGCAATCCTACTATAATAATATTTATTACTTTATTATAAAAATTAAGATTAAAAATTATTCCATTCATAGATACATTAATTAACCAACTCTCTTTTGTATCTGATTCTTCTGCCCCTTCTCTTCTCTCTCTTGTACACCACTCTCTTTGTATATTTCTGTCAGTTAATATATTACTCCAGCGGAGGTTTTCTTATTTATAAGCAGCGTTGGGATTTCTTTATATTTATTTTGGTGTCATCAAACCAGTAAGTTTTCTATTTTTATTATCTTGAATTATATTCATTAGTATGAGAGGCTAAAAGCCTCATGGTTAGAATAAAAGTGGAGTAATTATGTAAATTCATAGTTTAGATCCTTGTTATTGAGAAATCCTCAGTATGATAATATTAAATTAAAGAATGGGTTAGAATTATTAGACAGGCTATGAATTTAGAAAAGAAGGGTGTTGTCGTGGCCAGTTATTGTTGTAAAGGCATTAGGTGTATAGCTCGGATTGCATTGATAAATTTAAAGTTCTGTTTAATTGATTCTGTAATTTGTATCCTGGGTGTCTTTGCTTCTTTAATCATCATGCTGAGGGTCTCTCTGTAATTTGGTATCAGAGCCTGGATTTATGAATTTACTTACTTTTATTCTAACCAGTTTATTCCTTTTCTAATGAATTTAAGAAAAGGTAAACAGATTATTAAAAAAAGTCTGAAACAGGAATTTGATATTCCTGAAAATCTAGAAGACCTTAATAGGTGGACAATTTCCAGAATTGATGTTAAAACTGTATATCAATTAGGAACCTTTGAATGATTAGGTTTCAAACAAATTATAAAAACAACCGAAGAATCAGTTTCTTTAGATAATGAAGAAATTGAAATAAGATTAATACAGTCAGATGATATTAATAGATATACTGATTTATATAGATTTATACATATTGGTTTAGTGCAGATTGCCTTTAAACCATTAACTTTAGAAGGTTTGCCTGAAAGTTTCATAGCATGTTTAAGGGATGCTAGAAATTTAAATTGGAAACAATCTTTAATGGGTATCATACAATCGAGTTTAGCTCATGACCCTATTTATTTTAATGTTTATCCGAACTTATCTCTATCATTAAGTGATGATAATATATTAAATGCTTTAACATTAAATGTTAAAACACATGGATATAATTATTCTGAATTAATATGTATATGTTATAGAATTTATTATAAACCTTTAAAAACATTGAATCCTAATTGTAGGTTAATAGATAAAAAGATAGATGAAACAATACTAATATAAACTAATTTTAATACATAAAAAATTATAAAACGGAGAACTATTAAATGGAATGAAATACCTATTCCAGAACATTGGACAATAGAAAGAGTCAGTCATAAACAGCCTCAAATTAATAGTGACATAGATTATATCGAACAGACTCCTGAAGGAAAAATTAAAATAAAAATGCAGAATACTCCATTTTTATTAGATAATAGATCTAAATTATCAAGATCATACTCTTCACATTTTATATCACCTTTAGATGATAATGTTTCAGTTATACCTAGACATTCTGTGTCTCAACCTTATAGAGTTTCTACTTCTCAGGTTAGTGACGATACTGAGAGTAATTATGTTGATAGATTAGTTAAAAACAAACATAATATTATTAAAGGTATTTATAATACAGAACTGAGTCTGAAATGGCCTTTCCCATATGAATAAAATAAATTTCAGTCCTGGATCTTTAGCCAGAAATCATGTCAAAGAAGAATTTAATAGGGACAGATGGAAACCATTTAGAACATGGTTTTTTAATAATTTCTCTTTAAAAGAACAGAAAAATATTTCTGATCAGTTTTATGCATTTCTATCGCAGCATAATATTTTATTTCCTTTTGTACCATGGTTTATTTCTAATTATATTGAACTATGTATTTGTGTTTTAGAACGAGATTATAAACTCTTGAATGGTAATACTTTGAAGGACATATTTCCTCCTCAGCAACCTTTTAAATTGGAAAAAGAAAATCATGTATTAAATTTCTCTGTATTTGCTAAATTATTTGATAATGATACATTAGTTATAACTGTTAAACAAATGAATAAAATTATAGAACAGAATAATTATACAAACATTTATTTAAATGTTTTAGGTGAACAGATTATATCTTTACATCATAGACTAGATCATATAATAAATAAAATACAAAAGTCTCAATCTGAAGAATCATCATCTGCGGAGCAAGTTATAGTAACTCCAACTCTTCAACCTCCTCCTGAAATAAAAGATTTCAAGTTAAAATCTATACCAGAGTTAGAAAGATTACTTGATGAAAAATTTAAAGGATTAAAAATTAATACATTAGAAGAAGAATTAGAAAAATAGTTTAAGGACACATCACATAATAATGATGAAATTAATAAAGTAGGAAAGTTTGCTGATTGCCCTACTCAAAGATTACCTACTCAAAGATTATTTTACTATAATAGACCCTTTCCTTTTGATATTTTACATGAGGAGCAGGAATATATACTTAATAACAGTTATAGTGGAAAATGTATCTATGAATGAAATATATTACTCTCTTTGTATATTTCTTCTGCCCCTTCACTTAAACTCATTAATAGATTTTTTAATATCCATAAATAATTTAATGATGGTGCATAATCTAATAGATTTTTTAATATCCATAAATAATTTAATGATGATGCATAATCTAGTTTAACTCTGGAAGACTCATAATAACACTTGTCTTTTTCATTTGTTTTGGAGTTTACTTGCTAACTTTACCATCTTATTTATTGGGAATTAGGTTTTACAAGTTTTCCAATATATATATATATATATATATCTTGCCCAACACTCTACACAATTAAAATCTAGTCATTATTTTTTTTCCTACACTTTCGTTCTTGCAAATTAACGACCCCATCAATCATTGTCACCATTGTGGCAAGCAGATTCTTGTGACTTTGGATTAAAATTCTGATTGTTCATGAGGGTGACAATTGAGAAGATTAATAAAATGGAATGAAATCAAAGGAGGAGAATATATTGTTGGAAGAAAAATTAAAATTAAAAGAGTAAATTTCAAAATTGCTCATCATACTATAGTCAGTTTATATTGTTAGAAGAAAAATTAAAATTAAAAGAATAACTTTCAAAATTGATCATCATACTATAGTTATTTTTTGGTTTTGGTCATCATACTTTGAAAACTATTTTTAAGGTCATCATATTTTACTTTTCTTTTAAACAATGGTCACTCCGTCAAGTTTGACTGTTAACCCATTAATGGTCAACTTTTTTAGGGCTATTTTTATCTTTTCATTGACTCATTAAATTAAAAAAAGAGTAAAGCCTAAATTTGGTCATCATACTTTTCTAAAATCCCGCTTTTAGTTATCTTACTTTAAAAATTATATTTGATGTCATCATATTTTCATTTTTTATTCAATTTTGGTCATTCCGTCTAAATGTTCCGTTAAATCTCTAACAGCCATAAGTTTTTGAGGGTAAATACGAAAAAACATACTCCATCATGCATGTGAAATTTTTTTTATTAATTATTTTCTAGCATCTCCGCCGCCAACACCTACACCCTCACCCCCATCATGCACGTGACCCTAAAAAGTTTTATTATTCTTAAGGGTGTAGGTTAGGGCTGTCAATTCATGTCGGCGTGTCGGTTTCGTGTCTGGTTGGAATAGAAAATCAGGTCTGGTTGGAAAACCTTAACCCGAACCCGACCTGATTTTTACCAGGTCAACCCGAAACTGACTTAGTCAATCCGTTGGTTGACCCGCCAACCTAACCCAAACGGGTTGACCGGGTTGTTTAGGGTTGGCCAACCCTAACCCAACTAACCAACCCAATTTTTTCCCCATAATAATTTTATAAAAATATTTCGGGTCATCAGGTCAACCAGTTGACCCAGCTGGTTGACCTGAAAATCTTGGACTCGACACGAACCTGACCCGAAAATTTTTCGAGTCCAAAATTCCAACCCAAACACGACCCGTTTTGTGTCTATTCCGTGTTCGATTTTCGTACCGTGTCAAAAATTGCCAGTCCTAGTGTGGGTGTTGGCGGCGGAGATGCGAAAAAATAATTAATAAAAAAAAGAAATTTTACGTGCATGATGGGGTGTATTTTTTCGTATTTACCCTAAAAAATTATAGCCGTTAGAAACTTAACGGAATAACCAAAATTGAATAAAAAAATAAAACTATGATGACCTCAAATATAATTTTTAAAGTAGGATGACCAAAAGTGAGATTTTAGAAAAGTATGATGACCAAATTCAGAAATTACTCTTTTTTTAATTTAAGAAGTCAATGAAAAGATAAAAATAACCCTAAAAAAACTTGACCGTTAGTAGGTTAACGGTCAAACTTGACGGAGTTACCATTTTTGAAAAAAAAAAGTAAATTATGATGATTTTAAAAATAGTTTTCAAAATATGAAGACCAAAATCAGAAAGACCAATTTTAGAATTTACTCAAATTAAAAATTACATATTAGTTTATTTGTTCAAGATTATGTGTTACCTTATACGAGCAAAATGTGTTGCTATCCTAATAAGGAAAACATTTTCTTTGTCTACTAAAATTGTACACCCCGTTCTATCGAATATATAATTTTTAGTTCGCCATAATATTTATAAGGTTTTTACAAATTATAAACAATTAAGAAATGCAAGTTTTGTTAACTGTTTTAATACGGTCTAAATCTAATATATATTTTATTTTTTCATTTGTTATGTCATTATTATTTTCTCATTTGTTCTACACATTTAGAAATTAAATTTATCTCACGAAGTCTAATCTCTCAAAATTTGTATTATTTTAAGTTTTTAGTGTAATATAATTAGTGATATATATGCATCATTGATCATTAGGCCTTTGTCTCTGCCTAAACTCGATCTCTCATTTTTTTCAACTGATATCTTGCCTCAAATCTGAGTGTCATTCAAGGCCTCCTTTTTTTAGATCAAGGCTGTAAATAGTTTTTGACTAGGTGTAATTTTGTAGCCATAGCTATAAATGCCTAGGTGGGGGGGGGGGGGGGGGGGGGGAAGAATTCTTTCGTCCAAAATTTCTCATCAATAGAAAATGTGTTTCTGCCAAAAAAACAACAAAAATGTTGCCTCAAATCAGAATATTTGGGTAGGAAGAAGCAAAAATAGATTTTTTGGGGGGGGGGGGGGGGGGGGTGTTGGAGGAGAGAGGTGATGGGGGTGTGGGGGCTGTTTTAATAATTAAGTTAATGATAAATAGTAAAATTTATAATGTTTTAGGAATTGTTTAATTTTTTTTCGAACATGGGACGAGTTGTTATGAGTTCAAATAGTCAACATGAGTAAATGTAATTTTCAGAACCTGAGAAATACATTAATAATTTAAAAAATATAAATTTAGTGCCTATACTATGGTTCAGTGACAAATTTAGTTCTGAACATTTAGTAGTCAGTAAATTTAGCCCTAAAGTTTTTTAATTATAGCACATTTAGGCCTATAACATTTTATTTATAATTTAACATATGTTTTTCAATTTCGTCAGTCCATTGTCAGGTGGCGTACACGTGGATACTATTTGGACAAATATAATCCACCGAAATGGCATGTGGACGAAACGTCATCAAGGTTGTACATGAAGATAATCTACTGGGATGAATATTTTTTAACTGTTTAACTTGGTAAAATTCATATGCAACCTTGATGATGTGTCGTCCACATGTTATCTCCGTGGATTATATTAGTTCGTGTGGTGTTCATCGATGCCACCTGGCAATGCATTGATGAAATTGAAAAGAAACTGTTAAATCTATAAAAAAAATAATTGTTATGAGACTAAATGTGCTATTATTAGAAAACTTTATGACTAAATTTACTGACTACTGAACGTTCAGAACTAAATTTTTCAATGAACTATACTATAAGGACTAAATTTGCATTTTTTTCCTTAATAATTTGAGTAAATGACAGAAAAGGTAAATATAATTCTCCGTAACTTTGATCTATAACTACTAACTTTAACATTTTGTTCTAACTACGGTCACTATGATGGTTTTGTACATTTGTTCACCCTCTTTCTTTATATATATATCTCTTCCTGTCCTTTTCTGTCTCGTTTGTCTTCTTCATTTTCTTTCATATTCTCCAAACTTTTAATGGTCAGTATATAGTTTGACAAAATAATGTTTATGACGATGATGGATTTCATCCAAAAAACTGGAAACCAACTTTGGCCTCCTAAGACCTGATCGGCCAGCCCACGCTTCCTTTA
The DNA here is from genome assembly GCA_030378225.1 of Knoxia roxburghii. Taxonomy (NCBI): domain Eukaryota; kingdom Viridiplantae; phylum Streptophyta; class Magnoliopsida; order Gentianales; family Rubiaceae; genus Knoxia; species Knoxia roxburghii. The sequence goes on from CM059424.1 coordinate 9,793,192, forward strand.
CTAAAATTACAATTTTGTTTGCTTTTTTTTATACCTACCGATTCACAGTGTCCAAAATATTTATTATTTATAGTTTAATTAGGAGGTGGTGGAGCCGAGAGGGAAAAAAAAGACAGGCAAGGGGACACGTTTTTGTTGTAAGACCAAAATTGATGTATTAATTTGGGGATTTTAAATTTTAAGGGTTGAAGAAGATGGGGAGAGAGTGTGAATAACTCTCTGAATATGTCACTTATAAGAAAAAAAAAATTTATACATTTATAAAATAATATTTTTTATTTGATGTATTCTTTATAATATATTGGCGTATCCTATTCATATGCGTCAAAATAACTTGTGAATCCATTACTTGTAAAAAAAAAAAAAATTATACATTTAGTAAAATAGTAATTTTTTAACATATTTTGTATATTATATCTATGTATTCTACTCATATATGTCAAAATAAACTTGTGAATACGTCAGTTATAAGAAAAAAATTATACATTTAGTAAAATAGTAATTTTTATTTGGCGTATTCTGGCTAATGTGAGATTTGTGTCTGCCTGTAGTGATAACATAATTTTCTTGGGAGAATTGTGTTCTCGAGGGTACAAGTTCATTGGTGAAGGTATTGTTTGCGAAGTTTTCAAGGGAGATGAGTTAGTATTGCAAGGAGTAAAAAGTGATCATCACATCTTTCATGTTGGTGATTGAAAAAATGAATTTTGTGGCTCGCTTGGAAATCACCGAGAGAAGTTCAAGTGAAGGAAAAGAAAGTCTCTTTTTCAAACAAACATATTTGAGACTGAGTCCAGAGGGATATGTTGGGTTAACTTCTCAAAGCTAAGCCTATTTTAAAGTGGTTTAGGGTTGAATCCAATAGGGCTTGTAGCACTTTAGTATGAATATATGTTTTTGTACTAAAGTTTGTAGCAGTAGTGTGGATAATTTATTAGCATAGACATAAAATTGATAATTTGAGACACATAGGAGTTTAAGAGAGAAAGAACACACTTTTGTAATTTTTTTTATTCCTAATGAAGTTTTGTGTTATTGATGTGAAGTAGATATATTAAGGATTGAATCACATAAATTTGTGTATTTTGTTTGGTTTTTTATTTTGTTAATTGTGTTGAGCATAAACAATACATAACCAACAAGTAGTAAGTTCAATTTCTCATTCCGTGACAAAATTTTTAGCCCATTTGCAAGTTATTTTTTTGGGGTGAGTGTGTTTTCTCTACTCTATAATTAAGGGTATTAGTAGTAGTTACCATCTCAATTTTAAGTATTATCACCCCAATTTAAATAAAATTGTCCTTTTTAGGGGAAGAGAGAGGGTATTATAAGGTTTTTTTAGTCTAAATTGAAACGATAGATGGTAAAAACTGACGTGAAAACTAATAAAATTTTATATTTAATCAATGGTACTCTATCTCTATAAATACGTTTCCAGGACATAAATCCCACAAAAGGAATGAAAGATTTTATTAAACTGACCAAGTAGAAAACATTCCAAAGAACTAAAATGGCAGCTTGTTGGTTTTTTCCCTTCTTACTGATCCTTCCTTTCGTTCTCTTGTTTCATCTTCAAAAAAACCACAAAAGAAAAAGTTTCCGCAAACCCCCGGGCCCCACTAGTCTACCTTTCATTGGAAACTTGCATCAGTTTGATAGTGCAAAGCCTCATCAGTACCTGAGGAAGCTTTCGAACAAGTATGGCCCTCTCATGTCATTGAGGCTTGGCAAGGTGCCAGTTCTTGTAATTTCCTCAGCTGAAATAGCGAAAGAAGCCCTCAAAACCCACGATCTTATATTTTCTGAAAGGCCAACGCATATTGGGCAGCAAAAATTATCTTACAACGGTATCGATGTTGCTTTCTCACCCTATGGTGAGTATTGGAGGGAAATGAGAAAGGTTAGCGCTCTTCATCTCCTTAGTCTCAAACGTGTCCAGTCATTTAGACCGATTCTTGAAGATGAAGTTTTTCATTTAATAAAGAAAATTTCAGATCGTTCGTCTTTATCGCAAGTTATCAATCTAAGTTCTATGGTGATGAATCTGACTGGCACAATTACATTTCGCATTGCATTTGGCAAGAAGTATGATGAAGAAAGTCATGAGAAGAAAAAGTTCGACGAAATGTTACGTGAATGTCAGGCCATGTTAGCTGGATTTTTCGTCTCGGATTACCTTCCTTCGTATAAGTGGATTGACAAGCTTTCTGGAATGTTTGCTCGTCTTGAAAAGAATTTCAAGGAGTTGGATTTATTTTACCAAGAACTCATAGAGGATCACCTGAATCCAAATAGGCCAGGCACAATGAAAAATGATATTGTTGACATTTTGATCCATTTAAAAGACGAACAATCATCACCTTTCGATCTTACTTGGGATCATATCAAGGCCATGCTCATGGTACGTACAGGATTTATACTCCGGTTTGAATAACTCAAATTTTAGAGTGATTATGGTCATTTTTTTGACGTATATATATATTTTTTTTACAGAACATATTTGTTGCTGGAACAGACACAAGTGCCGCTGTAATTGTATGGGCTATGACAGCCTTAATTCAGACCCCTTATGCTATGAAGAAAGTGCAATCTGAGATTAGAGATTTTGTTAAAAATAATGGAGTACTCAGAGGAGAAAAAGTAGTTCAAGAACTTCCTTATTTGGATGCAGTAATTAAAGAAACCTTTAGATTATATCCTCCAGCACCAGTCCTTATGGAAAGAGAAACTACTGGAAATTGCAGCATAAAAGGATATGATATTAAAGCTAAAACTACAGTTTATATTAATGCTTGGGCTATTGGCAGAGATCCTAAGAGATGGGAAAATCCAGAAGAATTTGTTCCTGACAGATTTTTGAATAGTAATATTGATGTCAAAGGAAATGATTTTGAACTGATCCCATTTGGAGCAGGAAGAAGAGGGTGCCCCGGAATCTCTCTAGGATTGTCAACTGTGAAAGTTTCACTTGCAAATCTTCTTTACTCTTTTGATTGGGAAATGCCTTTTGGAATGAAAGTGGAAGACATTGATTTTGATGTATTGCCAGGACTAACTATGCATAAAAAGGACCATCTTTGCCTTGTGGCGAAGAAATTCACTAATTTAGCTTTTTAATCAATTATTTCACCAGTGATGTCAAAATGCCAGCAGCTTGAATGTTCTTGTTCTACTTCCCGAATAAAAATTTCCTTCATGTTTCATTTTTCTTATGCACAATTTTCATAAGTTAGTAGCTAACTTTTTAACCTACTAACTAAATTCATAAATTCGTTCCTAACTTAATTAATTACTATTGTGTCCTATGTGGCATCTCCATCTCTGCCTTCAGCTTTCACACGACCTCAAGTTTGCTACTAAAAAACTTCAACATAGCCCCTCAAGATCAGCCTTCCCGAGCTGGATATTGGAAATGAGATGAGCAAAACGGGCAGTTGAAACAGATTTTGTCAAGATATCTGGTAGCTGCTCTTGAGTGGAAACATGAACTAACTTAATCAAATCAGCCTCATAAGCATCCCAGACTACATGACAATCGATATCCTAGTGTTTAGTGTGCTATATGTTATGCGAGTCATTTCATACATATTTTTTACTTATTTTTAGCCTAATTTTGAGCCGCCTATGAATAGAATTATACTCTGTTTGTATGGTAAAAATACTAGTTACGGCTTACTTGTGTTGATTGCAGGATAAATATGCATGAATGAAACTGTAGAAAACCACATTTCATACTTTGCAGTTGGAGCAGAACTAAGGATTCACAAGTTATAAGGAATGACACGGCCAGCAGATGCCAGTTTCACTTGCACATGAAGTTCACCAAGTCAAGTGAAATCCAGCGTTTGGTGATCATGAGCTGAAGACGTCCAGTTCATATCATTCGCTAAACATGACCCCGACAAAGTGAAGACATCTGAAGCGAAATAGCAGGAGATAAAGAAGAAGATCACGGGTATTGGATCACAACGTCCCAAGAAAGTCTCAACATGACGATCACCAAACGCCAAGTCAGAAGGACGTGAGAAGATGACTATAGAAACAAAAGCGTTTTGTGAAGTCAAGTCTAACCTTCAGCGTATGGTGACTGAGGCAAAACACTTCCATGTGACGCTCAACTGAAGTTATCGTCAGCTGAGCATCCAATTATCATCACCGGTACATGCAGCGGGTAGAAACCAGAAGGATAGTTAGTACACTGGCAACAGCTATGGGCAGGACCACAGGAGACCAGAAGTACACATCACAGCTTAGGGAACCTGCCCGAGGAGACAATAAGTACACCGAGAATGAATCACGCGTCTGAAGTACGCCCGGAACAGTGCAGTAGACTACTTTAACCGTTTCTGAACTTTGCAGGGATACTTTAACGGTTGGTTGTCAGCGATTGCCCCCTTGAAGATGCCATGAAGCCAGCTTGCAATTCTTAGCCACTAAGCAGTCCAGAAATTCCTGTTTTATTTATCCAGCATTTTTATTCATTAGAGTTTCTCTATAAATAGCAATAGTTAACTCCAAACTCAACAACAATAGACAGTAGGGGAGTAAGAAGTAGTAGTTGAGTTCGGAATTTTTTCCCTTGTAACTCGTTAGTAGGGTTGTTTTATCTGAAACTCTTTTATTTCCTCTATGGTCTTTTATAGTGCTAGTTCAGAGTCTAGGAAGTTATAATCTCTTTGTAGGGATTTTTACTCTTGTTATGAGGTAAGGTCAAGGTGAAAGTTTAATTTACAATCATGCATTAAATAATGATTAATGGTGACAAACTACTCGTTTAAGCCTCTCTGGAGGCTGGTAAGCAGGTTACTATTGGCAACCTGTGGTGTATTATATTGTATCTGATCTTTTACTGATTCTGTTCGTAGTGAGTGTTGTAGTATAGGTTCATATTTCAAAAACAGTGTGAGTCTAAAGTAAGGTGAGGATCTCACAGAAATCCTTATCATGGCAACATCATGCAACTTAAGGGGCTGTGATAACACGGGAGTGGAATTCTAGTCAGGAGATCTTAATTGATAATACTGACAAAAACCAAAGACCCTGTGCTATCCGGAGACTTGCAGAGTTACTTGCTTGTAGGAAAATCTTAAATGATAATACATCAGTGCTAACATACTCTGTGAATCTCGGAGCCTAGCAAGAGTCGCACTGCTGTAGAAAGTCTTGATTGAGAATACTTCAGCAACTAGTACTCTGCTAAGCCCAAGAGTTTCACAAAATTAGTATTGTCTTAAGGATGTCTTAAGTGACAATACGTGAGCTAATACTTAACCTATAAACTCTCAATTCAACCAGAAAAACACTGTTTTTTGAAAGTCTTAGATGACTGATCATGAGCAGCCACTTGTTATGTGAAACTCAAAAATGGATAAGAGTTAGAATGCTTATAGAGAGATCTTGTTTGATGATATCTTAGCAATTATAAACTCCATCCATTCAAGTCCTAGTTTGATGTATGTCTGATAAGGAGGTCCAATCCCCTCATCAGGAAGGTTGGTTGGATTGGTGCTTAACCATACACAAGAGCAACCGGGGACTATATGGTCGATTGGTAGAGTGATCGTGAGTTATGTGACACAGGTGTTGTTCAAGTTAAGCCCATACTATGCTTTATAGCGTACTCTGGATCCCTGCTTTGGAATACTCAACCATGTTGTCAAATACTAGATGTGATCAGAGCCCTTATTTCGACAGAAAAGTAGAAATCCTACTTCCAAATCATTATTTTCATAACTTCTTTAATTTCAGCATCTTTTCATATCTGATATGCTGTATAATCTATTATTTCAAACATTTGTTCTATATTACAATATTTTTAATTGAGTCGTTAAATCCTAAACTCCATTCCCTGTGGATCAACCCTTATACTACGAAAAATTTGTGGTATTAGGTTTATAAGTTGTTAATTATGAGCGGTGAAACGACATTAAATCCGAGAATCAATATGCAAGGCAGCTTGACTAACACATTAAAAAAAGATTGGAAGAGAATAAGATAGCTGGAAATCCCCAAGAATGTAAGTGATCCGCTGCAATACTCAGACTGTAGAAGCCATAGATCTGTATGCAGCTTCAACAGTAGAAGTAAAAACTGTACTTTGTTTATTTGACTTCCAAGAAATCAAACATGTTGTAACAGACGTGAAAAAGAAATAGAAAATAACAGAATAACAGTAACCAACGACATTAATAACATAGAGATTTAACGTGGTTCACCAACAATAGGTTGGCTACGTCCACATGCCAAAGGGAGAACAGATTGTGTTATGTGTATGAGGAGAGAATACAGAATACAATGACCAGAAACAGAATCAACTAAATCTAAGTAATTAACCAGAAACAAAGCCTAAAGCTTAAACAAATTACTTGTGCCTATAACAAGTTCAAAATTCATTTCTCTTTTGGAGTGTTAGAATTTACTCTCAAAAGACAAGGTAAGATATGATCTATATATACAGTACCTCCTCAATAACCTAAACCTAATTGGGTTTACAAGAGGTTATTGGACCGGGCCTAAATAATTGAGTTTTTATGTTAACAAATCTCCACCTTGAACTCCATTTCCCCCAGAAAAACAAATTGTACCAGATGCATAGTCATGCCAGATGTACTCAGACTCTCCCTCTGCCACACCAGAGTGTCCCTTAAGGACCCAAATACCCCAGATTGTCTTCATATGAGTCTCAATCAATCTTGCCTATATCACTAACCACTCATCATGAACAACTATATCTCATAACCTATGAGACCCGTGTTGTTGATGCGATCCTGGGGTCGCTATGGACCATGGTTGATCTTGAAAGATTATCTACCCGGGCCTAGTCAGAAACTCACTTTCGTGCTATGTATTCCAGAATCAGAATCTCTGGCCAAGCCTAGAAACTAGCACAATCGCTATTCCAACCCTTGCTTGAAATAACATTGCGCAGGATCTTGGTTTGTACTTATTCAATTTATCACGCAACAAATTAATTCTTAATTAAAAGCGGAACCATAAGAATTACCTATTGAAGCGTTCACTCAGGTGATTCTCTTGTATGCCTCAAGAATTTGCTTGCATGCTGTGTGGGCAGCAATCTAACGAGCAATTGATCAGCTAATCACCACAATCCACTGGTCGGAAAAATTCCAGCACCGCTGCGCCTAGCGCGTACAATCCACGCACCGCCCGGAGAGAGAGAGAAAGCTTCACGCGCTGCTGCCAAAAATAGAAAAAATTTGGCCTGCTAGACAGCTAAGGAAATCCCATTTTTAGAGAGAGAAATTTTCTCTCTCTAAGTTTTCTTGTCTTGAAAACTTATGAATTGTATATTGTGTAATAGCTAATCCCTTGTCTATGTATAGAGTTAAAAGAGAGACCCAAAGTTGTTTTAGGATTGGCCTTCCTAATGGGTTTCGATTTCCTTCAATCCTGTTCTAAGACTGATACACATCCAACTGATACAGGGATTCACTTATCCCAATCCAGTTCTTGGTATGATTCACAACCAACTGATACAGAGATTCACTCACCCCCAATCCAGTTCATGGTATGATTCACAACCAACTGACACAAGGATTAATTAATTACTTAATTAATTAAATCTACCTTTGTCAATAACCCAATACATAATTAATCGTATCACTAACGGATTAATTATGGCACTACCATCCTACACATGAATTGCTTCCGGAACCACTTAATTAATTTGTTCTTAATCTCCCCACATCAAAGATATAGTGCTCGTTAACTTATTAATTTATTGATAAATTAATTAATTAACTTCTTTAATTCTGAGACTAGTACCACTCGACCTTTTTACTCTACCGGACATAAGTCCACCAGCTGTGTTTAGTGTAATAAACATAATGAGCTCATCTCGGGAGCATTATCACCCCGGACGCACCGGTACATGGTTTCTTTTCGACAAGCAGCAGTACACCAAGTAACTAAACACGTGCACCCAACCTACTGAGACTATTGGCCACAATTGACCTCACTCATTGGCAGATCAAAGTACACTATATCTAATCCTCATGCTCACTCGAGTCTAAGGATTTCGAGATAGAATACAAAGAACGATTTGTCTATTAAATCAGTACAAGACGAATCATTCTAAATGGTCTAGTTCAATACGCCCCGAGCATATCTATATGATTAAATCAGTTTAGATAAACCAATTATTCGAATCACATAATAACCTAAACCGATAATTTGTCCAAAACTGTCTCGGTTATGAACCTCATTTATATATTATGTCTTTTAACCAATGATGAAATCTACTGTGTCACACAAGACATCTCTGTTGGAGTAGAATACATAAGCTATGCTTGTATTGTATAGTTTCCCAGTTTAATATATCGATTTGTGTTTCAATTATATTTAGTTGTGCATTAATCATCCATTTATATTATGTAAGTAGATGATGAGGTGTCTGGTGTGACACAGTAGATCTCATCATTGGTTGAAAGACATAATATATAAATGAGGTTCGTAACCGAGACAGCTTTGGATAAACTATCGGTCTAGGTTATTGTGTGATTCAGATAATTAGTTTGTCTAAACTAATTGAATCATATAGATATGCCCGGGGCATATTGAACTTGACTCTTAGGAATGATTTGTCTTGTACTGATTTAATAGACAAATCGATCCTTGTATTCTATCTCTAAATCCCTAGACTCGAGCGAGCATGATGATTAGATATAGTGTACTTTGATCTGCCAAAGGGTGAGGTCAATTGTGGCCAATAATCTCGGTAGGTTGGGTGCGCGTGTTTAGTTACTTGGTGTGCTACTGCTTGTCGAAAGGAAACCATGTACCGGTGAGTCCGGGGTGATGGTGCTCCCGAGATGAGCTCGAAATGTTTATTATACTAAACCCGGCCGGTGGACTTATGTCCGGTATAGTAAAAAGGTCGAGTGGTACTAGTCTCGGAATTAAAGAAGTTGATGAATTAATTTATCAGTAAATTAATGAATTAACGAGCACTATATCTTTGATGTGGGGAGATTATGAATATAATTTAATTAAGTTGTTCCGGAAGCAATTCTGGTGTAGGTTGGTAGTGTCATAATTAATCCGTTAGTGGTACGATTAATTATGTACTGGGTTGTTGACAAAGGTAGATTTAATTAATTGAGAAATTAATTAATCCTTGTGTCAGTTGGTTGTGAATCATCCCAGGAACTGGTTTGGGATAAGTGAATCCCTGTGTCAGTTGGGAGTGATTCATCCCAGGAACTGGATTGGGATAAGTGAATCCCTGTGACAGTTGGGAGTGTATCAGACCAGGAACAGGATTGAAGGAAACAGAATCTGTATCAGTCCAGAAACAGGATTGAAGGAAAACAGAAACCCAGTAGGAAGACCAATCCTAAACCAACTTGGAGTCTCTCTTGTAACTCTATAAATAGACAAGGGATCAGTCATTCAATATAATACAACAACACAATTAATCCACAGGATTTCTAGAGAGAGAAAATTCTAGAGAGAGAAAACGTTTCTCTCTCCAAGTCGAATTTTCAAGAAAGTGTGCAGCTGGTTTTTGGGTTTCTAGTGGCTAAAATTTTGGCCTTGGTCTATGCCAGCTGTGCGTAGCTCTCTCTCCCTGCGGGCGGTGCGTTTATAGTACGTGCCAGGTGCTGCGGGGCTAGAGTTTTCTAGCAGGTGGATTGTGGTGAGTAGCTGATCAATTGACTTCTAGTTCGTTGCCCACACAACGTGAAGTCATAGTCTTGAGGCATACAAGAGAATCACCAGGTGCACGCTTCAAAGGTACTTTTCTAAGATTCCGCTTTAATAGAAATTTTTGTTGCTTGGTAAATCGAGCAAGTGCAAACCCAGATCCTACCAAAATCTTTCAATTGGTATCAGAGCCTGGTTTCGGCGGTTCTGTGCTTGTTCGATTTATTACATGGTTTTATTTGCAGGTGGTTTAGAATCCCGACTATTATGGTTACGTTTGTATGGGTTTTAATTAAACTCCGAGACATGTCCGGATTTAATTTTATTATGAATGTTTGTAATAGTTTAACCACGTGCTGGAAGCCGTGTAGGATTAGATCAAATCTGTAGTAGGATTTTTTCTAAGTAATTTCGATTATTTAATTTTCCTAGAATGCCTTGTAGTAGGAAAATTGTTTTTTATGTAATCGAAGGCGTTATGGTGGGCGACTTGGATTCGTGGGTTTTGGGTTATCATGAATTTGAAAAAACCCAGGAAAACCCAGAACAAATTGCAAGAAGACCAAATAGCGTGAGAAAAAGCGAATGAGGAGTTGGCGGCAGGAACCGACGCCGGCAACGTTTGCCGGCAGCAAAATTGCCGGCCGGCAGGCCAAAAAGGCAGCAGCAGCGCGCAGCAGTCGCTGCACGCAGCAGCTGCTGCGCGCTGCTGCTGGGCGCGCAGGGCCGCTCGCACGGCCCGGGCGGGCCGGGCCGGCGCACGGGCGTAGCGCCGCGCGCTGTGCGCGCGGGCAGCACGGCCCGGGAGGCCCGTTCGGGCTGTTCGGGCTATTTTTGGCCCGTTTTTCCTCCAGTTTTCATTTTTTGAAGTTCAAGACTCTCTCCATCGAGTGACGTGATGGGACACGAGATCAAGGCAAAGGATGGAAGCAATTAAAACCACAATAGTCGGAAACTTATTTTTCGTATTTATTTCCCCTATTTATCGTTTTAATTTTTATGCTGTATTTTAGATGCATGAATTAAAGCATGTCTGGTTTTTTGGTTGCACATAACTTCGGTTAGTTAATTGCATGTTAAAACCGAAAAAACCCTCAATTTGGAAATCTAAGTGGGAGCGGGTTGTGTTATATCCCCATGGCCACCATTACGGGTTCATATGCGATGTGGGTGGGCTTACGCGTTGGCATTAGGGCCTTCCTCCATTCGGATGAGTCCAGCCCTGAGATCGCTAAACTATGAGCTTCTGAGTAAGATGACTAGAGCGAGTTTAACTAGGAGAAATGCGACACCCTCTCCATCTGAGACGCACTATCCTGAGGTAACAAACTCAGAAGTCACGTAATGGCACACACTTAGTGTATGATCTGCAGTATTCCTCCCGCGACGTTACGCTGCTTACTTGTACGGCTGAAAGCACCGACTATTAGCTACATTGATCAAAAGATCGTTGGTCAGATAGTGTAGTTAATGAAATTGGTTCTTCTCAAACGAATGTGGGTTAGCGTAAACGTCCACACTGCGTGGCTTGCGAGAATCCCGGTGGATGAGATCTTGGAGGATTAATATTATTGTTTTGAGGGAAATCAATAATTAACTGAATTTTCATGTTTTTAAAAATTCTAGCATATATAACTGAAACACTGTTTGTTTACTTTCCAGTTTAAATCGATATGACATTCAATCCTTTAGTTGCTATTTTGACAAACAATAATTTAACTGGAACTAATAATGTCAATGGATTTCGTAACTTGGACATTGTCCTTAGGGCTGAGAGCGCTCCTGTGAGAGATCGTGTCATTGACATGATTAGTAACATCAACAAGGTTGAGGTAGGAGGAGGCGAAATCGTTGGTGAAACCAAAGCCGATATTGTCCTCCAGAGCTTGCCTCAAAGCTATGAGCGGATTCGATTGAACTACAACATAAGTAAGATGTTGTGGAGTTGATCCGAGCTCTTGGCAGAGTTGATGGTGGCTAAAAGTCTTCTTCAAGAGAAGAAGCGAGCTTTAGTCGCAGTCGAAGCTTTAGAATCTTCTTCTGAGCCTGAGGCTGGAAAGAAGAAGAGAGAGCTCGAGGGAGTAGCTAAAAAGGCACAAATTGTGCCTAAGCCAGATATTGCAAAGAAGAAGTCGAAAGACAAGTGCTTCAAGTGCAATAAGACGGGATATTGGAAAGCGGATTGTCCAAAGCTTATAAGTACGATAAATTATGCCTTAATTACTGAGACATGTTTAGCGGCGATTCCCACAGATACTTGGTGTGTGGATTCAGGTGCCACTGACCATGTTTGTAATTCTTTGCAAGGGTTCCAAGTAACCCAGAAGCTTAGAGAAGGCGATTTGGGTATCTACTTGGGTGACACTACAAGAGTGTCAGTAGAAGCAGTGGAAGTAGTTAAGTTGAATTTCGAAAATTCTAGCTTGGAGTTAGTTAATTGTCTTTATGTAGCGATTTTTAGAAAGAACTTGATTTTGGTTTCTAAACTCTTGAAGAACGGGTATAAGTTTATTTTTTCTGATGACTGTGTTGTTATTAGAAGAAATGGAAAACTTATTTGTTCTGGTTCATTGGCGGACAATTTGTTTGTGGTTAACTCTAACTCCCCTGTTGTGCAAAACATAGAGATAGATAGCTCAGAATCTAACATTAATAAGAGGAAGAAACCTTCTGAAATGAATCAAACCTATCTTTGGCATCTAAGGCTAGGTCATATAAACCTTAGTAGGATTCAGAGGTTGGTCAATGATGGACCTTTGGGTTCATTAGATATTGACAGTTATGCAACCTGCGAATCTTGCTTGGAAGGTAAGATGACCAATAGACCTTTTAAAGCAAAAGGCTATAGAGCTAGAGAAGTATTAGAGTTGATTCATTCTGACTTGTGTGGACCTATGACGGTCCAGGCACGAGAGGGATATGAGTATTTCGTGACATTCACGGATGACTACTCTAGGTACGGATACATTTACCTAATGCACCACAAGTCTGAATGTTTTGACAAGTTCAAAGAGTTTCGGGCAGATGTGGAGAAGCATCATGGTAAGAGTATCAAGACACTGCGTTCAGATCGTGGTGGGAGTACCTGTCCCATGAATTTCGAGATTACCTCACTGAGGTAGGAATTCAGTCTCAATTGTCTGCACCTGGCACGCCACAGCAGAATGGTGTAGCAGAAAGGAGGAACCGAACTCTTATGGAAATTGTTAGGTCCATGATGAGCTATAGTGATTTGCCAAGTTCGTTCTGGGGATATGCCTTGGAAACGGCAATGTATATTCTTAATCTTGTACCATCTAAAACCGTGCCTTCAACCCCAATAGAGTTGTGGAACGGGCGGAAGCCCAGTTTAAGACATCTCAGAATTTGGGGCTGCCCAGCACATGTGCTTAAGGCAGATACGGCTAAGTTAGATGCAAGAACAGAATTAATGCTGTTTGTAGGATATCCTAGGGGAACGAAAGGTGGTCTATTCTATAGTCCTAAAGATCAGAAGGTGGTGGTAAGTACCAACGCTAGATTTTTAGAAGAGGACTATGTCTTAGACCACAAGCCCAAGAGTAAGATAATACTAGAAAAGCTTAGATGACAAACTACTAATCCTGATGCACCAGCACAAGTAGATACACCACACACTGCACATGAGATCACAGATGATGCGCCTACACAGGCGGTGCCTCGTCGTAGTGGGAGGGTTGTGAGACAGCCAGACAGGTTCATTGGCATGGGAGAGGCTTCAGACCTGGTCCCAGGTGTGCCTGAACCTGACCCAGTTAACTACAATGAGGCGTTTCGAGATAAAAATGCAGAATCTTGGCATAAGGCAATGATATCCAAGATGGGGTCAATGGACCACAATCAAGTCTGGGAGCTTGTGGACCTGCCTGATGGGTTTAAGCCCATTGGATGCAAGTGGGTCTACAAACGTAAGAGAGAACCTGACGGGAAGGTGAAAACCTTTAAAGCTAGGCTGGTGGCGAAGAGGTATACTCAGAAAGAGGGAATCGATTATGAGGAAACCTTCTCCCCGGAAGCCATGCTTAAGTCGATCCAGATTCTCTTGGCCATAGCTGCTCATATGGATTATGGGATTTGGCAGATGGATGTCAAGACAGCTTTCCTAAACGGAAGTCTTGAGGAAACCATCTTTATGCAGCAACCAGAGGGATTCATTGAAAAAGGCCAAGAGCATAAGGTTTGCAGGCTTAAGAGGTCTATTTATGGACTTAAGCAGGCATCGAGATCTTAGAACATCCGGTTTGATGAGGTAATCCAGTCCTTTGGATTTACTCAGTGTCCGGATGAGCAATGTGTATATCGCAGACGTGATGGAAACTCAGTGGTGTTTCTTGTGCTTTACGTAGATGACATTCTATTGATTGGCAACAACAAGAAAGTGTTATCAGACGTAAAGACATGGTTGTCCAAGCAATTTGATATGAAGGACTTAGGGGAAGCGGGACATATCCTTGGGATCAAGATTATTCGAGATCGTAGGAAACGTTCACTAACGCTCTCCCAAGCTTCATACATAGACACGATTCTGGCCCGTTTTAACATGCAAAACTCCAAGAAAGGTTTTCTACCTTTCAGGCATGGAGCGTTTCTATCTAAGGAACAGTCTCCTAAGACTGTTGAGGAGATAGAGACCATTAAGACAGTTCCATATGCTTCGGCAGTAGGAAGTCTCATGTATGCCATGTTGTGTACGAGGCCTGATATCTGTTATGCCGTTGGCATGGTGAACAGATATCAGAGTAACCCCGGGAAAGCTCATTGGGAGGCAGTAAAATGCATTCTCAAGTATTTGCGCAGAACGAGGGACCAAGTTCTGGTCTATCAGGAGTCTGAGCTGGTACCCCGAGGTTACACAGATTCAGATTTCCAAGGCGACAGGGACAAGAGCAAGTCTACCTCAGGGTATGTGTTTACTCTAAGAGGTGGAGCCATAGTTTGGCGGAGTGTCAAGCAGAAATGCGTGGCGGACTCTACCATGGAGGCTGAGTATGTTGTCGCATCAGAGGCAGCGAAAAAAGCAGTATGGCTCAAGAACTTCCTAGTGGACTTAGATGTGATTCCTGGTTTGCCGAAGTCTATCACGGTTTAATGTGATAACAACGGTGCAATTGCAAACTCGAAGGAACCACGAGCCCACAAGGCGAGTAAACATATACAGCGCAAGTACCACCTGATACGTGACATCGTAAAGAGGGTAGACGTGGTCATGGCTAAGATAGCATCAGAGGATAACCTTGCAGATCCGTTCACGAAAACATTGACTTCTAAAGTCTTTGAGGCTCACGTGAAGGGCAAGGGGATCAGATGCTTAGGAGAGCCTTGACAGTTTTTCTAGATAGATAGCAGCAGATTGTATAGGATTGTATGTAGTTGTATACTTAAAGCACAGCTTAAGTATTAGTGGGAGATTGTTGGAGTAGAATACATAAGCTATGCTTGTATTGTACAGTTTCCCAGTTTAATATATCGATTTGTGTTTCAATTATATTTAGTTGTGCAGTAATCATCCATTTATATTATGTAAGTAGATGATGAGGTGTCTGGT
Source organism: Knoxia roxburghii (assembly GCA_030378225.1). Lineage (NCBI taxonomy): Eukaryota > Viridiplantae > Streptophyta > Magnoliopsida > Gentianales > Rubiaceae > Knoxia > Knoxia roxburghii. Next base: position 9,808,421 of record CM059424.1, read on the forward strand.
GTGACATAGTAGATCTCATCATTGGTTGAAAGACATAATATATAAATGAGGTTTGTAACCGAGACAGCTTTGGATAAACTGTCGGTCTAGGTTATTGTGTGATTCAGATAATTAGTTTGTCTAAACTAATTGAATCATATAGATATGCCCGGGGCATATTGAACTTGACTCTTAGGAATGATTTGTCTTGTACTGATTTAATAGAAAAATCTATCCTTGTATTCTATCTCTAAATCCCTAGACTCGAGCGGGCATGAGGATTAGACATAGTGTACTATGATCTGCCAAAGGGTGAGGTCAATTGTGGCCAATAATCTCGGTAGGTTGGGTGCGCGTGTTTAGTTACTTGGTGTGCTGCTGCTTGTCGAAAGGAAACCATGTACCGGTGAGTCCGGGGTGATGGTGCTCCCGAGATGAGCTCGAAATGTTTATTATACTAAACCCGGCCGGTGGACTTATGTTCGGTATAGTAAAAAGGTCGAGTGGTACTAGTCTCAGAATTAAAGAAGTTGATGAATTAATTTATCAGTAAATTAATGAATTAACGAGCACTATATCTTTGATGTGGGGAGATTATGAATATAATTTAATTAAGTTATTCCGGAGGCAATTCTGGTGTAGGTTGGTAGTGCCATAATTAATCCGTTAGTGGTACGATTAATTATGTACTGGGTTGTTGACAAAGGTAGATTTAATTAATTGAGAAATTAATTAATCCTTGTGTCAGTTGGTTGTGAATCATCCCAGGAACTGGTTTGGGATAAGTGAATCCCTGTGTCAGTTGGGAGTGATTCATCCCAGGAACTGGAATGGGATAAGTGAATCCCTGTGACAGTTGGGAGTGTATCAGTCCAGGAACAGGATTGAAGGAAACAGAATCTGTATCAGTCCAGAAACAGGATTGAAGGAAAACAGAAACCCAGTAGGAAGACCAATCCTAAACCAACTTGGAGTCTCTCTTGTAACTCTATAAATAGACAATGGATCAGTCATTCAATATAATACAACAACACAATTAATCCACAGGATTTCTAGAGAGAAAATTCTAGAGAGAGAAAACGTTTCTCTCTCCAAGTCGAATTTTCAAGAAAGTGTGCAGCTGGTTTTTGGGTTTCTAGTGGCTAAAATTTTGGCCTTGGTCTATGCCAGCTGCGCGTAGCTTTCTCTCCCTACGGGCGGTGCGTTTATAGTACGTGCCAGGTGCTGCGGGGCTAGAGTTTTCTAGCAGGTGGATTGTGGTGAGTAGCTGATCAATTGACTTCTAGTTCGTTGCCCACACAACGTGAAGTCATAGTCTTGAGGCATACAAGAAAATCACCAGGTGCACGCTTCAAAGGTACTTTTCTAAGATTCCGCTTTAATAGAAATTTTTGTTGCGTGGTAAATCGAGCAAGTGCAAACCCAGATCCTACCAAAATCTTTCAATCTCATCATCTAACCACATAATATAAATGGACAAACAATGCACAACAAGATATAACCAAAACAAAAATCGATATATTAACTAGGAAAATGTACAATACAAGAATAGCTTATGTATTCAACTCCAATATACTTAAGTTGTGATTTAAGTATACATCTACATTCAACTCCTATACACTCTGCTACTATATATCTAGAAAAACTATCATGGCTCCCCTAAGTATCTGATTCCCATGCCTCCACGTGAGCCTCAAAGACTTTTGAAGTCAATGTCTTCGTGAACGGATTCGCAAGGTTATCCTCTGATACTATCTTAGCCACGACCACGTCTTTCCTCTTTAAGATATGTCGTTTCAGGTGGTACTTGCGTTATATATAAGTTTACTCGCCTTGTGGGCTCGTGGTTCTTTCGAATTTGCTACTGCACCATTGTTATCACAATACACCATGATAGACTTCTGCAAACCAGGAATCACATCTAAGTCCACTAGGAAGTTATTGAGCCATACTGTTTCTTTCCCTGCCTCTGATGCGGTAACGTATTCAGCCTCCATGGTAGAGTCTGCCACGCATTTCTGCTTGACACTCTGCCAAACTATGGCTCCACCTCCCAGAATAAACACATACCCTGAGGTAGAGTTGCTCTTGTCCCTGTCTCCTTGGAAATCTGAATCTGTGTAATCTCGGGGCACTAGCTAAGGCGCCTGATAAACTAACACTTGGTCTTCCGTTCTGCTTAAATACTTGAGAATGCATTTTACTGCCTCCCAATAAGCTTTTCCGAGGTTACTCTGATATCTGCTTACAATGCCAATGACATAACAGATATCAGGCCTCGTACACAACATGGCATACACGAGACTTCCTACTGCAGAAGCATAATGAACTGTCTCCATGGCCTCTATCTCCTCAACAGTCTTGGGAGACTGTTCTTTAGATAGATGCACTCCGTGTCTGAAAGGTAGAAAACCTTTATTGGAGTTCTGCATGTTAAAACATGCCAGAATCGTATCTATGTATGAAGTTTGGGAGAGCGTTAACGAATGTTTCCTACGATCTCGAATTATCTTGATGCCAAGGATATGTCCCGCTTCCTCTAAGTCCTTCATATCAAACTGCTTGGACAGCCATGCCTTTACGTCTGATAACACTTTCTTATTGTTGCCAATCAATAGAATGTCATCTACATAAAGCACAAAACACACCACTGAGTTTCCATCACGTATGCGGTACACACATTACTCATCCGGACACTGAGTAAATCAGTATGACTAGATTACCTCATCAAACCAGATGTTCCAAGATCTAGATGCTTGCTTAAGTCCGTAAATGGACCTCTTAATCCTACAAACCTTATGCTCTTGGTCTTTTTCAACGAATCCCTCTGGTTGCTGCATGAAGATTGTTTCCTCAAGACTTCCATTTAGGAAAGCTGTCTTGACATCCATCTGCCATGTCTCATAATCTAAATGAGCAGCAATGGCCAAGAGAATCAGGATTGACTTAATCTACTAGACATTTCCTCTTATGGTTGAGGAATATGCTCTACCTTCTGTTAAAAAATCGACAGGAGCTGTTACTAGTTAGCGCTCCCGGACGGATCTGATCCAGGGGTAGAAAAGTGAGTTGAGACTAGAACTGATTAATGGCTTGGATAAGGAACTAAAAGGAAAGTGAGAAACCAACGTAGAAGTAATACTAGCTAAGATTGATGGTGGTTATGACCCCTCTCCCAATCATATCATTTAACTTTCTAGTAATTGTTGTTTACTTTGTGAAATTAAACTTAATCAGTATATTTGCTACTCGCATGTCTTGATTTGTTAGATACACAAGTATTTAGTGCTCTCTGTGGTTCGTCTCTTTTATTCTTTCTTTTTAGACAACTATGCAACAGTTTTGAGTGAAGATTCATCTCCACCACCGTGATTTTATACCTTATGTTTGATAATTGTGAATTGCAAGTAGAACCCTGAAGATGATAAATTTCGGTACAAATTGGTTAAAAATGCTGCTGGACTAGCTACAAGGGAAGAACCCCTAATTTTTCGGTTAATGAAGATAAGTTCAGTTATTTATTCGAGCTAAGAACCTTACCTCCTGCTACTAAATTTACCATCCTGCCCTTTTTGTTGTATTGATGGCTTTTTAACTTAATTGTAACGTATGTAAATACCCAAAGATAAGGCCTGTAGCAAATATTTTGTTCATTTTATCATTTGGCTTTATCCAGAGTCTTCTCTAGAAGGCTTTGAGCTAGGGTTTGGCAATTGATGACGCGTGAGCTCAGATCAATGGAGTTTGAAGCTCCATGTTCAATATTTAAGCCCCGGATGATGTAGTATTGGTGGCGATCAAGTATACGGCAGCACTCTACTCGCGACCGTCGTCCAGATAAAATTTTCTATTTCAAAAAAATAGAGTGCCAGTCTGACCGTGAACCCTTCACTGTGCAACGGTAGAATATATTTCCTCTAGTCATTAGTGCTTGAGTGTATATATGTTGCTTGATTTCTTTAGTTGTGTATATATCGGATGGTTTATTCTATATTATCTTATGGTTGACTCAAGTTCCTCAATAGCTGATTCCCTATGTGGTCATGCTGGACCTCGGATTATGTGCGTCGTTATTTCTCCGGAACACTTTGATGCCGTTAATCGAACTCGCAAATATGATAGGCTATCGGATGGGAATATGATCCCTGATAAGCCAGACCCCATCTGCTATGTCACAACACAATACTAACTCTAATTGTGGCTGAATCTCCCCCTTAAACAAATCTTATTCCAACCTACTAATTCGTTTGCTTTGTTAATGCTTGTTAGTGTAAATCGTATGCTTCTATGTTTATTCATCAAAAGAAATTAAATCTACATAATTTTTCTGCTATTCTCTGTGGGATTGACATCTAACGTACTACAAGACGGTGTTTTGGAATTTCTTAGTGTGGAAAGTTAGGTTTTATTTTGTAGTGTTTTCTGCACTCTAGTTTTTATTAGATTTTTCAATCTAATTGTACTTTGAAGTGTTATTTAGAATTGATTTTGTGTGATTTATAGTGAATTTCATAGATGTGAAGTTGATTAAGACACTAGAAGACTTTTGAACTATAAAAAGAAGAAATCTTGAAAAAATGAAGGAAACTTGGAGAGCAAGTTAGGAAAAAAAACAAAATACAAGTGTGAGGAGATGTCCAGGAAGCGCCAAACATGCTGGTCGCCAGCACAGGTGGCGTCCATCAGGAGGCAACACCTGAAGGATGCTCAGGCAAGAAGAAGCACTAGGTGACTGTCAGGCACCAACGCCACCCCAACACCTTAAGGACCAAGCGAACTCCAGGCGCCGACACCACCTCACTGCCCTCTAGAATTTTCCTATCAATTTTAGGCTTGTAATACACTTTATTCATTTATTCTTTATTTGTAAATGCCAAGAGGAGTAGAAAACACATACTTTTCGCAATCCAAACACATAGTTTACTTTTCTTAGTAGCCAAGTTAGTGAGAAAAGATGAGTTCTTACCTTAGAACAATCATGTTATAAGCCTAAGATAGGGATTTTCACTTCTGTAAGGGATAGAGGAAGTGAAAATCTATGTAAATAGTATGGTGTTGTTTTATTGTGGTGAGTATTAGAGTCGTCATCTACTCAACGAAACTTATTTATAAACACTAAATAAAACAACACGTAGTATTTAAAAGGTATTGAAACCAAGGGACAGGGTGATATTATTAATGCTAGTTTCTTTCGTTAGTTTTTTAGTTAAAGTATTTCTTTTGTTTTCGACACTTCAAGCATACAAAACAAAATTAACAAAAGGATAAAAATCAAGAGATCGAATGTGGGATTTTCACGTTTTCCTTAGATCCTGATGCAAAATTGTGTACGATTCATGAATTGACAAATCTAAACTATCATCGTCGTAGGCTCTCTAATAGCTTACTAAAAGCGTCAATTCTAGTATAGCTTACTAAAAACGTCAATTCTAGTAGTATAACTTTTACCTTTCAAATGGGATTACATAATTGCAAGATCAAGGTCTACTAACCCATTGGAATATCTAAATTAAAGACCCAATCCAATAATATTAAAATCTAGCCCATAATTCTTCGACTGAACTCTCAATACATGCCTCTCACAAATTCACTATGCCCATAAGAAATGAAAGTGTTTATAACAAAGTCCATTACAACAACAAGCATAAAACTAGTTCATCACATCAATCTCATCCAATCATGACAATCTTCAATGGAAATCGCATGTAAAAGAAAATTTGTAAAAAGCTCAAAAGAAATACCACACATTAAACTTAAAATAACAAGGAAAAGAGTTAGTTTCTCTAATAAAATCTATAATACAAAGTAACCCATAGTGATAACCACACACTATTGATAAAGTCGAAAAGATGCAAAAGTGTATTGTTGTCTTGGCTATTCTAACTCACATGGTTTAATATCATCAATTGCATAATTTTATTGAAGGCACACACCCCTATGTATAGGAGTATGACCGGCCTCATACGGAAGGGAATCCTAGTGGTACTAGGATTTCCTTATTTAATGTCACAAGTCATTCCCTTTGCAATTTGGAAAAGTGAGAGATATGGACTTGTTTCCTTAATAACTCTTTCCTAATCTAACCTAACTGTCTAAAAATCATACCATGTCATACTCTTACTATATCCTACAAGATAAAGACCTTATCTGACAAAAATCAGCTAAAATAAAAATCATAAATTGGGAGGTTTAAAGAGGATATCGCAAATTCGGCCTTGGAGTAGCTTCCTCCTTCCTTCCACTTGCCTTCTTGCCCAATTAAGCTTGTGGATCTTCCAGAAGTAGCCTTGCACGAAATTTCCTTCCATCTTGCGCTTTATTGGATTTCATTGGACTTGCTTAAGGGTAAAACTCATCCATGAAATATTTACAAAACTCTTAAACAAGTACAAAGACTCTAAAAATTCAAAAGAATAAAACATGGCCCAAACTCTAATCCTATGGCCAAAATAAATTGTATTGCAATAAAATTGTAAGCTAGCTTTAGTACTATGACTTCTCTTGATGGTAGCTTGTCTTTGAAAATAATGACCATAGTACTGAGGGTTTTAAATACCTTATTCATCTTCACTATTGAGATATAATCCTTATTGTCAACAAGATGGTCGTTTTGATGAATTTTCATGCCTCAACATCCTTTTTATTTTTTGATAGAAGTGTTAAACCATGATCTGGTCTCTATATCACATCAGTTCTTATCAAATTTAATATGTGATTAAGTGAAATCGTCATGTGATTATATTACGTCTGGTATAATAAGAAAGTCGAATGGTACTAATCTCGGATACCAAGAAGTCGGTAAATTAAATTTTCAGTAAATTGATGAACCGATGAGCACTAGATCTTTAATGTGAGGAGATTGAAGAATAATAAAGTGAGCACGATGTAAAGTTATTTTTGAGCGGTAGTTCCATAATTGGTCCGTTAGTGGTACGACTAATTATGCTTTTGACTAATCGAAAAAGTGAATTAATTAATCCTAATGGTTTAATTAATATTTAATTGACTAAGTGGATTAAGAAATTAATTCATATTGAATTAATTAATCTAAGGGTTCCATTAAATTTAATTAACGAAGTGGGTTAAGAAATTAATTTAAAAGGCTCGATTGAAGTTGATTAGTGTAAAGAAGACAAAGGGGTCAACAAAAGTCAAATATTAAGGTCCAACTCTAAAGCCCACTAGGTCTCCTAAGAAGCTCCCTATAAATAGCTAATGTTAGGCACTTAAGATATAAGAAACCTTTGTAGGAAAATTAGCCTTATAGTGAGAAAATCAAGCCTATAGAGAGAACTTCATCTCCTTCATTGAGATTTCTCTTTCGAAGTCGGTTTGTGATCTTTATTGTTTGAGGAACTCAAGCCCGGATCCTAGAGAACTCAAGTGGGTCTTCATTTTTCTAATCGGATGTCCGATTTCTACCGCGTCGCCGTGTCTTCCGCCGCACCGCCGAGCTGTTTCCGACGTGACTTTGGCGGCAGTTTTTTGGTGGGTTTTGGTCGATGATCTATTTGGGTTTTGATCCTTTTGTTGTGCTGATCGTTTCACTCATTTCTTCGGATTTGCCAAAGTCTAGATCTACGAGCAAAGGTCATTCCTGAAGTGGGTTATCATATTTGGATCATTTCCCGGGCTAAATCTGTTTTTCAGATTTGTGAGTTTCTTGAAGTGGATTTCTTTGGATTTATTCGTTAGTGCTTCTGACCACATCGTAGTCACTTGCCCACCCAAGTTCGATGTCGTTTGGAGTTATTCTTGGGATTCTGAGTGGATTTCGTTTTCCTAGAGTGTTGGTATTCTTATTGCTTGGGACATGCCACAAAGGTATAATCTTTGAACGATTCCGCTTTAGTTTAAAGATTTAATTTTTATGTGTCGTACTAATAGATTGAACTAGTATAAGCCTAGATCCGTTCAAGATAAATGAATTTTAGCTTAAGCCAGATCGAAAGTTTTCGATTCTGGAATGCATTGCACGAAAGTGATATTTTTGGTTTAGCTCGGGCTAGTTCTATTTATTTCAAAGAGTTTGCCTTAGGACTTGTTCAAGTGGTATTTATACCATTACAGATTCTAAGGTTGCAAAGAAATATAACAGCAGGGGTAACATGGTAAATCCAACAGTAAAAGACTCTCCAAGTTGACTTCTTAGCTTTGTTTTGACTAGGTTAGCAAGCTTCCACTATTTCTGCATTTTTTGACAAGATTTTGGTGGTAAAAGTGCTAAACTCAAACCTTGGCCTACTTATGTAACCTGAAGTTACATCAATTTTCATATTATTTCTTATATGATTAATGACAATTGGATAGAGTTTTGTTTATGGGTTATATGAGAAATGCAGGCTTAGGTTCGGTGAAAAGTGCAGATGAGAGTTGAGCTAAGTGAACGGGTCAATGCTGGGCTCTGAGAGTCAACATGGAAAGTCTTGTGCCTCTGGAAAGACCGTTGTATCGTTGCTGATGTTATATATTTTCAAACCTAATTTGTAAATGTTATAAATACCATAGGGACAAGTCCTACGAACAAGTCCTAATTTGTCTTCTCTTGCGGGTAGCTAGGGTTTTCAGCAGAATGGCGATGTAGCTTAGAACCATGTTGTTCTAAGCAGTTCATGGGGATTTAATCCAGGATCTCTTCATCTTAGGTGGAATCTAGTGCCAATACACTCAATCAGAGCCACTTATTTGTTCTACATCTCAACTCGGTAAGAGATCTTGCCCTTAGTAGGTGTGACAGGCCTCATGCGAGGAAGCATGAGTTGATTTGTTCTTTGTATGCTCTGAGTGTAGTTGTATCAGAATTCATTTAGTTATTCTATAAATTAGTGTATCACTTTCCTTTTGTTGATCTGAACCCCTTTAATCTGGTAGTCGGTTTCCTTTTTTGTGCTTGATACATATGCTTTATTTTCTGTTATAAGAGTCGATTGGAGGTGTCTATCTTCTCCCTTTGTAGCACTCTGGCGGATCTAAGTAGGGGTAGAAAAGTGAGTTAAAACTGAAACTGATTAATGAGTAGGCTTAAGATCCGGGGGAAAACGAGAAACCAATATAGTAAGAACACTAGCTAAGAGTGAAGGTGGTTAAATCACCATCTCAAATCCCATCAATTTATCTTCTCTGATAACTTTCTCTTTTGTGTTTGTTAAAATATCTCCATATGTTGTTTGTCTCTTACATGCATCAATTGCTAAGGTACATAAGTGTTTAGTGCTCCCTGTGGATTCGATACATTTACTACTACAATGCAGGATTTTGTGGTCCTAAAGTGTGAAAAAAAGAGTTATTATTAATGTTGTATTTTGAGCACATCACCTGCAATTCCCACATGAACCATTATAAGCCATTAAATCACGAAAAAGTAATAAAATGCTATCGAAATAACATGATTCATGTGAAAAATGTCATGTAATAAACTATAAATTTGAGTTACATCACCCCCTCCGTTGCCGCTTCCACCATCGCAGCCTCATCCCCACCTAACCGTTGCCAAAAAAGATTAAGAAGTCGTCACCGACCACTCGATCTCGACATCCCTACCGCTCGATCCACTCGTTCATCACTATCAGTGCCTGTACGATCGACTGGATCTCTTCACCTCTTCACCACAGTGTCTTTGATTCTCTGGATCTCCATCAACTGGGGTGCGGCGATGGGATGCTGGATGGTGATGGCGACGTGAGGAGGGAGATCGAAAGGTTCTGGGCTTGATCGACGAGGGTTTCAATCTGGAGAGAGGAGGGAGGATAGTGATCGATGAGGAGCGGTTGGATGGTGATGACGACATGAGGAGAGTGATTGGTGGTGCTGGATAGATCTATTCGGAGATCTGGGGGAGGTTAGGGGGAGGGTGATGGACGGGAGGTGATCGGGGTTAGGTCGGGAAGAAGGTGATAGACGGGAGGAGGGAGATCAGCAGCGATAGCGGTAGAACAAGACTCCGGAGATCGACGACGGTGGCAGAGAACATAGGTGGGAGAGAAGGGGAAGGGTAAAGTTAAAAGCAATTTGGGTATAAAAGAAATGGTGAATAAGAAAAATGACAGGAAAATAATAACAATCTAAATCTCATCAATAAATATTGCCAACTACCGTCAGGACATTATTGCCATCACCATAAGTGCCAATAGTAATAATATTGTCATCACGCAACAATAAATTAGGGAAGTACAAACTCCAAATTTTGGGCCCAGTCTAAATAATAATAATAGCACCAAACAATACTTATTTGGTATATTACTTGCATGCTGTTGCTATTTTGTCCTCGTCGATTAATAGAACAATTAATTAAAATTATAAGCATAATCACGTACATAATTTCTTCGCCACAAGACAAAGACTGTTTCTCTTATGCATGGCTAATCCCGGCAAAGAATCAACATCAATGTCGTTTACTTTCATCCCAAGAGGCAGTTCCCAGTTGAAAAAGTAAAGAAGATTAGCAAGTGTAACTTTTATGGTGGACAGCCCTAGAGAGATTCCAGGGCAGCCTCTTCTTCCTGCTCCAAATGGGATCAGTTCAAAATCATTTCCTTTGACATCAACAGCGTTATTCAAAAATCTCTCAGGAGCAAATTCTTCTGGATTTTCCCATTCGTTGGGATCTCTGGCAATAGCCCATGCATTGATGAACACCATAGTTCTGGCTCTAATGTCATATCCTTCTATGCTACAATTTCTTGTAGTTTCTCTTGGCACAAGGACCGGTGCTGGTGGATACAATCTAAAGGTTTCTTTTATCACTGCATCCAAATAAGGAAGTTCTTCAAGTATTTCTTCACTTATAACTCCCTTATTTTTAACCAAATCTCTTATTTCAGCTTGTACTCTTTCCATAGCAGAAGGAGCCTTCATTAAAGCTGTCATAGCCCATATAATTGTAATCGCACTTGTGTCTGTTCCGCCAACAAATATATTCTGGAAAACACGTCAATAGCTAAATGTGACATCTAATATGATGATAGTTGCATAAAGAAGAACATTATGGGTTTAAATTATTAAGTGATTCATCTATAGATGCCCAGATTAAAACACCGACATTTTGAAATTTATGTTATTGAAATCAGGGAATTACGTACCATGAGTATTGCCTTGATGTGATCCCAAGTAAGATCGAAAGGTGTTGATTTTTGTTCTTTTATCTGGATCAAAATATCAATAATATCATTCTGCATTCTTTGTGGCCTATTTGGATTTAGGTGATCCTCAATGAGTGCTTGGTAGAACAAATCCGAGTCCTTGAAATGCTTCTCCAGGCGCGCAAACATTCCAGAAAGCTTGTCAAGCCACCACAATGAAGGAAAGTAATCAGAGACAAAAAATCCAGCGAACAATGCCTGAGTTTCATGCAAAATTTGATCGAGCCTTTTCTTGTCCGAACCTTCTTCAACATATTTCTTGCCAAAGGCTATTCGACATATTATCGAGCTCGTAAGGTTCATTGTCACTGAGCTTAAGTTGATAACTTGAGATAGCGATGAAAGATCCGAAATCTTGTTCATCAAAAGGGAAACTTCATCTTCAATAATGGGCTGAAATGATTGAACATTTTTGGCACTAAAGAGGTGAACAACGCTGATCTTTCTCATTTCCCTCCAATACCTACCATAAGGCGTAAAAGCAACATCTAGACCATTGTAGGACAGCTTTTGCTGGCCAATAAGCGATGGCCTTCCAGAAAATGTAAGATCGTGGGTTTTTAGGGCTTCCTTTGCTGTTTTCGCCGAAGAAATTACAAGAACCGGCACAGTGCCAAGCCTCAATGACATGAGAGGGCCGTACTTGTTCGAAAGCTTCCTCAGATACTCATGAGGCTTTGCACTGTCAAACTGATGCAAGTTTCCGATCAAAGGTAGCCCTGGAGGGCCTGCAGGTGTGCGGTTTTTTTTTCGTTCCCTGTTTTTTCCAACACGGAAAATGAGAACTAAAGGGAGGAGTAAGAAGAAAAACCACCATGCTGCCATTTTGTATTCTTGGAAATAAGTTTCCTTGCTCTGTTTCATCAATCATGCTACAAAGAAATACTCTCTTCTATCCGGGAAAAAAGTTTTTTAAGTAAGAGATCATAAAATTTTATTTTAAGTCGTAATATTTAATAGGATAAAATAAAAATTTTTTTTTTTACCAAATGAATTAGAATAATAAAATAAAAATAATATTCCTTTTTCAATTAAATAATGGAGTCTTGTACCAAAAACTTTATATTGTGCTCCATTTTTATTATTGAACTCCCTCTTTTTTTCGAAAAAGTCATCCATTTTGTTAAATATCGTCATTTTAATTCTTATTTCTCGTCTCCTTAATGTTTTTCTTCCACCCTTCTATTATTATTTAACTACCATTAATCAATTTACCAAAAATTTTAAAAATCCATTCTTAATCTACCAAAAATTTATAATTTTTTTTATATTTTTAGTAAATTAATTGAGGATAGTTAGGTAATTTAATATATTATTATATTTTATATTTAAATATTATGATTGGTACTTATTACTTTGTTAGGGATAATTTCGGTATAAAATGGGCGCAAAATAAATCCACAAAAATAAGGGAGTCATCATTTACCACACCATTTCCTTACCACTCTTTTTCTTATTCACCGTCCCTATTTTTCCTCCACTGCCACTTTCACCGCCACTGTCTCCTCATATTTTTCTTCTCATTTTTTATGTTCATCTTCCCTTCGTCATTTTTTCTTCTTCTTTATCTCCCGATATGCGACCTTCTTCTTCTAGCGAATCGATAGCAACGACCTTTGGATCGAATGCTCCTTCGTCAGGATCACCTTCCTCAGGATCGGGACTACGTCATCAGCCTTTTTTCTTCTTTTGCTCTTGATTGACTAGCGTGGTCCAAGGACGATTATCCTCGATCTACAAAAGCATCGACTATACCAACGGTCTAATGAGGCGATCAGGATCCGGCATACACCGTTAGCCTTTCTTCTTTTGGGCTCAATCAACCTTACTTCTTCTTCCATTGTGATGCCGATCCCCTAGCGGTGGCGAATACGGATTTCCCTCATCAGATGGTCAGTGGAGATGGGATGAACAGAGGGTTCGAAGATGATGGTATGAACGGATGACTGATCTGGCTAATGAAGTAATAAATGACGGACGAGGAAGAAGAACGGACAGATCTGGGGATCAACGAAAGGGGTCTATCGAGCCCAGAATCACGTTAGTGTTGGCGTCGGACTACAACCAGTCGGGTGTGGCAAGAAACCTGGAAAAAAGGAAATGAGAGAAGAATAGGAAATACGACAACGCCTAGTGATGTCTAGCGACCTCGCTGACGAATGAGGGGGGCAGAGGGTGGTGAGTTGAGAAGGTGATATGATCCTAGGGTCATCTCAAGCTACTTCATAACATTTATCTTGTATTCTTCAACATTCTCAAAGTCCACAATAAGTTCAAGACAATAAGACATACCAAGAGACCCTTTGGTGAACATTCAAGGTCCTATGACAAGAGCAAGAATAAGGAAGGCCGTGAATGCCCTTAGTATTTTGATTCAAGGGACGTTAGAAAGCCATAACTAAAGCCTCCAATTTCAGCAAGAAAGTGGAAATCCTATCTCTTATCCTTTGTTTCTTGTTTTGTGTCTTATTTCCCCTGTTTTATATCTCATAAACTGCTTATACTTTACTGATTTCTTACTTGCTCTATTTTATTGTTTTTCTAACATGGGCAGCAGAATTCTACCCCCGTTCCCTCTGGGAATAACACCTTTTACTACATTTTCTTGTGTTGTGAGATTAATTATAAATATTAATTATGTACGGTACAGGACAGTAAATCGTCATTACAATGCAAACAACGATTTAATTATTGTTGTATTAAATACTTTATCAATAGTAATTTTTTGGTATTGTTGTGGTGTCATTCTACCCAAATCTTCCTTTTGAAGTCCAATCATCAAAACATCAATTTCTCCACTTTCATCATTAACTTCATGAGTAGCAAACTAGATTCAATGGCAATTTAGCATCTCTTCCATTATTGGTGGAAGGAACCACATTAAAAGGGGTGGCTATTTTATGGAAGCGGGAAATCGGTGGTGGCGACACGACAGTGGTTGTAGGGGGCAGAGGGGAAGAGAGAGGTCAAAAAGAATGAGATAGTTCAAGGCGTTTGCGTAAAATGATACTATCCTATGGTCACTATTCAAACACCTTGAGTCATGCATTACATTTCAAGAAGAGCCCAATGATGTTCATTGTATTTTTGGACCATATCTAAGATTGTGAGCCTATGTGGAAAGCAAAGAGTTATTTTTATTGTGAGCTTTCCCGATCTTTCGAATTATTCTCTCCCACTATATTCCGAAGCATGAATTGAAGTGGTGGAATTGCTCAACTCAAGAAAATGCACTATTCTTTAGCCCTATTTGTGCGAAAATAATTTAGAGGTTGGGTGATGGTTGGTGATTGATTTAGTCAATACATGACAAGGCTTAATAGTTGAACCTAAACTATTGAAACCAACAATTGGGTTGTGGTTTCCTCGCAAGGACAACACACGATCTTGCAAGATCACTCAAAGAGATTTTGGAGCGAGTCGCAACACAAAGAATTCGCAAATTCCAATATCAATTGTCAAAAATAGTACCCTTAATTTCGTGTCTTAAGGGTCCTTTTATAGACAATTACAAGATCTCTTCATTTTCTAAAAAGTAATCTCAAATCCTAGTGACTTGTAAATTAATAAACAAATCCTATTCTCACTCTAATTGGTCTTATATTTTCGACCAAGAAAGAGAAATTAAAAGACAAAAATAAATTCCTAATTAGAAGGAAAAACTCCATCTATCCCAGTTGAATTAGAATAGACATACAAAACCTTCTAGTATAAGAAAGTAAAACAAAATCCTAATACGAAGAGCATTTCCCAACTTCAGTTGGGCATAGGGAATGGTTGGATTTTGTAATTAAGCCTTTAATTCCTTAATCCAACTTTAGCCTTTATCGCTTGGGCTTTACTCAACATCTACATTCCATCTGCAAGTCCATTATCGAATAATCTTGTGACGTTAATGGCCTTGGGCCTCTAAGTTGGTAGAAGCGTTTGGGCCTTTTAGGCTTGGAACTTGATATTGAACTTTGAAGCTGGGCTTGATCCACAGGCTTTTGGGCTCTAGATCTCAAAACTGGTCCAATGTACTGAGTTTGTGGATCTCTAAACCAGAGTTTTTGACCCACAAGTGGGCTCCCTGAGCCAAAACATGTGCTGGAAGGTCTCCATTGATCTCTCTTTTGCGCCAGCTGCTCTAGAGTGAAGGAAGAACTAACACTTATTATTGGTTCTTCTTTTGATAGAGTTTACCGCCTTGATGTTCATATCATCCCCTCCTTGCCGAAAGTGATTCTTCCTGGAATCTTATATGCCTACATGATCACACAAAGGATTAGTAAACACATTATAAAACTTTTCTAACTTACCGACTTTAGAATTCTTGAAACGTTTGGACTTAGAGTCTGTTTGATAAAACTATTCAGTACTTAATCTAAATAGATTCAATACTTATCTAAATATGTGTGTTTGATAACTCATATTGTCATGTCTGAATTGAATAAGTCGTCTGAATGGTTTAGTTTAAATTTACTGCTTTTAATTAAGTGATTCCCCGATCACTCAAGACTGAACACTTAACACTCTCAGTCATAGAGGTTTAAGTATTCATGGGATTCAGTTACTTATTCAATTCAGAATTCAGACTTCAGTGTTCAGTGTTCATACCACAAATTAAGTTTTATCAAATGGATTCTTAGACTTCCTGGTGCGCTTAAACCTTTTAGTGGACCTTCTTTCCCTCTGCCACAATGTCAAAAAAGGATAATAAGGAACATTAAAAGTTTTAAGAAGACAGTTATGCCATTGGAAGGGTTGAAATTGCGCAGGACTCCCTCTGGAGGTCAAGGCTAACTTCGAATTGCCTTTTGTAGCCTGTACTGATTTTGCATGCTTAGGCTTAGACTGCTCAGCCTTGTTCTTTTCTTCTCACGATGTTCCTTGCACGCTAAAAACCTATGCAGGATATAAAGGTAACAAGTTTGTTTTCTTACCATAAACATGAACGAGTACCTGCTGGTCAAACCATCGAAAGTGACCCTTCTGTCATACTCCCAAGGCCTTTCCTGAAGTATATGACAGGCGTCCATTGGATCCACATCACACAGTATTTCTTCCTTAATTGGTCCAGGGTAGAAAGTGACTTGTGGTTGGAATTGGACTTTCTTCTCTCCTCCATCTTTGAGCCATTGTAACCTGTAAAACTTAGGATGTGGCAAACATGTTAGCGTTAAATCTTTAACTAATGACTTATTTACAATAGTTGTGCGACTTCCGCCATCTACGATCAGTAGACACTTTTTTTTATCTGCTGTGTTACACTACATATGAAATATGTTGTTGCGCTGCATAGGGTACAAATCTGGAGAGTAGTGAGCATTTAAAGAATGGACAATGACAAGAGTATAACTTCTTACCAACGGTCCATCTGGATATTCATCTGGACAATCATGATGTAAGGAAATTAGGGGTTGTCGATATTCCTCCTCAACTGCTTAATTGGATTCATCAATGAAGAGCTCATCATCTTATTCTCCTTCTTCTTCAAGAGGTGGCATTCCCTCATATTCACTATCACTATCCTTTTCCCCATCTATTACATATAGTTGATTGTCTCTCATAGTGTAAGTACTGTTATTGGGAAAATTGGCCTTAACATGTCCAATGCCCCATTACATTTATAACAAGTAACGGGCTTCTTACTACTCTGAGCTATAGAATTTTGAAAATTAGAAGGTTTAGGAGGGATAGGAGTAGAGGTGTGTGCGTTGGGTTTAGGGGAAGGGGACACACTTCTTATGAGGCGTGCTACTTTTTCCCTATGACCAACCGCTGCTAGTTGACTACTTTCTATTCCTGGAGTTGCCACCTTCTTTTAGGTGCTTTTCAATCAACATAGCCTTCTGGAAACAATTCTCTAGATTGGTGAAACATGTGAGCTCTATCCTCAGACTGATGTTCTTACTAAGGCCACCGAGAAACCTTTCAATTGCTGTATCATCATCCACGTAGATTTCTGCTCTATAATAGAGGGACTCAAGTTCACTGTAGTACTCAGCTATAGTTTGTATCGTTGCCGGTCTCGTACTAATATAGCCAACCATATTACTACATGTTACTTGAATTCGGTTGTGGCTAACATGACTTTTCGTTGTTCTGTAAAGTCATTCGTGTTGAAGAACTGCTCAATCTGAAACTGCCATTCAAGATAAGCTTTTGGGTCATATTTTCCTACAAATTCAGGAATTTCGAATTTAATATTATCTTGAAGACGAATGTTAGAATAAACAGGTGCTTTATGATGCTCAGAACGTGCTATCGATTCACACGAATCATAGTTGAGATTTGAAGACACTTCAGGATTTCTATCAAGTCTGGGACCCTGATTAAGCCTTCTTTGGCATGGTGATCCTACAAACTTGTTAACTAATCCTTCCTTACTACTGGCTTCCAAATTGCCAATACGTTGGTTCATCTCTGTTAGCTGCATCTGTAAACTTGCAAGAGAAGCTACAATCTGATCCATAGATACTGGTTGACTAAGTTCCTCAACTTCTTGATCAACTGGATCTTCTCGGTGTTCTTGGTGGGATGAACCATCTTGAAAAAAAAGGTAAATCGCACATAAACAAAACAAAGTACAAATTGTGATGTCGCGGTCTCGTTCGCGGCTGGTCCCTAGCTGCCGTGTGCAGTGCACTTTTTAAGGTCAGGGATCAACGACCTAACTTTTGCAGCGTTCAACATTACAACTTGCTCCAACCGATAACCTGTCTCCCTCAGAAGGTACTGACTTGATGGTTTTTCTTCACACAAGACTCAAAACACAAACAAGACTCTAAACCATACAAAAAATTTATCTCAAGTGATATAAAAAATCAGAAACAAAATAAAAGACTATTTTGACTATTAAGATTAAAAAGTAAAAAATCTAACGAAACAAGTAAAAGTCAAAGACAAACAAAAGGTTACTTTTTAAACAATTACTAAATATAATAGATGCTTATAGAGTCACACAAAAGCACACAAACTAAATGTAAGCACGTTCTCTCTCGCAGTCAAACTGTAACCAATCAGAACACGAGTTTGACTACCAGATGAGAGAAAGAATTTTATACACACACCGGACAAAATAACCAGAAAATTGTGCAGGGTTGGAATTTTTGAACCTTTTTACTCCCTTTTTTGGTCCATTGAGGTGCGATCAATTCAATCTCAGAACTCCTTTTACTTCCCTACAAGACTTTATGAGCAACTAACTTTGGCTTATCTTTTCATTTATTTAGCCAGACTTTTGCAGAATAGCTTTTCTTTTACAAAATTTTTTCAAATTCTTAAGATTGGCTCTTTGGTTCTAGCCTCTTCTCAAGACTTTTCTGGGAGTTTTGATGCGATCAATTTAAGGCTAGGGGGAATTCAACCTCAAGCACTTAGCAAGAGGACTCGGTCTCAAACTTCAAGTATTTTTTCAAGATCACAATCAAACCATACAAGAACACCTACCACCTTTAATCCGTGAGCTCTGATGTTTTCCGCTGTACCTAAAATATTATCAGCTTGGGCCCGGTCAAAAAATTTACTTTCGTGCTGCACATTCCAAAACCAAAACTCTTGACCAAGCCTAAACTCTAGCGCAATTACAATTCCAACCCTTGCTTGAAATAAAATTGTGCAGGATCTTAACTTCTATTTATTTGATTTGTCACGCAACAATAAATTCTTAATTAAAGCAGAAGTTTAAGAATTACCTCATGAAGCGCGTACTTAGGTGATCGCTTGTGTGACTCAATACCAGCTCGTATATTGTGTGGGCAACGAACCAACGAACCGACGATCAACAAAACACCACAAAACTCGTTAGAAAAATCTAGAAAGAAGTTACCGAAAGAAAACCGACCGAAAAAAGATGATGAAGCCCGGTCGAGAGATCCACGCGCCGTCGCACCAAAGCCTACGCGCCACCGAAAAAAGATGATAAAGACCGGCCATCGATCTAGGGAGCTGTGCTGCCAAGCTTGGATGAAGAAATTCGACTTCGAGAAAGAATTCTTTTGATTTCTCTCTCTAAGTTTCTTTAAAAAATTGAAACTGTGAATTGTGTATTGTATATTGCCAACCTCTTGTCTGTTTATAGAGCTACAAGAGAGACCCCAAGTTAGTTTAGGATTGGCCTTCCTAATGGGTTTAGGTTTCTTAATTAGTTTCCAAATCCAATTAGGAACTAAATCTAATTCGATTCCAAAACCAAATAGATTTTCTAATGTCTTGAATTTCCTAATTCCAATTGAACTTTAAGACTTAATAAATTAATTAAATAATTCCACTTTGTTAATTACTAATTAACCCTTAGAAATAATTAATTATACTTTATCAATTAACCCACTACATAATTAATCATACCACTAATGGATTAACTATGGCACTACCATCCTACACCAGAATCGCTTTCGGAAAACTAAACTACTTATTCTTTAATCTCCCCACATCAAAGATCTAGTGCTCATTAATATATTAATTTACTGATAAATTAATTAATTAAATTCTTATAATCCGAGACTAGTACCACTCGACCTTGTTACTATACCAGACATAAGTCCACCGGCCGAGTTTAGTATAATAAATATAGCTAGCTCATATCGGGAGCACCATCACCCCGGACGCACCGGTACATGGTTTCGTTTCGACAAGTAACAACACACCAAGCAATCAAACACGCGCACCCAACCTACCAAGACTATTAGCCTCAAGTGACCTCACTCTTTGGCAGATTAAAGTACGATATGTCTAATCCTCATGTCTGCTCAAGTCTAGGGATTTAAAGATAGAATACAAGGATTGAATAGTCTATTAAATCTGTACAAGAAAATTCATCCTAATTGGTCATGTTCAATATGCCCCGGGCACATATATATGATTCAATTAGGTTAGATAAACAAATTTTAGAATCATATAATAGCTTAAACTGACAGTGTGTCCAAAACTGTCTCAGTTATGAACCTCGTTCATATATTATGTTTTTTTACCAATGATGAGATCTACTGCGTCACACCATACACCTCATCATCTAATTACATAATATAAATGGACAACATATGTACAACATAAAAACAATTTAACTAAAACATTTAATCGATATATAAACTGCGAAATAGTTTAATACAAGCAAAGCTGTAGTATTCAAAACCAACAGGACCAAGTATGAAAATATGAATTTTCACCTCTAAACGTCCAAAACTCATATTGCCTGTCAGAAAAAAGTCTAAAATGAACTAAGCTTGACAATAGACACTTTTCGAAACTACAATCAAAGAAAAACAAGTTGAAAATTCAGAAAAAATAATTTGGTAATTTTGACAAAATTTCGAAGGACTTTTCTAGGGGTCAAAAACACATTTTCTACCATTAGAATTAGACACTGACACAAATTAAACCTAGAGGGGGACTTCTAGACTCAAACAAAATAAAAATTAACCAAAACGACTAAAAAATTAACAAATGCCTAGTTCCCTAAAGGGGCCTCACAGATTGGTTCGGACACTGATATTTGGATTGAAAATTGGACTTATTTTCAACCAATTAACACAAAACCTATGCGAATTCAAACACAGTGAAATTGAAAACAGTCTAAGATATTTGGATCAAAAATTGGACAATTTTCTAACCAATGACGATACAAAAAAAAACTCAAAAAATAATAGTAGAATAGAACGAAATAACCTTATGCTCTGATACCAAGCAAACGGGTTATCTCCTTATGAAATCAAGTCAATGATGACAGCGAAGCTGTCAGGCTGAGCTACTTCTCGAAAAAGACCCATATGTTTCCCGATCTTTCGAACTATTCTCTCCCACTATCTTCCAAAGCATGAATTGAATCGGCAGAATCACTCAACTAAAGAAAACAAACTATTCTTTAGCTCTCTTTGTGTAAAAATAATTGAGAGGATTGGTGATGGTTGGCGATTGATTTAGTTAATACATGACTAGGCTTAATAGTTCAACTTAAACTATTGAAACCAGCAATTGGGTTATGGTTTCCTCGCAAGGACAACACAACACCGTAGCGTGTAGCGTGCGCTAGTGAAGTGCCATATAATTGTGGCGCTAGATGCACCAGCGTGTGCAACTAGGGCTGCCGTGCGTAGGCCCATGAAAAGCTGTGCGCGCGCGGTGCGCCCTGTACGTGCTGCACGCGCAGTTCGGCCCGTTCGAGATCCAGTTTTTCAAGACTCAATCCATCGATTAACGTGACAAGACACGATATCAAGGCAAAATATAGAAGCAATTAAAACTATAATAGTCAGGAAATTTATTTTATGTATTTATTTCCCATATTTACAGTTTAATTATATGCTTTAATTTTTTATGTTGTATTTTTGATGCATGATTTAAAGCATGTTAGTTTTATGTTTGCACCTAACATATGATTAGTTAATTGCATGTTAAAACAAAAAAAAACCCTCGTTATTAGAAATCTAAGTGGAAGCGGGTGTGTTAATATTCCCATAGGCTCCATTATGAATTTATATGTGATGTGGGTGGACTTGCGCGTTGGCATTAGGGCTTTCCTCCATATCGGATGAATTCAACCATAAGATCACTAGCTTTTGAATTTTTAAGTAAGATGACTAGAGTAAGTTGAAATTGGAGAAATGTAATACCCTCTCCATCTAAGGCACACTATCCTAAGGCAACAAACTCAGAAGTCACATAATGGCACACACTTTGTGTACGATTTGTAGTTTTCCTGCCATTGAGGTTACACTGCTTATTTGTACGGCTGAAAGCTCTGACTATTAGCTACATTGATCAATAGATCGTTTGGTCAGACAGTGTAGTTAATGAACCTAGTTCTTCTCAAACGAATGTGGGTTAGCGTAAACGTCTACACTATCGTGGCTTACAAAAATCCCGGTGAATGAGATGTCGGTGGATTTAATTATTATTTGAAGGATGTCAATAATTGTAGAATTTTATTTTCAAAATTCTTGTACTGAAGCACTGTCTGTTTATTTATTTATAGTATTCAATATGGCATTTAATCCGTTAGCTACGATATTGAAAGACAACCAACTAACCGGTCCAAATTATGTCAATTGGAGTGGCATTTTGGACATTGTCCTGACAGCTGAGCAGTATAAGTTTTTGCTCACTGAAGTTTGTCTAGAAGTGCCTACTGATAATTCTCCTTAAGAGGATAGAGATGCCTATGCGAGGTGGAGAAAAGCGGATGAGATGGCGCTGTGTTACATTCTGGCCTCTGTGTCGAATGTTTTGCAATATCAGCTTCGTCTCATTATCTCTGCTTTTAACATAATGGCTGATCTGAGAGAGATGTTCGGTCATCAAGGTAGGACAACAAGGCAATCAGCTATGAGAAAGATAATGAATACCAGAATGGTTGAAGGCTCATCGGTGAGAGATCATGTGCTTCACATGATCAACAAAATCAATGAAATTGAAGTGTTTAGAGGTGAAATTGATGTGGAGAGTCATATCGATATCATTCTCCAGAGCTTACCATCTAGTTTCGAGCAGTTTCAGGTGAACTACAATATGAACCAAAGATTCTATACTCTTCTCGAGCTCCTAAAAACATTGGTGTCGGCCGAAGGCATCTTCCAAGAGAAGAAGCAAGCTTTGGTCACAGTGAAGGCTTCGAGTTCATCTTCTGTACCTAAAGGCAAGAATAAGAAGAAGAAGAAAGCCAAGAATCATTATGCCAAGCCAGACATCGCAAAGAAGAAGAAGCCTAAAGGTAAGTGCTTCAAGTGCGGTAGGAAGGGACATTGAAAATCAGATTGTCCAAAGCTCAAAGGTACAATAGTTTCTGCCTTAGTTACTGAGACATGTTTAACGGTGATTCCCACAGATACTTGGTGTGTGGATTGAGGTGCCACTGACCACGTTTGTAATTTTTTGCAGGGGTTCCAAGTAACCCGAAAGCTTAGAGAAGACGAGCTAGAAGTCTACTTGGGTGACACTACAAGTGTCAGTAGAAGCAGTAGGAGTAGTTAGCTTATTTTTCAAAAATTCTAGGCTAGATTTACATAATTATCTTTATGTACTGAGTTTTAAAAAGATCCTTATTTTGGTTTCTAAACTCTTAATAAATGGTTATAAGTTTATCTTTTCTGATAATTCTGTTGTTGTTAGAAAAGAAGTCAAACTTGTGTATTCTGGTTCAACAGTAGACAATTTGTTTTTGATTAAATCAAACTCCCCTGTTGTGCAAAACACATAATTAAATGGCACATCATCCAACCTAACTAACAGAAAAGAACCTTCTAAAACAAATCAAACCTATCTTTAGCATCTTAGGCTAGGCCATATAAACATTAGTACAATTTAGAGGTTAGTCAATGATGGACCTTTAAGTTCATTAGAGATTGACAGCTATTCAACCTGCGAATCTTGCTTGGAAGGTAAGATGACAAAGATACCTTTTAAAGAGAAAGGTTATAGAGCCAAAAAAGAATTCGAATTGATTAATTATGACTTGTGTTGACCAATTTCGGTCCAAACACGAGGTGGGTTTGAGTATTTTTGACTTTGATAGATGATTACTCATGGTACAGATACATTTACTTAATGCGCCACAAGTCTTAATACTTTAGAAAACTCAAAGAGTATCGGGCAAATGTGGAGAAACATCACAGTAAAAGTATCAAGACACTACGATTAGATCATGGTGGAGAGTACCTGTCCCACAAATTTTGAGAATACCCCAGTGAGGTCGGAATTCAGTCTCAATTGTCTGCACCTGGCACACCTCAGCAGAATGGTGCAGCGGAAGAAGAAATCGAACTCTTATGGAAATGGTTAGGTCAATGATAAGATATAGTGATTTGCCTAGTTTGTTTTGGGGATATGCCTTAGAAACTGCAATGTACATTTTAAATCTTGTACTATCTAAAACCTTGCCTTCAACCCCTACAGAGTTGTGGAATGGGCACAAGCCCAGTCTAAGACATCTCAGAATTTGGGGTTTTCTAGCACACGTGCTTAAGGCAGATGCGGCTAAGTTAGATACAAGAACAAAAGTAATGTTTTTTGTAAGATGTCCTAAAGGAACAAAAGGTGGTCTGTTCTATAGTCCTAAATATCAGAAGGTGATAGTTAGTACTAATGCCAGATTTTTAGAGAAATAATATATTCTAGATCACAAGCCCAAGAGTAAGATAGTACTAGAAGAATTTAGAAAGTAATCTAAAATCCTGATGCCCCAGCATAAGTAGATACACCACAAAACACTGCACAAGATATCACAGATGATGCGCCTGCACAGGTGGTGCCTCGTCGTAGTGTGAGGGTTGTAAGACGAACCGATAGGTTCATTGGCATGGGACAAGCCTCTAAATTCATCACAAGCGTGCCTGAACCGGATCCGATGAACTACAATGAGGCTCTTCGAGATAAAGATGCAGAATCTTGGCAAAAGGCAATGATATATCCGAGATAGGGTCGATGGACCACAATCAAGTCTGGGAGCTTGTGGACCTACTTGATGGTTTTAAACCCATTGAATATAAGTGGGTCTACAAACGCAAGAGAGGACCTGACAGAAAGGTTGAAACCTTTAAAGCTAGGCTTGTGGTAAAGGGGTATACTCAGAAAGAGGGAATTGATTATGAGGAAACCTTTTCCTCGGTGGCCATGCTTAAGTCAATCCGAATTCTATTGGCCATAGCTGCTCATTCAGATTATGAGATATGGCAGATGGATGTCAACACAACTTTTCTTAACCAAAGTCTTGAAGAAACAATCTTCATGCAGCAACCAGAGGGATTCTTTGAAAAATACCAAGAGTATAAGGTTTGCAAGCTTAAGAGGTCCATTTATGGATTTAAGCAAGCATCCAAATATTGGAACATCTGGCTCGATGAGATAAGGATTTACTCAGTGCCCAGATGAACAATGTGTGTACCGCAGACGTGATAGAAATGCGGTGGTGTTTCTTGTGGTTTATGTAGATGACATTTTACAAATTGGCAACAATAAGAAAGTGTTATCAGACGTAAAAGTATGGTTGTCCAAAAAATTTGATATAAAATAACTAGGAGAAGTGGGACATATCTTTGGGATAAACATAATTTTAGATCGTAGGAAATGTTCATTAACGCTCTCTCAAGCATCATACATAGATACGATTCTGTCTCGTTTTAACATGCAGAACTCTATGAAAGGTTTTATATCTTTCAGGCACATAGTTCATCTATCTAAAGAGCAGTCTCTAAAGACTGTTAATGAGATAGAAGCCATGAAGACAGTTTCTTATGCTTCGGCAGTAGGAAGTCTCATGTATGCGATGTTGTGTACGAGGCAGGATATTTGCTATGTTGTTAGCATTATAAGAAGATATCAGAGTAACCCCATGAAAGCTCATCGGAAGGCAGTAAAATGTATTCTCAAGTATTTGCGCATAATGAGAAACTAAGTCTTGGTCTATCAGGCATCTGAGCTTGTGCCCCTTGGTTACATAGATTTAGATTTCCAAGGCGACAGGAACAAGAGCAAGTCTACCTTAGGGCATGTGTTTACTTTGGGAGGTGGAGCCATAGTTTGGCAGAATGTCAAGTAGAAATACGTGGCAGACTCTACCATGGAGGCTGCATACATTGTAGCATCAGAGGCAGCGAACGAAGTAGTGTGGTTCAAGAACTTCCTAGTGGACTTAGATGTGATTCCTGGTTTGCAGAAGTCGATCAAAGTATACTGTGACAACAACGGTTCAGTAGCAAACTCGAATTAACCATGAGCCTAAAATGAGAGTAAGCATATACAGTGCAAGTACCACCTGATACGAAATATCATAAAGAGGGAAGACGTAGTCATTGTTAAGATAGCATCAGAAGATAACTTTGCAGATCTATTCACGAAGACATTGACTGTAAAAGTCTCTGAGGCTCACGTGGAGGGCATGGGAATTAGATACTTAGCTGAGCCAAGAGTGTTTTTCTAGATATTATTGTAGTTGTAAATATTAATGTAGTTTTATACTTAAAGCCAAACTTAAGTATTAGTGGGAGATTGTTGGATTTGAATGTTGAAGCTTTGTTTGTATTAAACTATTTCCCAGTTTATATATCGATTAAATATTTTAGTTAAATTGTTTATATGTTTTACATATATTGTCTATTTATATTATCCAGTTAGATGATAAGGTGTCTAGTGTGACACAGTAGATCTTATCATTAGTTAAAAAACATAATATATAAATGAGGTTCGTAACCAAGACAGTTTTGGACACACTGTCGGTTTAGGTTATTATGTGGTTCGAAAATTGGTTTATCTAAACTAATTGAATCGTATAGATATGCCCGGGGCATATTGAACTTGACCATTTAGGACGAATTGTCTTGTACTAAATTGATAGACTATTCGATCTTAGTATTCTATCTCTAAATCCCTAGACTTGAGCAGGCATAAGGATAGTGTACTTTGATTTGCCAAAGAAAGAGGTCACTTGAGGCCAATAGTCTTGGTAGGTTAGGTGCGCGTGTTTAGGTTCTTGGTGTGTTGTTGCTTGTCTAAAAGAAACCATGTATCGGTGCATCTAGGGTGATGGTGCTCCCGAGATGAGCTCGTTATGTTTATTATACTAAACCCAGCTGGTGAACTTATGTCCAGTATAGTAAAAAGGTCAAGTGGTACTAGTCTTGGATTATAAGAAGTTAATTAATTAATTTATCAGTAAATTAATAAATTGACAAGCACTATATCTTTGATGTGGGAAGATTAAAGAATAATTAGTTGTTCCGGAAGCAAATCTGGATATGATGGTAGTGCCATAATTAATTCGTTAGTGGTACGATTAATTATGTAGTGGGTTAATTGATAAAGTAGAATTAATTATTTAATTAATTATTCCTAATAGTTAATTAAGTAATTAACAAAGTGGAATTATTTAATTAATTAATTAAGTCTTAAAGTTTCATTAGAATTTGGAAATCCTAGAGATTAGGAAATCTATTTGGATTTGTAAATCCTATTAGATTTGGAAACTAATTAAGGAACCAAAACCCATTAGGAAGGCCAATCGTAAACCAACTTGGGGTCTCTCTTGAAACTCTATAAATAGACAATAGATTAGCAATTTAAGACACACAATTCATTAGTTTCATAATTCAAGAAATTAGAGAGAGAAAATCCTAGAGAGAGAATTCATAATACTCCCTCAAAGTCGAATTTACCTCCACACCCGATGGCTCGATTCCTTAGGCGGCGACGGTGGTCAGAAGTTCTAATCCGGTAGCGGCGCTTGGTAATTGGTGGCGGCACGTGGAGTTTACGTACGAGTGGCAGCGTTCGGTCGAGATCTTTCTAGCGGCCTTTTTTGCTTGATTTTTCCAGACAAGTTTTGTGTTGATTGTTGGTCAGTTGTTCGTTAGCTCGTTGGCCACAAAACGTATGATCAAGTGTTGTTTCATACAAGAGAATCACCTAAGTACACACTTGAAGAGGTAATTCTTGAACTTTTGCTTTAATTAGGAATGTATTTGTTGCATGACAAATCGAATAAGTACAAGCTAAGATCCTGCGCAATTATATTTGTGCTAGAGCTTAGGCCTGGTCAATAATTTTGATTCGAAATGCGTAGCACGAAAGCAAATTTTTTATTAGGCCCGGGCAGTTATTCTTTCAAACAATAGATCAACTAAATGGACCATAATAAAAAGCAAGCTTTTTTTAATATTAACTTACAGATCATTTGGGCCAAGGGTTTTTTAATGATCGGGTCTTTGATTTTTCAGACAATAACTGTTTAAATTGGCCTTGAATAATTAGCCCAAATGTTTAAGCCTTGTTTATTATTTGAAGTCTCTTTATGTTTAGACCTTCGTTGTAATCGTTAAGTAAGCCAACTAAAGGTGGAAAGCCCAGCCCATAAGAACTCTTCAAAAGGATATTAATTAAGTCAAGAATGGACTAGAAGCCCCAAAAGAAATTTCGGCCAGGAGAGAATGTTGGAGCGGACCCTAACTCTTCAAAAAGAGACTAAATAAACAAGGAAGGATCAAGAAGATTAAAAAATCCAATCCTAGTAGGATTTTCGGCCAATTGAAGATCTTCAAGTCATTAACATTCTACATTTACTAGAATGAGAGCTGGCCCTAAATGTAGAGAGTAGGCTAGGGTTTTCTGTAACCTAAAAGATCACTTCTACTCCTATAAATAAAGGAGGAGTTCAACCTTTGTATGCATGTTTTGAATGAGAATATAGCTGAGTATTCCCTCTCTTTGAAACATCATTTAGAGTTTAGCAAAGAAAGGGTAGTTTCTCTTATGGTCTCTATCTATACGCTCTTCCTTTTGAAGATTGGGCCCCACTACTACTAATCCATTCCCATTGTGAGATAGCACTAGACTACGGACCCTCTTGATCGTACAAAATTCAGTCATCATCATACACCACCCATAAATATGACAATCTTTTCCATTAATCATAACCAAAGTGCTGCCCAATTGTTTCTAGCCTAGAATGATCATTGTTAGTTTTAAAAACTGAAAAGCTGAGCTTGAATGAAAATTTATTTCCCGATTATATCGAGTTATATGTTTTAGTTAAATACTTTATGTTTTACATATGTGGTCCTATTATATCCAGTGACTAGATGATGAGGTATCGGGTGTAGCACAGTAGATCTCATCATTGTTTAAAGTTTTGATATATGATTAGGCTCGTGGCTGAGACAGTTTTGGACATACTGTCGGTTTAAGCCAATATATGATTCTGAGATTAGTTGGTCTGGACTAATTGAATCGTGTAGGTATGCCCATGGCATATTTAGCATGACTGTTTAGGATTGAATTTACTTGTACCGTTCATAGTTAATTCAAACCTTGAATTCTGTCTCTTAATCCCCATACGAGAATGAGCACAAGGATTGAGCATTGCGTAGTTTCGTTTGCCAAAGAGTGCGGTCGCTTGAGGCCTATAGTCTTGGTAGGTTGGCTGCGTGTGTTTAGTTGCTTCGGGTGTCGTTGCGAGTCGAAATAAACCGTGTACCGGTGCGTCTGGGGTAATGTGCTCTCGAGATGAATTTGAAAGGTTTATTATACTAAATCTGATCAGTGGACTTTATGTCCGGTATAGTAGTAAAGTCAAGTGGTACTAGTCTCGGATAAGTTTATCAGTAAATTAATAAATTGACGAGCACTGTATCTCTGATGTGGGGAGAATAAAGAATTAATTAATTAGTGGTTCTGGAAGTAATTTTGGTTTGAATTGTGATTCCATAACTAATCCGTTAGAGGTACGATTCATTATGTGGTGGGTTAATTGATAAAGAAGAATAAATTATTTAATAAATTAATCCCAAGGGCCAATTAGTAAATTTACAAGGTGAAATTAATTAGTTAATTAATTAAGTCTTAAAGTTCAATTGGAATTAGGAAATCCAAGAATTAGGAAAATCTAATTAGATTTGGTAACTAATTAGATTTGGAAATTAATTAGATTTGGAAACTAATGGAGATTAGGAAATTAGTAAATCCAAAACCCATCAAGAAGGCTTAACTCAAGCCCACTTAAGGTCTCCCTTGTAACTCTATAAATAGATGAGGGATTAGCAATAACAAGACACAAGTTTCATAATTCTTGAACTAGAGAGTGAAATCTAGAGAGATAAAGAGAAAGAAATGATTGTTCTTCTCGGGTTTTTTCTTTGGCGCACTTCAATAAAAGTTTGGGTGGCGGCGGCTGAACTTATTAGTCGCGGCGGCACGTTTTCCCGATTTCTCTCCGGCGAACTTCCAAGAGCAAGAGGCGGCCTGTGTAGCACGAGTCATCGGCGCATGGATCTCGGAGGTTTGCGGCTCAAATTTTGAGAAACCAAGGCCGGTTTTTCAAGCTTTTTTTTTGTGTATTTTCTTATCAACTGGTTCGTTGAATCATTGCCCACACAACGTACGAATCTCGTCTAAGAGTCATACAAGTGTTTACTGCAGGGACACGCTTTAAGAGTCATACAAGTGTTTATTTTGAATGCATGATAAATCGAATATAGTATAACTAAGATCTGGTGCTTGTGTGGTATTTCAAAAGGGTTTGAATCGTATTGCATGAGCATTCGGGTGCGGTTGAAAATCTCCGATTCTGGAATGTGTAACACGAAAGTGAGATTTTTTGACCGGGTCCGGACAGATAATTCCTTCAATAACATTTAGTATCAGAGCCAAAGTGCCACCTTACAAGGTACAGTTGTTACAATAATATAGTTGTAATCACACATAATTTTTTCTCAAAGTTTGGATTCCCTATTTCCTTTCTCTCAACTTTGTTCAAGAAAAACAGGTTTTGAGTAAGTTGTCTCATAAAGTGCTCTGGCATTCTTATCCTAATTTCAAAATTTTCTTTTACACATTTTTGAATATATACACTCCATTTTCGCATGCTAAATCCTTTTGAAAAGATAGGAATTGAATTTACAATATTCTTGTCACAAAGCTGCAAAAATGGTATCTTGTGTCACAACTGTCTCCGGTTTTGCATGATATTTTTGAAATTGGTGAAACCAATTTTTCTATGAACAAGAGATTATCTTGAATGTGGGGAATCTAATTTTGTATTAAAATTTCTTTTGGAAACATAGGAATTGAATTTTTAACATTCTTCACATAAAGCTAAAAAGTGCTAATCCTGATTTTTTTTTCTGCTATCTTGAATGCATGATCTAAGTGTTTTCTTGTGAATATTTGTTATTGATCCACCTAGCCATATAACCAATCAATTCAATTTAAATTGGAAAGCTTTGAATTTGTGAAACTTGACATATAACTAAGGTTTTCTTAAATTGGTGATATTCTTGAATGTTATGCTTTCATCTTATTAAATGTGCTTAACTACAAATCTCCCTAGATGTGGATTACATACTATACTGATTCTTGTGAATAACCTCTTTTGTGTTTTTAAAACTAACTTTTCTTTTGGTTTTCTAGGTTGGCTTATGTTGCCTATGATAGGGTAAAAAGTGCACAAACAAAAATATTTTTCATTGAATTTCCAAAGGAATGAAAGATTCCAATTTGTTGAACAAAAGGTACCCAAAAAAAATGTGCAATAAATTCGTGAATGTACAAAAAAAAAAAAAAAAAATAGTTGTGTACAACTATTAAAAAAAAAAAAAACTTAGATGAAAGTATGAGTCTACAAAATTTATACCTTTATGGAAAGAGGAGTTTTTCAAGGCATAAAAGAGTTTCTTTACTTGGTTTTCAAAACATGGAACCATACTATAAAAGAGATAATAATAGGAAAAGCCAAGATTCTTTGAATTTTTTATTGCATAACTTGTTCTCTCCTAGCTGCATATTGATAACCGAGAAGGCAACCGAAAGAGTACTAAAGAGGCCAAAGTCCAAAATTTTCCCAAGAATCTTTAGGTCTCAAAATTGGCACACAGTCACACAATCACTTGCATACTTGTGATTATCGAATTCCTTTTCTCTACTTTCTTCTATTTTGAATTTTTTAAATTTGAAATTGACTTTGACTTTTAAATTTCAAGTTTTTAAATATTTTTTTTCTAGTGAATTTTTGAAGTTAAGCTAACCCCCAAGGGAGAAATCTCCATTTCTACCCAAGTTTTCTTGTCTCTTTGATAGTAATAGATGAGCAAACCCCTGACATGTACATCCCCCCAAAGACCGAGCATGAGACGATGCTCCGCTACCTTCTTAATGACAAAGTGAGGCAGTACGATAGGAAGCTCTCCGAGTTTCAAGCAGAGATAGACCTTTTGAGGTTACAAAAGGAGTAAGAGTCCGACACTCCACCAAGAACAAACCGAGGTTCTAATGAGTCCACATCAAACGGTAGATCATCCTATAAGTTCAAGTTGACATTCCCCCAATTCATTGGTACATTAGACCCAGAGGTCCACATTAGGTGGGAAAGGATGATGGATGCCCTCATCATAAGTAGTAAATATCCCGAAGAGCATTGGGTAAGTTATGGTTCAAGAGCTCACAAACTATGCCTTGACATAGTCGGATCATTAAGTATACTTGAGAAAGAAGTATGACGAAGCACCTTTTGAGACTTGGAAAGAAATAAAGCAAATCTTGAGAAAGAGGTACATCCCACAAATCTATACTCGAACCATGCTGAGAAATTTGAATTCTTTTGTGTAGGGTACAAAAAGTGTGATAGATTATTACAAGGAAATGGAACATGTGGCAATAATGAGTGAGATAGAGGAGGATCCCGAGATGATGAAGTCCCGAATCCTCAATGGCCTTAACCCAAAGATTGCCACAATGGTAGAGCTACACCATTATGGTGATATAGATGAGATAGTACACAAAGTGATTTTGATGGAAGAAAGAGAAGCTAGTACTAGCCACACCCCTTCTTCAATGAACTCTGGCAGAGCAACTCTAGATATCAAGGTAATACTCCTGCCGAAAATAATAGTAAGCCAATTAGTTCTAATGGTATCAAAAGGTTAATATCTAACCATCAATTTCTTAGTTTGCAAGTAATAATGCTACTAACAAACCATTTTCAAGGCAAGTTACATGTTTTAAGTGTCTAGAAAAGTGGCACATCAAGTCTCAATGTCCTAACCAGAGGACAATAACACTATAATGGAGAAAGAGGAAGAATAAAAAGGGGCCAAATTCAGCAAAGACAAATTCGAGGGCATGCCTGTAAGTTTTTAATACTAAAAAGCTGAGCTTGTATGAAAACTATTTCCCAGTTATATCAATTAATTGTTTTTAGTTAAATCATATGATGTTTTACATATGTTGTCCACTTATATCAAGTGACTAGATGATGAGGTATCAGGTGTGACATAGTAGATCTCATTGTTGATTAAAATCTTGATATATAAACCAGGCTCGTAACTGAGACAGTTTTGTTCAAACTGTAAGTTTAGGGTATTATTTGATTTCAAAATTAGTTGGTCTAGACTAATTGAATCATATAGATATGATTGGGGCATATTGAGCACGACCATTGAGGATTGAATTAACTTGCACTGATCGTTAGTAGTTAAGTCGAACCTTGTATTCTATCTATTAATCCCTAGACTTGAATACGCATGAGGATTAGACATAGTGTACTTTGATTTGCTAAAGAGTGAGGTCAATTGAGGCCAATAGTTTCAGTAGGTTGGGTGCGCGTGTTTGATTAGTTGGTGTGCTGTTGCTTGTTCGAAAGGAAACCATGTATCAGTGCATCCGAGTTAATGGTGCTCCCGAGATGATATTGTAATGTTTATTATAATAAACTTGACCAGTGGACTTATGTCCGGTATTGTAAAAAGGTCGAGTGGTACTATTCTTGGATAATAAGAAGTCAATTAATTGATTTATCAGTAAATTAATATATTGACGAGCACTATATCTTTGATGTGGGAAGATTAAAAAATAATTAATTTTGTCGTACTAGAAGCAATTCTTGTTTAGATTATAGTGTCATAATTAATCCGTTAGTGGTATGATTAATTATGTATTGGTTAATTGGCTATGGTAGGTTTAATTAATTAAGATATTAATTAATCCTTGAGTCAGTTAGTTGTGAATCGGTCCATGAACAGGATTAAGGATAAGTGAATCATTGTAACAGTTAGATGTGAATCAGTCCAGGAGTAGGATTGAAGTGAAACACAAACCCAATAGGAAGACCAATCATTTTCAAACTTGAGGTCTCTCTTGTAGCTCTATAAATAGACATAGAGGGTCAACAACACAAAACACAATTCATAAGTTTTCAATATAGGAAAACTAGAGAGAGAAATAAATATTTCTTCCTCGAAGTTGGTTATTCTCTTCAATGTGCGGCAGCGGTAATTCCCTCCAAGAGGCGGCCGACATTATTTACTTCCGGCAGCAGGAGAGAGAACTTAGAACGGCGGCACGTGGACGTCGACGGCGGCATGTGAGGGACACGCACGGGGAAATGGTGACGGGCTTGAGTTCTTTTCAAGCAGTTTTTGTGTTGGTTCGATTTTGCTGATCCGTTCGTTTGGTAGACAATTTCCCACACAATTTCTAGACGAGTCAAAGAATCATACAAGAGATTTTCTTGAGGGCACACTTCAAATGTCAATTCTTTTCCTTCCGTTTTTAATTAGATTTATTTTATCGTGTGCTAACAAATCAAATAAGGTGGAACTGATATGCTGTGCAATGGCGTTTCAAAAGGGTTATAACAGTATTGCACTAGTGTCTGGGTTTGTGATTGATTTCCAATTATGGAATGCAATACACGAAAGTGAAATTTTTTATCGAGCCCAAATGGATAATTACTTCAATTGGTATCAGAGCTAAGGTTTTAGCTCTGATTTATTCGATTTGTTTGCATGGTTTTTTATATGCAGATAGTTTGTTTATCCCGGCTATTATGGTTTGCGTTTGTATGTTTTAATTAAACTCCGAGACATGTCCGGATGATTTTTTATATGAATGCTTGTAATAGTAAAACCACGTGCTGGAAGTTTTGTAGGATTAGATTAAACCTGTAGTTGGATTTTTTCTATGTAATTGTTGATATTATTTTCCTGAAAGCCTTGTAGTAGGAAAATCTTTTGTAATTGAAGATGTAATTATGAGCGACTTGAATTCGTGGGTTTTGGTTAATGTGAGTACTTAGAAAATCAAGAAAACCCGGATGAATTGCAAGAAGACCAGATAACAAAGTGGGAGCAGAGCGGAAGACCCGAGGACATAGCGGAAGACGGCGCCGCCGGTTGCGCACGGTGATGTAACCATAAGTTACATCAATTTTCATAGCATTTTCTATAGAAGTTCATTACATTTAGATGGAGTTTTGATCACTCTTGTGTACTTTTCAAGCTTATAATGTGTTTTGTTAGAAATGCAGGGTAAAGTTTGGTTGTGTCACTTTTCCACCACAAATGAGGTCATAAAGTGCTAAAATGATGCAATTGGGAAAACGGTCATTGCTGCAATTAAATTGAGCATTTCATATGGGTATTTGTGCTAAAAAGACTGTTGTACCCCTAGTATCTAAGTTAATTGCAACCCTAGAATGCTGTCGTTGTATAAATTTTTTGAAGACAAATCCTGTTGGTAACTTTTGCTTCGTTCCTTTCCATTTTGAAGCCGGCAGCTCTGGTTGTTTTTTGGGTAGCTAGGGTTTTATTTGGATATGAAGATTTAGCTTAGAACCATGCGGTCCTAATCAGTACATGGCGGTTTAATGCCGGATCTGGCAATCCTATGTGGAATCAGTGCATCTGCATTTGTTGTACCTATTTTGTAGTTCCTTTTCTTCAGCTTGGTCGGACATTTCTGCTACTCCGGGGTGAGAGACCGTTGTAAGCACGGGTGAGCCGGCTGAATGTTAAATTGTTTATGCTCATATTGTGTAGTGTATCTGAATTCCTTTGATTTATTATGTATTGGTCTAATGGTTTATTGGGTTGATTTGGGCTTGGTTGACTTTTGGTGGTTTGTTTATTATACTATTGGAGATTGAATCTTGAGTAAACTTATTATCTTGTTGGCGGTTTCCTTTTTTGGGAATTGAATCTTGAGTAAGTTTAGGATTTTGTTGGCAGTTTCCTTTTGTAATATGAAAGATTGAATCTTGTCGGTCGCATAAGCGTAAGGTCTGAAAAGAGATAGTGAAACCAGTACATGATGAATACTATAAGACAGTGAAGGCGATTAAACCACCGCTCAAACATCCATTAATTTATTTTATGAAATTTATTTGTTTTTGTTTGATTAAACCAAAGCCATTTCAATCTCTGCACCTTGCATGTTTTTATTCCAATTCAATACACAAGTGTCTTGTATTCCCTTTGGATTCGATACACTTCTCTACTACACAATAGGATTTATGTTCCTTTAGTGTGCTAAAAGAAGGTTTTTATTAGTGTTGTTTTTTAGCACATAACCTTTTGGCGCCGTTACCGGGGAGTACAGTAGCTGTTGTGTATTTAATTTTTTTTTTTTGATGTTGTTAGAGTAGGATGTTTATTGTGAAAATGAGGTCAAAGAAAGTGACAGTAGCATCGTCAGGCAAGGCCAGTGGTATTGAGACTCACGCAGAAAATTCTAAGTCTAAAGAAGTTGTAACGAAAGAAGTGGTTACTGAGGAAATGGCTGAAGAGCCAAGCCTGACTTTTGGGTCCTTTTTTGAACCAACATTTTGTGAGACTAACAGGGCAGCCGAGGCTGGTAACGTTGAATATATGGTACCACCACCACTCATTAACTTGGTGTTAAATGGGTCGAGCTTCTATGAAAACGATCATGAATATGCAAGCACTCATTTGAAAGCATTTGTGGATATCTGCAACACTACTAAAATAGCAAATCTCACTCAGGATCAATTGAGAAGGTTGCTGTTTCCATTTTCATTAAGGGATAATACTAGTGGATGGCTTAACTCCTTACCAACTAAGTCGATCAGGACATTTGAGGATTTGAAGAAAAAGTTCTTTGCAGGTACTACCCCCCTCAAAAAATTGACAGAATGATAAGTGAGATTCAAGGATTCAGAAAAAATGAGGATGAATCTTTTGCAGCAGCATGGGAAAGATTTTAGAATATAGTCAGGAAATGTCCAAGTCATGGTTTCGAGGGAGGCAGAGAACTGTTATGCTTTCACAGAGTACTAACTATGGCAACAAGAAGTCTGGTAGATGCTAGTGCTGGTGGAAGTTTGAACAACAAGACGATGGAGGAGGCCAGAGATATATATTTGACACGAATACGCAGACTTATTCAAATTGGTCTAGTGAGAGATATCCAGCACAACCTTTGATAAAAGCTGGTTATTCAGGAAAAAAATGCTCAAATCACAGAATTGCGAGCTATGATTGAGAAATTGCAGGCTTGAGTGGAGCAACAAACTGTTGCAGCTGAAGTGCTTCCTCAAGAACCAATTGATACAGTGATTGAAGTAGCTGGAGTCACTGTGACTTTTTGTGGAACCTCCCAAGGGCAGCATAGAAATATTGACTATCTTCGCCGTCTGGAAAATCTGAGCTATGCAAATGGTCAAACTGGTGTGGGAATTTCATCAGCTTATAGACCAAATTCAGGAGGAGGTGTTTACAACAAGGGAAACTATAGGGGTAATGCAAAAAATAGTGGTTACAGGCTAGCTTCACAACAGTGGGATGGCAGGGGATGAGAGAATGTAAAAGTTGGATTCGAATCAAATATCGAGAGCATGAAGCAGGATTTTTATGTAAACAAGTGAGATGTTGAGGAAATGAAGAATATCATGAAGGATAGGCAAATTCAGATGCCTTAAAGGTCAGTAAAACAGAGAGAAAGGTAATTTGCCACGAAACACCGAATCTAATCCCGTGAACACTGAGCACTGTTTGGAAGTAACTTTGCGAAGTGGTAAAGTGTAGACCAAAGATGAAAAAGGGAAGGGTGTCTTGAAAGAAATAGCATTGCCAAAGAACCTGACAGAGGAAGGAGTGATATCTCCTGACGAATTGGAGAAGCCAAATGGAAGAAGGGAAATAAGCAATATAAAGGTGGAGTCATTCCCGAAACCGCCTTGTCCTACTAAACAACCCCTCAAGGAGGATGATCAAAAACATAGGCAGTGATTTGTGGAGCTGATGAATGAGGCCAATATGCATGTGTCTCTGGCAGATGAAAGTACATGCTCCTAAGTATCACAGGTAATTGAGATAGTTGTTGCCAAACAAAAGTAAATTCACTTTTTAAATGAGAGTAGATAAATCCCGGTGAAAGTGGAAGATTCAGGAATGTGTACCATCCCGTGCAAGGTAGGAATTAAAAGTTTTGAACAGGCATTGTGTGACCCTGGAGCAGGGGTGAATTTGATACCAAAGAAGACATCAGAATATTGTGGAATATTGTTTGACTTGAAGCCCACTAAGATCACTTTACTGATGGCCGATCGTTCCATGGTCAAACCTAAATGGATAATTAAGAATATAATTATAAGAATTAATCAAGTTATTATCCCTGCAGATTTCATGGTGATTGATGTGGAGGAAGATTCAGAAGTACCTATAATTCTAGGAAGGCCATTTTTCGCTACTGGGGATGCTACTCTGAAGATCAAGGATAAAAACATCACGTTTCCTATCTGTGGATCAAAGTATGTTTTTAAAATAGAAGAATCTAAGAAGAGCCTGTACGAGGATACAATGAGGGTTGAAATGAATATTCATAATCAGAAGTCAGGACCAGAGAATGAAAAGGTGGGAAAAACAGAACAAAGCATTCAAGAGGGGAGTGAGAAACAACTAATTGCGGAAAGTATAAGTAATAATGGAGGACAGATTTGGATTCAGAATAGAAAAAGAAGGATAGGAATAAGGAGAAAATAAAGGAAATAGGAAAAGTATCAGGGAGGCAGCTAGCAGCTGACGGAAATTGGGCAATTTGGCCAAGGAATCTAAAGAACTGTCTTCAAATAGTAGAGAAGATCATAGGGTTTTTGAAGGATCCTGATTGTCTTGCAGAGTATCCTTTTGGCCAGGCTCGAGGCTTAATAGGAGTGCTACTGGGAGGCAGCGCAGAGACAACTTTTCGTGTTAATCTTTATTTTTCATTTTACTTTTTCCTTAAAAAGACAGTAATTGCAATAGATGTCATTAAAAACATGCAATGATATTTTGGGCAAGGTGGGAGAACTATTGGAAACTATCAAGTTATGATGAAAACCTGAAAAATGAGAAGTTAATCAGCCAAAGAACTTTAACTTTGCTTTTGAACTGTTCTCATGAACCCTTCTATAATTGATAGATTGTAACAAGGATAGGTAAGGTCTAGCAGTAATTTACAGAAGCCAGTGGGAACACTAACTTTTATGCATGCAGGTAGAGCATGTACTAGCTAATGTGATATATAGGGCTGATGACTGGTTCTTCATGCTCCTAGGTAAATTCTTCTAAACCACTGATTTTGGAATTTTCTCAGCCAATCTTATGCTTGATATTCTGGAGACTCCAGTAGTGTTTTGTATAAATAGTTATAAAAATTCTAAACATCTATCTTTTAGCAAGTATTGTGCAATTCATACCGTAGATCTCCTTAGATGAACTGATGATATTTTTGAAAGAATTGATGGAGTATTTGCTAGTTCAAAGTGTTAAGCATGATTACTATGAGTGAGCATTTGAGCCTATGGTAAGTATTCTTGTGCTTGCTTTCTCTTTTGATTGTGTGAATAACTTGTGTTGGATTGAAAATCCAGAATTTGAGGCATTATGCATGTTGCGTGCTGATTCTGGGCATGAGTTGTTGAAATGAGATCGGCAGTAGCACCCGTTCTCTTATTTTGGCCAGCCAAGAAAATATGACCTTTAGGAGTAACCAGTCGAGCCTAAGCCTTATTTTTGCTGAACCTTATAGTAGCTTATTCTCTCTAAATTCTGTACATTGTCACTTCTATTTAATTTTCCCCAATGTGTTTAATTCTGGTTCTGATAGATTAAAATGATTAGAATTGGATCTATAGAGATTAAAGGCAGTAAATAGTTCATAAATGTAACCAATTAAGAGGAAGAAGTGAGGGATCTTTAAGGCCTGAACCTTGAGTTTGCTTAGAAAAAAAAAAAAACTTGCCTTCTGAGGAAGTGAGGAATACCTAAGCCCTATACCCTTGGTAAATAGTAAGATCCAAAGTTATTAACTGAATATGAACTAGAATCATATTAAGTACTAAGGATTTTAGCTCCAGCATTCCAGCCTTGACTTTCCTCTAACCTGAACCATCACCATTAGCCAAAGACCTATAGATCAATGCCTCGTGTCCAGGATTGGTGTGGGGGTATGATTATGTCTCAAGCCTATGGCTGTATCAATTTAGCACAAGTATGAGAGTTACCATAAATGTACATAGAACCTAAAAATAGGGGAGCACTCTTGGGCTAACTAGTGAGAATACTTGAATTAGTAAATGCCTCAACCAATTGGTTCATCCATAGCTGAATTCTCATGTGCAGATTGAACTATAGTATGGATGTATGTTGCTTGTTCTGTTTTAATTAGGATGTTTGGGAACTTTAAAATTCTGGAGTTAGAATTACGATTGGCTATAATAAATTCCCTCTTGTTCTTAATGGCCTTGCTTGAGGACAAACAAAAATTTAGTGTGGGGAAGTGATGTAACCCTAAGTTACATCCATTTCGTCGCATTTTCCATAGAAGTTCATTACATTTAGATAGAGTTTTGATCACTCATGTGTACTTTTCAAGCTTATAATGTGCTTTGTTGGAAATGCAGGTCAAGGTTCGGTCGTGTCACTTTTTCATCACAAATAAGGTCATAAAGTGCTGAAATGATGCAATTGGGCAAGATGGCCATTGCTGGAAGTAAATTGCACATTTCAAATGGCCATTTGTGCCAAAAAGAATGTTGTTCCCCTGCTGTTTAAGTTAATTGCAACCCTAGAATGCTGTAGTAGTATAAATTGTTTGAAGACAAATCCTGTCGGTAATATTTGTTTCGTTCTCTTCCATTTTGAAGCCGATGGCTCTGGTTGTTCTTTGGGTAGCTATGGTTCTATTTGGATATGGCGATTCAGCTTAGAACCATGCAATTCAAAGCAGTTCATGGCGGTTTCGTCCCTGATTTGGAAATCCTAGGTGGCATCAGTGTATCTGCACTTGTTGGAGTTGTTCTGTAGTTCTTTTTCTTCAGCTTGGTAAGGCACTTTTGCAACTCCGGGGTGACAGACCGTTGTAAGCACGGGTGAGCCAGCTGAATCATGTATTGTTTATGCTCCTATTGTCTAGTGTATCTGAATTCCTTTGATTTATTATTTATTGGTGTAATGGTTTCTTTGGTTGATTTGGGCTTTGCTGACTTTTTGCAATTTATTTATTATACTGTTGGAGATTGAATCTTGAGTAAGCTTATTATCTAGTTGGCGGTTTCCTTTATTCGGAATTGAATCTTGAGTAAGTTTATGATCTTGTTGGTAATTTCCTTGTGTAATGTGAAAGATTGGATCTTGTCGGTCGCAAATGCCTATGGTCTGAAAAGAGATAGTGAAACTAGTACATGATGAATACTAGAAGACAGTGAAGGCGATTAACCCACCGCTCAAACATCCATCAAAATATTTTATGAAATTTATTTGTTTTTATTTGACTAAACCAAAGCCATTTCAATCTATACACCTTGCATTTTTTTATTCCAATTCAATACACAAGCGACTTGTGTTCCTTGTGGATTCGATACTCTTCTGTACTACACGATAGGATTTGTGGTCGTTTAGTGTGCTACAATAAGGTATTTATTAGTTTTGTTTTTAAGCACATCACACGGCGTGGCCTGAGGCAGCGCCGCTGATATAGCGCTTCTACAGGTAGTATGTCGTGCTCGCTGTTATGCGTGCGTATGCACGTGGGGGGCGGCACTAGGGCGCAAAGGTCCAGCAATGCAGCCTAGCACACGCATGCAGCAGCGTGTGGGCCTACATCGCGCAGCACATGCCTGTTCTTCGAGATTTACTCCGAGATCCAAATTTTTCATCGAGTGACGTGACGGGACATGATACAAGGCAACAGATGGAAGCAGTATGTGGAATTAAAGCCATAATAGTAGGGAAATTTATTTCACGTATCTATTTCACGCATTCTAATTGTGTTTAATTGTATGCTTACATTTTTTATTAATGCTTTATTTTTTATGCATGATTAAAAGCATGTGATTTCATGGTTGCTTGTAACTTAGGATTAGTTAATTGCATGTTAAAACTAGAAAACCCTCATTTTGAAAATCTAAGTGGGAGCGGGTTTAAATTAATTAATTCCCATGGCCTTCATTACAAGTTCATATGTGATGTTGGTAGACTTGTGTGTTGGCATTAGAGCCTTCCTTCA
This sequence comes from Knoxia roxburghii, assembly GCA_030378225.1. Classification (NCBI taxonomy): domain Eukaryota; kingdom Viridiplantae; phylum Streptophyta; class Magnoliopsida; order Gentianales; family Rubiaceae; genus Knoxia; species Knoxia roxburghii. The sequence goes on from CM059424.1 coordinate 9,850,279, forward strand.
TAACGGATGAGTCTAATTCATATGATCACTAGATTGAATTTCTAAGTAAGATGACAACAGTAAGTTAAATTGGAGAAATGTGATACCTTTTCCATTTGAGGCACACTACCCTTAGTAACAAGCTTAGAAGTCACGTAATGGCATACACTTAGTGTACAATTAGTAGTATTCTTTCCATCGAGGTCACATTATTTCTATGTACTGCCAAAGAAACCAACTATTTATTTTATTGATCAATAAATCATTTGGTCAGATTGTAAAATTAAGGAACTTAGGTTCTTCTCAAATGAATGTGGGCTAAAGTAAACGTTCACACTATCGTGATTTGCATAATTCCCTGTGAATGAGATGTTGGTGGATAGATTATATTGTTATTTATGAGGCTACAATGTTGGATTTGAATATTAAAGCTTTTCTTGTATTAAACTATTTCCCATTTTTATATATCGATTAAATATTTTAGTTAAATTGTTTATATGTTTTACATACATTGTCCATTTATATTATATAGTTAGATGATGAGGTGTCTGGTGTGACACAGTAGATCTCATCATTGGTTAAAAGACATAATATATAAATGAGATTCGTATCTGAGAAAGTTTTGGACACACTTTCAGTTTAGGTTATTATGTGATTCAGAATTGGTTTGTCTAAACTAATTGAATCATATAGATATGCCCGGGGCAAATTGAACTTGACCATTTAGGATGAATTTTCTTGTACTGATTTAATAGACTATTCAATCCTAGTATTCTATCTCTAAATCCCTAGACCTGAGCAGGTATGAGGATTAGACATAGCAAATTAATAAATTAATGATCACTATATTTTTGATATGGGGAGATCGAACAATAATTAATTTAGTTATTCTGGAAGCAATTCTGGTGTAGGATGGTAGTGCAATAATTAATTCATTAGTGGTACGATTAATTATGTAGTGGATTAAATGATAAAGTATAATTAATTATTTAATTAATTATTCATAAGGGTTAATTAGTAATTAACAAGGGGAAATTATTTAATTAATAATTAAGATTTAAAGTTCAATTGGAATGAGGAATCCTAGAAATTAGGAAATCTATTTGGATTTAGATCCTAATTGGATTTGCAAACTAATTAAGAAACCTAAACCCAATAGGAAGGCTAATTCTAAACCAACTTGGGGTCTCTCTTGTAACTCTATAAATAGATAAGAGATTAACAATTCACAATACACAATTCATAGTTTCAAATTTTCAAGAAACTTAGACACACAAAATTTAGAGAGAGAAATCAAGATTTCTCCCTCAAAGTCGGTTTTCTAGAACTCCAGGTGGCAGCACATTCTCCCAGATCGGTCGGCGGTTGAACTTCTTAAAGGAAAACAGAACAAACCCGGGCTAAATCGAAAATCTCACTTTCGTGCTAGGCATTCCAGAATCGGAGACTTTCGACTCGGCTCAGGCTCAAATTCATTTTACCCATAACGGATCTAGGCTTATACTTATTTAATTTATTAAATCGGAACACAAAGATACAATCCTTAAATTAAAATCGAAACCTTTAAAAGGTATACCTTTGAAGCGAAGTCCAACGCAAAAAGAAAAACCAAATCTTTCTGTTGCGATCACCACCGAAATCCAAAGGATTACTCCATGATGCCTCGAATATTGCGTGGGTAATAGTCTATCGAGGTGTACTATCAAAGCCCATGACCCACATGAAATTCTCTAAAAAATCGGATTCAAACTGCTCAAAAGATCCGATTAAGCTGCTGTCCCTTTTCCTCCAATAGCTGCCAACCGCCGGTGAGATTAATCACCAAATCACCGGAATAAAAACCCTCCCTTAGCCGTGATCTAGACAGCCCTCATCATGGATCACCAAAGAAGAGATCAACACAATGAAAGGATGAATCAAACACGCCAAGATTGTATTTTTATCCAAAAAAACCGAAGGAAAAACTGGGCGAAAGAACTAAAAGATTTCGACGGAAAAGAAAGAAATCCGGCAGCTATAATGCTTAATCCATTTGGGCTGAATCCAATTCTTCAACCAAGTGAGGAATCTAGTTCGTTTTTTAGAAAGAATTCTTGAAGGTGAAGAACTTCTCTCTCTAGAACCTTTTCACTCAAGAAAGTAAGAATTGTCTTGCAAGACTTCCTTAATGTTTCTTTGGCCTTAAGTTATCTAATTATAGGGAGCTCCAATGGAGACCTAGTGGGCTTTTGAGTTGGGCCTTTTAATTTGACTTTCGTTGACCGCTTAGTCTTTCCTAGACTAATCAACTCCAATCGACCCATTCGAATTAATTTCTTAACCCACTTCGTTAATCTAATTTAATTGAACGCTTAGGATTAATTAATTCATATAGAATTAATTTCTTAATCCACTTAGTCAATTAAATATTAATTAAACCTTTAGGATTAATTAATTCACTTTGTCGATTAGTCAAATACATAATTAGTCGTATCAATATCGAACAGACCATGGAACTACCGCTCAAAAATGACTTTACATCGCGCCACTATATTTTCTACTATCTCCGCACATTAAAGATCTAGTGTTCGTCAGTTTATCAATTTACTGACAAACTAATTTACCGACTTCTTGGTATCCAAGATTAGTACCACTCGACTTTCTTATTATACCGGACGTAAAGTCCACTGGCCAGTTTTAGCATAATAAACCTTACGAGCTCATCTCGGGAGCACCATCAACCTGGCGAACCGGTACGTGGATTCCTCCGACTAGCAATGGCACGTAAGAAGCTAAACACCGCATATCCAACCTACCGAGGTATAGGCCTCAATTCACCACACTCTTTGGCAAATAAAAGCATACGATATCTAACTCTCACGCCCATCCCAATCTTGGGATTGAGAGATTGAATACTAGGACCAAATTTGACTACACCGATAAGTACAAGTCAATTCTATCCAAACTGGTCATGCTCAATATGCCCTGGGCATATCCATGTGATTTAATTAGTTTAGACAAACTAATTTCCAAATCACACGATAACCTATACCGATAGTATGTTCAGACTATCTCAGTTACGAGCATACTTTTTATATATCAATACTTTAACCAATAATGAGATCCACTGTGTCTTTCCACACCCGTTATCTAGTTCTATTATATAATGGAACAATTTAATATTAAAACAAAATGATATGTCAACTGTGGATATTAGTTTTTATACAAGCCATAGCATTTATGTATTCAAAACTAGCACTTCTCAAACCCTGAAGCGCGTGGAGTTTGTGCGGCAGCGCGTGTGCGTGTAATTCACTCGCGAATAGTTCGGGAGCAGCTACATTTCAAAGAAATTTTAGCGAGTTTGTTTGTGGTGTATTGCTAATTGTTGGTTCGTTGCTTCATTTCTCACACAACATACGAGCTGGTCTTGAGTCATATAAGCGATCACCTAAGTACACGCTTCAAGAGGTAATTCTTAAACTTTCGCTATAATTTGAAATTTATTATTGCGTGACTAATCAAATGAGTAGAAGCTAGGATCCTGCACAATGGTATTTCAAACAAGGGTTAGAATAGTAATTGTGCTAGAGTTTAGGCCTAGTCAAGAGTTTTGATTCTGGAATGCGTAGCACGAAAGTAAATTTTTGACTTGGAGAAAGTAAATTCAAAGAGTATCGGGCAGATGTGGAGAAACATCACTGTAAAGTATTAAAACACTGCGATCAGATCATGGTAGAGAGTATCTATCCTATAAATTTCTAGAATACCTCAGTGAGGTCATAATTCAGTCTCAGTTGTCTGCATCTGGCGCACCACAGCAAAATAGTGTAGCAGAAAGAAGAAATAGAACTCTCATGGAAATGGTTAGGTCAATGATGAGCTATATTCATTTGCCTAGTTCGTTCTGGGGATATGCCTCAGAAACTGCAGTATACATTCTAAATCTTGTACCATCTAAAACCGTGTCTTTAACCCCTACAGAGTTGTCCAGCACATGTGCTTAAGGCAGATGCGGCTAAGTTAGACGTGAGAACAGAGGTAATGCTATTTGTAGGATATCCTAGAGGAACGAAAGGTGGTCTGTTCTATAGTCCTAAAGATCAGAAGGTGATAGTTAGCACTAACGCCATATTTTTAGAAGATGACTATATTTTAGATCACAAGTCCAAGAGTAAGATAGTACTAGAATAACCTAGAAAGCAGTTTGATAATTCTAATGCACCAGCACAAGTAGTTACACCACAAAACACTATACAAGATATCACAGATGATGCGCCTACACAGGTAGTGCCTCGACTTAGTGGGAGGGTTGTGATACAACCCGAGAGGTTCATTAGTGTGAGAGAAGCCTCAGACTTCCTCCCAGCTGAGCCAGAACCGGATCCCGTTAACTATAATAAGGCTCTGTGAGATAAAGTTGTAGAATCTATGAGAAAAGCAATGGTATCCAAGATGGGGTTTATGGACCACATTCAAGTCTGGGAGCTTGTGGATCTACCGGATGGTTTTAAACCCATAGGATGTAAGAGGGTCTACAAACACAGGAGAAGATCTGATGGAACAGTAGAAACCTTTAAAGCTAGGCTTGTGGCGAAGGGGTGTACTCAGAAAGAGGGAATTGATTATGAGGAAACTTTATCCCCGGTAGCTATGTTTAAGTTAATATGGATTCTCTTAGCCATAATTGCTCATTTAGATTATGAGATTTAGCAGATAGATGTCAAGATAGTTTTCTTAACGGAAATCTTGAAGAAATCATCTTCATGCAGCAATTAGAGGGATTCGTCGAAAAATGCCAAGAGCATAAGGTTTGTAAGCTTAAGAGGTTCATTTATGAGCTTAAGCAAGGATCTAGATCTTGGAACATCTGGTTTGATGAGGTAATCCAATCTTACAGATTTACTCAGTGCCTGAATAAACAATGTGTGTACCGCAGGCGTGATGAAAATGCGTTGGTGTTTCTTGTGCTTTACATAGATGACATTTTTCTAATTGGGAACAATAAGAAAGGGTTATCAGACGTAAAGGCATGATTGTCCAAACAGTTTGATATAAAAGACTTAGGAGAAATGGGACATATCCTTAGGATCAAGATCATTCGAGATCGTAGGAAACATTCACTAACACTCTCTCAAACTTCATACATAGATACGATTCTGGCTCGTTTTAACATGCAGAACTCCAGAAAAGGTTTTTTACCTTTTAGATACGGAGTGCATTTATCTAAAGAGCAGTCTCCAAAGACTATTAAGGAGATAAAAGCCATGAAGACAGTTCCTTATGCCTCAGTAGTAGGAAGTCTCATGTATGCAATGTTGTGTACGAGACCTAATATTTGCTATGCTATTGGCATTGTAAGACGATATCTGAGTAACCCCGGGAAAGCTCATTGGGAGGTATTAAAATGCATTCTCAAGTATTTGTGCAGAATGAAAGACCAAGTCTTGGTCTATCAGGCGCCGAAGCTTGTGCCCCATGCTTTCACAGATTCAGATCTCCAATGCGACAGAGACAAGAGCAAGTCTAACTCAGGGTTTACTTTGGGGTGTGGATCCATAGTTTAGTGAAGTGTCAAGCAGAAAAGTGTAGTAGACTCTACCATAGAGACTGAGTACGTTAGAGCATCAGAGGCAGCGAAAGAAGCAGTGTGGCTCAAGAACTTCCTAGTAGACTTAGATGTGATTCCTGGTTTGCAAAAATCAAGCACAGTGTACTGTGAAAACAACGGTGCAGTAGCAAACTCGAAAGAACCACGAGCCCACTAAGTGAGTAAGCATATACATCGCAAGTACCACCTGATACGAGATATCATAAAGATGGAAGACGTGGTAGTGGTGAAGATAGCATCAGAAAAAAACCTTGCAGATCCATTCATGAAGACACTGACTGCAAAAGTCTTTGAAGCTCACGTAGAGGGCATGGAGATTAGATACTTAGTAGAGTCATGACTGTTTTTCTAGTTATTGTTGTAGTTGTAAGATTAATGTAGTTTTATAATTAAAGTGTAACTTAAGTATTAGTGGGAGATTGTTGGGTTTGAATACTAAAGCTTTGATTGTATTAATCTATTTCCCAGTTTCATATATCGATTAAATGTTTTAGTTAAATTGTTTATATGTTTTACATACATTGTCCATTTATATTATGTAGTTAGATGATGAGGTGTCTGGTGTGACACAGTAGATCTCATCATCGGTTAAAAGACATAATATATAAATGTAGTTCATAATCGATACAGTTTTAGACACACTGTCAGTTTAGGTTATTATGTGATTCAGCAATTGGTTTGTCTAAACTAATTGAATCATATAGATATGCCCAGAGTATATTGAACTTGGCCATTTATGACGAACTATCTTGTACAGTTTTAATAGACTATTCGATCCTAGTATTCTATCTCTAAATCCCAAGACTTACGCAGGCATGAGGATTAGACATAGTGTACTTTGATATGCCAAATAGTGAGGTCACTTGAGGCCAATAGTCTCGGTAGGTTAGGTGCGCGTGTTTTGTTGTTTGGTGTATTGTTGCTTGTCGAAAGGAAATCATGTACCGATGCATCCGCGGTGATAGTGCTGCCAAGATGAGCTCATTATATTTATTATACTAAACCTGACCTGTGGACTTGTGTCCGGCATAGTAAAAAGATCGAGTGGTACTAGTCTCGGATTATAAGAGGTTAATTAATTAATTCATCACTAAATTAATAAATTAACGAGCACAATATCTTTTATGTGGGGAGATTGAAGAATAATTAATTTAGTTGTTCCGGAAGCAATTCTGGTGTAGGGTGGTAGTGTCATAATTAATCCATTAGTGGTATTATTAATTATGTAGTGGGTAATTTATCAAGTAAAATTAGTTATTTAATTAATTATTCCATAGGGTTAATTAGTAATTAACAAAGTGGAATTATTTAATTAATTAATTAAATCTTAAAATTCAATTGGAATTAAGAAATCCTAAAAATTAGGACATCTATTTGAATTTGGAAATGATATTAGATTTGAATCCTAATTGGATTTGAAAACTAATTAAGAAACCTAAACCCATTAGGAATGCCAATCCTAAACCAACTTGAGGTCTCTCTTGTAACTCTATAAATATACAAGAGATTAGCAATTTAAAATACACAAATCATAGTTTCAAGTTTTCAAGAAACTTAGAGAGAGAAATCAAGATTTCTCCCTCAAAGTCGATTTTCTAATAACTCTAGGCGGCAACACATTCTCCTAGATCTGTTGGCAGTTGAACTTCTCAAACCCGACGGTGCATGTGTGAGTTCCTGGCGGCACGTGTATTTCACTCACGGATAGTTCGGGCAGCAACGACGTTTCAAGGAAATTCCAACGAGTTCATTTGTGGTGTATTGCTGATCGTTAGTTCATTGGTTTGTTGCCCACACAACGTACGAGCTGGTCTTGAGTCATACAAGCGATCACCTGAGTACACGCTTGAAGAGGTAATTCTTAAACTTTCGTTATACTTAGAAATTTATTGTTGCGTGACAAATCGAATGAGTAGAAGCTAAGATCTTGCGCAATAGTATTTCAAGCAAGGGTTAGAATAGTAATTGTGCTAGAGCTTAGGCCTGGTCAAGAGTTTCGATTCTGGAATGCGTAGCACGAAAGTAAATTTTTGACCGGGCCCGGGCGGATAATATTTCATACAATATTTTGGAAATTTTTCTGATTTACTAAAACATGTCTGTTTATTTATTTTCAGTTATTCAATATGGCATTTAATCTGTTGTCTATTATAGTGAAAGAGAACAAGTTAACTGGCACTAATTATATCTAATGGAAACGCAACTTGGACATTGTCCTAACGGCTCAGCAATGCAAGTTTGTGCTCACAGAACTAAGTCCCCTTGCGCCAACTGATGAATCTACTGATGAACAAAGAGAGGCATATCAGAGGTGGAGGAAAGGTAATGAGATGGTGTGTTACTACATATTGGCTTCTATGTTGAGTGTTTTGCAGCAACAACATCAGTCAATGCTTACCGGCCAACAGATGATGTTGAATCTCAGAGAAATGTTCGGACATCCAGATTGAGCTGCTTGGCAAGTAGCTCTGAGCAAACTCATGACTACTAACATGAAAGAGGGCACCCCTGTGAGAGATCATGTGCTTGAGATGATTAGCAATATCAATGAGATAGAGGTGTTGGGATGTGAAATCGACCATTAGAGTCAAGTTGATATCATCCTTCATTAAGGAAAACAGAACAAGCCAGGGCTAAAACGAAAATCTCACTTTCGTGCACTGCATTCCAGAATCAGAAACTTTCGACGAAGCTCAGGCTCAAATTCATTTTCTCCTGAACGGATCTAGGCTTATACTTATTAAATTTATTAATCGGGACACAAAATATACAATCTTTAATTAAAGCAAAAAGTTCAAAGATTATACCTTTGTAGCGAAGTCCCTAGCAAAAAGAAATCCAAAACTTTGGGCAAGCAAAATCCACAAGATATCCAAAGAATAACTCCAAATCGACTCCGAAATAGTGTGGGCTAGTGTCTACGGAGTAGCCCAAAGTAAAATGAAGAAATCCCAAGAAACTTGCTTCGAAAAACTCAAAATCTGTGGAAATAGATTTAGCCTGGAGCAGTCCTGCACCAACTAGCCGCCGTCTGCCTTGCCGCTCAACTTTGAGTCACTTGACCGTCGACCCCCGGCCATGATCTGGATGGTAGCCTTCATGGATCACCAACCGGAGAAGAGATCAACATGAGGAACTACCGGATCAAGCACCCCAGGAATTAGATCTGTCGCCAAAAAATACTAAACTCGGCGGTGCTACAAAAATCACGCGGCGGCGGTCGGCTGCTCAAAAAGAATCCGATGAACTGCTCAATAATTAATGGGCTGAGTTTCTTTTCAAAGAAGAAAGCTATCCTAGCTGACTTCGACTAGAAGATTCAAAGAAGAAAGAATTTTCTCACTTTAAGCTAGACTTTCTCCCACTAGGCTAAGTGGCATCCAAGTTTCTTATGTCTTGTAAGTTGTCGAACCTAGGATATTTATAGGGAGCTTCTAAGAAGACCTAGTGGGCCTTTAAGTTAGGCCTTTTAATTTGACTTTCATTGACTCCTTAGTTTTCCCTAGACTAGTCAACTCCAATCGATCTTTCAAATTAATTTATTTAACCCACTTTGTTAATTTAATTTAATCGAACCCTTAGGATTAATTAATTCATATAGAATAAATTTCTTAATCCACTTTGTAAATTAAATATTAATTAAACCTTTAGGATTAATTACATCACTTTATCGATTAGTCAAACGCATAATTAGTCGTACCACTAACGGAGCAACTATGGAATTACCGCTCAAAAACGACTTTACATCGCGCCACTTTATTTTCTTCTCTCTCCCCACATCAAAGATCTAGTGCTCGTAGATTTATCAATTTAAGACTTCTTGGTATCCGAGATTAGTACCACTCGACCTTCTTATTTTACCGGACATAAAGTCCACTGGCCAGTTTTAGTACAATAAACCTTACAATATCATCTCGGGAGCACCATTAACCCGGTGAACCGATACGTGGATTACTCTGACTAACAACGGCACGTAAGAAGCTAAACACCGCATACCCAACCAACCGAGGTATTGGCCTCAATTGACTGCACTCTTTGGCACATCAAAGCATACGATATCCAACTCTCATGCCCGTCCCAATCTCGGGATTGAGAAACTGAATACTAGGACCGAATTCACTACGCTGATCAGTACAAGTCAATTCTATCCAAACTGGTCGTGCTCAATATGCCCTGAGCATATCCGTGTGATTTAATTAGTCTAGATAAACTAATTTCCAAACCACACGATAACCTATACCGATAGTATGTTCAGACTATCTCAGTTACGAGCATACTTTTTATATATCAATACTTTAACCAATAACGGTATCTACTGTGTCTTTTCACACCCCGTTATCTAGTTCTATAATATAATGAAACAATTTAATACTGAACCAAAATGATATGTCATCTGTAGATATTAGTTTTTGATACAAGCCATAGCTTTTATGTATTCAAAACTAACAATCTCCCACTAATACTCAAAGCTATGCTAAGAAGTACAAAAACTGTCCAACCCGCTATTACACTGTTGTCATGATGAAATCTACAGAACACCTTTAAGGTCACTCACATGGCTCTCTCAAGAATCTGACTCCCATGCCCTCCACATGTCTCTTAAAGGCCTTTGGGGTCAATGGCTTTGTAAAAGGATCTGCAAGGTTGTCATCTGATGCTATCTTGGCCACGGTCACATCTTCCCTCTTTACGATCTCTCGTATCAGGTGGTACTTGCGCTCTATGTGTTTACTCTCTTTGTGGGTTCGTGGTTCCCTCGAGTTAGCAATTGCACCATTGTTATCACAATAAACTGTGATAGACCAAGGTAACTCAGGGACCACATCTAAGTCCACCAGGAAGTTCCAGAGCCATACAACTTCTTTTGCTGCCTCTGATACCGCAACGTACTCAGCCTCCATGGTGGAGTCCGCCATGCATTTCTGCTTGACACTCCGCCATACTATGGCTCCACCTCCTAGAGTATACACAAACCCAGAGGTAGAATTACTCTTGTCTATATCACCTTGAAAGTCCGTATCTGTGTAACCCAATGGTACAAGCTCCTGTGCTCTATAAACTAGGACATAATCTCTCGTCCTGTGCAAATACTTGAGAATGCATTTTACTGCTTCCCAGTGAGCCTTCCCAGTGTTACTCTGGTATCTGTTAACTATGCCAACGGTAAAGCAAATATCAGGCCTCGTACATAACATAGCATACATGAGGCTACCCAATGCAGAAGCATAGGGTACCGCCTGCATGGCATCTATCTCCTCAGCAGTCTTGGGACACTGCTCCTTAGAGAAATGCACCCCATGCCTGAAAGGTAGTGAACCCTTCTTGGAGTTCTGTATATTAAAACGGGCCAGAATCGTGTTTATGTAGGATGCCTGAGAGAGAGTCAAAGAATGTCTACTACGATATAGAATAATCTTGATCCCAAGGATATGTCCAGTCTCTCCCAAATCCTTCATGTCAAACTGCCTGGACAACCATGCCTTTATGTCTGACAACACCTTCTTACTGTTTCCAATTAGAAGGATGTCATATACGTAAAGTACGAGGAACACCACCGCATCACCATCACGCCTGCGATATACACACTGCTCATCTGGACACTGAGTGAATCCATAGAACTGTATAACCTCATCAAAACAGATATTCCAAGATATGGATGCTTTCTTAAGTCCATAAATGGACCTTCTAAGCCTGCATACCTTGTGCTCTTGGCCCTGAACAATGAAACCCTCTGGTTGTTGCATAAAGATGGTCTCCTTAAGACTTCCAATAAGGAAAGCAGTCTTGACATCCATCTGCCAAATCTCATAGTCCATATAAGCAGCTATGGCCAAGAGAATTCGGATTGACTTAAGCATAGCTACAGGGGAAAAGGTCTTCTCATAATCAATACCCTCTTTCTGCGTATATCCCTTTGCCACAAGCCTAGCATTGAAGGTCTCAACCCTCCTGTCAAATCTTCTCTCTCGCTTGTAGACCCATTGCACCTAATAGGCCGAAACCCATCAGGAAGGTCTTCCAGCTCCCAGACCAGATTTGAGTCCATAGAACCCATCTCAGCAATCATTACTCTTTCCCAAGAATCTGTATTTTTATCCCAGAGAGCCTCATTGTAGCGAACTGGGTCTGGTTCATGAGTGCCAGGGATAAAGTCCGAAGACTCACCCAAACTCATGTACCTCTCGGGCTATCTGGCAACCCTCCTACTACGATGAGGTGCAGCCTGTGTAAGAGCTTCATCTGTGATAGTGTGTGCAGTCTCTTGTGGTGTGTCTTCCTGTACTTGTGCATCTGGAATAATGGACTGACTTTTAAACTCTTCCAATACTACCTTGCTGCTTGACTTGTGATCTAAAATATAGTCCTCCTCAAGAAATCTGGCATTGGTGCTCACCACCTCCTTCTGATCTTGAGGATGATAAAATAGACCACCTCTCATTCCTTTGGGGTAGGCTACAAACAGCATAGCATTTGATCTCGAATCTAACTTACCTGCATCTGCCTCGAGCACATGTGCTGGACAACCCCAAATCTCTGACTAGGTTTTCGCCCAGTCCACAACTCTAGAGGTGTCATAGCACGAGATTAAGGAGATAAAATGTTGTCTCTAAGGCATAACCCAAAACGAGGTAGGTAACTCACTATAACTCATCATCTATCTAACCATATCCATAAGAGTCCTGTTCTTCCTCTCTGCTACACCATTCTGCTGGGGTGTGCCAGGTGCAGACAAATGGGACTGAATACCCACCTCTGACAAATAGAATCTAAATTCACTAGAGAGGTATTCACCACCGCGATTAGATCATAAGGCCTTGATACTCTTACCTAGATGGTTATCTACCTCAGCCTTAAACTCTTTGAACTTTCCAAAGCATTCAGACTTGTGGCGAATCAGGTATATGTATCCATGTCTATAGTAATCATCCGTGAATGTCATGAAATACTCATAACCACCTCTAGCTTGAACTGACATAGGCCCACATAGTCAGAAAGAATCAACTCTAAAATCTCCTTGGCCCTATACCCCTTTACCTTGAAAGGCCTCTTGGTCATTTTACCCTCCAAGCAGGACTCACAGATAGGAAAACTGTCAATATCTAATGAGTCTAAAAACCCCTGCAAAGAATTACAAACGTGATCAGTGGTTCCTGAATCCACACACCAAGTATCCGTGGGAATTGCCACTAAACACGTCTCAGTAACTAGGGAAAATTTACACATACCTCGAGGCTTCTGGCAATCCTTCTTCTAATGTCCTGCCTTGCCACATATGAAGCACTTGCCTTTCGGTTTATGCTTCTTGGCAATGCCCGCCTTGGGTCCATGATCAGCAGCTCCTGTTTTCTGGCCTCTTTTCCTCTTTTGCTTCCTGGCTTTGGGCCCAACAGAGGAACCTGAGGGACCAACAGTAGCTAAGGCTTGCTTTTTCTCTGCGAAGAGGCCCTCAGTAGACACCAATGCAGTCATGAGCTCAGAAAGTGAATATGAGAGCTTGCCCATATTGTAGTTCAACCGAAACTGCTCAAAACTGGGGAGCAAGCTTTGAAGGATGACGTCGACCTGGGTCTCCCCATCAATGTCACCTCCCAATACCTCGATCTCATTGATACAACTCATCATGTCTAGCATGTGATCCCTCACTGAAGTGCCCTCAGCCATCCTAGCATTCATGGGTTTCCTCATAGCTAACTGTTTGGCTGTCTTGCCCTAATGTCCAAACATCTCCCTGAGGTTGAGCATCATATCGTAGGCTGAGGTAAACAACTGATGCTAGTGCTAAAGTACACTTGACATATCAGCCAATATGTAGCACTGGGTCATCTCATCAGCCTTCTGCCACCTCGTATATGGCTGTCGCTGCTTAGGGGTGGCATCATCACTGGGCTTGGGGGGGCACTCCTCAGTGAGCAAGTACTTGTAACCCTCAGCGGTAAGGACAATGTCCAGGTTACGTTTCCAGTCAATGTAATTTGGACCCGTAATTTTGTTCTGATTAAGTATGACAGCTAGCGGGTTGAATGATATATCAACAACTGAAAAATAAATAGTCAAGTTTCAGTATACTTTTTCAAAAATATTGATATCCTCAAAACGATACATTCTCCTACCGACATCTCTCACATCGGGATTAACGCATGTCACGTTGGGTGAACGTCTACGCCAACCCAAATTTGTTCAAGAAGAACCGAAGTTCACTAATTCCATTATCTGACCAACAATCTTATGATCAATGAAATTAATAGTCGATAATTTTAGCCGTACACAATATGCAGCGTAACCTCTTAGGAGGAATACTACAGACGGTACACTAAGTGTTTGCCATTACATGACTTCTAAGCTTGTTACTTAGGATACTAATGTGCCTCAGTTTGCGAGGGTGTCACAACTTTGTCCAATTAAACTCGCTATAGTCATCCATTTAGAAATTCAATCTAGTGATATCTCGGGGTTGAAGATTTATCCGTAGGGAAGAAGGCCCTTGGCCAGCGCGTCGGTCTAACCCACATCACATATGAATCTGTAATTGAGGCCATGGGGATATTTACCAATCCGCTCCCACTTAGATTTTTAAGTTTGAGGATTTTTTACGTTTTATGCAATATCTTAACTATGGATATTCGCACCCAAAAAACCGTTGGAGTTTTAATATGCGAATAATCTACCATAGTTAATTGCACTTTATTTTTTAAAACGGTTTGGTTTTCATTAATGCAAATAAATCAAAAACACACAATCAACGAAAAGTCATAAATACCAAAAATTAAAGAAATAAAATTTCCCGATAATTATGGCCTTCTCTATCATTGATTCTTTGACGCCTTGGTGACACGTCCCGTTATATCGCTCCCACTCGTTATTTGGATTCCTCTCGATTCGCCCGAGTTTGCTCAATTTTCTACGTAATTAGGAACCACCCAAAATTATGAGAAACCAAAACTAGCGAATATAAGTTACCCAAAATAACGTCTTCGTCATAATACATAAATTCCTATATACAAGGCGTTTTTCTAAGAATTTAAAGACGACAACATTAGATTAAATCCTACTACAAGATTTATCTAATCCTACATGGCTTCTAGCTCATAGTTATTACTATTACAAACATTTCCATTCAAAAACAATACGAGCCCGGACATGTCCCGGGGGTTTATGAATGAAAAATAAATTCTACCATAATAGCTGGGAAACTAATAACGACCTGTTAAACATTTTGACAAAAATAATAATGCCAAAATAAAGCCGTGTAATAAATGAAAAAAGTATAAAGCCAAAAAACTCGCTCTGATACCAATTTGAAGGAAAAAAGAACAAGCCCGGGCTAATTCAAAAATCTCACTTTTGTGCAATGCATTCCAAGAATCGAAAACTTTTGACGAAGCTCGGGCTCAAATTCTTTTTCTACTGAAAGATACAATATTTAATTAAAGTAGAAAGTTCAAAGATTATACCTTTGTAGCGAAGTCCCTATCAAAAAGAAATCCAAAACTTCGGGCAAACAAAATCCACAAGAAATCCAAAGAATAACTCCAAATCGACTCCAAACTAGTGAGGGCTAGTGTCTACGGAGTAACCCAAACCAAAACAAAGAAATCCCAAGAAACTTGCTTCGAAAAACTCGAAATCTGTAGAAACAGATTTATCCTGGAGCAGTCCTGTGCCAACTACCAGCCGCCGCCCTGCCGCTCAACTTCCGGTCACTTTACCGTCGACCCCCGGCCACGGTCTAGACGATAGCCTTCATGGATCACCAACCAGAGAAGAGATCAACATAAGGAACTGCCAGATCAAGAACCCCGAGAATCAGATCCGTCACCAGAAAATACTAAACTCGGTGGCGCTAGAAAAATCACGCGGCGGCGGTCGGCTGCTCAAAAAGAATCCAGCGAACTTCTTAATAATTAATGGACTGAGTTTCTTTTCGAAGAAGAAAGCAATCCTAGATGACTTCGAGGAGAATATTCAAAGAAGAAAGAATTTTCTCACTCTAAGCTAGACTTTCTCTCACTAGGCTAAGTGGCTTCCAAGTTTCTTATGTCTTGTAAGTTGCCTAACATGGGATACTTGTAGGGAGCTTCTAATGAGACCTAGTGGGTCTTTAAGTTGGGCCTTTTAATTTGACTTTCGTTGACTTCTTAGTCTTCCCTAGACTAGTCAATTCCAATCGATCTTTTGAATTAATTTCTTTAACCCACTTTGTTAATTTAATTTAATCCAACCCTTAGGATTAATTAATTCATATAGAATTAATTTTTTAATCCACTTTATCAATTAAATATTAATTAAACCTTTAGGATTAACTAATTCACTTTATCGATTAGTCAAACGCATAATTAGTCGTACCACTAACGGACCAATTATGGAACTACCGCTAAAAATTGACTTTACATCGCGCCACTTTATTTTCTTCTATCTCCCCACATCAAAGATCCAGTGCTTGTCGAGTTATCAATTTACTGACAAACTAATTCACCGACTTCTTGGTATCCGAGATTAGTACCACTCGACCTTCTTATTATACCGGATATAAAGACCACTAGCCAGTTTTAGTACAATAAACCTTACGAGCTCATCTCGGGAGCACCATCAACCCAGCGAACCGGTACGTGGATTCCTCCGACTAGCAACGACAAGTAAGAAGCTAAACACCGCATACCCAACCTACCGAGGTGTAGGCCTCAATTGACCGCACTTTTTGGCACATCAAAGCATACAATATCCAACTCTCACGCCCGTTCCAATCTCGAGATTGAGAGACTGAATACGAGGACCGAATTGATTACGCCGATCAGTACAAGTTAATTCTATCCAAACTGGTCGTGCTCAATATGCCCCAAGTATATCTGTTTGATTTAATTAATCTAGATAAACTAATTTCCAAACCACACAATAACCTATACCGATAGTATGTTCAGACTATCTCAGTTACGAGCATACTTTTTATATATCAATACTTTAACCAATAATAGTATCTACTATGTCTTTCCACACCCCGTTATCTAATTTGATGATATAATGGAAAAATTTAATACTGAAACAAAATGATATGTCATCTGTGGATATTAGTTTTTCATACAAGCCATAGCTTTTCTGTATTCAAAACTAATACTTCAGAGTTTGCCTAAGAGTTTTGAGCAGTTTAGGCTGAAGTATAATATAAACGATAGAGACTATACTCTGGCTGAGCTCTTACTGTCACTGGTGTCAGCTGAAGGTCTTTTTCAAGACAAAAAACAAGCTTTAGTCACAGTCAAGGCTTCAAATTTTTTTGCTCTTCCTAAGTGCAAGAACAAAAAGAAGAAGGAGGTTAAGAATGCTAATCAAGCACAGAAACTTGCGCCAAAGCAAGACCCCTCACGAACAAGAAGAAACTAAAAGACAACTGCTTCAAATGTGGTCAGACGAGAGAATTGGAAGCCAGATTGTCCAAATCTCAAAGGTATGACAATCTCAGCTTTAATTACTGAGACATGTTTAGTGGTGATTCCCACAGATACCTGGTGTGTGGATTTGGGAGCGACTGATCATGTTTGTAATTCCTTACAAGGGTTTCAGGTAACCCAGAAGCTTAGAAGTGGCGAGCTTGAAGTCTACTTTGGCAACACTACAATAGTGTCAGTAGAAGCAGAAGTCCATTTTTCGAAAATAGTAGTAGTATTTTGATTTTAAAGAATTGTCTTTATGTACTGAGTTTTAGAAAGAACTTGATTTCAGTTTCTAAACTCATCAAGGATGATTATAAGTTTATTTTTTCTAATGATTTTGTTGTTAGGATGAATGAAAAACTTATTTTTTCTTGTCGTTAGTAGATAATTTGTTTTTGATAAAATCAAACTCCCCTGTTGCGCAAAACACAGAAAATGGCGCATCATTTAACATAAATAAGAGGAAAGAACCGTCTGAGACAAGCCAAACATATATTTGGCACCTTAGACTAGGTCACATTAATCGTAGTAGGATTCATAGGTTGGTCAATGATGGACCTTTGAGTTCATTAGAGATTAACAGCTTTTCAACCTGCGAATCATGCTTAGAAGGTAAGATAACCAAGAGACCTTTTAAGGCTACGGGGTATAGGGCAAAAGAAGTGTTAGAGCTGGTTCACTCTGACTTGTGTGGGCCGATAACTACAAAGGTGAGAGGAGTTTATGAGTATTTTGTAACATTCACATATGACTACTCAAGATACAGATACAATTACCTAATGCGCCACAAGGCCGAATGCTTTGGCAATTTCAAAAAGTATCGGGCTGATGTGGAGAAACATCATGGTAAAAGTATCAAGACACTATGATCGGATCGTGGTGGAGAATACCTCTAAGGAGAATTTCAAGAATACCTTGCAGAGGTTGGAATTCAATCTCAGTTATCTGCACCTGGCACACCCCAGCAGAATGGGGTAGCAGAACGAAAAAACAGAACTCTTATGGAGACGGTTAGAACAATGATTTGTTATAGTGATTTGTCTATTTCGTTTTGGGGTTATGCCTTAGAAACTGCGGCTTTCATTCTAAATCTTGTACAATCTAAATCTGTGTCTTCATCCCATGTGGTGTTGTGGTTTGGGCTAAAACCCAGTCTCAGAAATCGCAGAATTTGGGGTTGTCTAGTACATGTGCTTAAGGCAGACGCGGGTAAATTAGATACAAGAATAGAAGTAATGTTGTTTGTAGAATATCCTAGAGGAACGAAAGGTGGTTTAATCTATAATCCTAAAGATCAGAAGGTGGTAGTCAGTTTTAATGCCAGATTCTTAGAAGAAGACTATATTCTAGATTAGAAGCCTAGTAATAAGATCATACTAGAGGAACTTATGGAATAATCTAAAACTTTAGATACGCCAATATAAGTAGATAAACCACAGAATAATGCAGAAGATGTCACAGATGATGCGTCTACACAAGTGGGCTTGGAAGAGTCATCAGACTTGGTCCCAGGCACGCAAGAACTAGATCCAATCAACTATAATGAGGCTCTCCTAGATAAAGATGCAGAATCTTGGCAAAAGGCAATGATATTTTATTTTTTTAGATGGGGTCAATGGACTCCAATCAAGTCTGGGAGGTTGTGGACTTGCGTGATTGTTTCAAACCCATTGGATGCAAATGGGTCTATAAATGCAAGAGAAGACCTGATGGAAATGTTAAAACATTTAAAGCTAGGCTTGTGGCAAAGGGGATACTCAGAAAAAAGGTATTGATTATGAGAAAACCTTCTCTCCGGTAGCTACGCTTAAGTCAATCCGGATTCTCTTTACCATAGCTGCTCATTTAGATTATGAGATATGACAGATGGATGGCAAGACAGCTTTCCTTAACGGAAGTCTTGACGAAACCATCTTTATGCAGCAACCAGAGGGATTTATTGCAAAACGCCAAGAGCATAAAATTTTCAAGCTGAAGAGGTCAATCTATGGACTTAAATAAGCATCCAGATCTTAAAACATCCGGTTTGATGAGGTAATCTAGTCCTACAGATTTACTCAATGACCGGATGAGCAATGTGTATACCACAGGCGTGACGGGAACGCGGTGGTATTTCTTGTACTTTACATAGATGGCATTCTTCTTATTGGCAACAATAAGAAAGTGCTATGAGATGTAAAGGTGTGATTGTCCAAACATTTTGATATGAAAGACTTAGGAGAAGCTGGACATATCTTTAGGATCAAGATCATTCGAGATCGTAGGAAACATTCACTAACACTCTCTGAGGCTTCATACATAGATACTATTCTGGCTTGATTCAACATGTAAGACTCCAAGAAAGGTTTTCTATCTTTCAGACATAGAGTGTATCTATCTAAAGAGGAGATAGAGGCCATAAAGACAGTTCCTTATGCTTCTGCAGTAGGAAGTCTTATGTATGCAATATTGTGTATGAGACCTGATATTTTCTATGCTTTTGGCATGGTTACCAGAAATCAGAGTAACCCCGGAAAAACTCATTGAGAATCTTTAAAATGCATCATAAAGTATTTGCGCAGAATGAGGGACCAAGTATTGGTCTATCAGGCACCTGAGCTTATCCCTAGGGGTTACACAGATTCAGATTTCCAAGGTGATAGAGATAAGAGCAAGTCTACCTCTGAGTTTGTGTTTTCTTTGGGATGTGGAGTCACAGTTTGGCGGAGTGTCAAGTAGAAATACGTGGCAGACTATACCATGGAAGCTGAGTATGTCGCAGCATCAGAGGTAGTGAAAGAAGCTGTGTGGCTCAAGAACTTTCTGGTGGATTTATACGTGATTCCTTAGTTACCGAGATCAATCACAGTGTTCTGTGATAACAATGGTGCAGTAGCTAACTTTTGAGACCCACGAGCCCACAAGGCGAGTAAACACATAGAATGCAAGAACCACTTAATATGAGAAATCGTAAAATGAGGAGACGTGGTCATGGCAAAGATAGCGTTAGCAGAGAACTTTATAGATCCGTTCACGAAGACATTGACTGCGAAAGTCTTTGAGGCTCATGTGGAGGGCATGAGAATTACATACTTAGTTAAGCTGTGACAGGTCTCTAGTTGTTAGTATAGTAGTAGGATTTTTTGAATTTTTTAGCTGGTTTTTCAGAATTGTCAGCTTTTTGTACTTAAAAGCACAGCTTTGAGTATTAGTGGGAGATTTTTAGTTTTGAATACTGAAAAGATGAGCTTGTCTGAAAACTTTTTTTAATTAAATCATATTATGTTTTACATGTTGTCCAGTTATATCAAGTGACTAGATTATGAGGTGTCTGGTGTGACGCAGTAGATCTCATTGTTGGTTAAAGTCTTGATATATAAACCAGACTCGTAACTGAGATAGTTTTCGTCAAACTATCAGTTTAACTTATTATGTGATTTTGAAATTAGTTGGTCTAGACTAATTGAATCATATAGATATGCTTGGGGCATATTGAGCATGACCGTTGAGGATTGAATTAACTTTGATTGTTAGTAGTTAAGTCGAACCTTGTATTCTATCTCTTAATCACTAGATTTGAACATGCATGAGGATTAGACATAGTGTACTTTGATCTGCTAAAGAGTGAGGTCAGTTGAGGCCAATAGTCTCAGTAGGTTAGGTGCGCGTGTTTGATTGTTTGGTGTGTTGTTGCTTGTTCGAAAAGAAACCATGTACGGGTGTCTCCGGGTTGATGGTGCTCCCGAGATGAGCTCGTAATGTTTATTATACTAAAACTGGCTAGGGGACTTATGTTTGGTATAGTAAAAAGGTCGAGTTGTACTAGTCTCGAATAATAAGAAGTCGATTAATTAATTATCAGTAAATTAATATATTGATGACCAATATATCTTTGATGTGGGGAGATTAAAAATAATTAATTTAGTTGTACTAGAAGCAATTCTGGTTTGGATGGTTGTGTCATAATTAATCCATTAGTGATATGATTAATTATGTATTGGTAAATTGGCAAAGGTAGATTTAATGAATTAAGATATTTATTAATCTTTGTGTCAGTTGGTTGTGAATCAGTCTAGGAACTGGATTAAGAATAAGTGAATCCTTGTATCAGTTGGATGTGAATCAGTCCAGGAGTAGGATTGAAGTAAAACACAAACCCAATAGGAAGACCAATCCTTTTCCAACTTGAGGTCTCTCTTGTAGCTCTATAAATAGACATAGAGGGTCAACAACACAAAACACAATTCATAAGTTTTCAAGACATGAAAACTAGAGAGGGAAAAGCCTAGAGAGAGAAATAAATATTTCTTCCTTGAAGTTAGTTATTCTCTTCAAGGTGAGGCGGTGGTAGTTCCTTCCAAGAGACGGCCGGGGTTATTTACTTTCGGAAGCAGGAGAGAGAACGTGGACCGGGGCACGTGGACGTTGGTGGCGGCTTGTGAGGGACAAATGCGGGGCGGCGGCGACGGGCTTGAATTCTTTTCGAGCAATTTTTGTGTTGGTTTATTTTTGCTGATTTGTTCATTTGGTAGACAATTGCCCATACAATTTCTAGACGAGTCTAAGATTCATACATGAGATTTTCTTAAGCACAAGCTTCAAAGGTCAATTATTTGCCTTCCACTTTTAATTAGAATTATTTTGCCATGTGTTAACAAATTGAATAAGGTAGAACTAATATCCTGTGCAATAGTGTTTCAAAAGGGTTTCAATAGTATTGCACTAGTGTCCGAACTTGTGATTGATTTTTTATTCTGGAATGCAATGCATGAAGGTGAAATTTTTTATCGGGCCCGAACGAATAATTCCTTAAATTGGTATCAGTGCTAAGGTTTTGACTCTGCTTTATTAGATTTGTTTGCATGGTTTTTTATTTGCAGGTAGTTTGTTTATCCCGACTATTATGGTTTGCGTTTCTATGTTTTAATTAAACTTCGGGACATGTCCAGATGGATTTTTATGTGAATGCTTGTATAGTAAAACCATGTGCTAAAGCAGTGCAGGATTAGATTAAACCTGTTGTAGGATTTTTTCTATGTAATTGTCGATATTATTTTTCTAGAAGCCTTGTAGTAGGAAAAGCTTTTGTAATCGAAGATGTTATTATGAGCAACTTGAATTCGTGAGTTTTGGTTTATCGTGATTACGTAGAAAACCAAGAAAACCCGGAAGAATTAAAGAAAATCATATAACAAAGTAGGGGCGAAGCAGAAGACCCAATGACATAGCAAAATATGACGCCACCGGCAAAGGAGTCGCCAGCTACAGCATCGCCGATTGCGCACGGCTTGGCCTGAGATGGCGCCACTGATATTGCGCTACTACGGGAAGGACGACAGGCGCATTGTGTGTGTGCAGATGTGCATGGGGCGTAGCACTAGGGCACAAAGGCTCAGCAGCGCAGCCCAGGGCACGCAGATAGCAGTGCCCAGGCCTGCAGCGCGAAACTCACCCACGTGGCCCATCAGGCTACGCGCTCGGCCCGTTCTTCGAGGTTGACTCCGAGATCCAAATTTTTCAAGACTCAATCCATCGAGTTACGTGATGGGACATAAGATAAGACAACAGATGGAAGCGGCATGTGGCATTAAAGCCATGATAGTCGATAAATTTATTTCACGTATTTATTTCCCGTTTCTTAATGTGTTTAATTGCATGCTTAGATGTTTTTATAAATGCTTTATTTTTTTATGCATGATTAATTGCAAATGGTTTTATTGTTGCTTATAACTTAGGATTAGTTAATTGCATGGTAAAACCAGAAAACCATCATTTTTAAAATCTAAGTGGGAGCGGGTTTAAATAGATTAATTCCCATGGCCTCTATTTCAAGTTCATATGTGATGTGGGTAGACGTTCACGTTGGCATTAGAGTCTTCCTCCATAACGGATGAGTCTAATTCATAAGATCACTAGATTGAATTTCTAAGTAGGATGACTATAGTAAGTTAAATTGGAGAAATGCGATACCATGTCAAACTGAGGCGCACTATCCTTAGTAACAAGCTTAGAAGTCACGTAATGGCATACTCTTAGTGTACAATTAGTAGTATTCCTCCCATCGAGGTCACGCTATTTGTATGTACGGCCGAAAAGATTAACTATTAATTTTATTGATCAATAAATCGTTTGGTCAGATAGTAAAATTAATGAATTTAGGTTCTTCTCAAACGAATATGGGCTAACGTAAACATTCACACTATCGCGACTTGCGTGAATCCCTATGAATAAGATGTTGATGGATAGATTATATTGTTATTTATGAGAGTACAATATTTTTGATTTCTTTTTGATTTACTAAAATATGTCTGTTTATTTATTATCACTTATTCGATATAGCATTTAATCTGTTGTCTATTATACTGAAAGATAACAAGTTAACTGGCACTAATTATATCTATGGAAACATAACTTGGACATTGTCCTAACGGCTGAGTATTCAAGTTCTTGTTCACAGAACCAACTCTCTTTGCACCTACTAATTAATATACTGATGAACAAAGAGAGACATATCAGAGGTGGAGGAGAGCTAATGAGATGGCGTGTTGCTACATCTTGGCTTCTATGTCGAGTGTTTTCCAACATCAACATCAGTCAAAGTTTTCCTCCCAACAGATGATGTTGATTCTCAGAGAAATGTTCGGACATCAAGATCGAGCTGCTAGGCAAGTAGCTATGAGTAAACCCATAACTACTAAGATGAAAGAGAGCACCCTGTGAGAGATAATGTGCTTGAGATTATTCGCAACATCAATGACATAGAGGTGTTGGGAGGTGAAATCGACCATCAGAGTCAAGTTGATATCATCCTCCAGAGCTTGCCTCAGAGTTTTGAGCAGTTCAGGCTGAACTATAATATGAATGATAGAGACTATACTCTGGCCGAGCTTTTAATGTCACTGGTGTTGGCTGAAGGTCTTTTTCGAGAGAAAAAACAAGCTTTAGTCATATTCAAGGCTTCAAGTTCTTCTTATCTGCCTAAAAGCAAGAACAAGAAGAATAAGAAGGCTAATCAAGCACAGAACTTGCGCCAAAGCCAGACCTCATGAAGAAGAAAAAGAAGCTGAAAGGCTACTGCTCCAAATGCGGTCAGATGGGAAATTGGAAGCCAGATTGTCCAAAACTCAAAGGTATGACAATCACAGCCTTAATTACTAAGACATATTTAGCGGTGATTCTCACAGATACATGGCGTATGGATTTGGGAGCCACTGATCTTGTTTGTAATTGTTTGCAGGGGTTTCAGGCAACCCCGAAGCTTAGAAGTAGCGAGCTTGAAGTGTACTTGGGCGACACTACTAGAGTGTCAATAGAAGTAGTGGGAGTAGTTAGTCTATTTTTTGAAAATAGTAGTAGTAGTTTGATTTTAAAGAATTGTCTTTATGTACCGAGTTTTAAAAAGAATTTGATTTCAGTTTCGAGACTCGTCAAGGTTGGTTGTAAGTTTATTTTTTCTAATGATTCTGTTGTTGTTAGGAAGAATGAAAAATTATTTATTCTGGTTTCTTTGTAGATAATTTGATTTTGATAAAATCAAACTCCCCTGTTGTGCAAAACACAGAAAATGACGCATCATTGAACATAAATAAAAGGAAATAACCGTCTGAGATGAACCAAACATATCTTTGGCACCTTAGACTATGTCACATTAACCTTAATAGGATTCAGAGGTTGGTCAATGATGGACCTTTAAATTCCTTAGAGATTCACAACTATTCAACCTGCGAATCATGCTTGGAAGGTAAGATGACCAAGAGACCTTTTAAGGCTAAGGGGTATAGGGCCAAAGAAGTGTTAGAACTTGTTCACTTTGACTTGTGTGGGCCGATGACTACACAGGCAAGAGGAGGTTATGAGTATTTTGTAACATTCACAGATGACTACTCAAGATACGGATACATTTATCTAATACGCCACAAGTCCGAATGTTACAGAACGGAGAAACACCACTCTTATGGAGATGGTTAGATCAATGATGAGTTATAGTGATTTACCTATCTCGTTTTGGTGTTATGAGCTAGAAATAACAACTTACATTCTTAATCTTGTACCATCTAAATCCGTGCCTTCAACCACTTTGGAGTTGTGGTCTGGGCAAAAATTCAGTGTCAGACATCTCAGAATTTGAGGTTGTCCAGCACATGTGCTTAATGCAGACGCGGGTAAGTTAGATGGAAGAACATAAGTAATGTTGTTTGTAGGATATCTTAGAGGAATGAAATGTGGCTTATTCTATAGTGCTGAAGATCAGAAGGTACAAATTTTGTGCTTGACCCTTTTTTTTGGGACTAAGTGCTTCAAACAATGAAAGAGATGCAAAAACCAAGTGAATGAATGAAAATGATACAAAAAGAGAATGCAAGTAAACCCAAGCACGCCAAGTGAACCCCCATGACGAAAGCATCAAGTCTCACTCAACCCAGTCCGTTCCCTTCCCAGAGTTTGCTAAGCTTACCTTGAGCATTAACTTCTCTCCAAAAATTTGTAACGCCTATAATTACTTCAACATATGACTCAATACATTGCTTTCCTTTTCTTGTGCATAAATTAAAAACTCAAAGCTTAACAAAAAATCAGCTGTCTTGGGTTTTGCTGAATCGAATTCAGCTGGAAATCCTGTTGTCAAAATTCTCCTCCGAATTCAATGGCTAACTCAACCACCAAGCCCAGTCGATCAAAAGACCTGGACAAGCTCTTCGAATGGCTAGGTCCATTAGTTTCACCCACCATCGAAGCTTCTTCGGAGTTTTGGTGGCAGGGGCTGGTAGGTTGGGTTGTGAATTGCCAAAAGACTTGGTTTTATCAGCGTTTTCAAACATAGAAGTGATCGATATAGATAGCATTGAAGTCACCAATCTTAATTGTCTATTTTTTTTTAGGTATGAAGATGTTGGGAAGCCAAAAGCAGAAATTGCTGCCAACCGAGTTATGGAAAGGATTGGTGGTGTGGATATCAAGCCTCATTTCTGTCAGATCGAGGATAAACCAATTGAGTTCTATAGTGATTATAACATTATTGTTCTTGGTCTTGATTCTATTGAGGTTCGGAGCTTCATAAATTCAGTCGCTTGTGGATTTCTAGAGTATGATTCTGATGATAATCCTCAAATGGATACAATGAAACATTTGGTCGATGGTGGAAAAGAAGGTTTCAAGGGCCATGCAAGAAGTGCTTTTAGCTGATTCTAGTAAAACCCTAGTAGAATTTTGCCGGTTCGGTGCATTTCACTTTTAAAAAAAAAAAAAACTCAAAACTTGTAATGGAAAAGGATGCACTCAGCATTTAAAGTGAAAATCAGTCCACACATAGTCCAAGTAAAAGAGTATTACACTTTAGATCATATCTCACTAACTAGTTCTCCTTTTTAATGTCTTATAGGTTCTCAATATTTGAGGACAAATATTTTTGAAGAAGGGAATGATGATATGATCCTAGGGTCACTACTTAAACCCATTTAGTCTTGCATCACACTTCAAGGAGAGCATAATGATGTTCATTGCATTTTTGGACCATATCTAAGATTGTTAGCCATATGGAAGGCAAAGAGTTATTCCCAGAAAATGTTGAGCTAAACAAGGTCAAGGATGGCAATGAGGAAACGCACTTAGGCAAACAAAAACCCAACAAGCTTTCCAAGGACATATTCCAAGTGCCTTGAAGGAAATCTAAGGGAATTCAATAGTGGATCCACTAAATGGACCATAATAAAAAAAAGCCTTATTTTAATATTGGCTTAAAGATAATTTCGGCCCAAGGTTTCTTTAATGTTCATGTCTTTAATTTTTTGACTAATACGTGTTTAATCTGAATTGTTATTTGTATAACAAATTTACTATTTATGTAACAAAAAATGTCCAAAATAACCTTGGAATGAAAAAAAATATTTGTTGGTAAATTTGGGTAAAAAAATGCTGCGAATTGCGAATTTAAAGGTCAAAAAATGTTAAATCGGAATGAAAATAAACCAAATGCTAAAGTATAAAAAAACACAGTGAAAAAAATGCTAAACCGTGGCGTTTAACATAAACCAAAACTCTAAAACGTAGCGATAGATGAGTTAAGAAACGCTAAAACGTAGCGATATATGAGTCCAAAATGCTAAAGTGTAGTGAGAAAGGTATGTTTCGCTCGTTAAAGTGTAGCGTTATTAACGTTACGGGTTAAAAAAATGAAATGAACGAAAAAAGCCGCAGAATTCATATTTTGGCCAGATCAAACGCAATAACCCTAGAAAATATCAAAAAATAGGAAATATTTTACACAATTCGTACGAAATTAGCGAAATGCACGTGGGTGGTGCTGAATCTTCGAGAGGTCATGGCGCGGGCAAAGGTCCAATTTATATTCGGGTAAAAATTCCTTCAACATTTTGCGCATATTTTGTCAAATTGATTTTGATCTGTTCTATGTTTGTTATAGAACGATGTTGTTCAGCATTAGGTTTGTATAGAAACGCTTGTTTGTGACGTTTTAATACATTTTAAACGCTAAGCTGTTGCATTTATTTCTTGTGCAAACGTTATTCCGCAACGTTGTTTAGATACAAAAACGCTATAGCGAAGCGTTTAGATATGATAATAACGCTGATCGGATGCGTTTTCATTGTATGAAAATGCAAGATCGGCATTTGACAGAGATAAAAATGGTATCTATGTGCGTTAGACGTGTAGTCAAACTCTAATAGGTAGCGTTTGACTCTATGTCAAACGTTATTTTATAGCGTTTGACCAAAGGTCAAACAGTTTAATGTGGCGTTTTATATGTATTTTAAGTATTTATGTAATATAAAATGTTTGTGCATTAATATATATGACATATATGTTTTTCAGGGTGGCGGTAAGGTAAAACCGCGTGTTCCTCCTCCCATTGTTGAGGATAGACAGCGTCCGACAGCTTCTGCCAGGAGGGAGAAAGTTCCATCGAGAAAACCCCGAGGTGGAGTTAGAGGTGGAGTTGAGGGTGGAGTTGGAGGTGGAGCTATAGGTGGAGATCAGGGTGGAGTTGGAGTTGGCGGTAGAGGTGGCGGGAGAGGTAGGGGTGGCGGTAGAGGTGGTGATGGAGCGAGAGGTGTAGGTGAAGGTCGGGGTGGAGGCGAGTCATCGTTCCATTTGAGGGACGACGATGATGATTTTTTTAGTGATGAGGATACTCGGTCGGAGGAGGAGGAGGTTCAGGATGAGCATCCGAGGGTTGAGCAGCATCATCAGCATCAGCATTAGGGGGATGCGCAGCAGCATCGGGGGGATCGTTCTACAGGCACGCTTTCTATTACGATAAATTAAGTTATTTGTTTGTGAATTTTATTTATTTATTTAATGAATTATGTCGTTATGTATTTGATTTAATTGTCTAATTTATGAGTTATGTGTTATTTATTTGTTAATTTGTTTAGTTAGTTAAATTATATGTTATTTATTTATAAATTTTATTAATTATTTAGTTATTTAAATTATGAATTATGTGTTAATTTATTTGTTAATCTGTTTAGTTAGTTAAATTATGTTATATTTGTTTATAAATTTTATTAATTACTTAGTTATTTAATTTATGAATTATGTGTTTATTTATTTGTTAATCGTTTAGTTAGTTAAATTATGTTATATTTGTTTATAAATTTTATTAATTATTTATTTATTTAATTTATGAATTATGTGTTAATTTATTTGTTAATCTGTTTAGTTAGTTAAATTCTGTTATATTTGTTTATAAATTTTATTAATTATTTATTTATTTAATTTATAGATTTTTTGTTTATTTATTTGTTAATTTGTTTAGTTAGTTAAATTATGTTATATTTGTTTATATATTTTATTAATTATTTAGTTATTTATTTTATGGATTTTTGTTTATTTATTTGTTCAATTGTTAAAATATGTATAATTTTTATATTTTTTCGCTAACTTGTTTAATTAGTTAAAGTATGTTTTATTTGTTTATTTATTTAATTAGTTAAATTAATTAGATATTATATTTGTTAAATATAGCAAATCCTAAAAAGCGCAAGAAAGATGACAATAGCTGGTTAGTCACCGGACCTGTTGAGGGTGGGCCTATCGATGCGACTGTTATTCCTTGTTTTTTAGGACACGTCATATCGAGGTACAGGGAGAATGGTACTAGACCCCCTATTAGGTGTCATAATAGGGGTAGTATGTACGATTCCCTAGTTAGTTGGGTGCGAGCTATGTCACCCCTTGGGACGATTCTTAGTCAGACAAGGCTGGGACATATTCCCAGCATTTTGTTTAGACATATAGACGGGCCGTTGATTTGCGCATTTCTGGAGAGGTGGCAGCCGGACACCAATTACTTCCACTTACCATTCGGTGAGATGACTATCATGTTCCACGACGTGTGGGAGATATTGCGCATACAAGTAGATGGTCGGTTGATCACGCAGCCCACGAATACTGCTACCGTCCTTGCCTACTGTAGAGATTTGCTCGAGATACCTCCGGATCAGCACATCGAGAAGGAGTTATACGAGAATGGGGCATTCTCGACAGAGCGGGTGATATAGCTTTGTAGGCGTCGACCGCGGAACCGACTCGGATGTGTCAGCCTTTTTGTGGGCTAGTATTGGGACTTGTCTGTTTACAGACAAGAGTTGCAATAAGTTTATGCCAGGCTATGTTTTGGAGATTAGAGGAGGGATGGCACAGGTGGGCAGCATGCATGGGGCACAACGACGCTAGCGTACCTATATAGACATTTAGGTGCTACTAGTAGGCATGGCACGTCGAGCGTTGCGGGATGCTTGACGTTCTACAGACCTGGATATACGAGCAATTTCCTTCTTTTAGGAGTAATGCCAGGCCTCTGTCAGCGCACCCCGATCGCCCGCGAGCGAGCAGGTGGACCATCGACGCCCCCCGCAACAAAGATGATTGGCTGGCCAATTTTCGAGAGGCACTGGATGCCTTAACGGTGGATGATGTAAGTAAATGTTATTTTTTATTAAATATATATCTATATATCATTTTCGTAAACTTATGAAATGTAATTGCAAATTTATGTTTTATAGGTGATAAGGATGCCTTACGGTCGTGATGCTGTCACGCGGACTCCGAGGACCCAGTACCGTGGTCTCATTGCTTACCAGGATGACATCGAGCCATATATGCCAGACAGGTGTGCGCGCCAGCTTGGCTACATTCAGTGGATCCCCAGAGCATTCATTCCGGCCACGGAGGGCACCTTTAGGAGGTACGTTGGGACTGGGTATGTGGTGCATCACCCACGAGCATATGCGGAGACCGACTGGGATGCATACACGTCGACCGGTGCAATATTTTTTATGCACCGGCCACAGACCGGCCATGGCGTCAGATATAGTGCGTGCGTGGACGACTATCTAGATTGGTTCGTAGCCCACTCGCATCCGTACGTTTTAGGCCCCCCACCGGAGCAGACACAGCCAGTTATACCACGACGGTCATCCTCAGAATATGTAAGTATTTAATAAAAATTGTAAATATTGTTTATTATAATTTTCAAAATCAAGTTTTCATATCATTGTGTATATTTTTGTAGTGGGTTGGTGATATGCTCGGGATGCAGAGACAGTTGCTGGATCAGTTACGGGATTGAGCACCCGACCTATATATTTGCTCAAAAAAATAATATATATTAATTTTAATTTAATTGATATGATATGTAAAAATTTATTCTAAAATGTTTTCCCACCACATTACGGAAGGAGATATTTTAATTAAGTCAGTTCTCATCGGACCAGTCCATTTGAGGCAGGTGCGAATTTTTGTGGCTGAAAAACAGTTAATAATGAGACAACACTCTCAACCACCATGGGGAGCACGTTTGATATCTCCCTTGTACCTAACATATGTCAACATCCAAATTATATTTTAAAATTTCGATGTTTTAAAATTTTAAAATATAAGTTAATTTCAAAGTTATTACATAACATAAGTTTTTTTTTTTTTTAATTAACCCTTTATCTCCATATTTCCATACACATATTCAAAATAATATTAAATTTTTAAAAATTCATTAACTAACACGGATAAAGTAATAAATTAATATAATTTTTCACGAATTGATAAGAATTACAAAACAAAACTAACTATAAGTAGTTTTAACAACTAAACAAATCCTGGTATGACATTTGTTGTGGTGAGGAGGTTCAGTCCCCTAGTTGATTGGGTGCTCTTCTAAAAGATTATCTGCCCGGGCCCGGTAAAAAATTCACTTTCGTGTTACACATTCCAGAATTGAAATCTTTGACCAAGCCTAGACTCTAGCACAATCGTTATTCCAACCCTTGCTTGAAATAACATCGCGCAGGATCTTAGTATGTACTCATTTAATATATCACGTAACAAAATTTCTAATTAAAAGCGCAATCATAGAAAGTACCTCTTTAAGCGTGTTACTAAGGTGATTGCTTGTATGAATCAAGACTTTGATCGCACGTTGTGTGGGCAACGATCTAGCGAGTAATTGATCAGCAATCAACATAAAATGACTCACTGGAAAAATTCTGCAGCTCGACGCCGCCTAAATTGAACCACCGCCGCCGCCAGACCTTGCTTCCTGCCGCCCAAAAATTATTCAAGAGGAGAAAAACATTTTCTCTCTCTAGTTTTCTTGTCTTGAAAACTTATGAGTTGTGTGTTATAGAATTGCTAATCCCTTGTCTATATATAGAGCTATAAGAGAGACCCCGAGTTGGTTTAGGATTGGTCTTCCTAATGGGTTTAGGTAATTAATTACTTTCCAAATCCAATTAGGTAACTAATCTAATAGGATATTCCAAATCCAATTAGATTTCCTAATCTCTTTGATTTTCTAATTCTAATTGAAATTTAAGACTTAATTAATTAAATAAATAAATTTACTTTGTTAATTACTTAATTAACCCTTAGAAATAATTAATTAAATAATTAATTCTACTTATTCAACTAACCCATTACAAAATTAATCGTACCACTAACGGATTAATTTTGGCACTATCATCCTACACCAGAATTGCTTCGGGAATAAATAAATTAATTTATTCTTAATCTCCCCACATAAAAGATTTAATATTCGTTAATATATTAATTTAATGATAAATTAATTAATTAACTTCTTTAATTTTGAGATTAGTACCACTTGACCTTTTTACTATACCGGACATAAGTCCACCAGCTGGGTTTAGTATAATAAACATAACGAGCTCATCTCGGTAGCACCATCACCCCAGACGCACCGGTATATGGTTTCCTTTCGACAAGCAGCAGCAGCATACCAAGTAACTAAACACGCGCACCCAACCAACCGAGAGTATTGGCCACAACTGACCTCACCCATTGGCAGATCAAAGTACACTATATCTAATCCTCATGCTCGCTCAAGTCTAGGGATTAAGAGATAGAATACTAAGAACGAATTGTCTATTAAATCAGTACAAGACAAATCATTCTAAATGATCAAGTTTAATATGTCCCGGGCATATCTATATGATTCAATTAGTTTAGACAAACTAATTATCCGAATCACATAATAACCTAAACTGACAGTGTGTCCAAAACTATCTCGGTTACGAACATCTTTTATATATTATGTCTTTTAACAAATTATGAGATTTATTGTGTCACACCAAACACCTCATCGTCTAATTACATAATATAAATGGACAATATATGCACAACAATTAAAACTAAAATATTAAATCGATATATTAACTGGAAAAAAGTATAATACAAGCATAGCTTATGTATTCAAACCTAACATCTTCATCACAGTATTGATCCTCGCTGTTAGGAAGCTTTAACCTTCCTTGACAACTGCAACTCGTAACCAGAGCCTTTATTCTTACAGGGAAGTGAAAATCCCAACTCTCATCCTCTGTTTCTTTGATATTTATAATTCCTCTTTTCATCCTTATTTTACATACCTCACTGAACTGCTTATTTTACTGTTTTATACTTGTTTTGTTTTACTGCAATTTCTAACTTGGCAGCAGGATTCTACCTTCCGTTCCATGTGAATCGACCCGTATATTACGTTAAATTGTGGTATTCGGTATATAAATTAATAATTCTGAGCGGTACACGACACTAAATCCGTTGACATCACTCTACAACTTGTGCACTTAGATTGAGGCCATGTATGAATCTTGACATTGTAATCTCTTCATCCTCATCAATCCCACTTCTAAACTTCAAATCTACAAACCCTCCCCAATAATCTTTAACACTCTTAGAACCTTGTACGATGTGATTGAGAGATGTTCTCATAGCACGAAAGTAGCTTGAAAAAACATATCTTGTTCTAAAGATCTTGTTTATCTCTTCCAATGATGAGATTGGTCTTTCCTGATTCTTTCTCCTTTGTCTGGTAAAATAGTCCCACCAATTCAAAGAATAATCAGTTAGCTTCGATGAGGCTATCTTAACCTAATCTTTCCATGATGTTTGCTCACCACTAAAAGAAACTCTATTTTCTTTTCCCACAAAATATATGCATCGGGATTTTTCATGCTTTTGAATTGAAGAAAAATCACCTTTCCCCATAATGAGTTTAACCAAGGACCATTTTAAAAGAATTTTCAATGACCATGAAAAGCTGAAGGCCTAACTGGAAATTCCACAATAACGAACCAGAACTTCGGGGTAAAACACTGGACAACTTGAATCTAAAAATAAATTGAGAGGAAAAAACTTGTGCAAGAGTTGGAAGAGATGAAGAAACTTTCTTTATAATTTTGGAGGGAGGGGGTAAAAAACAATTGTGTGGTCTTTTCAATATTTACTTTTATTTGAGGCACATTTATATAAAATACAAGGGGCAAAATGAAACTAATGCAACAGTCCAAGTTTAAAGCCCAAACGAAATTAAGCAAGCTTCTAGGGTAGGTAAGAAATTTATTGCCGATATTGACTTGTGGCTGATTCCCCCGCATCTACCCGTAGGCTTTTGCCACAAGTAGGAGGTCATTTTTCTTAAGCATTGAAAGGCCAGGCAAACCCTCAGTATCAATGTCTTCTTTCTTCACCCCTGCAGGCAATTCCCAGTCAAATGAATGCAAAAGATTAGCTACTGTCAGCTCCACCGTTAAATACCCCATCAAATATCCAGGGCAGCCTCTCCGGCCGGCCCCAAACGGGACGAACCCGAACTCATTTCCAATGCCATCCAAGAATCTCTCCGGCAGAAATTCATCTGGATTTTCCCAACACTCGGGATCTCTTCCAATTGCCCAGGCGTTCACATAGACTGTAGTATTGGAACGAATGTCGTACCCGTTTATGACGCAATCCTCCATTGTGTACCTTGGGACTAACAGGGGAGCAGGAGGGTACAACCTTAAAGTCTCCTTCACAACTGCCTTGAGATAAGGAAGCTTTTCAATATCATCTTCAACTATTGTTTTTCGCTTCCCAATGACTCCTCTGATCTCAGCCTGTGCTTTCTCCATTATTGAAGGGCTCTTCATTAGAGCTGTCATAGCCCAAACTACTGTTGCAGCTGAGGTCTCTGTGCCCGCGAAAAGGATATTCTGCATAATCAAATTCTTAAATTAGTCAACTCTCTCCCCTGTCTCTATATATATATATATATATACATATATCTATATTAAATTGCATTCAACGGTATAGTTAAAATAAGAACAATAAAGAATTACCATAAGCATGGCTTTAATGTGATGGATTGTGATGTGGACGGAAGTAGAGTTTTCTTGGCGTAATTGAAGCATGAGATCAATAATGTCGCCGTCCATTGATTTTGGCCTATTGGGATCCATGTGTTCATCGATCAGTTCTTGGTAGAATAAATCAAGATTGCGGAAAACTTTATCAAGTCGAGAAAACTTTCCAATCAAGGAATCCAACCAACCGATCTTCGGAAAAAAATACGAAAAGTAGAAGCTCACAAACTCTGCCTGAGCTTCCTTAACGAGATTGTGGAATCTGCTAATCTCTTGGCCTTCCTCATTGTACCTTTTTCCAAACGCAGTTCTGGAAATGATTTTGGTCGTCAGGGACATCGCAATCTTACTCAAATTGGTAACTTGAGACGAAGCAGCTTCACTGGATATCTTCCTAATTAGTCGAGATACTTCATCTTCGCGAATCGGCCCAAATGAAAGGACCCTTTTGGT
This sequence comes from Knoxia roxburghii, assembly GCA_030378225.1. Lineage (NCBI taxonomy): Eukaryota > Viridiplantae > Streptophyta > Magnoliopsida > Gentianales > Rubiaceae > Knoxia > Knoxia roxburghii. Next base: position 9,885,360 of record CM059424.1, read on the forward strand.
GCTCAACAGATGAAGAACACAAATCTTTCTCATCTCTCTCCATTCCTGCTTGTATGGAGTAAATGCGATATCCAAACCATTGTACGACATCTTTAGTGTCCCCACGATAGGTGGGCGGCTACAGAATATCAAATCATGGGTTTTCATGACCTCTTCTGCCATTCTTGGGGATGAAACCACCAGCACTGGCAAGGATCCAAGCTTGAGAGACATGAGAGGGCCATACTTTTTTGAGAGTCGATAAAGGTATTCGTGAAGGGCTGAATTATCGACTTGATGCAGGTTTCCAATAAGCGGGATACCAGGAGGACCTGGTGGAGGATGATAAATTTTTCTGGATGATTTTTTGCCCTTTTTGTGTAGAATAATTAGGAACACAAAAACAAGAGTTGATAGAACAAGAATCGGGATGTTCATTATTGCGCCGGTAGGTTCTAGCTACTCATTTTTTGGTATGTTGGGTGAGTTATATATAGATGTATTCAGTAGAAAATTGTCAGTATATATACGTGGAAGGTTTTTATGGCCTTTTATCGCCAAAATGGCATTGAATTTTATATTACTTTTACTTGTATATTCACATATTAATACCTATACTAAATATAAGAAATCGGAGGCCTTTTATTCATGGATGGGAAGCGCCGGGTGGTGGCTTTCAATGAGGAATTTTTGAACAAATTAACCCCCTAAATAAATTTGTGGACAAAAAAATAAAAAAATGGAAAGGTGTGACCTAAAAGAGGTCTTTAGAATTTTGAAAATCTGAAATAAGAAAAAATCGGATTTTAAAAATCTGAATTTATCAACTTTTGGATTTTCAAATCCGAAATATTAACAACCATAATTAAATTAAAAATTAATAAGGGAGATTAATTAGATTAATTAAATTCGGATTTCAAAAATCCGAAATAAATGAAATTCGGATTTCCAAAATCCAAATCATTTACGAAAAATTTTTTTTGAAAAGAATAATGAAATTGAAATTTTTTTGTGTAAATTAATAAATGGAATTAAAACGAAATCCGAATTGTGAGAATTCAAATAGTTTTCATAAAGACAGCCCACCACGTCTCAGTACAACACGAACAACGTAAAAAATAACTAGCACCACGTTCAGAAACGTCTACATCCATTCAATTGAATTTAAATGGATTTTTTCAACAAAGAAAGTCCACCACGTCTCAGAACAACATGCACCACGTCTAAAACAACTAGTACCACGTCAAGAAACGTCTACATCCATTAATGTTAATTTAAACTGATTTTTTCAACAAAGACATTCCACCAAGTGAAAAACAACTAGGACCAAGTCCAGAAACGTCTACATCCATTCATTTGAATTTAAACTGATTTTTTGAACGAAGACAGTCCACCATGTCTAGAAACAACATGCACCACGTCAAAAAAAACTAGCACCACGTCCAGAAACGTTTACATCCATTCATTTGAATTTAAACTGATTTTTTCAACAAAGATAGTCCACCAAGTCAAAAACAACTAGGACTACGTCCAGAAACGTCTACATCCATTCATTAGAATTTAAACTGATTGTTTCAACAAAGACATTCCATCACGTCTCAGAACAACATGCACCACGTAAAAAACAACTAGCACCACGTCCAGAAACATCTAAATCCATTCATTTGAATTTAAACTGATTTTTTCAACGAAGACAGTCCACCATGTCAATAACAACATGCACCACGTCAAATTAAATTAAGACCACGTCCAGAAACATCTACATCCATTCAATTGAATTTAAACTGATTTTTTCAACAAGGACAATCCACCACGTCCCAGAACAACATGAACCACGTCAAAAACAGCTAGCACCATGTCCAGAAACGTCTACATCCATTCATTTGAATTTAAACTGATTTTTTTAACTAAGACAGTCCACCACGTAAAAAACAACATGCACCACGACAAATTAAATTAGGACCACATCCAGAAACGTATACGAGACTGTTCACCAAAACGAACTACAACATCACAATTATAACTATTCGTATACCAAAACATCAATAACTCATCCAAACACCAATAGGATTTTCAAAATCACAATTCTACATATTACATAAAACTAAAAAGTACCAACTCAACAAAACATCAAAAGATACATCAACATTATATAGTCTGCCAAGCTTTGTTCGATCTACTCTGGGATGCGAGATGGGACACCTTCTGGCTCCATGTGATCTACTTCCACACCTCGTGCATTCACCTCGACGTCATCTTCCACGGCGATCCATTTGCATTGTGAATCTCCGCTTCTTTCTCCTTCCAGGCGGTGCATTGTGAACAATGAGCCTTTCATAGTCGATATTCAACTTTCAGACAATGTTTCTTTTCCAACATTCCCTCGGAGGGATTGGGACGAAATTGCCATGCTGAATTGCCTCTTCCAGTTTCGAGTCGTAAGAAAGTCGTTCACTAGATTGGATGGATTATCACCAAGAGAACGACACACCGCAAAGGCATGTGAGCACGGAAACCTATAGGTTTGCCACTTTTGACAAGTACATGTGTGCGACTAATAATTAACAGTGTGTATGTTTTCTCCTTTGCCATCGTAACACACAAATGTACTAACCCTGAAGATTTTATTCGTCCAGTCATAAGGTTCAACCTGATGGCCCCCAACTCGTATCTCGTAATCCTTGAATATTTCCCATAAAAATGGAGGAAATTGGGTGTTGCATTTATGAGACTTTTCATTTTCCTGGCGGAATATTTCTTTAGTTTTCTGGAATGTCGACTCAATGATTGCTCGAATAGGTAGAGCGCGTACGCCTTTCAGTGCACTGTTGTAACTTTCTGATATATTCATCGTTAGGTTACCCCAGCGATGGAATCTATCATGTGCAAGACTCCATTTATTAGCACCGATATCCTGCAAATACCTAAAGGCGTCCTGACTGTATTCATACAACTCCACACCTACTCTATCAAACTTCCGAGGTTGACAGTATGAGCCCATTTCCCAACACATTCTATTCAATCTATTGCCGCGACAATGCGTCAGCAGATTGCTTCAAACGTGTCTCATACAAAATCTATGGTGACCAGTAACACCTTCTTTCCATTCCTCCAAGTCTCTAAATGCGGCGAGCAACCCTACATTTCGATCTGATAGCACACACGTTGCACACTGAGCAAAGACATGACGAATGAGGTTTATAATGAAAAAGCTCCAACTCTTAGTGGTTTCTTCGTCAACTAATGCATATGCCAGTGGAAGAAGTCGACGTGCTACGGTAACTATAATGGCAACAAACAACTTCCCCTTATATCCACCCCGCAAATGTGTACCGTCTATACTAACCACAGGTGGACACAATCTCCAAAACGTACGTCAGGCTGGAGCAAAAGTCCAAAACAAATATTTGAAATTCCTCTCAGAATTGGACAATGCACGCTCCCCTCCCTAGAATTCCCATTCTACAATCATCCCTGGATTCGACGATTTTAATGCTTCAACAAACCTACATAAATAAACCATTAACACAATCATCACCCAATCATCATGTCAATAGTAATGAAAACCAATAAACTGATGAAAACAAAAATAATATCAAAATTTAAACTTACCTCGGTAACTCAACAAAATTTGTAACCCAATTACCATATACCAATTCAATGGCCTTCCTTCTCGCGTGCCATGCTTTCTTCCTCTTCACGTCAACTTGTAATTGATTTTTTACATCAATTTGAATAGCTGACACTGGATACTCAGGATCTTGTTCAATTTGCTTCATTATCAATGGCGCTATTGTCGACGATGTCACATTGTGGTGGTCATTTCCCACCGCAATTCCAAGGCAATTATGACTCAGACACCAAATAACCACTTTTCATTTGCCATGAGTACAATTCTTTTTCAACACCCAGATTTTCCATGCACATGGGGAATAACCTTCGGGTGTCTCAAATCATCAACTCTTGCATTCCACAGACCACATTGTTTTATTGCTCTCGACGTTAACATATTCCCTGAGCCTTGCCACGTTCCATGCGGATATGGCCCGTTGTGCTTCCTCCTTATTTTTGAAAACTGTTCCAAGTCCTATAGTCTCAGGATTGTCTTTATATCGGGGCAATGTATATTCATTCCGATCAATGGCGTACAGATCCTGGTGTCCCACGTCAGAGTACACAAAATACCCCCTTCATGCGTCCCAATCTCATCCGAACTTTCCTTAGAACTGAAATATGTAGAATCAAAACAAAAATCACTATCAGATGCATGGTCGCAGTCAGAATCGTCCTCAGTGTTATAATCCAAGTCCCCTGCCTCCTCTTCAAAATCATAACGGAATCCATAATCAAGTTGCCCTTCTCCACCATGTGAAGAACTCGAAGCAATATTTCGTCTATCAATTCTATCTAAAGACTGAATTTCCTCAATATCGATGTTAACATTAATAAAACTCCATGGTTAAAAAGTATAAAAAAATCCAGCATAGCATCTGACGTAATTACTAATTTTGTCTTACTCCTACCCACTTCAAAAAATGCTATAAGTGTTATTTTGCACGAATTCCTAGACACCCCAATTACATTGCAAATGGTTTCTAACAAATCATCCCTTGACATTCTAAAATTAACGCATATTGAATTATCTAGATTCAGAAGGTTATCAAAATCAAACGTAGATGTCCAATAGAAATTAAAAATATACGGATCATTAAATGTCATTATACCTGTCAATAGCATTCGGATGTCGGGCGGTCGGAGGTTCGGCGGTGGAGGTTGGAGGTACGGCGTCGAAATTGACAAACGATCGGTGCGTTTTGTAGAGTTCAATAAGAGAAATGTTTTGGTGGTGTTGTTTCACACAAATACCGGCCGGATTTTTGTAAATCTAAGAAAATTTGTTGGGTTTGCTTATTGTGAAATATAGAAAACCCACAAAAAAATGAATTGGAATGTATGGTTATGTTCCTTGAGCTGAGAAGAATGTTTTGATCGGTTTATATTGTTGTTTGCAGGTCCGGTTGGTCGAAAATGAAAAATCCGGTGAGGTAGAATAAATGAGAAGAAAGGAGAAGAAAGAAGAATGAAGAATGAAGAATGAAAAAAATTGCTGGGCGGGTGAATAAATCCGGGTATAATTCGGATTTGTAAAATCCAAATTATACCCACATTCGGATTTGAAAAATCCAAATTAAAGTAATTCAGATTTCACAAATCCAAATTAGCGCATAATTCCGATTTTGGATTTTGAAAATCCGAAACCGGATTGAGCTACTGCTCTCGGGTAGTAGCTAAAATCCTGTTTCAGATTTTCAAAATCTGAGTCATGATTTCTTTTTTTTCTTTTAAAAAAATATTTAATTTGGATAATGAAAATCCAAATTAATTTAATTCGGATAGATTATAATTGAATTCGGATATTCAAAATCCGAATTAATTTAATTCGGATAATGAAAATCTGAATTAATTTTAATTTGGATTTTGAATATCCGAATTCAATTATAATCCAAATAAAAAACTATTTCTAGTTGTTTGAGACGTTGTTCTAGTTGTTATGAGACGTTTTAGACTGTCTTTGTGAAAAAAAACCATTTTAAATTCACATTCATGGATGTAGACATTTTTGGACGTGGTGCTAGTTTTTCTGAGACGAGGTGAGATGTTTTGTGAAAAAATCAGTTTAAATTCACACGTCTAATTGTATACGTTTTTGGACGTGGTTCTATTTGTTTGAGACGTTGTTCTAGTTGTTCTGAGACGTGATAGATTGTCTTTGTGAAAAAAATCAGTTTAAATTCACATGCATGTATGTAGACGTTTTTGGACGTGGTGCTAGTTGTTCTGAGAGAAGGTGAGATGTTTTGTGAAAAAATCAGTTTAAATTCACATGTCTGGATGTTGACGTTCTTGGACGTGGTTCTAGTTGTTTGAGACGTTGTTCTGAGACGTGGTAGAATGTCTTTGTGAAAAAAAAAAATAGTTTAAATTCACATGAATGGATGTAGACGTTTTTGGACGTGGTGCTAGTTGTTCTAAGACAAGTTGAAATGTTGTATGGCCATTTTATTTGTTTTATCTTATTACAACACCTACTTACAAGATCATTAACATTTCTAATAGTAATATGGTCATTTTAATTGTTTTATCTTTACAAAACTCTTAGATTAGAGATCATGAAAATTTCTAAGAGTTGAATGGTCATTTTATTTATTTTATCTCATTACAACTCTTAGATATGAGATCATGATCATTTCTAAGAATTGTATAGTCATTTTATTTGGTTTATCTTATCAAAACCCTTAGATAAGAGATTATGAACATTTTAATCCACCTCAGATATTTTTTAATGTGGTGCTAGTTGTTATGAGACGAGGTGAGATGTTTTGTGAAAAAATCAGTTTAAATTCACATGTATGGATGTTGAAGTTTTTGGACATGGTGCTAGGTTTTTGAGACGTGGTAAACTGTCTTTGTGAAACAAAATCAGTTTAAATTCACACGCATGGATGTAGACGTTTTTGGACGTAGTGCTAGTTGTGGTGAGATGTTTTGTAAAAAAATCAGTTTAAATTCACATATATGGATGTTGACATATATGGATGTTTTGTGAAAAATGCATTTTAAATTCAAATATGTGGATGTTGATGTTTTTGGACGTGGTTCAAGTTGTTTTGAGACGTGGTGGGCTGTTTTTGTAAAAAAATCAGTTTAAATTCACATGTCTGGATGTAGACGATTTTGGACGTGGTTCAAGTTTTTTGAGACGTGGTTCTAGTTATTCTGAGACGTGGTAGACTATCTTTGTGAAAAAAAAAGTTTAAATTCACATGAATGGATGTAGACGTTTTTGGACGTGCAGCTAGTTGTTCTGAGATGAGTTGAGATGTTGTATGGCCATTTTATTTGTTTTATCTTATTACAACACCTACTTATAAGATCATGAACATTTCTAAGATTAATATGGTCATTTTTAATTGTTTTATCTTCACAAAACTCTTAGATCAGAGATTATGAAATTTTCTAAGAGTTGAATGGTCATTTTATTTGTTTTATCTCATTACAACAATTAGATATGAGATCATGATCATTTCTAAGAATTGTATAGCCGTTTTATTTGTTTTATCTTATCAAAACCCTTAGATAAGAGATTATGAACATTTTGGTCCACCTCAGACGTTTTTGGACGTGGTGCTAGTTGATATGAGACAAGGTGAGATATTTTGTAAAAAAATCAGTTTAAATTCACATGTATGGATGTTGACGTTTTTTGACGTGGTGCTAGTTTTTTGAGACGTGGTTCCAGTTGTTCTGAGACGTGTAGACTGTCTTTGTGAAACAAAATCAGTTTAAATTCACACGCATGGATGTAGACGTTTTTGGACGTGGTGCTAGTTATTCTTAGACGAGGTGAGATGTTTTGTGAAAAAATCAGTTTAAATTCACATGCATGGATGTTGACATTTTTGGACTTGGTGCTAGTTTTTTTGAGACGTGGTTTAAGTTGTTTTGAGACGTGGTAGACTGTCTTTATGAAACAAAATCTGTTTAAATTCACACGCATGGATGTAGACGTTTATGGACGTGGTGCTAGTTGTTCTGAGACGAGGTGAGATGTTTTGTGAAAAAATCAATTTAAATTCACATGTATGGATGTTGACGTTTTTGGACGTGGTTCTAGTTGTTCTGAGACATAGTGGGCTGTTTTTGTAAAAAAAAATCAGTTTAAATTCACATGAATGGATGTAGACGTTTCTGGACGTGGTGCTAGTTTTTTTTTTTTTGACGTGGGGCTAGTTTTTTTTTGATATGGTGCTAGTTGTTCTGAGACGTGGCGGGATGTCTTTGTGAAAAAATCTGTTTAAATTCACATACATAGATATAGACATTTTTGGACATGATGCTAGTTTTTTTTTTTTTTTTTTGACGTGGTGCTAGTTGTTCTGGATGTAGACGTTTTTGGACGTGGTGCTAGTTGTTCTGAGACGTGGTGGACTCAGCCAAGACGTGGTGGACTCAGCGAATACGTATTTTAAAATCCAAAATTAATACTGATTCGAATTTTCAAAATCCGATTTGTCCATCACTTTTTTTAATACTTTCTGCCGTTAAAATTAATAAATTAAATTACAAATTTTTTTTCATAAATCGGATTTTTCAAATCCGAATCTCAAATTTATTAAGAGACACGGATTTCACAAACCCGAGAGGCCTAAAAATGGTTCACACATTTCAAATTCTAAATATTTCCGTTTACACCCCCAAATTTTGTATTAATTTGGACCGGGCCCCTTTCAATGAGGCCAAAATAGCTGCCCAAAAAGTAGAGGTAATGAGGGTGGACAAGGTGGTAAGATGGATTAGGTAGATCCCTCCTCAACAAGAATTGGGTTAAGTTGAATCCTGATGGTGCCTACCATTCCCAGTCAGGCCTCTCGTTCGCAGGAGGGCTAATTAGAGATGAATGTGGTAGATGGAAAGGAGGTTTCATGAGGAATATTGACCGTTGTAGCATTATGGGTGCTGAGCTTTGGGGGCTTTATCATGGTTTGGAATTGTGTTGGGGGTTGGGTTTTAAGAGCATTGGAGTGGGGGTGGTCAGTGCAAGTGTGGTCTGGGTGGTAGGGGAATAAGGAGGGCAATGTGGTTTCCATGGTAGTCTTGTTCGGGAAATTTAAAGGTTGGTGGATTGTGGATGGAGGGTGAAATTGAGTCATATACACAGAGAACGAAATTTTGCAAGACTGTTTAGCCCCTTTGGCTATGGAACCTCCAAGTGGCTTGCATTGTTTGAATGACCCCCAAGAGGGAGTGCGACATTGGCTGGATCATGATATTAGGGGGTGGCATACCTCCTCTTCTCTATTGGCACATAGCAAAATGTTTGGCCTCCTTTTTTGTACCAAAAAATATAAAAAATTAGTTAATTATATATAAGATATTGAGTGAATTACAAATTTAGTTATCATACCATTTCCAAATCTAGGTTTTGGTCACTTTTTTTAAAACTCCTATCTAAAATCACTAACTTTTCAATTTAGTTCAACTTTTGATCACTCTGTTATATTTGACCAATTTTGGCCATTAACCTAACTAACTGACTATTTTTGTAAGGGTACTTTTGTATTTTCTCATCTCTTACCTTCTCCATTTTGTTTTTCGGTCACTTCATCTTCGATCGGCAACAAATCAAACTACGATAGTTTTTTTTCAATTGAAAAATCAGAAACTGACCTCCGTCGACTCCTTTTTTTTTCCTTTTTCCGGCAACAAAAACCAAATGCCAAAATGCTTTTTTAGTCCCTTATAATAGGTTTTGTATAACGTTTGGTCCCTCATAATTTCACGGGGACCTTTTTAGTCCTCAGACTTTAATTTATTAGGTCTTTTGGTCCATCTTAACGGAAATTTTGGTCAGCAAACGGTTTGACCAAATTTCTTGTTAGTCTTGGGGGATTTTGTGTCAAAAAAAAAAAATTCAAGGGCCCTTGTGTAATTCTTTCTTCCTCTTGCCTCCTCCACCCCCAACCACCACCGGATCTCTTCTCCTCCTCCTCCTTCTTTTCCTTCCTCAGTCCAGCCAAATCATGAATCCCTAGTCCAGCCATAACCATTCTATTGATTTTGACCTAATTGCTTGCATTCAAAGTTCCTTATTCATTACCATATCTCCATAAGCCTTTATTAAAAAATTTCAAAGAATCAATATTCATAACTCCTGAGAAATAGAATTGAAATTAAAAAATATGAAACTAAAAAGAAATATAAAAGAACAAAATTGTACAAATTCAGTCCCAAAATATAACGAATGAAAAAGTTAACGTCTTTCTCTCACCAGTAAAGATATTAGGGTCTTAAGAAATACATATAGCTTCCAGAAAGAACTGAAGAAAGAGGTGTTGGAGAGTGGTGACCAGAAGGCGCGAAGTTCAAGTGTAGAAAATATTTGGGAGAATGTTTGTGTGCAAGTGAGACTGAAAACCCGAGTAGCGTTGGTGAAGATAAACCGGAGATAAAAGAGAATACGAGGTGATGGTGAGGCGCAATAGAAGCAACAAGGACAAGGGAAGAACAGAGACAAATTTTTAAAAGGGTCAGAGCAACAGCAAGGACGACTGGAACGACGAAGTCGATGGAGGTGGTATTGGTCAGTCGGTATGTAAGACGAGACGGTGATGGTACAAGTCGGTGACGGTAGTTTCTCTTAGTAGCAAAGCTGGAAAGCAATGAGAACAGAACTTAGTTTTTTTAAAACAAAACTCACTCCTTCTTCTTTTTTTTTTCCTCGATCAAAATTTAAAAGGGATTATTATTTTTTCCCATCCATATATAATTTCAAGAAGAGGAGGAGGATGAGAGCGGGCGGGGGCGGCTGTTGAAGGAGAAAAGATAATTATTTTAGGGTTTGGGAGAATTGAGAATTGTTTTAGGGTTTGAGAAATGCCTTTTTTTTTTTTTTTTTTTGCACAAGAGACTACTACAAAAATTTTTAAAAAAAGGTCCACAAGACTAACAGGAAATTTGGTCAAACCATTTGTTAGCCAAAATTTTCGTTAAGAATGACCAAAAGACCTAATAAAGTACAGTTTTGGGACTAAAAAGGTCCCCGTAAAATTATAAGGGACCAAAAGTGATACAAGACCTATTATAAGGGACCAAAAAAGCATTTTGGCCAAAACCAAAACAGATTGAATCAACCAAAAATTTGAAACCCAACAAACCCAACAAACCCATTCAATCTTTTCTCTCGAGAGAAAATATTGAATGGGTTAAAATAAGGGTGAGTGAGAAAGGTACTTTGATGGAAAGAAAGTAATTACAAACATTATGGCTGACAATTTCTGATATGACACGAAAACTGAATATGAAACCGACATGAAACAAGTCGGGATTTTGGACACAAAAAAAAAAAAAAAAATTCAGGTCAGGTCCAACAGTACCAGGTCGAAATCAGGTCAACCCGCCGGGTCACCAGGTTGACATGATGACCCGAAAAAATTATAGTATATAAAAAAATTTTAACTTCAATGTGTTGTCTCCTCTCCCATTTTCGAAACCCTAGCCTCTCTAATTGCAGCCGCTCTCCTCCTCTCATTCCTTCCCCGACACTCCTCCTCTCCAAAACCTTAGCCTCCTCCAACTGTAACCACCTCTCTCCATCTCATCTCCTTCCTTCCTCGCCTCTCTTCTCATTCCTTCCCCTTCGACCAAAGACCCTATCCTCCTTCAATCGCAGTTGCCTCTCTTCTCCTTCCTTCCCTTCGATCGAAACTGATGAAAAACAAAATCCATAGCCAAATGTCAAGCTCATGCGAATGATGGTGCGTATGTGATAAAACTCCATTCGTAATTAGCACTCATGCTTTGCATGTCCGCAACGATGATTTCCCACTTCATATGATAAATGCAATCATTCATCTTGTTCCCCTATTTTTCTTTTGTTTATCTCCCCTGACGGGTTATCTTTCTCGGAAATCAATTCAACGATGATAGCGATGCTGTCAAGCTAAGCTACTTCATAAGAAGACCCTTGTGTTTACCTGACCTTTCTGTCTATTCCTTCTTACTATCTCCACAAACATGAATTGAAGTGACGGAATCGCTCAACTCAAGAAAACGTACTCTTATTTAGACCTCTTTATGCGAAAATAATTCAGATGGACGGTTGGTGATTGATTTAGTCAATGCATGACAAGGCTTAATGGTTCAACCTAAACTATTGAAACCAAATAAGGAGTTGGTGGGTTTTCTCGCAAGGACAACACACGAACTTTTGATCTCGCAAGACCAAGGGTTGACTCGCAACTCCAGGGGGGCAATTTGCAAATTCAAAGACAAATATCAAATCCAATCTTTTCTTAAAATCGTGTAGGGTGGCCTATTTATAGCTAATTACAAGAATCCTTTTTTTTTTTTTTAAGTAATCTCAAATCCTAATTACTTGGAGATTAAGAAAACAAATCCTATTGTAACCCTAATGGCTAAGGAAATTCAGCCAAGAGAGAGAAATAAAAGACAAAAAAAAGTCCAAATTAGAAGGAAAAACTCCATCTATCCTAGTTGAATTAGAATAGACTTACAAAACCTTCTAGTTTAAGAAAATGTAAAACATAAACCTAATAGGAAGAGCTTTCCTAGTATCAGTTGGGTGTAGGGAATGGTTGGGCTTTGGAATAAGCCTTTTAATCCCTTCACTCGAACTCACTCTTCAGAAAGGAGCTTCAATCCTCATCTACGTTCCATCTGTAAGTTCATTATGGAATAATCTCGAGACGTTAATGGGCTTGAGCCTCCAAGTTGGTAGATAGGCTTGGGTCTATTGTTGGGCTTCTTCAATCACAAACTGCAAGACTTCTTGCACCTTCTTTGTCCTAGATCTCGTCATAGGCCCAACAATATCAACTAGAGGATCACGTTTAAAGACATTAGGATCCACATGTATTCTTCCAGCTGAACCTTGTGCCAAATCTTCTAGGGAAATATTGCATCGGGTTGTCTAGAATGAAGGAAGAGCTAGTAGGCTCTTCTTCTGGCGGAGGTTGGTCTATCCTGATGTCCACATCATCCTCCTTCTTTATTTTCTCAGTTTTTAATTCTTGTGGTGATAAGTTTTTGAAAGAATATTTTTTGAATTGATCAAATTTAAAGGATCCCTCAGAAGGAAAGAGAGCAAGCAGATTCATAGAGATAGCTTTAGAAACTGACAGAAATACAGCTATGTCTTCTGTGGCTCCTCTTGCCCCAATGACTATGGAGAGGAAAATCATAAATGACCTGGAAACTTCTCTTCCTAAGCGGGCTCTTCTGTTTCCTGGAATTCTAATCAATCAATTTGTGATTTATTTTAGATTTGAGAAGAAACATTCTTTTAATCAAATTAAGAGGCTGTTAGCTTCATCTATATTTTGTTTTCTGCATATGCTGATTGTCTTTGGTTATAGTAGATTGAATTTTGCTGCTATTGTTGGACAAAAATGAATTTTGCTGCTATTGTTGGACAACATTTTGTGAGTGTGTGTCTATATGTTATCTAAAGTTCATAGAGATTTCCTGTGTCCATAAAGATTCTTGTTTTCCTTCTTTTTATTTTCAAGTTTGTTTGGGGATTTTTTTTTTTTTTTTTTTTTTGCAAATGCGGGTTGACCAGGTCAGTTTCGAGTTGACCTGATTATCAGGTCAGGTTAGGTTTGGGATTCTCTAACCCGTTCGGATTTGGATCAGGGACAAAATTGTAATTTTATCATCCAACCCGACACGTCGACACGAATTGACAGCCCAAACGAACATGCAACTGAATCTTATTATTAGGTTTTTATAATAATTCTGATATGGAATAATGGAGCAAAGGCCTTTGGATAACCTTATTTTACAACTACAATACATTTTACATCCCAGTGACCTAAACTCTAACATCTAAAGAGCTTTAAATTATTACTAGTTACCGCCCTAGTTTGGACAATAATGCCCTTAACAATACACAAAATACCTTAATGAATATTTAAATCAATAAATACTAAAATACCTAAACTACCCTCATACAATTTATGTAAAAAAATCCCTACAGCCCTAACTTCAACCCCTTCCTCACCGGTCCCCAAATCGGTTGCCAAGGTTGCCGTCGAGCCGGTCGCGAAGGTCGCGAAGGTTTCCAAGGTTGCCGCCGCGGTTTGGAGTTCTAAGAGCCGGTCACGAAGTCGAGTCGTGAAGCCGTCGCTGTGTGGAGTTCTTAGCGCCGGTAGCGAAGTCGAGTCACGAGCATTGGGTTGCGAAGGTTGGCGCCGCGGTTTGGTGATATTAGGACCGGTCGGTAAGTCGATTCGCGAAGCCTTGGGTTGCGAAGGTTGCCGGTCGCTTGGGTTACCAAGGGTGTCGCCGCTGTTTGGAGTTCTCAGCGCCGATCGCGAAGTCGAGCCGATCGCCGGCGCGGTTCTCCATCGAATCCTGAGAGGAGCAGTTTTAATTCGTTGGTTTTTTTTTCTTTTATTTTTTAATTTTCTGTTGTGTTTCCTCATCACCAGCGCTTGCCCTGATTTTTTTGCTGCTTCAATCTTGGTTCTTGTTGATTAAATATTCAATGTTGCTTAATTCCTGCTCTGCTTTGAATTTTGTAGATAACTTCGTGGACTAAATTTGGGGGTTTGATAATTTTGTAGATAATTTTGTTGATACTTTTTATGTTTCAAAACTATCTAGGTAGTTTACACACAATTTCAGTTTGTGTATCATTGGAAATGCAATGTCTGAAGTTGACAGATTGAGCTTGTAAATAATTAGGCTACAACTTTCAGGTGAAGGAAGATATCTTTAAAACTCTCAGATGAAGGGAGATCAGATCATGATTATATAGACATCAGATCAACAGACTATAGATATCAGATCAAGAATATAAAAGAAATCATACAGTATAACTTAAACATGCTTAAAAAGGGAGATCAGATCAGGATTATATAGACATCAGATCAGCGAATACTTGACATCAGATCAACAGACTATAGATATCAGATCAAGAATATAAAAGAAATCATACAGTAGAATTTAAACATACTTAAAAAGGGAGATCAGATCATGATTATATAGACATCAGATCAGATAATACTAGACATCAGATCAACAGACTATAGATATCAGATCAAGAATATAAAAGAAATCATTCAGTAGAACTTAAACATACTTAAAAAGGGAGATCAGATCATGATCATATAGACATCAGAACAGATAATACTAGACATCAGATCAACAGACTATAGATATCAAATCAAGAATATAAAAGAAATCATACAGTAGAACTTAAACATACTTAAAAAGTGAGATCATTTCATGATTATATAGACATCGGATCAGCGAATACCTGACATCAGATCAACAGACTATAGATATCAGATCAAGAATATAAAAGAAATCATTCAGTAAAACTTAAACATACTTAAAAAGGGAGATCAGATCATGATTATATAGACATCAGAACATATAATACTAGACATCATATCAACAGACTATAGATATCAGATCAAGAATATAAAAGAAATCATACAGTAGAACTTAAACATACTTAAAAAGGGAGATCAGATCATGATTATATAGACATCAGATCAGATAATACTAGACATCAGATCAACAGACTATAGATATCAGATCAAGAATATAAAAGAAATCATACAGTAGAACTTAAACATACTTAAAAAGGGAGATCAGATCATGATTATATAGACATCGGATCAGTGAATACCTGACATCAGATCAACAGACTATAGATATCAGATCAAGAATATAAAAGAAATCATACAATAGAACTAAATATTTTTATTATACTTAACACACTTAATATTTTTATTTAAAAATATTTTTTATTAAAAATAAAAATATTTATATTATAATCACTACATGTTCTGCATAGGCTAAGCATATATCACTACATGTTTTGGGTGCTGTTTATCACAGGATACCCTTCCACATATATTACACATTCAAGGCAAATAAGTACGATTACACCTATTCCGTAACATCTAGTGATATGAAAAATGCATCCTTCTGCTCTCGAGGGAACTTTGCATTCCAAGCACTTATATTATGTTCATATAGGCTCTCCCATTGCCGAGTGTATTCATCACATAATTCACGCCACATCCTCATAACACCCGGCAAAGGTGAATTAGGAAGTAGATCTAACCTTATAAAATGGGCAAGAGGACCAAGATGGGCAATTGCAAATTTTGTAGATGGACCATTTCTATTACTTCACGCTCGTAGTGGCAAAATGATGAAGCATATCCCATAACTATTGTACTTGCCACCCTGATCTGATGCGTAGTAAAAAATAGCTGCATCATAAAGTGTCGCAATTAGATACAAGTCTGCTGGAGCATGCATCCAATAATCTCGAGTACATCGTCCACCTCCCCACCTTATGCGGTTAACTACTTCTATTAGATCTTCACCCAAGTATATCCCCTGGTATAAGTCTTTATGTGTTTCAATTTCATCAGCTACATCCATTCTTACCTGTAAGAACACAATATATTGTTTACAATCACACAAAATCATTGAGGCTTAATCGTAATTATAATCAGGCAACATTGGTTGTCATATGACAAAATAAAATAATACCTGCAATTACATATCTTCGTTCCCAAACACGTGAGATGCAACAACACGAAATCCACAATTACCGTCATCATTAACGTCAAGATTCAATACTTTACATCTAATTTCGAATCTTTACTGTAGCACCCATGAATTTCGAATCTTTACTGTAGCACCCGTGCTTTAGTTCTACTGTATGATTTCTTTTATATTCTTGATCTGATATCTATAGTCTGTTGATCTGATGTCAAGTATTCTATGATCTGATGTCTATACAATCATGATGTGATCTCCCTTGTTAAGTATGTTTTAGTTTTATTGTATGATTTCTTTTATATTCTTGATCTGATGTCTATTGTCTGGTGATCTGATGTCAAGTATTCTCTGATCTGATGTCTATATAATCCTGATATGATCTCCCTTGTTAAGTGTGTTTTTATTCTGTTGTATGATTTCTTTTATATTCTTGATCTGATGTCTATTGTCTGGTGATCTGATGTCTATATAATCCTGATCTGATCTCCCTTGTTAAGTGTGTTTTTATTCTGTTGTATGATTTCTTTTATATTCTTGATCTGATGTCTATTGTCTGGTGATCTGATGTCAAGTATTCTCTGATCTGATGTCTATATAATCTTAATCTGGTCTCCCTTGTTAAGTATGTTTTAGTTCTACTGTATGATTTCTTTTATATTCTTGATCTGATGTCTATTGTCTGGTGATCTGATGTCAAGTATTCTCTGATCTGATGTCTATATAATCCTGATCTGATCTCCCTTGTTAAGTATGTTTTAGTTCTACTGTATGATTTCTTTTATATTCTTGATCTGATATCTATAGTCTGTTGATCTGATGTCAAGTATTCGCTGATCTGATGTCTATATAATCCTTATCTGATCTCCCTTGTTAAGTGTGTTTTTATTCTGTTGTATGATTTCTTTTATATTCTTGATCTGATGTCTATAGTCTGTTGATCTGATGTTAGGGTTCAGTATCTATAGGGCAAACCGATTTGGGGCGTTAGGGTTTTCCAGGGAGGGGTCGCCGGGGCGATTTGGAGGAAGGCGGGAGGGGCGCGATGGAGGGTTTCGAGTGAGGGGTCGCCGGGGGAAGGGAGGGCAAACCGATTTGGGGCGTTAGGGTTTTCGAGGGAGGGGTCGCCGGGGCGATTTGGGGGAAGGCGGGAGGGGCGCGATGGAGGGTTTCGAGTGAGGGGTCGCCGGGGGACGGTAGGGCAAACTTGGGGGAAGGCGGGAGGTGCGCGATGGGGGAAAGGGGGGGGTGACGGGGTGAGGGTGGGTCGGGGAGAGGGTGGGTCTCCGGGTTGGGGTAAAAAATTTCTAAGCAGAAATTTTAAAATTTATTATTTTTATTATATTAATAAAATATTGTAAGGTTATATTAGTAAATTAGATTGGGACGGTAAATAAAAATTAAGACGGTAAACTAGGACGATAATTAATAAAACCAAGGATAATTTCGTCAAATTACAAGGTTACCGCTCCAGTTTTTGGGGCGGTAACTAGTAACCCCCTTCAGCAAACATCTCTATGTAATTCAGAACAAATGTTAAAAGCGGTATGTTGTCGTGCAACTTCTGTATCAACTTTAAACTCATTATGGCAAGGCTTCAAACTCATTATAATATATACATATATATAGATCCCCCGCGTGCATATTTTTCTGGGTGATATTTCTCATCGATCTTCAAGCGCAAAAAAGGAAGTAAACGGAGTCTTCGGGAGAAGAAAAGAGTCTTAGAAGATCCTTATAATTTTTTTGGGTTCAGATCCCACCCCAGAGGTGTTTAAGACTTGAAATTCAACTTCCCAAAAGCTTTTGCTATGAATGCCACAGGCAAATGATTAAGAGGATTCTTCATCCCTTATTGAAATATCATGCGTGCGGCTGCAGCCACGCCGAAGAGCAGATCTACTTAAAAGTCATTCGAGAAGCCGCGGCGGCCACTTCCCTCTAACTCCTTTTCTTGCACTTGTGATCTGGAAATTTTCAGGAAACTTTCAGAAATGGACACACCCAAGATGGTTCTTAATTGCAGCTTTACGATAAGCCTTCTAGAATCATCTTGAGAGGCATTCTTTGATTTGTGTTATTGCTCTTCTTCGGTGCCCTCCCAAACATCCTCACTGATCTGCTAAAACACCGAGGAGCGTAACAACGAATGGCGACGGTTGAATTTTCACTTGAAATGGGCTGCCGAGGGAATGAGCGGACGGTGCTTGCGAGGGCTGTGAAAGAGGACACCCAAAAAATAAAAGGGAAGAGAGAAGACAGACAGAGAGAGAGAGAGAGAGAGAGAAAGAAATAGAAAGGTTTGACAATGAGACACAAGTCGTTGCTAAAAAGAATAAGGAGGTTGGTGAAGAACTTTATCGCGTATGCACGTTTTGGAGTACCAACTAATTGGATTGAATTTTGGAGTCGTCGATCAGAGATGAAGGAGACCGAAGAAGAGAAGCAAAGAGGGAAAGAAAAATACAAAAATATCCTTATGAAATAGTCAGTTAGTTAAGTTAACGGTAAGTTGGTCAAAAATGACAAAATGATCAAAAGTTAAATAAAATTAAAAAATAAGTCATTTTAGATTAAATTTTTAAAAAATAGTGATCAAAATCTAAATTTCACAATAATATGATGACCAAATTTACAATTCACACGAAAGTAATGAAGTTGCTTTGAGTACAAAATCATACCTGTCTGTTAGAATAAATTAGATGATCGGGCCGAGGGCTGCCCCTCTTCCCCTCACTTTCCTTTCCATAATATGAACCTTGAGTCATCAAAGCCTTTCTGACTCGGCCTTGGCCTGGTCGCCCTACGCGAGTGGCCCTGAACTATAGTACAGACGGAATGGAATAGTTGTGACACTGTCAGTCGCCAAGCCCGCCTCTCTCTCTCTCTCTCTCTCTCTCGTTGTTGCGCACCTTTACTCTACAGAACCAGCATAGCTCGCAGACAAAAACACCTATGAAATTCATAAAACAATTTTATTTTTTGGGACATATAAGAAAATATTTTGTTTATTTGATGTACAGTAAATGATTTGTGGTCAGGATCTAATAAAAGAAAAAAAATTTTAATTTAGGAGAAAGTAACATCCAAATAAAAAATAATAAAATATATTAATTTTAATTTGATTGTTTGGTGTATTACACTTATGGACGTATGGGAGTAATTATTGAGCGAGTATCAATTATTATTGTCCATCCTACAAATCGATTTTTAACCACATGTTCCATAATTTCTAAACGCCAGGAAATGAGACATTTTTATAGCCATTCATTTTTTAACTCTCACGTCTAATCGGCAAATTATAATGGATCGATTTGATCAAACTTTGAAAAGTCATACATCTACGGGACACATTGTAAGATGTCCCTAATATTTTAATAAAAATAATTTTTTATTATTATGATTATATTCAGTTTATATTACTATGTTTATAGATATTATAAATATAGTAAGTTACTATTTCTTATTCTCATAGGATTAGGAAATTAGTTTATTCAAGATGAAAAAATTCTAAGATCCTGTAATTATAAATATGTTTGTTTATATATTAATGAAAATAAATTTTGTACAAAATTCCTCCTAATATTTTATCATGATATCAGAGTACGAAAAACTTTGCTAGGGTTTCTTTTAAGTTGGGGGATGGATATCTACTTATCCGACGTCAGTTTTTTTTCCTTTTTCGTTCATAAATTTTGTTCGGTTTCTTCACAAATTTTTTTAGCAGACGACATAGTACTCAAAACTGTTATTCATAAATCAACTTATTCTTGGAATTTGTGAAGTTCCATCAATTTTTGTGGTTTGTGGTTGTACTTTATTTTCCTTGGTCAATTTTTGCAACACTTGTTCTTGAAATTAGCGCCCGGCTATTTTTGTGCACGGCACTTCGATTTTGTGGTCATCAAAGTCCAACAATAAACTTGGCTATTATTAGTTTTGCATACTCAAAAGTTTTGCTTGTATGAAAAATTATTTTCGGGTTACATATCGATTGTGTTTTAATGTTATAAATTGTCCATTTATATCATATGTCTAGATGATAAGGTGCCGAGTGTAGTACAGTAGATCTTATCATTAGTTAAATTTATGATGTACAAATAAACGCTCGTAACCGAGAAAGTTTGGACATATTGTCGGTTTAGGTTATTGTATGATTCGAAAAATAGTTTGTCTAGAATAATTGAATCATACGGATGTGTCCGGGACATATTGAGCAGGACCTATTTTGGATCGAATTAACTTGTACTGATTTTCGTAGTTAATTTGAGCCTTATATTTTAATCTCTTAATCCCTAAACTAAAGCGGGCATGAGAGTTAGACATAGTGTACTTTGATTTGCCAAAGGGTGCGGTCAATTGATGCCTAAATCTCGGTAAGTTAGGTATGCGTGTTTGATTTCTTATTGTGTCGTTGCTTGTCGAAAGGAAACCATGTACCAGTGCGTTCGAGGTGATGATGCTCCCGAGATGAGCTCATAAGGATTATTATACTAAACCCGGCCGGTGAACTTATGTCCAGTATAATAATAAGGTCGAGTGATACTAATCTCGGATAATAAGAAGTCGATTAATTTATTTATAAGTAAATTAATAAATTGACGAGCACTATATTTTTAATGTGGGGAGATAAAAAAATAATTAAAATGTGCTCGTAGTAATTTCATTTTTAGCTGCAGTTCCATAATTAATTCGCTAGTGACATGATTAATTATGAGTTGAATTAATTGGCAAAGTGGATTAAATAAATATTTACCATTGAGTTAATTAATATTTAATTGATAAAGTGGGTTACGAAATAATCCTTGGGTCGATTAAGATTTAATTGACGAAGTGGATCGAATAAATAATCCTTAGGCTAATTAGTATTGACTAGTCTAGTGAAAACTAAAAAAGTCAATTAAAATCTAATTAGTAAGGCCCAACTCAAAAGCCTACTAGGTCTTTTTTGGAACTCCCTATAAATAGATAACTTACACCTAAAGAATTATTAAGAAAACCTTGCAAGACAAGTCTTGCCTTTAGAGTGAGAAATGTCTAGAGAGAAAACTTCATCTTCTTCATTGAAGATCTCTTTCGAAGTCAACCTTGATATCTCGCTTTCTTGAAAAATGATTTAGCCACGAAAATCCGATAGAGCTCCTTATTTTCCGGCAGCGGACAGCTCATTTTTCCGTCGGATTTCTGCAGTTCCCGGCAAGCCGATCCGCACTGCGGCGTGTGCAGATGGCGGCCTTGTGAGTGCCGAATCGTGGATATCCGAGCTTGCTGCTCTTAGCCGATTTTGGGCTGGATTTTGAATCCTTTTCGAGGGGTTTTCTTAGGTGTTCTTCGTGGGTTTTTTAGTACTACCCGGTAGACAATTGCCCACACGATTTCTGGGTTTTCCTGGAGGCATCCAAAGGATTCTTGTGGATTTTCGCTTCAAAGACTCAATTTTTATATCAAAGCTTGGATCTTTCTTATTTGCTAAGGGACATGCTTCAAATGTACAATCTTTAGTTCCGCTTTATTTAAACATTGTATATTTTGTGTGTCGTTTTAAAAGATCTAACAATTATAAGTCTAGATCCGCTTATGGGAATTGATTTTAGAGTTTAGGCTCGATCAAAAGTCTCCGATTCTGGAATGCATAGCACAAAAGTGAGATTTTCGATTTGTTCCGAACCGGATCCTAATTCCTTAAGCTATTTTGTCTTAGACCTTGGCTACGAAAATTGGTTTTTGGTTTCCCGCAAATAAACTTGGCTAGTTTGTCTTTTGTTGATTTCCCTCGTTTTATGGAAATCAATTTTCTCCAACATTTTTTTGTTGGTTTTCTTGCCCGTGATAATATTTATTGAGCGATAAGGCTCCACTTGGCAACGGCACTGATGGCATCCAGCTGACGCCAATGGCGCACGCTAGTGTAGTGTCTGTCCCGGGCTCATCTTGTTAGTTTAGAATACTTAAAAGTTTTGCTTGTATGAAAAACTATTTCTCGTTTAAATATCGATTGTGTTTCAGTTTTATAAATTGTCCACTTATATAATATATCTAGATGATAAGGTGTTCGGTGTGACACAGTAGAACTTATCATTGGTTAAAATTATAATATATAAATAACGCTCATATCTAAGACAGTTTGGACATACTGTCAGTTTAGGTTATGGTATGATTCTGTGATTGATTTGTCTAGACTAATTGAATCATATGGATGTGCTCGGGGCATATTGAGCAAAACCTAAGTAGGATCGAATTAACTTGTACTGATCTTCGTAGTTAATTCGATCATTGTATTCTTTCTCTTAATCCCTAGACTAGGACATGCATGAGGATTAGATATAGTGTACTTTGATTTGCCAAAGGGTGTGGTCAATTGAGGTCCAGATCTCGGTAAGTTAGGTATGTGTGTTTGATTTCTTATTGTGTTGTTGCTTGTCGAAAAAGAAACCATGCACCGGTACGTCCGGGGTGATGTTGCTCTCGAGATGACCTTGTAAGGATTATTATACTAAACTCGGCTGGTGGACTTATGTTCGGTATAATAATAAAATCGAGTGGTACTAATCTCAGATGAGAAGAAGTCGATTAATTAATTTATTAGTAAATTAATAAATTGACGAGCAGTATATCTTTGATGTGGAGAGATAAAAGAATAATTAAAAGTGGACCCAGAAGCAATTTCGGCTTAAGCGGCAGTTCCATAATTAATCCATGAGTGATACGATTAATTATGAATTAGATTAAATCGACAGTGGATTTATTAAATAATTGATAATTCTTAAGTAGATTGATAGAGGATTTAATTATTCGATGAATTATCCTCAGACCAATTAACGAAGTGGATCGAATTAATTAATTATTCTTGGGTTGATTAATGTTGACTAGTCTAGTGGAGACTTAGAAGTCAACAAGTCCAATTAGTAAGGCCTAACTTAAGCCCACTTAAAAGTTTCTCTACAAGTTCCCTATAGATAGAATACGTTGAAGTCTTTCGGATTAAGGAAACAATTCGAATTTTGGAATTTTGGCCAGCAGAATTTTATTCATTTTCCGACAGGACTTAATTCTTGGCATATCCGAGTTTTTTGGCAGGATTAGCGGCAGTTCCGACGAGTGACTTTTTCGGTGGACTACTGCATTTTTTCCGACCGATCTTCTTCGGGGTTTGGTGATCTCCGGCGTGGGTTTTTTGGAGTTCTTTCTTCCCAGCGTTTTAGGTGATTCTAACGCGGGTTTATAGGAATTCCGGAGGCGCAATGTCCCAGCGAGGAGTTTGGATTTTTTTGACAGCTCTTCGAATTGTCTAGGCAAGTTCTTGTGAATTTTTCACGGGCTTAAACTTGTAGATCCGATAGAGAGTTGCCCACACGACTTTTGGATTGTTCTCGGAGACATTCTTGGGATTTCTTTGAGGGAAACGCTTCAAATGTCAAATCATTAATTCCGCGTTTACTTAAAAATTTAATTTTTAGTGTGTCGTTTAATAGATCTAACAAGTATAAGCCTAGATCCGCTCATTGGATTTAATTATTGTGTTTGGACTTGATCGAAAGTTTTCGATTTGGGAATGCATAGCACGAAAGTGAAATTTTCGTTTTGGCCCGGACCAGACTTAATTCATTCACCTCTTCTGTAGCTGAAACATATTATAATAAGGCTGTCTCTGGGTTAACTAGTGAGCAGAGGCAATCTATTTTGAGATTTATTCACTCCGTTTTAGCTGAAGAATTATCTAGTTCGTATTTTTCAACTGAATGGATATTTGACTGCGGCACTTCGCATCACATGACAGACTGCTTGGATTTTATTTCGGATATTCAGGAGATATCTCTCGTCAAGTACGATTTCCAGATGGCATGGTTGTCATGACTTCTCAGTCCGGGACTGTTTGTTTTAGTTCTGAAATCACTCTTTCTGATGTTTTATTTGTACCTCGCTTGCGTTGCAACCTTATATACCTCTCTCAATTGTTAATTCATTATGATCTGTCTGTCTCATTTGATGGTTCATCATGTGTTATTCAGGACCGCACTTCCAGGAGGACGATTGGCTCGGGTAAACAGTTTGGGGGGCTATATTTTTTCCAGAAGGCGGCAGCTTCAGCAACTGTGGTGGGTTCCGAAGTTTCGCTTGATTTGTGGCATTGTCGGCTTGGTCATCCCTTTGTGTCCACTATTGCACGTCTTCCCTATATTTCTAGTTCTAAATCTGAGTTCAAGTCTCATAAATCTTGTGATGTTTGTCTTCATGCGAAACAGTCTCATTCGCCTTTTTCTATTAGTCAGGCAGTCGGTCAGTTTAGAAGCTTTTGACTTGATACATTGTGATCTTTGGGGTCCATATCTTTCTCCTGCGATTTCTGGGGCTTGGTATTTTTTGACGGTTATGGATGATTTTAGTCGTGCTACTTGGGTTCATTTGTTAAATGATAAAGCCCATGTGCTTATTGTTTTAAAGAAATTCTTTGTCATGGTTCAGCGTCAGTTTAATCATTCTATGAAAGTAGTGCACAGTGAAAATGGTACTGAATTCTTGGGTTTGTGTACTTATTTTAGTGAAAATGGCATGTTGCATGAGACATCTTGTGTGGGAACTCCATAACAAAATGGTAGAGTAGAGCGCAAGCATCAGCATTTTCTCAATGTTGCTCAGGCTTTGCGTTTTCAATCTAATTTTCCTATAGAATTCTTGGTGTCTTTTATTCAAAATGCAGTGTATTTGATAAATCGTACTCCCACCCCGGTTTTGAATAATCTCACCCCGTTTGAAAAACTGTATGGAAAATCCCCTTTTGTTAAGCATATTAAGAGTTTTGGTTGTTTATGCTATGCTCATAATTAACATCATGGGGGAAATAAATTTTCTAGCATAACTAGAAAGTGTATTTTTGTGGGGTATCCTCTTGGTACTAAAGGATGGTATTCGTATGATCTTGAATCGAATCAATTTTTTATTTCTTGGGATATGGTGTTTTGTGAGATAGAGTATCCTGTCTTAATATTACTGAACCTTCAGCTGGGTATTCACATTTGGATTCTGCTGGTTTCTTTGATGATGATGAGGATCTCTCCCCACCACCATTGGCCGTCCCCGCCATTTTTGCACCGTTCGCCCCTGCGTCGTCCCCTATCGCATCATTGGCTGGCCGCCGCCGCATCCTTCTCACCTTCAGGGGGATACAGCTTCACCTACCGCTCCTTCTAGGCCGTGGTCATAGGGAAAAGATTTCATCCACCAGACTTTGAGATTATGTATCCTCTGCTATTTGCCCATCTACTTCTTCAACAACTGTTTGCCCTGCAACATCGTCCTCCTCAGGTACTCCTTACCCCTTGACCTAATATGTTACTTATAATCATTTTTGTTCTGCCCATCGAGTTTTCTTGGCTGCTATCACTGCTGCAGAAGAGCTTCAGACTTTTGGTCAAGTTGTGAGACATGCATATTGGAGAGATGCTATGCAGGTTGAGATTTCTACATTGGAAAAGAATCATACTTGGGATCTTGTTGATTTTCCTGCTGGCAAACGGGCAATTGAATACAAATGGATATTTAAGGTTAAACATCATGCAGATGGCACTGTTGAACGTTACAATTGATTGGTGTTTTTGGGAAATAACCAAGTTGAGGGTCTGGACTATACTGAGACATTTACCCCTATTGTTAAAATGGCTTTTGTTCATTTGTTTATTTCTGTTGCAGCCTCCCTCATATTGGAACTTCACCAGGTGGATGTTCATAATGCATTCTTGCATGGTGATCTTGATGATGAAGTTTAAATTAAGCTTCCTTCTTGTTTTCAATCTAAAGGCGATGCCAAGGTGTGCCGTCTGTGTCGTTCCTTGCATGGTCTCAAGCAGGCTCCCCGCTGTTGGTTTGCCAAGCTAGCCAATGCTTTGAAATGGTATGGCTTCCAACAATCCTATTACGATTATTCTCTATTTACCTTTCATAAGGGTTCTACACAGCTGCATGTTCTGGTTTATGTGGATGACTTGGTGATTTGTGGTAACAGTCACGATGCCATCACCGCTTTTAAGCATTATTTGAGTTTATATTTTCATATGAAAGATTTGGGTCTTTTGAAGTATTTTCTTAGTTTAGAAGTTTTTCGGAGTCACAAGCGCATATCCCTCTGTCAGTGCAAGTACGCACATGATATCATCACTGAGTCTGGCTTGTTAGGTTGTAAGCCAGCACTTTTACCCATTGAGCATAATCATCATCTTGCTCTACTGTAGGGGCCTGTTTTTCATGATCCTGAGGCCTATCGTTGTCTCATTGGTTGTCTTATTTATCTCACGGTTACTCGGCCAGATTTATCTTATTCTGTGCATGTGTTCTCTTAGTTTATGCAACATCTTTTGCATGATCGTTATGAAGCAGCTCTTCGTGTTGTGCGTTATCTCAGAGGTTGTCCCGGGAAAGGACTGTTCTTCTCTGTGCAATCTTCTCTTTCTTTAATTGCGTGGTGTGATTCTGATTGGGCTGGTTGTCCTACTACTCGGCGTTCTCTAACAGGTTGGATGGTGCAGTTAGGTGATTCTCCTATATCCTGGAGCACCAAGAAATAGCCGATGGTTGCTCGTTCTTCGGCAGAAGCAGAATATCAGGCCATGGCAACACTAACTGCTGAACTCAAATAGCTCAAGGGTCTCTTGATGTCTTTTGGTATATCTCACCATTCCCCTATCTTTATGTTTTGTGATAGTCAGTTTGCTCTTCACATTACAGCAAACCCGGTGGTTCATGAGCGAACAAAACATATAGAGATTGATTGTCAATTTGTTCGGGAAGCCATTGATCAAGGTCTTATAGTCAATCAACATGTCTCCAGTCAACATCAATTGACTGAAATTTTTACTATGGCACTGGGACAAATGCACTTCAATGGATTACTCTGCAAGATGGGCATTTGTGATCTGCATGCTCCAACTTGAGGGGGGTGTGATTGTATTCAGTTTATATTACTATATTTAGAGATGTTATAAATATAGTAGGTTACTATTTCCTGTTCTTCTAGGATTAGAAAGTTAATTTCTTCAAGAAGAAGAAACCATGAGTCCCTGTAACTATAAATACGCTTGTTTATGCATCAATGAAAATAGATTTTGTACAAAATCCCTCATAATATTTTGTCAATCATTTAATATGGTGGCCCCCAGAATATTCATTATTTTCTTATTTAACCAATATTATCTTGTTATTTGTCAAAAGACACATTGCAATATAATCATAATATTACTATATAACGATTTCACCTTACCTCCCTTACAAACACTCTTACGATTGCACTATGCACGTTCAATTTTTAGGTCCATTCACCTGGCTAGGTTTGGAATAAGGGAATGGAGATTATTTGTATTCTAAGTGTTTGATTTTAAATATAAGAATGGATAATAAATTTGATTGTTGAAATTTTGAATCACGAAATTCGAAGAGAGTTCGATTTCGTCATGCATAACCAAATACATGAATTATAATATATTAGCGATTGTCCTTTATCAGGCATTTGTTCACGATGTATGTTTATAATATTATTTTTATAAATTATATCTATATATATTATAAATATAATAATATTATTAGAGGTGTAAGATGAGCGAGTTTGATGATTAATCGGTTAGGCAAATTGTTAGTATATGCTGGGTTAATTGGCTTACATTGAAGTTTCATACGTTGAAGATTTTTATGGCCTTTTGTCGCCAAAATGTCATTGAATTTTATATTACTTTTACTTATATATTCACATATTAATGCCTATATTAAATATAAGAAATTAGTTTATTACATAAAACAATTTTTTTTTGGACATATAAGAAAATATTATGTTTAGTTGACGTACAATTCGATATGGGTCGAGCAAATTCAAATTGTGTTTGTAAGGATTTTTAAAATTCAAAACAAATATAAAGAATAAATTTATATTAAAAATTTTTTAAAAATTCAATGGGTCGACACAGTTCAATATAGTCAACCCAGTTCGATATGGGTCGACTTAGTTCAAAACGTGTTTGTAAAGATTTTTATAATTCAAAACAAATATAAATAATAAATTTATGTTAAAAAATTAAAAACAAACTAACAAACAAACAAACGGATTGACTCAATTCGAATTGGGTCGATCCAGTATAAAATTGGATTTCTGAAAGTTATCGTAATTCAAAATAAATATATAAAGAATAAATAATTTTTTTTTAAAAAATATAAATACCCAATAAGTTTTTAATAATAGATACTATAGGGTATGAGTATCGAATGAGTACCCCATAAATTAATATTCAGGATACTCATGAATGGCAATTTTTTTCCTACAACTAGGTGTACAAGTAGGATGGTACCCATAGTAGTTTTTGTATATAAAACATGTCATTAAATGATGTTTCCCAATTTTCATCTTCTTAAATTGAGGTCATTAATGATGTTTCCCATAGTAATTTTTATTTTTGTTTTAATTTTTACTATGTGTACAAATTTTTATAGTACACTTAGTTGTACTATATAAGTATTGCTCATGAATACCTTAAAATATCCATTACCCATTTAAATCACTCATTTAAGCCCATTAACTATATCAATATGGGCAGGTAATATCCTTAAATTAAATACCCTCCCATTTGACAGCTGTAGGAGTAATTATTGAGCAAGTATCAATTACTATTGTCCTTCCCCAAAGAATCGATTTTTAGCCACATGTTCCCTAATTTCTAAACGACAAGAGGGCGAAAATGATATGGAGACCACCATGGCAATTTATATTGTACTTCTATACCCCAATTTGTATAGCGCGATCTCCTGGTTTTTTTTAAATGGAGGTGGTTTGTCCGAATTAGTTTCCAGCTAATCATATTTATAAATAAGGAGCCTTTTTTTCGTTTTGAAATACTAATTTCATGTATTTACCAAATTCCATTGATATCGTTCCTTCTTCTTCTCACTATAATTGATCTTCAACGGTTAGAGATTGATCGGATGACAAGTAATCAAGTTATAATTGTTATTGTTGTGATCGAATGGTTTTGAAGATGAGTTTTTTTTTTTTTTTTGAGTAAATTTCAAAATTGGTCATCATACTATGGTCAGTTTCTGGTTTTGGTTATCATATTTTGAAAGTTATTTTCAATGTCATCATACTTTACTTTTATTTTCAAAAAAAGTCACTCCATTAGAATTGACCATTAGTTAACTAACCATCTATTTTTAATAGAGTTATTTTTGTCTTTTCCTTGCCTCAAAGTAATAAGGGGGTAAAAATTAAAAAGTTCTAAAATAAAGGGGCTAATATTGCAATTTTAGAAAAACTAAAAACCTATTCCCATTTCCGTATTCTGCTTTGTCTTCTCCACCGCCATCCTCAATTCTTTCGCTTCACCCCTGTTCACTGTTTCTGCAAATTTTTCATCGGCCGCCACAAAATTGCGCTGCTTATATTGCTAAATAAACAAAAACCATGGCTTCAACTTTGGCAGTTTGTCATCCCGCCACTCCCTTCTCGCCGCCGTCCTCCTCTCCCGTTGTTCAGCAATGCACCTTTTCTTTTTTGGGATTTCAGAGTCAACGTCTGCTCAAAACTAACCTATCATCTGTGTTATGTTTTGGATCCCAGAGAATATTGAGGCCCCCAAAAACCCCACCTCGTTTGCAAGTCTCCTAGCTCAGCGACCCTAAAGGTAAAAAAAAAGTTCTAAATTTTTGTAATTTTGCCTCCATTTGTTCTTGTAATTGCAATTAGGCGCAAAAGAAATGAACTGGACCCCATTTTGGTTGTGTGGTGGTGATTTAGTTATGTGGGCCAGAGTTTGGGAGCTTTTGTTGTTGTTCTATGTTTAAGTAGTTTACCTGTTAAAGGTTCTTTCCTTTTCATTGATCCATTGTTAGTGGTGATTTTTTTTATTCTGTCGATCGGCGGAAAATCGGTGCCGACGAGATGAAGGTTGCGACGGACAGATCTGACGGAATACTGGCCAAAAAAGGTGCAGATGGTGGGAGATCCGGCGTGGGGGTTTCAGATATGTGCGAAAATACAGCTCCAAATTGGTTGGAGCTACTCCGGTAGCGGCGACGACGGCTCTGGTATCGGCGGTGGAGGGGGCAGCTATAGCAAGGATGAACCCTAATGGTGAAGAGGGTGAAGGGTTTTTTAATTTGATAAGGGCGAAGAAAAGACAAAAATATCCTTTCAAATTTGGTCCGTTAACCAACTAACAGCTCATTCTAACGGAGTGACTTTTTTTGAAAATAAAAGTAAAGTATGATGACCTTAAAAATAGTTTTGAAAGTATGATGACCAAAACCAGAAACTCACTATAGTATGGTGATCAATTTGAAATTTACTCTTTTTTTTTTTGGTGAAGCTCTTTCGTCTCTGGTTTTTTCCTGATATTTTGCTTTCTCCATAATACTTCATTTAGAATGGAGATTTGTGATTGTGTTAGTAATGTTGATCGATCGTATGATGATTTGTTAGGAAGCGATTGTCTTGTTTCGAATGGAGAAGGTTCATTAATGAGTTTTATGATGTTGCGATGCTTTTTTATTTGATAATATGTCGAGATATAGAAACTGAATTATTATTTTGTTTTGAACATACAATGAATTGTTCGGGAGATGATAATCGATTAGATGAGAGTTCTATTTTGAACGATGTTGTTGTTGTTTTTGAAGAATGTTAGTTATGAATTATATAATTTGAAGTTATAGTTGATATAATGTTGAGATATGGTTGATATAAGTGTATCGTTTGTTGGTGATTATGTATAGTGTTAGACGTTTACTATATAATGTGAAGTTACAGCTTGATTCACACTACTAGAATTTTGGCCTTTTAAAACACTTCAAAATGTTTGAATAGATAATATTTGATTACATTTTATCTATAGCGACACGTACTTTTTGTGTTATCAATTCCATTGTGGCCAAAGGTGGATTGGATTACACGACACTTTTTAATGTAAACATATACATTAAAAATATGAAGTTAAACTAACATATGAAAACACGAGTATATACCATGATAAATCATCTATCATGACACGGTTGTTGGTTATATAGTGTTACATATGTTAACATGTTAATATATAATAAAGTGTTTAGATAGAAAACCTATTATGACGATTTTAATGTTCATAAATATATCATAATATCATAAAATTATTGTCATTATATTATACAATTGAAAATATAAAAATATGTTTAAATACATAGTATATGACGTCATTTGTAAGTAGATATACAAATAGTCTTAGACTGTTAAAATTCTGGCCTATAGGCATCCAAACTCAATCCTTCTCTTTTAATACTACAGTTAACACTCAATCATTCCCTTCATGTCTGATGTGGGGACAGCACCAAACGACTTTAAATCACACTTAATAATGTAATTATATATGTATTACAATTACACTATACATAGTAGTCTATTAATACCTTAAGTTAATATATTAACAAATAAAATAACACTTGATTGTGTTTCTATACTTATAAAAAAAAATTTCAAGCATATACTTATAAAATTTTAATTACACTTGTTAGTGTTTTGATTGAAATTTTATTATAATACTTATTTTTAGTGTTATGGTAGAATTTTATTGGGTGACTCATTAAAATAGTTATAACAATACTTGTTTTAGTAGGTATAAATAAGTTAATATTTGATGTGATTGTAGATATTAATCGATACATTTATAGTTTAGTGTTATGAAAGGTGTGTGGTGAAAGCCCAAAATTCTAGTAGTGTCAACTCCTTTTGTATATATTTTTACATGTTTTTAGCCCTGTTTTGAGCTGTCTATGGACTTATTCCTAATCTGTTTGTATAGTAAAATATTAGTTATGGCTTTACTTGTACTAATTTCAGGTGAAATATTTATGGAATGAAGACGGTAGAAAACTACTTTTTGGACTTAGCATTTGGAACAGAACCAAGGACTCTTAAGTTAGCAGAAGGACACGAAAAATAGACAGCAACTTTACCTGAGCGTGAGATTCATGATGTCCAGTAAAATCCAACGTTTGGAGGAAGTGAGCTAAAGACGTCCAGCTCACAATACCGTTCCCTGGACATGAGAAAGACCAAGTGGAGTTAGCGCAGCAATGAAGAAGCAGAATTGGACTACATATCACAGCTTACAGATGATTTCTGGGATGAAGACATCGTGACGTCCAACAAACACCGAAGTCTAGTGGATATGAAAAGATGACGACCAAAGACTGCAGCGTCTGAAGAAGCCAAGTTCGCCCATCCAGTGCATGGTGAATGAGACAGAACACTTCCAGATGACGCTCAACTGAAACCATCGTCAGCTGAGCATCCGACGACCATCACCGGCATGAGCAGCGGGTAGATTCTTGAAGAATAGTTAGTATACCAGCACGAGCTAAGGGCAGGACCACAGGAGACAAATAGTACAACATCACGAGCTATGATCTTGCTCGAGGAGACAAGAAGTACACCGGCACAAGAAGCATGCTGAAGAAGTACACCCGAAACAGTACTGCAGGTTGCTGTAAAGGCCTCTAAACAGTGCAGGTTATTTGTACGGCTGTGTGTCGACAGTTGCCCCCTGAAATATGCAAGTTTGCGATCCTTGGCCGGGAAACAACTCGGAAATTCTCAAAGTAGCCATCCTGTATTTCCTTCACTAGATTTTCTCTATAAATAGTAGTATTCTCCGAACTCCACACAAGAGACAGTAGGGAGTAAAGAGTTGTAAGAGTAGGAGTTCAGAGTTTGTTTCCCTTGTAACCTGTTACTTGGGTTGTTTTATCCAAAACTCATTTTTCTTTCTCTTTATTCATAATTTTGTTTTCATTTGAGTGTTGATAAAGAACCAATGAGGTTCTAAGTTTTTAGAGGGATTTTTCACTCCTCTAATGAGGTAGAGGCAATATGAAAGCTCATTTATAAGATGTGCACTAAAGCTTATTTGATAGTGCAAACCGCTTGCCTATGCCTTAAGTCCATTATGTATCATTCACTGTATTTAGAATGGTGTGTGATGTTTTCTCTGCCAGTTGATTAGTGGAGTAGACTGCTATAAAATCTGCTGAGCACAATCTTGTACTTGAAGCTTTCACTGATTCTGATTATGGGGAGTATTGTAGTTTAGGTTCTCTAGTTCGACTAACCGATTGAGTAAGGAGTGAAGTGTGAAAGCACGTTACTCTGAATCATGGTAGTTTTCATGCTGTTAAGGGGCTGGAGTGAAGCTGGGATTTGTTTGCTTGTCAGAAAGTCTTAATCGATGATACCATAGTGACTGCCGATTTAGTGGATCTCCAGAGTGAAGCAGGGGTCTATTTGCTTGTTGGGAGATCTTAATTGATGATACCATAGTGACTATTGATCATGTTTCACTCAGGTTCTAGTGTGAGATTGTTGTGGTGAGGAGGTCAGTCCCCTAGTGGTAGGACTATGCGCTGATGGCTGGAGTAAACAAGGACTACATGGTTGGATGGTAGGGATCATGGAGTAAGTGTTGGTTTTGAATACTAAACCTTTGCTTGTATTAAAACTATTTCTCGATTTATATATCGATTGAATATTTTAGTTAAATTGTTTTTATGTTTTACATATGTTGTCCATTTATATCGTATGACTAGATAATAAGGTGTCTGGTGTGACACAGTAGATCTCATCATTGGTTAGAATCATGATACATAAATAAGACTCGTAACTAAGACAGTTTGGACATACAATCAGTTTAAGTCATTATGTGATTTGGAAATTGGTGTGTCTAAACTAATTGAATCATATAGATATGCCCGGGGCATATTGAGCATAACCGTTTAGGATTGAATTAACTTGTATTATTCTTTAGTAGTTAATTAAAACCTTGTATTCTATCTCTTAATCCATATACTATAACGAGCATGAGGATTAAGCATAGTGTACTTTAATATGCCAATGAGTGCGGTCACTTGACCCCTATATTCTCGGTAGGTTACGTGCGCATGTTTGATTGCTTAGTGTGTTGTTGCTTGTCGAAAGGAAATCATGTATTGATGCATCCGGAGTGATGGTGCTCTCGAGATGAGCTCGTAATGTTTATTATACTAAACCTGGCCGGTGGACTTATGTCTGATATAGTAATAAAGTCGAGTGGTACTAATCTCGGATGAGAAGAAGTCGATTAATTAATTTATCATTAAATTAACAAATTGACGAGCACTATATCTTTGACGTGGGGAGAATAAAGAATAATTAAATTGGTGGTTCTGGAAG
The DNA here is from genome assembly GCA_030378225.1 of Knoxia roxburghii. Lineage (NCBI taxonomy): Eukaryota > Viridiplantae > Streptophyta > Magnoliopsida > Gentianales > Rubiaceae > Knoxia > Knoxia roxburghii. The sequence continues at coordinate 9,919,654 of CM059424.1, forward strand.
CAATTCTGGTTTGAGCGGTAATTCCATAATTAATCCGTTAGTGATACGATTAATTATGTGTTGGATTAATTGATAAAGTGAAATTAATTATTTAATTAATTAATCCTTGGGTCATTAGTAAATTAACAAAGTAGATTCAATTATTTAATTAATTAATTATTGGTTCAATAAAGAATTAGGAAATCTAATTGAGATTTGGAAACTACTAAAACTCAAGCCCAACAAGAAGGCCTAATTCAAGCCCACTTAAGGTCTCTCTTGTAACAATATAAATAGACCCAAGGGTCAGCAACACAAGATAACAAGTTTCATAATACAAGAAACTAGAGAGAGAAAGTTAGAGAGATTAAAACATATCAGTAATTCTCCTTAGAGTTCCTCTCGACCGTCAGTTGGAAATCTTAGGCGGCGGCAGCAATAAGCAGCAGCGGCGGTGGCGTGTTTCTGGTGGTATTCCGACGGTGTGTGTGTTTACGCGCAGGGCGGTGGAGATCTCTCGGGCGGAGGTGTTCGGTTTTTTCTAGAGGCAGTAGCGGCTGGAGTTTCTCGACAGATTTTGTGTCAATTTCTTGGTGCTGATTCCATTGGTTCCAAAGCTCGTTGCCCACACAACGTCATAATCTATCTCAGAGTCAAACAAGTGAATACTTAAGGGACAAGCTTTAAAGGTCAAATCTTTATCCTTTCGCTTTAATTTAGATTTATTTTGCTGCGTGACAAATCGAATAAGGTAAACCAAGATTTGGTGCTCGTGTGGTATTTCAAAAGGGGTTTAAATCAGATTTCATGAGCGTTCAGGTTTGATTGATAATTTCTTATTCTGGATGCTATGCATGAAGGTGGAATTTTTTATTGGAACCGAATAGACAATTCCTTCAATTGGTATCAGAGCTAAGGTTTTGGCTTTATACTTGTTTGATTGGTTACATGGTTTTTATTGTAAGTGGTTTATAATCCCGACTATTATGGTTTGCTTTTACATTTTAATTAAACCCCAGGACATGTCCGGGTTGGTTTTTTAGGTGAATGCGTATAATAGTAAAACCACGAGTTGGAAGCCGTGTAGGATTAGATTAAATTTGTAGTAGGATTTTTTCTACGTAAATTGTCAATTTTATTTTTTTAAGAAAATCAACCTTGTATTTAGGAAATTTTTATGTAATTGAAGGCGTTATTTTTGGACAACTTGGATTCGTGGGTTTTGGTTTATCGCAATTTGGGTGATTCTAAGGATTACATAGAAAATCGAGAAAACCTAGGCAAATTGCAAGAAGATCAAATAATGAGTGGGAGCGGAATGGAAGACCTGGAAGGCGATGATGGTGAAGGAGTCGCCGACAGAAATTGCCAGTAGCGGGGCACAAAACTGCGCAAAAGCGTGCGAGAAGCACTGGTGTTGTGCTGCTCATGTGCTGCCTAGGGCACCAGCGTGCGCACACAAGCCCAGGCCACGTGTAGCTTTGTTGGTACGCACGTGGCCTCGTTTTTAGAGTTTTTTTCTGAGATCTTGCAAGTTTCAAGACTCAATCCATCAGAGTGACGTGACGGGACACGAGACAAGGCAACAGAAGGAAGTGTGATGCAATTTTAAACCATAATAGTTAGAAATTTTACTTTACGTATTTATTTCTCGTATTTATCGTTTTAAGTTGCATGTTTACATGTTTTAATTTATACTTTGTTATATTGCAAGATTAAAGCAAGATTTTGTTATGCACATAACTTTGGATAGTTAATAGTATGATTAAAAATGGAAAACCCTTTTTAAAAATCTAAGTGGGAGCGGATTAGTTAATTAATTCTCATGGCCACCATTATAAATTCATAAGTGATGTGAGTAGACTTGTGCGTTGGCATTAGGGCCTTCCTCCATATCGAATGAGTCTAATTCACAAGATCACTAGATTGAATTACTATAGTAAGTTAAACTGGAGAATGTGACATCCTCATCTCCATCTTAGGCGCTCTATCCTAGGTAACAAACTTAGAGGTCACGTAATGGTATACACTTAGTGTACAATTAGTAGTATTCCTCCCTTCGAGGTTACACTGCTTTAGTGTACGGCTAAAAGGTACTAACTATTAATTTTATTGATCAATAGATCGTTTGGTCGGATAATAAGATTAATGAACTTAGTTAGTTCTCCTCAAATGAATGTGGGTTAAAGTATACGTTCACACTATCGTGACTTGCGTAAATCCCGGTGGATGAGGTGTTGGTAGATAGATTATATTGTTTTGAGGGTTCAATATTTTTGAAATATTTTTTTTCTAAAACATGTCTGTTTATTTATTTTTTAGTTTTCGATATGGCATTCAATCTATTAGCTACTATACTAAAAGAGAACAAATTAACTTGTCCGAATTTTATCGATTGGAATCATAACTTGGACATTGTCCTAACGGCTGAGCAGTATAAGCTTGTACTCCTTGAGGTTTGTCCATCTACGCCTAAAGATGAAACACCTCAAGTAGAGAGGGAAGCCTATCAGAGGTGGAAGAAGGCTGACGAGATGGCGCCGTGTTACATTTTGGCTTCTATATCAAATGTTCTGCAACATCAGCTTCAGTTAATAATCTCCACTTTTTACATGATGGCTCACCTAAGAGAGAGGTTTGGTCATCAAGGCAAGTCGGCAAGGCAGACAGGCATGAGGAAGATAATGAACACCAAAATGACTGAAGACACGTCAGTGAAAGATCACGTACTTGACATGATTAGCAGCATCAATGAGGTTGAGGTGTTGGGAGGTGAGATTGATGTGGAAACGTAAGCTGACATGATCCTCCTGAGTTTGCCTCAGAGCTTTGAGTAGTTTCGGTTGAATTATAATATGAATCAGTGAGTTTACACTCTACCAGAGCTCTTAGCTGCTTTGGTGTCTGCTGAAGGCCTCTTTCAAGAAAAGAAGCAAGCTTTAGTCACAGTCAAGTTTCAATGTTCCTCTTCTAAGTCCAAAGCTAGAATGAAGAAGAAGAATAAAGCCTAGAAGACAACTAGTCATGCGCCTAAGCCTGACATCGCAAAAAAGAAGAGGCCAAAAGCAAGTGCTTTAAATGCGGCAAGACGGGGCATTGGAAGTCAAACCGCCCAAAGATCAAAGGTATGGTTATTCCCGCCATTATTATTAAAACATGTTTAGCAATGATTCCCACAGATGTCTGGTGTGTGGATTGGGAACCACTGATCATGTTTTTAATTCTTTGCATCGGTTTCATGTAATCCGGAGGCTTAGAAGTGGAAAATTAGAGCTCTACTTGGGCGACACTACAAGAGTGTCAGTTGAAACAGTGGGAGTAGCTAGGCTAATTTTGAATATTCAGTTTTAGTTTTAAAGAATTGTCTTTATGTTCTGAGTTTTAAAAAGAACTTAGTTTTAGTTTCTAAACTCATGTTGGATGGTTATAAGTTTATTTTTTCTAATAAATCTGTTGTTGTTAGAAAGAGTGAGAAACTTATTTATTCCAGTTCATTAGTAGATAATCTATTTTTATTAAAATCAAACTCCCCTGTTGCGCAAAACACAAAAATAAATAATGTATCATTGAATAATAATAAAAGGAAAGAACCTTCTGAGATGAACCAAATATACCTTTGGCACCTTAGACTAGGTCATATTAACCGTAGTAGGATTCAAAGGTTGGTCACAGATGGATTTTAGGTTCATTAGAAGTTGACAACTATTCGACTTGTGAATCCTGCTTAGAACGTAAAATGACCAAAAGGCCTTTGAAGGCAAATGATAGGGCCAAAGACGTGTTAGAACTGGTTCACTCTGACTTGTGTGGTCTATTCAAGTGAGAGGAAGCTTCGAGTATTTTGTGACGTTCACATATGACTACTCGAGGTACGAATTGAAAGATATTGGTAGGATCTGGGTTTGCACTTGCTCGATTTACCACGCAACAAAAATTTCTATTAAAGCGGAATCTTAGAAAAGTACCTTTGAAGCGTGCACCTGGTGATTCTCTTGTATGCCTCAAGACTATGACTTCATGTTGTGTGGGCAACGAACTAGAAGTCAATTGATCAGCTATCACCACAATCCACCTACTAGAAAACTCTAGCTCCGCAGCACCTGACACGTACTATAAACGCACCGCCCGCAGAGAGAGAAAGCTACGCGCAGCTGGTATAGACCAAGGCCAAAATTTCAGCCACTAGAAACCCAAAAACCAGCTGCACACTTTCTTGAAAATTTGACTTGGAGAGAGAAACGTTTTCTCTCTCTAGAATTTTCTCTCTCTAGAAATCCTGTGGATTAATTGTGTTGTCTTGAATGACTGATCCCTTGTCTATTTATAGAGTTACAAGAGAGACTCCAAGTTGGTTTAGGATTGGTCTTCTTACTGGGTTTCTGTTTTCCTTCAATCCTGTTTCTGGACTGATACAGATTATGTTTCCTTCAATCCTGTTCCTGGACTGATACACTCCCAACTGTCACAGGGATTCATTTATCCCAATCCAGTTCCTGGGATGAATCACTCCCAACTGACACAGGGATTCACTTATCCCAAACCAGTTCCTGGGATGATTCACAACCAACTGACACAAGGATTAATTAATTTCTCAATTAATTAAATCTATCTTTGTCAACAACCCAGTACATAATTAATCGTACCACTAATGGATTAATTATGACACTACCAACCTACACCAGAATTGCTTCCGGAACAACTTAATTAAATTATATTCATAATCTCCCCACATCAAAGATATAGTGCTCGTTAATTTATTAATTTACTGATAAATTAATTCATTAACTTCTTAATATTCTGAGACTAGTACCACTCGACCTTTTTACTATACCGGACATAAGTTCACTGGCCAGGTTTAGTATAATAAACATTTCGAGATCATCTCGGGAGCACCATCACCCCGGACGCACCGGTACATGGTTTCCTTTCGACCAGCAGTAGCACACCAAGTAACTAAACATGCGCACCCAACCCACCGAGACTATTGGCCACATTTGACCTCACCCATTGGCAGATCAAAGTACACTATGTCTAATCCTCATGCCCACTCGAGTCTAGGGATTTAGAGATAGAATACAAGGATCGATTTGTCTATTAAATCAGTACAAGACAAATCATTCCTAAGAGTCAAGTTCAATATGCCTAGGGCATACCTATATGATTCAATTAGTTTAGATAAACTAATTATCTGAATCACATAATAACCTAGACCGACAGTTTGTCCAAAGCTGTCTCGGTTACGAACCTCATTTATATATTATGTCTTTCAACCAATGATAAGATCTACTGTGTCGTACCAGACACCTCATCATCTACTTACATAATATAAATGGACATAAAACTGCACAACAAAATATAATTGAAACACAAATCGATATATTAAACTGGGAAACTGTACAATACAAGCATAGCTTATGTATTCTACTCCAACACGAATACATTTACCTAATGTGCCACAAGTCTGAATGTTTTGGCAAGTTCAAAGAGTATCGGGCAGATGTTGAGAAACATCATGGTAAGAGGATCAAGACGCTACGATCAGATCGTGGTGGAGAATACCTTTTGGGCGAATTCAGAGACTATCTGTCAGAGGTAGGAATTCAGTCTCAGTTATCTGCACCTGGCACACCCCAGCAGAATGGTGTAGCAGAACGGAGGAACAGAACTCTTATGGAAATGGTTAAATCAATGATGAGTTATAGTGAATTGCCTAATTCATTTTAGGGATTTGCCTTAGAAACAGCGGCTTACATTCTTAACCTTGTACCATCTAAGTCCGTGTCTTCAACCCATATAGAGTTGTGGATGGAGCTCAAGCCCAATCTGAGACATCTCAGAATTTGGGGATGCCCAGTACATGTGCTTAAGGCAGATACGGGTAAGTTAGATTAAAGAACTGAATTAATGCTATTCGTAGGATATCCTAGGGGAATGAAAGGTGGTATATTTTATAGTCCTAAAGATCAGAAGGTGGTGGTTAGTACCAACGCTAGATTTTTAGAGGAATACTATATTCTAGATCACAAGCACAATAGTAAGATAGTATTAGAAGAGATTAGGAGACAAAGTAATAATTCTGATACACCAGCACAAGTAGATACACCACATACTGCACAAGAGATCATAGATGATGCGCCTACACAGGTGGTGCCTCGTCGTAGTGGGAAGGTTGTAAAAAAGCCCGACAGGTTCATTGGCATAAGAGAGGCCTCAGACCTAGTCCAGGCACGCCTGAACCTGACCCAGTAAACTACAATAAGGCTCTTTAAGATAAAGATGTAGAATCTTGGCGTAAGGCAATGATATCCGAGATGGGGTCAATGGACCACAATCAAGTCTGGGAGCTTGTGGACTTGCGTGATGGGTTTAAACCCATTGGATACAAGTAGGTCTACAAATGTAAGAGAGGATCTGGCGGAAAGGTGAAACCCTTTAAAGCTAGGCTGGTGGCGAATTCATGCAGCAACCAGAGGGATTCATTGAAAAAGGCAAAGAGCATAAGGTTTGCAGGCTTAAAAGGTCTATTTACGGACTTAAGCAGGCATCCAGATCTTGGAACATCCGGTTTGTTGTGGTAATCCAGTCTTACGGATTTACTCAGTGTCTGGATGAGCAATGTGTGTATCGCAGACGTGATGAAAACTCAGTGGTGTTTCTTGTGCTTTACGTAGATGACATTCTATTGATTGGAAACAACAAGAAAATGTTACCATACGAAAAGGCATGGCTGTCCAAACAGTTTTATATGAAGGACTTAGGGGAAGAGGGACATATCCTTGGGATCAAGATAATTTGAGATCGTAGGAAACGTTCGTTAACACCCTCCAAAGCTTCATACATAGATACGATTCTGACCCGTTTTAACATGCAGAACTCCAAGAAAGTTTTTCTACCTTTTAGACACGGAGTGCATCTGTCTAAGGAACGGTCTCCAAAGTGTATCTGTTATGCCGTTGGCATTGTAAGCAGATATCAGAGTAACCCCGGGAAAGCTCACTAGGAGGCAGTTAAATGCATTCTCAAGTATTTGCGCATAATGAGAGACCAAGTATTGGTCTATCAGGCGTATGAGCTGGTACCCCGAGGTTACACAGATTCAGATTTCCAAGGCGATATGGACAAGAGCAAGTCTACCTCTGGGTATGTGTTTACTCTAGGAGGTGGAGCCATAGTTTGGCGGAGTGTCAAGCAGAAATGCATGGCAGACTCTACCATGGAGGCTGAATATGTTGCCGCATCAGAGGCAGCGAAAGAAGCAGTATGGCTCAAGAACTACCTAGTGGACTTAGATGTGATTCCTAGTTTGCAGAAGTCTATCACGGTGTATTGTGATAACAACGGTGCAGTAGCAAACTCGAAGGAACCACGAGCCCACAAGGCGAGTAAACATATACAACGCAAGTACCACCTGATACGAGATATCATAAAGAGGGAAGACGTGGTCGTGGCAAATATAGCATCAGAGTATAACCTTGCAGATCCGTTCACAAAGATATTGACTTCAAAAGTCTTTAAGGCTCACATAGAGGGCATGGGAATCAGATACTTATGAGAGCCATGACAGTTTTTCTAGATATATAGTAGCAGATTGTGTAGGAGTTGAATGTAGATGTATACTTAAAGCACAGCTTAAATATTAGTGGGAGATTGTTGGAGTTGAATACATAACTATGCTTGTATTGTACATTTTCCCAGTTAACATAACTGGTGTGTTGTGTTAGTTTTGAATACAAAAAAGCTATGGCTTGTATCAAAAACTAATATCCATAGATGACATATCATTTTGTTTCAGTATAAATTTGTTCCTTTATATCATAGAACTAGATAACGGGGTGTCGACAAACACAGTAGATACCGTTATTGGTTAAAGTATTGATATATAAAAAGTATGCTCGTAACCGAGATAGTCTGAACATACTATCGGTATAGGTTATTGTGTGGTTTGGAAATTGGTTTATCTAAACTAGTTTAAATCACACAGATATGCCCGGGGCATATTGAGCACGGCCAGTTTGGATAGAATTGATTTATACTGATCGGCGTAGTCAATTCGGTCCTAGTATTCCGTCTCTCAATCCCGAGATTGGGACGGGCGTGAGGGTTGGATATCGTGTGCTTTGATTTACCAAAGAGTGAGGTCAATTGAGGCCAATACCTCGGTAAGTTGGGTATGCGGTGTTTAGCTTCTTGCGTGCCGTTGCTAGTCGGAGGAATCCATGTACCGGTTCGCCGGGTTGATGGTGCTCCCGAGATGATCTCGTAAGGTTATTATACTAAACTCGGTCGGTGAACTTTATGTTCGGTATAATAAAAGGACGAGTGGTACTAATCTCGGAAACCAAGAAGTCGGTGAATTAATTTGTCAGTAAATTGATAAATCAACGAGCACTAAATCTTTAATGTGGGGAGATAGAATAAAATATAATGGCGCGATGTAAAGTAGTTTTCGAGCGGTAGTTCCATAATTGGTCCAATAGTGGTACGACCGATTATGCGTTTGACTAATCGACAAGGTAAATTAATTAATCCAAAAGGTTTAATTGATGTTTAATCGACAAAGTGAATTTAGAAATTAATTCGATTTTGAATTAATTAATTCTAAGGGTTCGATTAAATTAAATTAACAAAGTGGATTAAATAAATTAATTTAAATGGGTCGATTGGAGTTGATTAGTCGGGAAGACTTAGCGGTCAACGAAAGTCAAATTTTAAGGCCTAACTCGAGAGCCCATTAGGTCTCCAATCGAGCTACTATAAATAGAATAACTTGAGACCGAAGAAAGCTAAGGAAATTCTTGCAAGACAATTTGTCTTGCTTTCTTGAGTGAGAAGGTTTAAGAGAGAGAATTCTTCTTCAAGAATTTTTCTCTCAAAAACAAACCAGATTTTTCACTCCTAGGATTGAACTCAACCCAAAGATCACATCTTCTTTATCATTTGGTTATTTTCGTCGGGCTGCTGGACAGATTTTCCGCCGGACAGCATCAACAAATTTCCGCCGGGCTGTGGGTCTTCTTCATTTTTCCGGCGCTGGAAGTTTGGTGTTCTGCCCGCGGGTTGATTCGATCTTCACCACGTTGATCTCTGTTGGTGATCCGTGGTGGAGATTGTCTAGATCACGGCTGGGCAGGTGCTGAACTAAAGCGACTGGCCGGTGTTCATAACAGCCCGGCAGCAGGAAGTTTGTGGCGCAAGAAAATACTGGCAGCGAAAAATTGTGGTCAGATTTTGGGTTGTTGTGAGTTCAATTAGAAGAATTTCCTGGTGGGTTTTCGTGGGCTAAGCAAGTGAGCTTCGATAGATTATTGCCCACGCAATATTCGAAGTGTTCTTGGAGAATCGATTGGATTTCTTGTGGAAATCGTAGCAAAGAATTGGTTTTTCTTTAAGCAAGGGACTTCACTTCAAAAGGTAGTATCTTTAAATTCCGCTTTAATTAAAGATCGAATCTTTTGTGTCCCGATTAATAAATTAAATAAGTATAAGCCTAGATCCGTTCATGGGTAAACTAATTTGAGTCTGAGCTTGGTCGAAAGCTTCGGATTCTGGAATGCATTGCACGAAAGTGAGGTTTTTGATTTAGCCCGGGCTTGTTCAGTTTTCCTTCAAATTGGTATCAGAGCATTGGTTTCGGTCTTATACTTGTTTGATTTATTATACGGCTTTATTTTGGCATTGTTATTTTTGTCGAAATGCTTAAACAGGTGGTTATTGGTTTCCCGGCTATTATGGTAGAAATTTAATTTTCATTCATAAACCCCGGGACATGTCTGGGCTTGTTTTATTTTTTGAATGGAAATTTCTGTAATAATAATAACCACGAGCTGGAAGCCGTGTAGGATTTGATCTAATCATGTCGTCTTTAAATTCCTAGAAAAACGCCTTTGTATATAGGAATTTATGTACTATGACGAAGACGTTATTTTGGGTAACTTATATTAGCGGGTTTTGGTTTATCGTAATTTTGGGTGATTCCTAATTACGTAGTAAACCGAGAAAACCCGGGCGAATCAAGAGGAATCCAAATAACGAGTGGGAGCGACACGATGGGAAGTGTCACCGAGGCGTCAAGGAATCAACGATAGAGAAGGCCATAATAGTCGGGAAATTTTTATTTTATTTAATTTCCCGTATTTATGTCTTTTCGTTGATTGTGTGATTTTCGTTTTATTTTGCATGAACGAAAACCAAACCAAAAGGTTTTAAAAGGTAATGTGCAATTAACTAAGGTAGATTATTCGCATATTAAAACTCCAACGGTTTTATGGGTGCGAATATCCATAGTTAAGATATTACATGTTAAAATGTAAAAATCCTCAAACTTAATTAAATTCGCGGGTTTTGGTTTAATCGTAATTTTGGGTGATTCCTAATTACGTAGAAAATCAAGAAAACCCGGGTTTTGGTTTATTGTAATTTTGGGTGATTCCTAATTACGTAGAAAACCTAGAAAACCAGGGCGAATTGAAATTAATTAAAAATCTAAGTGGGAGCGGGTTGGTTAATAGCCCCATGGCCTCCATTACGGGTTCATTGGTGATGTGGTTAAACTTGCGTGCTGGCTTAGACCTTCCTCCCTATCGGATGAGTTTTCAATCACAGATATCACCAGAATGAATTTCTAAAGGGATGACTATAGTGCGTTTAATTGGAAAAAGTTGCGACACCCTCGCCATCCGAGGTGCATTAGTACCCTAAGTAACAAACTTAGAAGTCACGTAATGGCATACACTTAGTGTACTATTTATAGTATCCCTCCCATTGAGGTTACGCTATCTACGTGTACGGATAAAATTATCGACTATTAATTTCATTGATCATAAGATCGTTGGTCAGATAATGAAATTAATAAACTTCGGTTCTTCTCGAACGAATGTGGGTTGGCGTAGACGTTCACCCATCGTGACCTGCGTTAATCCCGGTGTGAGAGATGTCGGTAGAAGATTATATTTATTTTCTGAGGATTTTTCAATATTTTTGAAAAAGTATACTGAAACTTGTTTGTTTATTTTCAGTTGATATGTCGTTCAACCCGCTAGCTGTCATTCTGAACCAAAACAAACTCACCGGTCCAAATTACATTGATTGGAAATGTAACCTAGACATTGTCCTTACCGCTGAGGGTTACAAGTATGTGCTTACTGAGGAGTGTCCCCCTAAGCCCAGCGATGATGCCACCCCTGAGCAGCGAGAGCAATATACGAGGTGGCAGAAGGCTGATGAGATGACCAGGTGCTACATCTTGGCTTCTATGTCGAGTGTATTGCAGCACCAGCATCAGCAGATGACCTCAGCCTACGATATGATGCTCAACCTCAGGGAGATGTTTGGACATCAGGGCAGGGCAGCCAAGCAGTCAGTTATGAGGAAAATCATGAATGCTAAGATGGCTGAGGGCACTTCAGTGAGAGATCACGTACTGGACATGATTGGTTGCATCAATGAGATTGAGGTATTGGGAGGTGAGATTGATGGGGAAACCCAGGTCGATATCATCCTTCAGAGCTTGCCTCCCAGTTTTGAGCTGTTTCGATTGAACTATAATATGGGGAATCTCTCATATTCACTTTCTGAGCTCATGACTGCATTGGTGTCTGCTGAGAGCCTCTTCGCAGAGAAGAAGCAAGCCTTGGCTACTATTGGTCCCTCAGGTTCCTCTGCTGGGCCCAAAACCAGGAAGCAAAAGAGGAAGAGAGGCCAGAAAGCAGGAGCCAGTCATGGACCCAAGGTGGGCATTGCCAATAAGCAGAAGCCGAGAGGCAAATGCTTCAGATGTGGCAAAGCGGGACATTGGAAGAAGGACTGCCCAAAGCCTAGAGGTATGTGTAAATTTTCCCTAGTCACTGAGGCATGTTTAGATGTGATTCCCACAGATACTTAGTGTGTGGATTCAGGAGCCTCTGATCATGTTTGTAATTCTTTGCAGGGGTTCCAAGTGACCCGGCTGCTTAGAGAGGGAGAGTTGCAGGTCTACCTTGGAGATACTACCAGAGTTTCTGTTGCTGCAGTGGGAGTTTTATGTCTTTATTTTTCAGACTCTACTTTATTGTTGAGAGATTGTCTTTATGTACCTAGTTTTCGTAAAAACTTGCTTTCAGTTTCTAAACTTGTTTTGGATGGTTATAAGTGTGTTTTTTCTGATAGATCTATATTTATTAGAAAAGGCCAGAAACTTATATGTTCCGGTACATTGGTTGACAATTTGTTTTTAATTAAGACTTACTCCCCAGTTATGCAAAACACAGAAACTAGTAACTCATCACCGAATCATAATAAGAGAAAAGAGTCTTCCCCTTTGAATCAGACTTATCTTTGGCACCTGAGACTAGGTCATATCAACCTTAGTAGGATTCAAAGGTTGGTCAAGAGTGGGTCTTTGGACTTACTAGATATTGACAGCTATTCGACCTGTGAGTCATGCTTGGAGGATAAAATGACCAAGAGGCCTTTTAAGGCGAAGGGGTATAGGGCCAAGGAGGTTTTAGAGCTGATTCATTCTGACGTGTGTGGGCCTATGTCAGTTCAGGCTAGAGGTGGTTATGAGTATTTCGTGACTTTCACGGATGATTACTCTAGATATGGATACATATACCTGATGCACCACAAGTCTGAATGCTTTGGCAAGTTCAGAGAATTCAAGGCAGAAGTGGAGAACCATCTGGGTAAGAGTATCAAGTCACTGCAGTCTGATCGTGGTGGCGAATACCTCTCTAGTGAATTTAGGACCTATTTGTCAGAGGAGGGTATTCAGACCCAGTTGTCTGCACCTGGCACACCCCAGCAGAATGGTGTAGCAGAGAGGAGGAACAGGACTCTTATGGAGATGGTTAGATCGATGATGAGTTACAGTGAGTTGCCTATCTTGTTTTGGGGTTATGCCTTGGATACAACATGTTTTATCCTCAACATTGTGCCATCTAAGTCTGTGCCTACGACCCCAGTAGAGTTGTGGAGTGGGCGAAAGCCTAGTCTGAGACATCTCAGGATTTGGGGTTGTCCAGCACATGTGCTCGAGGTAGATACAGGCAAGTTAGAGGCGAGATCCAAGGTTATGCTGTTTATAGGCTACCCCAAAGGAACGAGAGGTGGTTTATTTTATAGTCCTCAGGATCAGAAGGTGGTGGTCAGCACCAATGCCAGATTTCTTGAGGAGGACTATATTTTAGATCATAAGTCAAGCAGCAAGGTAGTATTGGAAGAGCTTAGAAGTCAGTCCACTATTCCAGATACACACGTACAGGAATACACACCACAAGAGACTGAACATACTATCACAGATGATGCTCTTGCACAGGCTACGCCTCGTCGTAGTGGGAGGGTTGTGAGACAGCCCGAGAGGTACATTGGTTTGGGTGAGTCTTCGGACTTTATCCCTGGCGCTCATGAACCAGACCCAGTTAACTACAATGAGGCTCTCCAGGATATAGATACAGATTCTTGGCAGAGAGCGATGATTGCTGAGATGGGTTCTATGGACTCAAATCAAGTCTGGGAGCTGGTAGACCTTCCTGATGGGTTTAGACCTATTGGGTGTAAATGGGTTTACAAGCGAAAGAGAGGATCTGACGGGAGGGTTGAGACCTTCAAGGCTAGGCTTGTAGCGAAGGGGTATACTCAGAAAGAAGGGATCGATTATAAGGAGACCTTTTCCCCGGTAGCTATGCTTAAGTCGATCCGGATTCTCTTGCCCATAGTTGCTCATATGGATTATGAGATTTGGCAGATGGACGTCAAGGCAGCTTTCCTTAATGGAAGTCTTGAGGAGACCATCTTTATGCAGCAACCAGAGGGCTTCATTGTTAAGGGCCAAGAGCACAAGGTATGCAGGCTTAGGAGGTCCATTTATGGACTTAAGCAAGCATCCAGATCTTGGAATATCCGTTTTGATGAGGTTATTCAGTCCTATGGATTCACTCAGTCTCCGGATGAGCAGTGTGTTTATCGCAGGCGTGATGGTGATATGGTGGTGTTCCTCGTACTTTATGTAGATGACATTCTTCTTATTGGCAACAGTAAGAAGGTGTTGTCAGACGTAAAGGCATGGTTGTCTAGGCAATTCGATATGAAGGATTTGGGAGAGGCTGGACATATCCTTGGGATCAAGATTATTTGAGATCGTAGGAGACGTTCTCTGACTCTCTCTCAGGTATCCTACATAGACACGATTCTGGCCCATTTTAACATGCAGAACTCCAAGAAGGGTTCACTATCTTTCAGGCATGGAGTGCATTTGTCTAAGTAGCAGTGTCCTAAGACTGCTGAGGAGATAGATGTCATGATGGCGGTACCCTATGCTTCTACAGTGGGTAGCCTCATGTATGCTATGTTGTGCACCAGGCCTGATATTTGCTTTGCCGTTGGCATGGTTAGCAGATATCAGAGTAACCCTGGGAAGGCTCACTGGGAGGCAGTAAAATGCATTCTCAAGTACTTGCGCAGGACGAGAGATTATGTCCTAGTTTATAGAGCGCAGGAGCTTGTACCATTGGGTTACACAGATTCGGACTTTCAAGGAGATTTGGACAAGAGTAAGTCTACCTCTGGGTTTGTGTTTACTCTAGGAGGTGGAGCCATAGTATGAAAGAGTGTTAAGCAGAAATGCGTGGCGGACTCTACCATGGAGGCCGAGTACGTTGCCGCTTCAGAGGCAGCGAAAGAGGCTGTATGGCTCAGGAGCTTCCTGATGGACTTAGATGTGGTTCCTGAGTTGCCTAGGTCTATCACAGTTTATTGTGATAACAATGGTGCAGTTGCTAACTCGAGGGAACCACGAGCCCACAAAGCAAGTAAACACATAGAGCGCAAGTACCACCTGATACGAGAAATCGTAAAGAGGGGAGACGTGATCGTGGCCAAGATAGCTTCAGAGGACAACCTTGCAGATCCTTTCACCAAGCCATTGACCCCAAAGGTCTTTGAGAGGCATGTGAAGGGCATGGGAGTCAGATTCTTGAGAGAGCCATGTGAGTGAGCTTAAAGGTGTTCTGTTGATTTCATTATGACAGCAGTGTAGCGGGTTGGACAGTTTTTGTACTTCTTAGCATAGCTTTGAGTATTAGTGGGAGATTGTTAGTTTTGAATACAGAAAAGCTATGGCTTGTATCAAAAACTAATATCCACAGATGACATATCATTTTGTTTCAGTATAAATTTGTTCCTTTATATCATAGAACTAGATAACGGGGTGTCGACAAACACAGTAGATACCGTTATTGGTTAAAGTATTGATATATAAAAAGTATGCTCGTAACCGAGATAGTCTGAACATACTATCGGTATAGGTTATTGTGTGGTTTGGAAATTGGTTTATCTAAACTAGTTTAAATCACACAGATATGCCCGGGGCATATTGAGCACGACCAGTTTGGATAGAATTGATTTATACTGATCGGCGTAGTCAATTCGGTCCTAGTATTCCGTCTCTCAATCCCGAGATTGGGACTGGCGTGAGGGTTGGATATCGTGTGCTTTGATTTTCCAAAGAGTGAGGTCAATTGAAGCCAATACCTCGGTAAGTTGGGTATGCGGTGTTTAGCTTCTTGCGTGCCGTTGCTAGTCGGAAGAATCCACGTACCGGTTCGCCGGGTTGATGGTGCTCCCGAGATGAGCTCGTAAGGTTATTATACTAAACCCGGCCGGTGAACTTTATGTTCGGTATAATAAAAGGACGAGTGGTACTAATCTCGGAAACCAAGAAGTCGGTGAATTAATTTGTCAGTAAATTGATAAATCGACGAGCACTATATCTTTAATATGGGGAGATAGAATAAAATATAATGGCGCGATATAAAGTCATTTTCGAGCGGTAGTTCCATAATTGGTCCGATAGTGGTACGACCGATTATGCGTTTGACTAATTGACAAGGTAAATTAATTAATCCAAAAGGTTTAATTGATGTTTAATCGACAAAGTGAATTTAGAAATTAATTCGATTTTGAATTAATTAATTCTAAGGGTTTGATTAAATTAAATTAACATAGTGGATTAAATAAATTAATTTAAATGGGTTGATTGGAGTTGATTAGTCGGGAAGACTTAGCAGTCAACGAAAGTCAAATTTTAAGGCCTAACTCGAGAGCCCATTAGGTCTCCAATCGAGCTACTATAAATAGAATAACTTGAGACCAAAGAAAGCTAAGGAAATTCTTGCAAGACAATTTGTCTTGCTTTCTTGAGTGAGAAGGTTTAAGAGAGAGAATTCTTCTTCAAGAATTTTTCTCTCAAAAACAAACCAGATTTTTCACTCATAGGATTGAACTCAACCCAAAGATCACATCTTCTTTATCATTTGGTTATTTCCGCCGGGCTGCTAGACAGATTTTCTGCCGGACAGCATCAACAAATTTCCGCCGGGCTGTGGGTCTTCTTCATTTTTCCGGCGCTGGAAGTTTGGTGTTCTGCCCGCGCGTTGATTCGATCTTCACCACGTTGATCTCTGTTGGTGATCCGTGGTGGAGATTGTCTAGATCACGGCTGGGCAGGTGCTGAACTAAAGCGACTGGCCGGTGTTCATAACAGCCCGGCAGCAGGAAGTTTGTGGCGCAAGAAAATACTGGGCAGCGAAAAATTGTGGTCAGATTATGGGTTGTTGTGAGTTCAATTAGAAGAATTTCCTGGTGGGTTTTCGTGGGCTAAGCAAGTAAGCTTCGATAGATTATTGCCCACGCAATATTCGAAGTGTTCTTGGAGAATCGATTGGATTTCTTGTGGAAATCGCAGCAAAGAATTGGTTTTTCTTTAAGCAAGGGACTTCGCTTCAAAAGGTAGTATCTTTAAATTCCACTTTAATTAAAATCTTTTGTGTCCTGATTAATAAATTAAATAAGTATAAGCCTAGATCCGTTCATGGGTAAACTAATTTGAGCCTGAGCTTGGTCGAAAGCTTCCGATTCTGGAATGCATTGCACAAAAGTGAGGTTTTCGATTTAGCCCGGGCTTGTTCAGTTTTCCTTCATGTTGCTGCTTGTTGAAAGGAAACCATGTACAAGTGCGTCCGGGGTGATGGTGCTCCCAAGATGAGCTCGTAATATTTATTATACTAAACCCGGCCGGTGGACTTATATCTGGTATAGTAAAAAGGTCGAGTGGTACTAGTCTTGGAATTAAATAAGTTAATTAATTAATTTATCAGTAGATTAATAAATTAACGAGCACTATATCTTTGATGTGGGGAGATTATGAATATAAATTAATTAAGTTGTTTCGGAAGCAATTCTGGTGTAGGATGGTAGTGCCAAAATTAATCCGTTAGTGGTACGATTAATTTTGTAATGGGTTAATTGAATAGGTAGAATTAATTAATTGATTAATTATTCCTAATGGTTAATTGAGTAATTAACAAAGTAGAATTATTTAATTAATTAATTAAGTCTTAAGTTTCAATTAGAATTGAGAAATCCTAGAGATTAGGAAATCTAATAGGATTTGGTTTATCCTATCAGATTGGTAACCTAATTGGATTTGGAAACTAATTACCTAAACCTATGAGGAAGACCAATCCTAAACCAACTTGGGGTCTCTCTTGTAACTCTATATATAGACAAGGGATTAGCTATTCCACGATACACAATTCGATAGTTTTCAAGACAAGAAAACTATAGAGAGAAAATCCTAGGGAGAGAAAACTTTCTCCCTCAAAATTTCGGATTTCTCTGGCCTATTTGGCCTGCTGGATTTCTCCATTTTTTGGCGGTGGCGCGTGGCTTCTCTCTCCTCCCAGGCAGTACGTGTACTACACGTTCCAGGTGCGGTGGAGGTAGAATTTTTCTGGTAGGTAGATTGTGGTGATTATCTGATCAATTGCTCGTTAGATTGCTGCCCACACAGCATACAAGCAAAGTCTTGAGGCATACAAGAGAATCACCACGCTTCAATTGGTAATTCTTATGTTTTCGCTTTAATTAAGAATTTTTGTTGCGTGATAAATCGAATAAGTACAAACCCAGATCCTGCGCAATGTTATTTCAAGCAAGGGTTGGAATAGCGATTGTGCTAGCATCTAGGCCTGGCCAGAAATTCTGATTCTGGAATGCGTACAACAAAAGTGAGTTTCTGGCCAGGCCCGGGCAGATAATCTTTCAATTAGTATCAGAGCCTGGTTTTGGGTTTTGTGCTTGTTTGATGTATTACATGGTTTGCATGTGGTTAAGAAATCCCGACTATTATGGTTACGTTTGTATTGGTTTTAATTAAACTCTGGGACTTGTACAGATTTGATTTTATTATGAATGTTTGTAATAGTATAACCACGTGCTTAAAGCCGTGTAGGATTAGATCAAATCTGTAGTAGGATTTATTCTATGTAATTTTGATTATTTAATTTTCCTAGAAAGCCTTGTAGTAGGAGAATTAATTTTTGTAATCGAATGCGTTATGGTGGGCAACTTGAATTCGTGGGTTTTGGGTTATCGTTAATTCGTAGAAACCTAGGAAAACCCAGAACGAATTGTAAGAATACCAAATTGCGTAGAAGAAGCGAATGATGGATTGGTGGCAGTGGGCAGCGCCGGCGACGACTCGCAGGTGGGAGCTACCGCCGGCAACCGTCGGAGGACAGCGCGCGGAAGCAGGCTCAACAGCAGCACGCAGCAGTTGCTGCACGCAGCAGCTATTGCGCGCTGCTGGGCCGCGCACATGGCCCATGTTGGTTGTGTGCGCATGGCCCTTTCGGGTCCCGTTTTGGCCTGTTTTTCTTTCAGTTTTCATTTTTTGAAGTTCAAGACTCTATCCTTCGAGTTACGTGACAGGACACGAGATCAAGTCAGAAGATGAAAGTGATTAAAACCATAATAGTCGGGAAATTTAATTTTCGCATTTATTTTCTGTATTTATTGTTTTAATTTTTATGCTTTAATTTTTTGTGTTGTATTTTAGATGCATGATTTTAAAGCATGATAATTTTATGGTTGCATATAAGTTATGGTTAGTTAATTGCATGTTGAAACCATAAAACCCTCAATTTAGATATCTATGTGGGAGTCACGGCCACCATTAAGAGTTCATATGCGATGTGGGTGGGCTTGCGCGTTGGCATTAGGGCCTTCCTCCATTCGGATGAGTCCAACCACGAGATCGCTAGATTATGAATTTCTGAGTAAGATGACTAGAGTAAGTTTAACTAGGAGAAATGCGATACCTTCTCCATCTGAGGCGCACTATCCTGAGGTAACAAGCTCAGAAGTCACGTAATGGCACACCCTTAGTGTACGATCTGCAATATTCCTCCCATCGAGGTTACGCTGCTTATTTGTAATGCTAAAAGCACTGACTATTAGCTACATTGATCAATAGATCATTTGGTCATATAGTGTAGTTAATGAACTTGGTTCATCTCAAACGAATGTGGGTTAGCGTAAACGTCCACACTATCGTGGCTTGCGAGAATCCCGGTGAATCAGATGTTGGTGGATTAAAATTATTATTTTGAGGGAAGTCAATAATTGTTAGAATTTCCTGGTTTTTGAAATTCTAGATTTAATAACTGAAACATTGCCTGTTTAATTACAGTATTCGATATGACATTCAACCCCATAGCTACCATATTGAAAAACAATAAGTTAACTGGACCTAATTATGTCGACTGGAGTCATAACTTGGACATTGTCCTTATGGCTAAGAGGTGAGAGATCATGTCATTGATGTGATTAGTAACATCAACAAGGTTGAGGTAGTGGGAGGCGAAATCGTTGGTGAAACCAAAGTTGATATTGTCCTCCGGAGTCAAAGCCATGAGCAGATTCGGTGGAACTACAACATAAGTAAGATGTTGTGTATTTCATCCGAGCTCTTGGCAGAGTTGGTTGTGGCTAAAAGTCTTCTTCAACAAAAGAAGAGAGCTTTAGTCGCAGTCAAAGCTTCAGAATCTTCTTCTGAGCCTGAGGCTAGAAAGAAGAAGAGAAAGCTTGAGGGAATAGCTCAAAAGGCACGAATTGCGCCTAAGCCAGATATTGCAAAGAAGAAGTCGAAAGACAAGTGCTTTAAGTGCAATAAGACTGGACATTGGAAATCAGATTGTTCAAAGCTTAAATGTACGACAATTTCTTTCTTAACTATAGAGACATGTTTAGCGACGATTCCCACAGATACTTGGTGTGTGGATTCAGGTGCCATTGACCATGTTTGTAATTCTTTGCAAGGGTTTCAAGTAACCCGGAAGCTTAGAGAAGGCGAATTGGATATCTACATGGGCGACACTACAAGAGTGTCAGTAGAAGCAGTGGGAGTTGTCACTCTAAATTTTGAGAGTTGTAGATTAGAATTATTTAATTGTCTTTATGTACCGAGTTTTAGAAAGAACCTTATTTCGGTTTCTCAACTCTTAAAGAATGGTTATAAGTTTATTTTTCTGATGATTGTGTTGTTATTAGAAGAAATGGAAAACTTATTTGTTCTGGTTCATTGGCTGACAATTTGTTTGTGGTTAGTTCTAACTCCCCTGTTGTGCAAAACATAGAAACAGATAGCTCTTTATCTAACATTAATAAGAGGAAGGAACCTTCTAAAATGAATCAAACCTATCTTTGGCATCTCAGGCTATGTCGTATAAACCTTAGTAGGATTAAGAGGTTGGTCAATGATGGACCTTTAGGTTCATTAGAGATTGACAGTTATTCAACCTGTGAATCTTGCTTTGAGGGTAAGATGACCAAGAGACGTTTTAAAGCAAAAGGTTATAGAGCCAAAAAAGTACTAGAGTTAATTCATTCTGACTTGTGTGGACCAATGTCGGTCCAAGCACGAGGTGGGTTTGAGAATTTTGTGAGGTTCACGGATGACTACTCAAGGTACGGGTACATTTACCTAATGCATCACAAGTCCGCGCTTTGGCAAGTTCAAAGAGTTTCGGGCAGATGTGGAGAAGCATCATGGTAAGAGTATCAAGACACTGCGATCAGATCGTGATGGGGAGTACCTGTCCTACGAATTTTGAGAATACCTCAGTGAGGTAGGAATTCAGTCTCAGTTGTCTGCACTTGGCTCGCCACAGCAGAACGGTGTAGCAGAAAGAAGGAATCAAACTCTAATGGAAATGGTTAGGTCGATCATGAGCTATAGTGATTTTCCGAGTTCATTCAGGGGATATACCTTAGAAGCAGCGGTGTATATTCTTAATCTTGTACCATCTAAAACCGTACCTTCAACCCCAGTAGAGTTGTAGAACGGGCGCAAGCCCAGTCTATGACTTCTCAGAGTTTGGGGTTGCCCAGCACATGTGCTTAAGGTAGATGTGGCTAAGTTAGATGCGAGAACTAAATTAATGCTGTTTGTAGGATATCCTAGGGGAACGAAAGGTGGTCTGTTTTATAGTCCTAAAGATCAGAAGGTGGTGGTTAGTACCAATGCTAGATTTTTGGAGGAAGACTATATTCTAGATCATAAGCCCAACAGTAAGATAGTACTAGAAGAGCTTAGGAGACAAACTAATAATCCTGATACACCAGCACAAGTAGATACACCACACACTGCACAAGAGATCACAGATAATGTGCCTACACAGGTGGTGCCTCGTTGTAGTGGGAGGGTTGTAAGATAGCCCGACAAGTTTATTGGCGTGAGAGAGGCCTCATACCCAGTCCGAGGCGTGCCTGAACCTTACCCAGTAAACTACAATAAGGCTCTCCGAGATAAAGATGTAGAATATTGGCATAAGGCAATGATATCCGAGATGGGGTCAATGGACCACAATCAAGTCTGGGAGCTTGTGGACCTGGCTGATGGGTTTAAACTCATTGGATGCAAGTGGGTCTACAAACGTAAGAGAGGATCTGACGGAAAAGAGGAAACCTTTAAAGCTAGGCTTGTGGCGAAGGGTTATACTCAGAAAGAGAGAATCGATTATGAGGAAACCTTCTCCCCGGTAGCCATGCTTAAGTCCATCCGAATTCTCTTGGCCCTAGCTGCTCATTTAGATTATGAGATTTGACAGATGGATGTCAAGACAGCTTTCCTAAACGGAAGTATTGAGGAAACCATCTTCATGCAGCAACCAGAGGGATTCGTTGAAAAAGGCCAAGAGCATAAGGTTTGCAGGCTTAAGAGGTCTATTTACGGACTTAAACAGGCATCCAGATTTTGGAACATCAGGTTTGATGAGGTAATCCAGTCATACGGATTTACTCAGTGTCCTGATGAGCAATGTGTGTACCGCAGACGTGATGAAAACTCAGTGGTGTTTCTTGTGCTTTATATAGATGACATTCTATTGATTGGCAACAACAAGAAAATGTTATCAGATGTAAAGGCTGAAAGATTATCGGCCCTGACCTAGCCAGAAACTCACTTTCGTGCTATGTATTCCAGAATCGGAATCTCTAGCCAGGCCTATACGCTAGTACAATTACTATTCTAACCCTTTTGAAATAACATTGCGCAGGATCTGGGTTTGCACTTATTTGATTTACCACGCAACGATAATTTTCTAATTAAAAAGCGGAATCTTAGAAAAGTACATCTTGAAGCGTGAACTCAGGTGATCACTTGTATGACTCAAGACTTTGATTGCACGTTGTGTTGGCAATGATCTAGCAACCAATTGATCAGCAATCAACACAACTGGATTCGCCAGAAAAATTCAGCAAACCAAACTGCCTAGCCGTGCGTGTACTCCACGCATTGCCCCAAGAGAAGCTTCTTCACGTGTCGCCTGTTCTGCTCACAAAATGCCAAGGCCGAAAAATATCTCCGATCAACGCCGCTGCCTAGGAAAGCAAACCGCCGGCCACAAAGCTTAAAACTCAACTTTGAGAAATAATTTCTCTCTCTAAGATTTTCTCTCTCTAGATTCTTGAATTATGAATCTATTCAATTGTGTGTCTTGAATAGCTAATTCCTTGTCTATATATAGAGTTACAAGAGAGACCCCAAGTTGGTTTAGGATTGGTCTTCCTAATGGGTTTAGGTAATTAATTAGTTTCCAAATCCAATTAGGTAACCAATCTGATAGGATAAACCAAATCCTACTAGATTTCCTAATATCTAGGATTTCCTAATTCTAATTGATATATTAACTGAGAAAATATACAATACAAGATTAAGAAATCTAATAGGATTTTGTTTATCCTATCAGATTGGTTACCTAATTGGATTTGGAAACTAATTACCTAAACCCATTAGGAAGACCAACACTAAAGCAACTTAGGGTCTCTCTTGTAACTCTATATATAGACAAGGGATTAGCTATTCCACGATACACAATTCAATAGTTTTCAAGACAAGAAAACTAGAGAGAAAAAATCCGAGAGAGAGAAATTTTCTCTCTCGGAATTTTGGATTTCTCAAGCCTATTTGGCCAGCTGGATTTCTCCATTTTTTGGCGGCGGCTTGTGGCTTTCTCTCTCCTCCCAGGCGGCGTGTGTAGTACACGTTCCAGGTGCAGTGGTGCTGAAATTTTTCTTGCAGGTGGATTGTGGTGATTATCTGATCAATTGCTCGTTAGATTACTGCCCACACAGCATACAAGCAAAGTCTTGAGACATACAAGAGAATCACCTGAGTATACGCTTCAATAGGTAATTTTTATGTTTCCGCTTTAATTAAGAATTTTTGTTGCGTGATAAATCGAATAAGTACAAACCCAAATCCTGCGCAATATTATTTCAAGCAAGGGTTGGAATAGCAATTGTGCTAGAGTCTAGGCCTGGCCAGAGATTCTGATTCTGGAATGCGTAGCACGAAAGTGAGTTTCTGGCAAGGCCCGAGCAGATAATCTTTCACTCTTGTCATTGTAAAAAGCTTTAGGCGAACACGCAAAAATAAAATTTATAATAAACAAAACAAAACACTAAAACTATTGTATTTAAGGTTTCGTTCCCGTGAAATTTGTGGTATCAAGTGAGGTGGTTGTTGGGTTCGAGTCCTTACTACAATTTCAAGTAGTTTTAGTAGCCAATGAATTTAAAAAAGTAAAATAGGAAAGTGGTTTGGTAAAAGTCATGCAAATAACAAAATAAATAAAATAAGATAGTATCGGTAAAAGGCGGAAAATCACACCACAACTAAGATTAAAGGGCTATTGCTAATTAAATTATCATGCAATTGTTTAAGAACATTCTTTTAATACCATCGTCACTGAATCTATGAGGACTAAAACTAGCCAATAATATAAATAGGGTCGCCAATCCTATCTATTATAAATCATCTACTTTACCGGCAACAAGATCGAGTAAATCATCCAATATAACACCACTTTTTTGACAAAACAATGAAACTTGTAGCACAAGACAACACTATCTATCAATCAAATGTTCCTCAAAATAGATAATCAACAACGAATCTTAGCAATAAAGTAGATTCAACATGTAGATCGACAACAAGATAAAAAACATATCCAAAAAGGGGAATTAATCATTCCTTGCATGAAACCCACTTAACAATAATCATGAATAACCAAATAAGGGAACAAAAACCACATGGAAGTAATGAGAATATCTCAAAATAGTTCGACGAATAAGAAAGGTGAGGCCTTAGCATCCAAAATGTAAGATAACTCAACAATCCTTAGCACCTCCACCGTATTAAAAGACTTAATCCATTGTCTTTGCCCACATCTATTGGAAATCCACTACCCCCTATCACTTAGAAGGGTAGATTTCCCTAGAATCTACTTAGAACATGAGTATTCTAAGAGAATTCATAGGTGTGCGTGTGTGTGTGTGTGAAAAGATGAGAAAGTGTGTATTTCTTCCTCCCTAAGCTAAAGTCTCTAAATTATCTAAATTATGAAAAACACACTTAAGGTGTGTTGTATGTGATCTACTATGTCTTTACAAGGAGTCTTGGCAACTAAGAAAGGTCCCAGAGGGCTAAAATTGGTATTACATAAGAAAAGTCATACCAAGGGTAAAGTTGGAACTTTAGTAGTGATTTTCCGGGCGATGACCAGGTGGTGACGCCGAGGTCGGTGGTGGTCAGGCATTGGTGTCGTGCGGATGCCAGTGTTGGCAGTGACCAGGTGCCAGCACCTAGCGGATGCCAGACTCAAATTCTTCTTCAATCGCGTTGTTTCCAAATTCTTATCTTTAAGTTTCAATCTTGCATGATTTCCGCCTTTTTCCTGCAAAAGTCTTTAAGCTTTATCCAAAATCTCCAAAGTGCCTCATCACTATAAAATCATGCAAATCTAACTATAAGTGCATTGAAAGCTCATAAAAGATGTCATATTCATTGAAAACCAACTAAAATTAAGCTAAACATGCTTGAATTTGGGTCATAAAAGGTATATTTTGGAGTCACGTCACCCTTCCACACTTAAGACTTTGCTTGTCTTCAAGAAAACTAGTCAAGAAAACAAATAGAAGTGAGTCCAAAATATAACAATTAGCTCTAAGATGGTTTTTTCTCCCCCTCCAAGCTAAGCACGAAAAAGCATGCACTCACTTTGCATTCATGATTTCATATAACTTCCATAGTTAAGCAAGACAAGCATGATATGAATTCTCTATCAACACCAATTGACCTCATCACCTCACACTTTCAAGGATACACTCAATAACGCTCAAAATGTATAGATTTTGAAATATTCAACTACGCTCAAGTCAATTGCATGAAAAATCTTCAACCATAAGCTTGAGTCAAGATCACCTCGCCACCCGCCTATTGCGAATGCAACACATTGATCAAAAGAACTTTTATTAGGGTGTAATAGGGCTAAAAAATTGGCTAAGGACAAAAAAATGTTAAGGCTTGAAAATTAGAGTGATTATAAAGAGATTTGCATTTATTAGATGTTTCATCAACTACTTCTACTTGGATTCTTCAACTACTAATGGAGGTTTAAGGCTTAGATTTCCTTTACTTCCCCATTCTTATTTCTTCAAACTTTAAAAAAATAAATTTAATTTTTAATTTATTTTTTGAAACTCTTCTTCTTTTAGAAACTACCAAAAACTGAAATCGAACAACTTAGAATCCATCAATTATTTTTCATTTCCACATTCAATCACATACAAACTCTTTAAGGGTCCAAAAAGAGTAAAATATAATATTAGTCATCATATTGTAATGAAATTAGGGTTTTAGTCATCATACTTTGAAAACTGTTTTTTCGATCATCAACTTTGCATTTTGTCACAAATTTAGTCATCAATTTTTGCATTTTGTTAGATTTTTGGTTATTCCTTTAAGTACACCCGTTAAATATACTAACGGCCATTTTAATTGAGGGTAAATGTGTAAATCATACGAACCATCTAACCCTCTTCTTCTCTCCATCCACATCAACATTACCACCGCCACTACCACAGCCCAATTCAGTCAATTCGCCAGCCCTCCCACCCTGCTAAATCTAGTTTCTATCCTCCTTCAAACTCCAGTACCAATTAGCAATATCTGTTATTGACCTGTGTTTAATTTTCTTCGCAAAATCTGATATTCCTTCAAAATCCGCCATTACCCAAAATGCTTCTGTCGTCCTCCAACTCAACCAAATCATCAGTGGGGCATTCATGCCTTCAAAAAGCTGGCTAAAAGTTCAAGGAAAGAGAAAAAGTTCTCTCTCTAGACCACTATTTCTCTCACTAGACAAAATGCCTCTAAGGTTTCTAATGTCTTCAAATGTGCCTAACATTAGCTATTTATAGGGAGCTCCTTAGGAGACCTAGTGGGTTTTTGAGTTGGGCCTTAGTGTTTGACTTTCGTTAATCCCTTAGTCTTCCCTAGACTAGTCAACTCCAATCGAGCCTTTCGAATTAATTTTTTAACCCACTTCGTTAATTTAATTTAATCAAACCCTTAGGATTAATTAATTCAATTAGAATTAATTTCTTAATCCACTTAGTCAATTAAATATTAATTAAACCTTTAGGATTAATTAATTCATTTTGTCAATTAGTCAAACGCATAATTAGTCGTACCACTAACGGACCAATTATGGAACTACCGCTCAAAAACGACTTTACATCGCGCTCACTTTATTATTCTTCTATCTCCCTATATCAAAGATCTAATGCTCGTCGGTTCATCAATTTACTGACAAATTAATTTACCGACTTCTTGGTATCCGAGATTAGTACCACTAGACTTCTTATTATACCGGACATAAAGTCCACTGGCTGGGTTTAGTATAATAAACCTTACGAGCTCATCTCGGGAGCACCATCAACCCGGCGAACAGGTACGTGGATTCCTCCAATTAGCAATGGCACACAAGAAGCTAAACACCGCATACCCAACTTATCGAGATTTAAGCCTCAATTGACCGAACCCTTTGGCAAATCAAAGCATACGATATCTAACTCTCATGCCCGTCCCAATCTCGGGATTAAGAGATTAGAATACCAGGACAAAATTAACTACGCCAATCAGTACAAGTTAATTCTATCCAAACTGGTCGTGCTCAATATACCCCGGGCATATCCGTATGATTTAATTACGATATCTAACCTATACCATTAGTATATTTAGACTATCTCAGTTACGAGCATTCATTTTATATATCAATACTTTAACCAATAACGAGATCTACTGTGTTTTTCTGCACCTCGTTATCTAGTTCTATGTTATAATGGAACAAATTTAATACTGAAATAAAATGACATGTCAACTGGGTATTAGTTTTTCAAGATCTAATTTCCTACTTTGTAGTGAGGAATGCAGTCTAAAGTCTCCTCAACAATCAAATTCCTCAACTCATTAGCTAACCTATCATGTTCCTCTAAGATATTCCTTGGTTTCCCTTTCTCTTTAAAGCCCTTTTCATTTTTCTTTTCACTAGAGGACTCCTTATCTCCTTTTTCCTCAATGATAGCTCCCACTTTAATGAATTGACAACTAGGTTTAAGAATTTCCTTTGATAAGTACATCTTGGACTCCTTGAATGAATATTCAACAACCTCTACACCCTTCAAATTTTGAGTCCAAGGTCTCTTCATTTGGTTCTCTTGACAACATTGCACAAATTCATCCTCATGACCAATATAGTTAGAGCCCATTAAACAAGCTTTCTTGACCTTAAAATCCCTTGACACACTTGATACTTCTCCTAGTGGCAATTCAAGGTTTCCCTCAATTTTCATTTGAGATTCACTCTTAAATACTTCCTCTTTATGCCCCAAGGCTTCTCCTTCTAATGACTCCAAGGATTCCCTCTTAGTTGTATCATTTCCATTTTCCAACATAAGTAGGGTATCCACCGCTTCCATAATAAACTCTTGAGTGTTTTCTCCCCATGAAATTGATGTTTCCATTATATCATCGTCATCAATATCTCCACATATTTGCAATATTCCTTATTCCACTCAACGAGTTTATTTGCATGTTCTTTTTTATCAAACTCTTCTTCTTTGAAATCTATCTCATCCAAGTCTCTCATATACACATAATCTAATCATGATTGGACATATTCTTGATTTTCTCTATTGTCTCATAGCATCCCTCTCCAAAATAACCACTATATCTTGAACCTCCTTAAACTTGATTACAACTTCCAGTACCCCAATTTGATAAACCGGCTCCAAGTGAACACCTCACTTGGGGCGGTTTTGGCTCTCTTCCATATATGTCATCCATATTCCTCATGTTGGTTATTGGGAACATTATTGGGTAATTGCACCCATTCCAAGATCTATTCTCCTTTTAATAACTCATTTTCTTTCTCAATACGACTACCTCACAAAAATCAACAAGTAAATTATGTAAGAATAAGTTAAGACACAAAAAAAAAAAGACAAATAAAGAAAACTACTGCACTTAATACGTCACTCATAAGTAAACAAAAGCTCATAAAAACTATAAAAACTACTAAAAATGAAAAAACAAGTAAATACCAACTCTCAACAACAATAATCACTCAAAAATAAACAAATCTCCGTCGACGGTGCCAATTTTTGACGTGCTCTTGTCATTGTAAAAAGCTTTAGGCGAACACGCAAAAATAAAATTTATAATAAACAAAACAAAACACTAAAACTATAGTATTTAAGGTTTCGTTCCCATGAAATTTGTGGTATCAAGTGAAGTTGTTGTTGGGTTTGAGTCCTTACTACAATTTCTAGTAGTTTTAGTAGCCTATGAATCTAAGAAAGTAAAATAGGATAGTGGTTTGGTAAAATTCATGCAAATAACAAAATAAATAAAATAAGATAGTATGGGTAAAAGGCGAAAAATCACACCACAACTAAGATCAAAGGGACTATTGCTAAGTAAATTATCATGCAATTGTTTAAGAATATTCTTTTAATATCGTCGTCACCGAATTTATAAGGACAAGAACAAGCCAATAATAGAAATAGGATCATCAATCCTATCTATTGTCAATCCTCTACTTTACCGACAACAAGAACGAGTAAATCATCCAATCTAACACCACTTGTTTGACAAAACAATGAAACTTGTAGCAAAAGACAACACTATCTATCCAACCACATATTCCTCAAAATATATAATCAACAATGAATCTCAGCAATAAAGTAGATTCAACATGTCGATCGACGACAAGATAAAAAACATATCCAAAAAGGGGAATTAATCATTCCTTGCATGAAACCCACTTAACAATAAGCATGAATAACCAAAGAAGGGAACAAAAACCATATGGAAGTAATGAGAATATCTCAGAATAGTTCGATGAATAAGAAAGGTGAGGCTTAGCATCCAAAATGTAAGATAACTCAACAATCTTTAACACCTCCACCATATTAAAACACAAAATCATCACTAAATCCATTGTTTTTTGCCACATCTATTAGAAATCCACTACCTTCTATCACTTATAAGGGTAGATTTCCTTAGAATCTACTTAGAACATGAGTGTTCTAAGAGAATTCATAGGTGTGGTGTGAAAAGGTGAGAAAGTGTGTGTTTCTTTCTCCCTAAGCTAAAGTCTCTATATTATCTAAATTATGAAAATAAACACACTTAAGGTGTGTTGTATGTGATCTATTATGTCTTTACAAGGAGTCTTGGCCACTAAGAAAGGTCCCAGAGGGCTAAATTTGGTATTACATAAGAAAAGTCACGCCAAGGATAAAGTTAGAACTTCAGCAGTGGTTTTTCGGGTGATGACCAGGCGGTGGCACCATTTTTAGGTTTCAATACTAAATCTATGCTTGTATTAACCTTTTGCCCAGTTAATATATCGATTTAATATTTTGGTTTATATGTTGTGCATATTTAGTTCATTTATATTATGTAGTTAGATGATGAGGTGTCTGGTGTGACACAGTAGACCTCATCATTGGTTAAAAGACATAATATATAAACGAGGTTCATAACCAAGACATTTTTCGATAAACTGTCGGTTTAGGTTATTATGTGATTCAGATAATTGGTTTGTCTAAACTAATTGAATCATATAGATATGCCCGGGGCGTATTGAACTTAACCATTTAGAATGATCTGTCTTGTACTGATTTAATAGAAAAATCGTTTTTAGTATTCTTTCTCTTAATCCCTAGACTTGAGCGGGCATGAGGATTAGACATAGTGCACTTTGATCTGCAAATGGGTGAGGTCAATTTTGGCCAATAGTCTCGGTCGGTTGAGTGCGCGTATTTAGTTACTTGGTGTGCTGCTGCTTGTCGAAAGGAAACCATGTACCGGTGCGTCCGGGGTGATGGTGCTCCCGAGATGAGCTCGTGATATTTATTATACTAAACCCGGCAGGTGGACTTATGTCCGGTATAGTAAAAAGGTCGAGTGGTACTAATCTGGGAATTAAAGAAGTTAATTAATTAATTTATCAGTAAATTAAAAAATTAACGAGCACTAAATCTTTGATGTGGGGTCATTAAGAATAAATTAATTTAGTTGTTCCGAAAGCAATTCAAGTGTAGGATGGTAATGCCAAAATTAATCCGTTAGTGGTACGATTACTTTTGTAATGAGTTAATTGAATAAGTAGAATTAATTAATTAATTATTTCTAAGGGTTAGTTAAGTAATTAACAAAGTGGAATTATTCATTTAATTAATTAAATCTTAAGTTTCAATTAGAATTAGGAAGTCCTAGAGATTAGGAAATCTAATTGGATTTGGATTATACTATTAGAATAGTTACCTAATTAGATTTGGAAACTAATTAATTACCTAAACCCATTAGAAAGGCCAATCCTAAACCAACTTGGGGTCTCTTTTGTAACTCTATATATAGACAAGGGATTAGCAATTAAAAATACCCAATTCATTTGTTTTCAAGACAAGAAAACTTAAAGAGAGAAACTTTTTCTCTAGAATTGGGTTTTGAGTTTTTTCGCCAGTTTCTTCTCCTCCTAGCGGGCGGCGATGCTGGAACTTGTGATCCGGTAGCGGCGTTTGGTGGTGGAAGAGGCGGTGGGTGGTGCGTGGATTTCACGCGTTGGGCGGCTTGACTTGCTGAATTTTTCGGTAACCCAGATTGCGTTGATTGCTGATCAATTGATTGCTAGATCGTTGCCCACACAACGTGCGATCATAGTCTTGAGTCATACAAGCGATCACCTAAGTTAACATGCTTCAAGAGGTACTTTTCTATGATTTCGCTTTTAATTAGAAAATTATTGTTGCGTGATAAATCGAATGAGTACAAACCAAGCTCCTGCACAATGTTATTTCAAGCAAGGATTGGAATAGCGATTGTGCTAGAGTCTAAGCCTGGTCAAAGATTCCGATTATGGAATGCGTAGCACGAAGTGAGTTTTTGACCGGGCTGGGGCAGATAATCTTTCAATTGGTATCAGAGCCTGGTTTTGGGTTTTGTGTTTGTTTGATTTATTACATGGTTTTATTTGCAGGTGGTTTAGAAATCCTGACTATTATGGTTACGTTTGTATGGTTTTTAATTAAATCCCATCCGAGTTTGATTTTATTATGAATGCTTGTAATAGTATAACCACGTATTGGAAGCCGTGTAGGATTAGATCAAATCTATATTAGGATTTTTTCTATGTAATTCGATTTTAATTTTCCTAGAAAGCCTTGTAGTAGGAGAATTATTTTGTAATCGAAGGCGTTATGATGGGCAACTTGAATTCGTGGGTTTTGGGTTATCGTCAATTCGTAGAAATCCAGCAAAACCCAGAACAAATTGCAAGAAGACCAAATAGCGTGGGAAAAAAATGAAGGAAGAATCAGAGGTGGAGGCGCCGCCGGCACCTATTCGCTGGTGGGGGCCACCGCTGGCAACAGGCAACATTGCCACCTCGCGGCGCAGCAGGGTGCGGCAGCAAGCGCGGTCGATATGGGCTGCGTGCGCGCGCGGCCCGTTTGGCTTGCGTTTTGACCCGTTTTTCTTCCAGATTTCATTTTTTGAAGTTCAAGACTCAATCTATAAAGTGGCGTGATGAGACACGAATTAAGGCAGAAGATGGAAGCAATTAAAACCATGATAGTCGAGAAATTTATTTTCGTATTTATTTCCCGTATTTATAGTTTTAATTTTGTGCTTTAATTTTTATGTTGTATTTTAGATGCATGATTTTAAAGCATGACTGGTTTTATGTTTGCACATAACTTAGGATTAGTTAATTGCATGATAAAATCGGAAAAACCCTCGATTTAGAAATCTAAGTGGGAGCGGGTTGGTTAATATTCCCATAGCCACCATTATGGGTTCATATGTGATGTGGGTGGACTTGCGCGTTAGCATTAGGGGCCTTCCTCCATTTGGATGAGTTCAACCACGAGATCACTAGATTATGAATTTCTAAGTAAGATGACTATAAAGCAAGTTTAACTAGGAGAAATGCGATAACTTCTCCATCTGAGGCGTACTATCATGAGGTAACAAGCTTAGAAGTTATGTAATGGCACACACTTAGTGTACAATTTGCAGTATTCCTCCCATCGAGGTTACGCTGCTTATTTGTACGACTGAAAGCTGACTATTAGCTACATTGATTAATAGATCGTTTGGTCAGATAATGTAGTTAATGAACTTGGTTCTTCTCAAACGAATGTGGGTTAGCGTAAACGTCCACGCTATCGTGGCTTGCGGTAATCCCAGTGAATGAGATGTTAGTGGTTTAAATTATTGTTTTGAGGGAAGTCAATAATTGTTAGAATTTCTTGTTAATTTCAAAATTCTAGGATATGCACTAAAACATTGTCTGTTTATTTAATTTTCAATATTCGATATGGCATTCAAACCTTTAGCTACAATTTTGAAAGACATCAAGTTAGCTGGTCCTAATTATGTCGATTGGAGTCGTAATTTGGACATTGTCCTGATGGCTGAATAGTATAAGTTTGTGCTCACCGAAGTCTGTCCAGATGTGCCAAATGATGATTCTCCTCTAGAGGATAGGGATGCCTATGGGAGGTGAAGAAAAGCGGATGAGATGTCGCGGTGTTACATTCTGGCCTCTGTGTCGAATGTGCTGCAACATCAGCTTCATCTCATGGTTTCTGCCTTTAACATGATGGCTCAACTGAGAGAGATGTTTGCTCATCAAGGCAGGATAGCTAGGCAATCAGCCATGAGGAAGATCATGAATACCAGAATGGCTGAGAGCTCATTGGTGAGCGATCATGCGCTTAACATGATCAGTAACTTTAATGAGATAGAGGTGTTGGGAGGAGAAATAGACCCCGAAATCCTCCAGAGTCTACCCTCTAGTTTTGAGCAGTTTTGGGTCAACTACAACATGAACCAAAGAGTGTATACTCTACCCAAGCTCTTAACAGCATTAGTGTCAGCCGAAGATATCTTCCACGAGAAGAAGCAAGTTTTGGTCATAGTGAAGGCTTCAAGTTCTACTTCTGCACCTAAAGGCAAGAACAAGAAGAAGAAAAATGCCAAGAAACTTGTTGCTAAGCTTGAAATCACAAAGAAGAGCAAACCCAAAGGCAAGTGATTCAAGTGCATGAATACGGGATATTGGAAATTGGATTGTCCAAAGCTTAAAGGTACGACAGTTTCTGCTTAATTACTGAGACATGTTTAGCGGTGATTCCCACAGATACTTGGTGTGTGGATTCAAGAGCCACTAATCATGTTTGTAATTCTTTACAGAGTAACCCGAAAGCTTAGAGAAGGCGAGCTGGACATCTACTTGGGCGACATTACAAGAGTGTCGGTAGAAGCAGTGGGAGTAGTCAGTCTTAATTTCGAAAATTGTAGGATAGATTTAGTTAATTGTCTTTATGTACCGAGTTTTAGACAAAACCTTGTTTTGGTTTCTAAACTCTTAAAGAATGGTTATAAGTTTATTTTTTCTGATGATTCTGTTATTATTAGAACAGATGGCAAACTTATTTGTTCTGGTTCATTAGCTGATAATTTGTTTATAATTAGATCAAACTCCCCTGTTGTGCAAAACATAGAGATAGATAGCGCATCATCTAACACTGATAAGAGGAAAGAACCTTTTAAAATGAAGCAAACCTATCTTTGGCATCTCAGGCTTGGTCATATAAACCTTAGTAGGATTCAAAGGTTGGTCAATGATAGACCTTTAAGTTCATTAGAGATTGACAGTTATTCAATCTGTGAATCTTGTTTGGAAACTAAGATGACCAAGAGACCTTTTAAGGCAAAAGGTTATAGATCCAAAGAAGTATTAGAGTTGATTCACTCTGACTTGTGTGGACCTATGTCGGTCCAAGCACGAGGTGGGTTTGAGTATTTCATGACGTTCACGGATGATTACTCAAGGTACAAATATATTTACCTAATGCACCACAAGTCCGAATGCTTTAGTAAATTCAAAGAGTATCGGGCAGATGTGGAGAAACATCATGGTAAAAGTATCAAGACACTGCGATCAGATCATGGTAGTGAGTACCTGTCCCACGAATTTTAAGAATACCTCAGCGGGGTCAGAATTCAGTCTCAATTGTCTACACCTGGTATACCACAGCAGAACGGTGTAGTAAAAATAAGGAACCGAACTCTCACGGAAATGGTTAGGTCAATGATGAGCTATAGTGATTTGCCGAGTTCGTTCTGGGGATATGCCTTCAAAACAGTGATGTACATCCTTAATCTTGTACCATCTAAAATCATGCCTTCAACCCCAGTAGGGTTGTGGAATGAGCGTAAGCCCAGTCTATGACATCTCAGAATTTGGGGTTGCCCAGCACAAGTGCTTAAGGCAGATGCGGCTAAGTTAGATGCGAGAATGAAAGTAATGTTGTTTGTAGGATATCCTAGGGGAACGAAAGGTGGTCTGTTTTATAGTCATAAAGATCAGAAGGTGGTGGTTAGTACCAACGCAAGATTTTTAGATGAAGACTATATCCTAGATCACAAGCCCAATAGCAAGATAGTACTAGAAGAGCTTAGGAGACAAACTGATAATCCTGATACACCAGCACAAGTAGATACACCACACACTGCACAAGATATCACAGATGATGCGCCTACACAAGTGGTGCCTCGTCGTAGTGGGAGGGTTGTGAGATAGCCCGACAGGTTCATTGGCGTGGGAGAGGCCTCAGACCTAGTCCAAGGCGCGCCTGAGCCTGACCCAGTAAACTATAATTAGGCTCTCTGAGATAAAGATACAGAATCTTGGCAAAAATTAATGATATCCAAGATGGGGTCAATGGACCACAATCAAGTCTGGGAGCTTGTGGACCTGCCTGATGGGTTTAAGCCCATTGGATGTAAGTGGGTCTACAAACGCAAGAGAGGACCTGACGGAAAGGTTGAAACCTTTAAAGTTAGGCTTGTGGCGAAGGGGTATACTTAGAAAGAGGGAATTGATTATGAGAAAACCTTCTCCCTAGGAGCCATGCTTAAGTCGATCTGAATTCTCTTGGCCATAGCTGTTTATTTAGATTATGAGATATGTAGATGGATGTCAAGACAGCTTTCCTTAACGTAAGTCTTGAGGAAACCATCTTCATGCAGCAACCAGAGGGATTCGTTGAAAAGGGCCAAGAGCATAAGGTTTGCCGTCTTAAGAAGTCTATTTATGGACTTAAGCAGGCATCCAGATCTTAAAACATCCGGTTTGATGAGGTAATCCAGTTCTACGAATTTACTCAGTATCCGAATGAGCAATGTGTATATCACAGATGTTATGGAAACGTGGTGGTGTTTCTTGTGCTTTACGTAGATGACATTCTATTGATTGGAAACAACAAGAAAGTGTTATTAGATGTAAAGGCATATCCTTGGGATCAAGATAAGTTGAGATCGTCGGAAACGTTCGTTAACACTCTCTCAAGCTTCATACATATATACGATTCTAGCCCGTTCTAACATGCAGAACTCCAAAAAAGGTTTCCTACCTTTCAGACACAAAGTGCATCGATCTAAGGAACAGTCTCCCAAGACCGTTGAAGAGATAAAGGCCATGAAGATAGTTCCTTATGTTTCTGCAGTAAGAAGTCTCATGTATGCCATGTTGTGTACGAGGCTTGATATCTGTTATGTCATTGGCATTGTAAGCAGATATCAGAGTAATCCCGGGAAAGCTTATTGGGAGGCAGTAAAATGCATTCTCAAGTATTTGCGTAGAATGAGAGACCAAGTGTTGGTCTATCAGGCGCCTGAGCTGGTTCCCCGAGGTTACACATATTCAGATTTCTAAGGCAACAGGGACAAGAGCAAGTCTACCTCAGGGTATGTGTTTACTTTGGAAGGTGGAGTCATAGTTTGGCGGAGTGTCAAGCAGAAATGCTTAGCGGACTCTACCATGGAGGATGAATACATTGGCACATCAGAGGCAGCGAAAGAAACTGTGTGGCTCAAGAACTTCCTAGTGGACTTAGACGTGATTCTTGGTTTGCAGAAGTCAATCACAGTGTACTGTGATAACAATGGTGCAGTAACAAACTCGAAGGAACCACGAGCCCACAAGGCGAGTAAACACATACAACGTAAGTACCACTTGATACGAGATATCGTCAAGAGAGAAGACATGGTCGTGGCTAAGATAGCATCGGAGGATAACCTTGTAGATCTTTTTATGAAGACATTAACTTTAAAAGTCTTTGAGGCTCACGTGAAGAGCATGGGGATCAGATACTTAGGAGAGCCATGATAGTTTTTCTAGTTATATTGTAGAATGTAAAAGATTGAATGTAGTTATGTACTTAAAGCATAACTTAAGTATTAGTGGCAGATTGTTAGGTTTGAATACTAAAGCTATGCTTGTATTAACCTTTTTCTCAGTTAATATATCGATTTAATGTTTTGGTTTATATGTTATGCATATTTAGTCCATTTATATTATGTAGTTAGATAATGAGGTGTCTGGTGTGACACAGTAGATCTCATCATTGGTTAAAAGACACAATATATAAATAAGGTTCGTAACCGAGATATTTTTGGACAAACTGTCGGTTTAGGTTATTATGTGATTCAGATAATTGGTTTGTCTAAACTAATTGAATCATATAGA
Source organism: Knoxia roxburghii (assembly GCA_030378225.1). Taxonomy (NCBI): domain Eukaryota; kingdom Viridiplantae; phylum Streptophyta; class Magnoliopsida; order Gentianales; family Rubiaceae; genus Knoxia; species Knoxia roxburghii. The sequence continues at coordinate 9,956,895 of CM059424.1, forward strand.
TATACCCGGAGCGTATAGAACTTGACCATTTAGAATGATTTGTCTTGTACTGATTTAATATACAAATCGTTCTTAGTATTCTTTCTCTTAATCCCTAGACTTGAGCGGACTTGATGATTAGACATAGTGTACTTTGATCTGCCAATGAGTGAGATCAATTGTGGCCAATAGTCTCGGTGGGTTGGGTGCGCGTGTTTAGTTACTTGGTGTGCTGCTGCTTGTCGAAAGGAAATCATGTACAAGTGGGTCAGGGGTGATGGTGCTCCCGAGATGAGCTCGTAATATTTATTATACTAAACCCGGCCGGTGGACTTATGTCCGGCATAGTAAAAAGGTCGAGTGGTACTAGTCTCGGAATTAAAGAAGTTAATTAATTAATTTATCAGTAAATTAATAAATTAACGAGCACTAAATCTTTGATGTGGGGAGATTAAGAATAAATTAGTTTAGTTGTTCCGGAAGCAATTCTTGTGTAGGATGGTAGTGCCAAAATTAATCCGATAGTGGTACGATTAATTTTGTAATGGGTTAATTGAATAATTAGAATTAATTAATTAATTATTCGTAAGGGTTAATTAAGTAATTAACAAAGTAGAATTAATTAATTAATTAATTAATTAAATCTTAAGTTTTAATTAGAATTAAGAAGTCCTAGAGATTAGGAAATCTAATTGGATTTGGATTATACTATTAGATTAGTTACCTAATTAGATTTGGAAACTAATTAATTACCTAAACCCATTAGGAAGGCCAATCCTAAACCAACTTGGGGTCTCTCTTGTAACTCTATATATAGACAATGGATTAGCAATTACAAATACCCAATTCATTTGTTTTCAGGACAAGAAAACTTAGAGAGAGAAACTTTTTCTCTAGAATTGGGTTTTGAGTTCCTTAGCCGGTTTCTTCTCCTCCTAGCGGGCGGCGGTGCTGGAACTTGTGTTCCGGCGGTGGCATTTAGTGGTGGAAGCGGAGGCGCGTGGAGCAGCTTTCGGCGACGGCGGGTGACGCGTGGATTTCACGCGCTGGGTGGCTTGGCTTGCTGAATTTTCTGGCAACCCAGATTGTGTTGATTGCTGATCAGTTGATCGCTAGATCGTTGCCCACACAGCAATCATAGTCTTCAGTCATACAAGCGATCAGTTAACACGCTTCAAGAGGTACTTTTCTATGATTTCACTTTCAATTAGATAATTATTGTTGAGTGATAAATCGAATGAGTACAAACCAATATCCTGCACAATGTTATTTAAAGCAAGGATTGGAATAGCGATTGTGCTAGAGTCTAGGCTTGGTCAAAGATTCTGATTCTGGAATGCGTAGCACGAAAGTGAGTGTTTGACCGGGCCCGGGCAGATAATCTTTCAACCATGGTGATGCTGAGGTCGGCGGCGGTTAGGAATTGGTGCCGTGCGGACGCCAATGTTAGCAGCGACCAGGCGTCAGCGTCTAGTTGACGTTGTACTCAACATCTTATTCAATCCGCGCTGTTTCGAAACTCTTATATTTAAGTTTCAATCTTATGTGATTTCCTCATTTTTCCTGTAAAATTTTTAAGTTTTATCCAAAATCTCCAAAGTGCCTCCCCACTACAAAATCATGCAAATCCAACTATAAAAGCATTGAAGGCTCATAAAATATGTCATATTCATTGAAAACTAACTAAAAGTAAGCTAGACATGCATGAATTTGGGTCATAAAAAGGTATATTTTGGAGTCACGTCATGTATATGTGTTGGGTTAATTGATAAAGTGAAATTTATTATTTAATTAATTAATCCTTGGGTCAATTAGTAAATTGACAAAGTGGATTTAATTAATTAATTAATTCTTAGTTCAATAAGAATTTAGGAAATCCATGAATTAGGAAATCTAATTGAGATTTGGAAACTACTAAAACCCAAGCCTAACAAGAAGGCCTAACTCAAGCCAACTTAATGTCTCTCTTGTAACTCTATAAATAGACATAAGAGTCAACAATACAAGACAAAAAGTTTCATAATACTAGAAACTAGAAAGAGAAAGTTAGAGAAAGAAAGAGAGAAAAACATATCAGCAATTCTCCTCAGAGTTCCTCTCGAGTGTTAGTGGAAAATCTTAGGCTGTGACATTAAGCAGCGGAGACGGCGGCGTGTTTTTGTCATCTCTTTCCGGAGGTATTCTGGCGGCGCATATGTTCACGTGCAGGAGGCTGAGTTCTCTCGGGCGACGCATCGATTCACGCGTAGGCGGCGGTATTCGGTTTTTTCCAGCGACGGCAGCAGCTGGAGTTTTCCGATGGATTTTGTGTTGATTCCATTGGTTCTGAAGCTCATTGCCCACGCAACGTAAGAATCTGTTTCAGAGTCATACATGCGAATACTTAAGGGACACACTTCAAAGGTCAAATCTTTATCCTTTCACTTTAATTTAGATTTATTTTGTTGCGTGACAAATAGAATAAGGTAAACCAAGATCCGGTGCTCTTGTGGTTTTTCAAAAGGGGTTTTAATCAGATTGCACAAGCGTTCAGGTTTGATTGAGAATTTTCGATTCTGGATGCTATGCACGAAAGTAGAATTTTTTATCGGACCTGGACAGATAATTCCTTCAGTAAGTGACACAGGTGTTACTCGAGCGGTGCCGAAATTGAGTACTCTTCACTTCATTATTTCCAGTTTTGGCTATTAGGGAGCTCTAACCTTTCTTGTCAACTGCGAACCATAACTGAACCTCTATTCTTATAGGGAAGTGAAAATCCCAACTCTCATCCTCTGTTTTCTTGTCATGTACATTTCCCTTATGTTATCCTCACTAACTGCTTATCTTTATTATTACAATACTTGTTCTTTTTCACTGTTTTTCTAACTTGTGCAGCAGAATTCTACCATCTGTTCCCTGTGGATCGATCCTTATACTATGTTAATTTGTGGTATTTAATTTATAAATAATTAATTCTGTGCGGTACACAACACTATATCCGTTTGCATCACAGCTGATATAAAGTGACGTTTTGAATTATATAATCTGAATTAATTGTGATGTATGGTTATCCTTTATTTGTGAAATATGTAGGAAGCAAGGAAATATCCAAATTTATTGATAATGCGATACAAAAAACTGATGTTATTGCGTCGGGTGAAGATAATAATTTAAAGTTACGGTAGTTGTTATGTAATTCTATATTATTCGTTATATTAACTATTTTTTGTTCATACGTTCTGGAGTATTGGATGATGAGTCAATGAAATCCTTGGTTTGTGAGATTGTTGAGAACGAGAAAGAAACTTTCGATTTATATAATCAATATGCTTTTAGATTGGGATTTAGTGTTAGAAAAGGAAAAGAACGTAAATCAAAGTTTTCTGGAATTAGATATTGAAGGAGGTTCGAATGTAGTAGACAGGGTTTGAAACATATTAAAAACAATCTGAATAAGATTTATTCAAAAGTTGATATTCATTGTGGATGCAATGCTTTTATAGAATTTAGAAAACATATTGATGAACGTTGGGTTGTTACAAAGCGTTTCATAGTTGTTGGCCTCTATGGTAATTCCACTTGATCGGAAGTTTGGTCATTGTGAACACTTAATATGATGATCTCTCATGGATTGAGGTTATCCTTGAAGACAATTTCCTTGCTATAATAAACTAACCATCAAATTAAGGGCACCAAAAGCTAACATAACCCCAAGTTGCACCAATTACACCCTAATATAAAATTCATCAAGAACTAAAACGAACGACATCATTTTACAAGCGAAACCTTGACAGCGTCGTCTGATTGATCGCTAGCTTTCTTTTGGTGACTTATTCATGCCTAATACTATTGAACTCCACCAAAAACAGAGCATGTAGCCATTTGGTTTTCCTCTGTATACAAATAGTCTCTTAATTTCTTCATATCTTTATTCAGTGTGCTAATTTTTTTATTTTTAAACACAAACCCATATTACCAAACATACAATAATAGTAGCAATATATCAACCTGAATTCGAGTTGATGAGAGAATAACTCAACATCCTTTTTTATGTGTTTGCTTTACATGGTAAATTCGTACTTTCAAAACTATTCTCCCCTCTTTTAATTACTAATTCTACAATCTCATGGGAGTGTTTTTTTTTTTTTTTTTTTTGGTTTTTTTAGTCACATATGCTAGTTGACTCGAACGATCTGGTGGCATAGGGAGTTTTTTTTTTTTTTTTTGTAATTTTTAGAATTTTAGGAATTTTTTTGTATTTAGACCAAAGTTTAGGTGGTAAAATGCAATTCACCCATTGTTTTAATACTTACACGTACGAACTTAGGGAGGATCATTTGGTCTTTTCAATTTCCTCCACTTATTGACTCTAGGAAGCAGGTGGCTCAGGGAGGTTTTTGTAATTTTTAGAATTTTAGAGATTCTTTCGAATTTTAACAAAAGTTGAGGGGGTAAAATGTAATTCATCCTATAATTTATCATACTAAATAATAAAATAATAGAATTGAAAATTTTAAATATAAAAATCTTCTTAAAATTTGAAAAATTATTAAAATAAAAAACATATTTGAAATGTGAGTCATGGAGTTTGAGTTTATTTTTATTTTAATTTTTAAAATTACTAAGGGGCCGTTTGGTTGAACTCACTCGAATTGGAATTGGAATGGATTTTGAGAATTAAAATAGGTATGATTTTGAAAATTGAAATGAGAATGATGAAAACTGTTTTATGCATTAAGTTGGAATAACAATGATTACTATTTATAAAATAGGTATGATTTTGAAAATTGAAATGAGTATGATGAAAACTGTTTTATGCATTAAGTTGGAATAACAATTATTAATATTTATAATATTTGGTTGGTTGAAAAAATGAGTTTGGTGAAATATAAAATATCTTTAATGCCATTATTGTAGCACCATTGACCTCAACTGTAGATAATGTTTAAATATTAAGTTTTTAAACAATAATAAAATTATAATAAATTAATAAATAAAATTATAATGAAAACAAAATAAAATTGAATAATATTATTATAATAATAAAATTCTAATAATAAAATTAAGTTTAATATATAAAATAAAATTATAACTATAATAAATTAATTTTATGACCAAAATTAACAAAATCCATGGATATTTCAATATGTCCAACCAAAATGGCCGCACATAGTAGACAAAAGGGTTGTGGTCCAGTGGTTGACACTCCCCACCTAAGACGATAGACGATAGGTTTTGAGTTCGAGTCATCTAGGCTACGACCTCTTTTTTTGTAAAAAAAAAAAAATGGCCGCACATATTGCAATAGATGTGTGTGTATATGGGTTTAGTCGATTCCAACATACCTATGTATTTTTAGAACCCATTCTGTCATTCCCATTTTTTGAAAATCAAGCAATTGTAATGAGTTTCATACCTATTTCCCATTCCAAACCCATTCAACCAAACCCCACCTAGTTCATTTAGGGAGGGTTGTTTGGTTTGTAATTGGAAATGGGTTGAGAATTTTGTAAAAATTCAATTTTGTCCCTAATTTTTTAGGGTTGAATCTACCTTCTCTTCCATTCTACACCGGCGGCCGCAATTTCCATTCACTTCACCATTTTTACCACAGTCTGAGTCCTCTACCCATTTCATTTTTTCCCAATTTCTTCTATCCATTTTCTTTTCAGAAGCACTGTTTAATTAAACAAAACACAAGAAAAAAAAACAAAGAGCCAAATTAATCATCTTCTCCAGTGAAGCAAAGCAAAAGTCGATTCCGAGTGAGGATCCGAAAACCACCGCCCAAATTAGTTGGGTTTTGTCTTGTTGGTTGCCGGAAGATCTAAGCTCTGCTGCTCTAGTGATGATGCCTGACAAACAAAGTTCCAATTTTGGCTTAGAGACATTCATGGGAGTCAAAATTACAGCGGAGAGAAGTTGAGCGTTAATGGTGATGAAGGAAAAAAAAAAAAAAAAAAAGGAGAAAGCCAAAGGAGAGTTGAGTGCTGAGGGTGAGAAAGGAAAAAAAAAAAAGCACAAGAGAAGTCAACGGGTTTAAAATTAATACCCGGGGATTGGGTTTGGGAAAACCCATGGATGATGGGTATGAATCCATTTCAGGCCATTAAACAAACAATTTGAATCATTCCAAAACCCCTCCAAATCCATAGCGGGGTGCCAAGCGCCCCTTAGTAATTTTAAAAATCTTATTAGATAGTTGTAATTTACATTTGATTTGAAAGAAATTTGGAAAATCGTCAATTTATTTATCTTACGTCACTTTTTCAACAAATATGGGTAGGACTTTTATTTGATTGATTGGTGAAAACAAAATCATAATTTCTTAAAACATAAAGGACTATGTTATAATTTTTCCTATCGTCAATTTTTTTCGTCATGCCTTTGGATGGCACTCCGGAAGGTAATTTATATGGTGGTCCTATAGGACTACCATGCAATTTTACTCTCACTTCTAATATAGTAGTAGTTTCTATTTTAGCCCCCTGATTGTATTAGTAGTTTCTTTTTAAAAAAAAACGGACACGCGTCTTACTTACCCGAAGCTATATAAGGTTCTTTATTTTCCTCGTGTTTGTTGCCGATATTTTATTTAGTCTTTTGTTGTCGTTTTTTTCTTGGATTCTTTTGCTTCTAAATTTGATCCAATTTTGATTACGGTATTTATTTGATGATTGTGATTGATTTATGTTTAAGAATTTGTTGTTTCTCTTTTTTTGTCTTCGTTTTTCGCTTAATTTGTTGCCGTTTGTACTCTGTTTTATCTTTCGATGGAGTTTTTACTTCGAATTTGATAATTAAGGTAATTATTCCTGTGTTTTGATCTTTTCGATTGATTTATGTGTTTGAAATTGTTGTTTCTACGGTTCTGTTGTTCTTCGCATTTTGTTTTTCATCGAATATTGTTGCTTAACATCTGTTTTTTTGTTGATAGATCATTCTGGATTGAAGAAATTGCAATGGATAATACGGCTGGTGATATAGTGGATTTCTCTGAATTGTTTGATTTTGATAAACAGGAAGAATCTGTGGTATCTATGTTGGAAAGTAAGTCATGATGTGATATTAGTTATTCATTGATCTGATATTACGTTTTTTTTGATATGGTAATAGTTCTATGTTGATATGATATATTTTCAGTATATTGTTTTGGATCTATATGTATTGTGGTATGATATTAGTTTTAGATGATGTGATATTAGTTATGAATTGATCTGATATTAGTTATTCATTGATCTGATATTAGTTCTATGTTGACGTGATACGTTTTCAATATATTGTTCTGAATCTATCAGATGATAGTTGACATCAGATCAGTGGAGTGTAGATATCAGATCAGAAAGTAATTGGAAATCAGATCAACGTACTATAGATATCAGATCAATAATATTAAACAAATCATACAATAGAACTAAACATACTGAACAAGGAGGATTATAATTATAGATATCAGATCAAGTGACTATAGATATCAGATCAATTAACTATAGATATCAGATCAACTGACTATAGATATCAGATCAACTGATTATAGGTATCAGATAAACTGACTACATGTATCAGATCAACTGATTATAGATATCAGATCAACTGACTATAGATATCAGATCAACTGACTATAGGTATCAGATCAACTATGTTTAAACTAATATGATATTATTATTTTTTATACAGGTTCAGATGATGAATATATGGAATCTTTGTGTAAATCAGTGGTTGAAAATGTAGAAGCAGCATACAATTTATATAATGATTATGCTTTTAGGTTAGGATTTAGTGTGAGGAAAGGTAAAGATCATAAAAACAAAATTACTGGAATCAGGTATTTGAGAAGATATCTTTGTAATAGAGAATGGGCTAAACAATGCAAGGAGAATTTGAAGAAGATTTATACGAAATTTGATATGCGATCTAGATGTAAAGCTTTTATTGAATTTAAGAAAAGAGAATATGGGAGTTGAATTGTCCAAAAGCATTTCAGGAAGCACAATCATGAACTGTGTCCTGTAGCTGAGAGGCAGTTTTTACGTTCTCAGAGGAAGTTTGATGATTCTGCATTACAGTATTTTGAGGAATTGAAAAGTTCAGTTGTTCGTGTAACGGATGGTTATCATATATTGTCCAAAGAGGTTAGTTATACTTTCAGTTTATTTTTTATGAATCTACATAAATGTGATATTTGTTATGATCTGATATTACGTTTGAGTTGATCTGATATTACTTTTCTGTTGATCTGATATTATGTTCCTGTTGATCTGATATTATTTTTCTGTTTGATCTGATATGTGTATTTTTCAGTCTGGAGGTTCATCAAATGTTGGTTATATCATGCGAGATGTATATAATCATTTGAAACAAGAGAAGAGGAGGAAGATTGATGGTTGTGATAGTAATGCATTGATCAATATGTTAAAACAGAGATTTACAGATGAGAATGATTTTTATTATGATTTTGATTTGGATGAGGAGTCTTCATTATGTAGTGTATTTTGGAGAGATCAGAAGATGAAGGAGGATTATAGTAGATTTGGGGATTTGTTGGTTCATGATACAACTTATCGGACAAACAAATACGACATGATCTGTGGGCCTTTTGTTGGTATGGACAACCATTGTCGTAATGTTATGTTTGGTATAGGTTTCATAAAAATGAGAAGGTGGAGTCGTTTATTTGGTTGTTTAGTACATTTTTTAGATCAATGGAGAACAAGCAACCAGTGACATTTATGACAGACCGGGATTTTTCGATGGCAGCTGTTGTGCGTGTGGTTTTTCCAAATGTTCGTCATCGTCTTTGCATTTAGCACATTGCAAAGAATGCTCATAGTAATATAACTCATTTGATGAGTCAAGAAGGATTTTCAGATGCCTTTCAATTCTTGCTTAATCAAGTTTGCACAAAAGCTGAATTTAATCACTTTTGGAACAGGTGTGTGTTTTTTTGTATTAGTTGTTAGGTGATCTGATAATAGTTATGTATTGATCTGATATGAAGTTTGGGTTGATCTGATATATTATTATACTACTTTATTCTTTTTTAGCTGTAAGCTGATCTGATATTAGTTATGAATTGATCTGATATATTAATCAGTTACTTTTTTATTCCATCAGTTTGTTGAAGGATTACAATTACAAAGGCAACACTTGGTTGAATAAATTAGATGAGGTAAAAGAGAAGTGGTGCCCTGCATTCAGTAAACAATATTTTTCTGGAGGGGCAGTTTCTTCCCAAAGATGTGAGACAACCAATCATTCGGTTTCAATGAAGTTATCGAAAACTTCTACTTTGTGTGAATTCTATCAGCAGTTTCTTGATGTTGTGACTAAGTGGAGAAACAATGGCATTGCAGACGATTTTAGATGTAGAGGAAGGGTTGATCCTGTTGTTGGAGATTCATTAATGCTTCAACATGCTGCTGAGGTCATACGATAGAGGTGTTTGTAAGATTTCAAGAGCTGTGTATCAAGATGTTATCATATAATCACTTGCAGACGAGTAGCGATAATGGTGTTTATGAATATCAGGTTTGGCGTACCAAACTTGATTTGTTTCGACACGTAGTTCGTTTTGATGAGAATGAGTATACAGTGAGCTGCACTTGTAATCTTTTTTCTGAGGCTGGGTTGTTATGCTCGCATGCTCTTCGTGTGCTAAATCTGAATAATTACTCGGTATGTATTTATTGCAACTTCATAGCTTTTTTTTAAGTTGATCTGATATTAGGTTCAATTTGATCTGATATTATGTTTGAGTTGATCTGATATTACAATTGAGTGATGTGATTTTTTTTTTAGTTTGCTGATGATTATTCTCTATGTAATGTGGTTGATCTGATATTAGTTGCTAGTTGATATGATATGATATGATTAATTTTATATTTGTTATATACTGTAGATAATCCCTGAGAAGTATGTATTGAAATTGTGGACTAAGAGTGCAAGTAGTTATGATTATTATTCGAAAGAAGATTGTTAGTTGACATCAAGTAGCTTTGAGAAAGATTCAGATTCTGTTTGGAGAGTTGAAGCAAGCAGAAAATACTTGGATTTAATTAGACATGCACAGTCTAGTTCTGTTGCACGTTTTATTCTCGACAAGCACTTCAATTTGGCTAGAGTTTCTATTAAATCAGAGGTTGGTACATCCTATGTTGGTGAAAAAGAAGAAGGTTCAAACATTGATGAAATTAGAGATCTGAAGAGAAGAAGAGAAAAGGTGTTAGAAACATTCGTCCAAAAAATGTTGCGGAGAAAATGTGCAATAGGGCAAGAGGAAAGAAGAAGAAAGAAGAAGAAAGCAGAAGCATTTGCATTGCGTACCAGAGAACGGGTCGCATCAATGGGGATTGAAAATTGTGGAGTTGTTAATGGTAATTTTGTAAATCCTGTTGTGGAGAAGTTGTAGTTGTAGTTTGTGTGAATTCTTTTAGTTAGTTGATACAAAACATTAAATGACTTGCTGTTGTGTGGGGAGAGATTGTATGTTATATGATTTTTTTTGTGAGTTGATAGTTATTTTATGTGATTTCTTTTTACTGTACTTAGTTGTTTCATAACAATGACTAGAAGATATCAGATCACAGGATTATAGACATCAGATCAGAGTATTACAGACATCAGATCAGAGGTTTATAGAGAACAGATTAGAGGACTGTAGTCATCGGATAAGAAGAATATAGAATCAGATCAGAAGTATATAGAGATCAGATCAGAGGTATATAGAGATCAGATCATAGTACTATAAATATCAGATCAAAGTATTATAGATATCATATCAATAATGCGATATCATATTAGGTGTTAGTTGATATAATATTAGTTATGAATTGATTTAATATTACGCTTGAGTTGATTTGATACATTAATCTGTTACTACTTGATTTTATATTAGTTGTTAGTTGATATGATATTAGATATGATTTCATCAGCAGAAAATAAATATCATATAACAACAGAAAATAGACCATTTTGATAGAATTTGGAACAATTGTGAAATTTGGAATAAAAGACTAATATATATTTCATATAATTGAAAACTGAACATTGTCATTTACAATCAATATTGTCCTACAAAACTAGCCTAATATAAATTTCTAATTTCTAAAGACTAGACTCAAGTACTTTTTACAATTTTGTATTATAAAACTTCTCAATTTTGGCCTTGACATCATCTTTCATTGTATTTGTTTGAGAAGCCATTATATTATAAGAATACTTGCCCTAAGAATCTGTAGAGCCCTGTTGAGAGCAGCTTTGCTCTTGCGTGCTTCTCTTGTGAGCTCTGTATCCCAAGTCTGAGTTGTTTGTCCTCTGTAGAGCTCTATGTGTCTCATTGTAAGAATGCCACAATCAGTGTGGTTCTTGTTATCTTGCCAGGCCAATTTTGGATACTCCACTTTATACTATTTGGGATTTCCAAAATTATTTTCTGCTGATGTCCCTTTTATTATCTCAACAAAATATTGCAGCTGCATTAATGATGAAAAAATATATCAGATTATTGAAAAGATGATATCATATTAGTGAAAAGAAGATATCAGATCAATTAAAAGAAGGTATCAGATCAAGGGAAAGAAAATATTAGATCAAGCGAAAGAAGATATCAGATTAGTGTAAAACCATATCAGATCAATGTAAAAAAGACATCAGATCAAGGGAAAGAAGACATCAGATCAAGGGAAAGAAGATATCAGATTAGTGTAAAACCATATCAGATTAGTGTAAAATAGACATCAGATCAAGGGAAAGAAGATATCAGATCAAGGTAAAGAATATATCAGATCAAGGGAAAGAAGATATTAGATATGAGACAGGTACTTACCATAAGTTCGGGAATTACAGTGTACCAAGTGTTTTCTGGGATTTTGTTATTAAGTACGACTACTTTTCTCGCCGTTGCATTTATACACAAAGTATAGTAATGCTCATGCTGATATATTAGGATGAAGATCTGCACAAAGTATAATACTAATTAGAAGTTGATATTTTTATATATTGAATTCACCGAATAGAGGAATTAAAATTGCACTTACCATTTTTACATTTAATGTGTCCATGTTTTTGTTGGCTCTTGTGACATCATCTATGAATTGACTTTTCATGATGTGTAGAATCTCAGGTTTAACCTCATAGTGAGGAAATGCTGGTTTTGGTATTGTGGGGGTACGAGGGACGCCTAACTTCTTGGCAGCATCATGTCTTTTCTTTGAATTGTTGTAATCATCCATTGATGATATGAACTCCAGACGTTGATGTAGTGTATCTTCCATTAGTGAAAGTTGAAAACATAATGAATTTAATTCATATCAGATGGAATAATATGTATATATTTTTGAAAATGAATTTCATATTAAAATTATAAGGGATTCATATCTTACACAAAATTGTTGAGACATGAACAAACTTGTTGGATCTTTGAAGTTCATATGTGTGATCCATGCATTTAGTACCGATATTGTTATCCGTTCTCCTGGATGCATGGTCAGGAAGTCCGATCGGTCCATTATTATATATGATCCATCGGAGTAGAGTTGTTCTCTATATGCATAAATCAAAATAATGTTAACAAAAGTATGTTGAAATCCCAAAATTTACAAATCAGATCAGCACATAATAGAAATCAGATCACAAAATGTAAACAGCAGATCAGCATATAACAGATATCAAATCAATTTATATAACATATATCATATGACAAGACAGTAGATATCAAATCAGAGGACTATAGACATCAGATCAGAAGACTATTTATATCAGATTAATAATATAAAAGAAATCATACATTTTTTAGAAAGGATCAAATCATGCTTTTTACACATATCATATCAAAAGACAGTAGGCATCAGATCATTGGGTATTAGATATCAGATCAAAAAGACAAGATTAGAACTTACTGCTCATTGATTTTATTTTCTTTTGTCCCTGTTAGGTAAGCATAATCGGTAAACAGTCTTTCTCTCCTTGAGATCATCAAAAATGGTCTAGGCGTCTTGAGCCGAAAATCTGATCTCAAACGTACAGGGAGTTGTCTATCTCGATGTCTTGAGTTTGGTGACAAGATGACATCTTCCTCAGCATTGTCTGGCTCTTCATTGATCATGCTGGAAATAAAGTTCATATCAGTAGATATAACATATCAAATTATTCAATTAAAGATATCATATCAGATTGTAGTGTGTTTTTACTTACGTTATGAGCTCTGCTATGCCTTTATTAGATTTTGAAGTCATGGCTTCTTTTGGAGTCTGATCTGCTTTTGAAATGATTGCATTGATGTTTGTAGCAAGCAGTACTGCATCCTCCACTATTCTTTCAGTATCTTCATCTTGTGATTCTGTCAAATTTAGAGAAGCTTTCCCTTTCTCATTCTCTTTCTCCTTGGTAGCTTCTGTTTCTTCAGGCTTCTCTTCCTCCCTATCTTTTTCTTTTTCATTCTTGTTTTTTCCACTCTCTGCATCTAGATTTTCTTTCTCCTTTACTAACATTCTATACACCAATTGCTTTGCAATTGGATCTTTCTTATGCTTTGTTCTACTCTCATCCATTTCTATCTCATCCATTTCCATTTTTTCTGGTTCAACTTCTTTTTGTTCCAGGGTTATTGGAGAGATGTGTGGTGGCTGAGGTTCTTTTTCCTTTTCCTCCACCACATTTTCTTGTATTGGTTCTTCTTCTGCTTCATGAAAACTGTCTTGAGGTGCAGATTCTTCATCTTCTGAAGGTGTACAGAGGTTGAAATTTGGCATATCATCTTTCAAGTGTACAGTGACGGATTTCTTCTGCATATTGTTGTAATCCACTTGTAGTTTATCTGCAATTTCTGCACATGCCGCGTAGAACCTTGCATCCTGTGATGGCGTTGGTTCATTTTCTTCTGTTGAAGATTGACCTTGTTGCTCAGGAGTTGTATTTTTCTCCCTCATGTCACGGATAATCCCCTACGCTGTGCTTGTTATTGTGGCAAATGCTGCAGCACCTTCTGGATTGTTTGCTACCCCAGCATTGTGCCATGCTTTGATGAAAGCCATCATGGACTTTGCCAAATCAACCACTGATTGCGTCATTTCATCAGCATTTTCAAAATCCTGTTGCAGAAGATAATTGTTATAATTAGTTTGTTTCATATTACTATATAAAAGATAAATCAGATCACGGTAAAATAGACATCAGATTAACATATAAGACATATCAGATCAGAACTATGAAAGAAAGCATACTATAGAACGAAAACATAATTAAAAAAAGGGTGATCAAAGCATCATTATAGAGACATCAGATCATGAAAAAACAGATATCAGATCAGCATATAACACATATCAGATCACAACTATAAAATAAACCATACTGTAAACTAAAACGTACTTAACAAATGGAGATCAAAGCACCATTATATAGAAATCAAATCATCAAATAGTACACATCAGATCAGCACATAACACATATCATATCAGAACTATAAAAGAAAACATACTATAGAAATAAAATGTACTTAACAATCGGACATCAAATCATCAAATAAAACATATCAGATCAGAAGTTTACCTTGCTCTTTGATGTGGTTGCAGCTTGTTTCGATTTGCCAGTCTTTTTAGAAGCATGTGCATGTTGTTGTTTTTCCACATGCACCTCGGCTGTAGCCCTTTCTCTTATCCAGCCTTGACCATGTCCTCCCTTTTTCTCTTCGAGTCTTGCTCTCTCAAAGAGTTGACTTTGACTCCAGTTTGTGAATGTTGGTAGGTTTCTTGGAATATTTTTGTGAATTCCATACACAACCCTATCAACATAGAATAACTGAAGAATATATGTTAGGTGTGAGTTAAAAAAATTTTTTTTTTGAAGCAAAGCATTTCACAAACTAAAACAAACATCAAATTAAGATGAAATATATATCAGATCAACATATAACATACATCAGATCACAACAATACCCACATCAGATTAGTAATTGTGATAAAAAAATTATTTGAAACAACTGAAACAAAAGTAACAGTATATAACAAACATCAGATCAACAGGAAACAAGATATCATATCAAATGAATACAAACATCAGATCACAAGTTATTGAAAGGAAATATTTAACTGAACTAAAATAGACATCAGATCAGAAAATATACACATTAGATCAACATATAAAAGACATCAGATCACAACAATACATACATCAGATCAGTAATCAAATGAATAGAGAAAAGCCAGATGAGAGACTTGCAATCAGAAAAGAGAGTGATCCATTGTAGGCTGTTGATGTTGTGCCATCTTTGTGGAAATACTTCTCTTGGCATTCCACTAATGCTCTGAATGTGTAGCTACACCAGTTCAGCTGCTTATTTGATTAATACTGTTTAGGGATTTGAGGAGCCGATATCTGGTGTTGTTGATGCTCCCATGATGGTAAAGAAATGTGGTGGCCAGGTAGATAAGGAAATCCTGGACGAAGTTGATGTCACTGTAGTCCTGATGGTTGACAATGTACTGCTCAAGCTGCTTGATGGTTGGTTTTTTTGTGGGTGACATGCCAAATCTTTGACAGTAGCGTTCGATATTCTGCTCATAATCTTCACTATTTGACTCAGCAGCTGTGTATTCTTCAACTTCAATTGGACCTCTTGGGAAGCCAAGAACCAATTCCACATCTTCTTCAACAATGAGAATAACTGTATCTTGTTCTAGCTCCAGTCTCAACTTGAGAGAGTTGAATTTTTTGAGCAGGTATTGTCCCAATTTGTTTGGCATCTTGGTGTAGTTGATACTGAGTAGGGCTGGCAATTTCTGACACGACACGGAAACCGGACACGAACCCGACACGAAACAGGTCGGGTTAGGGTCAGGATTTTGGACCCGAAAAAAATCAGGTCGGGTCCGGGTCGGGTTCAACAGTACAAGGTCAGAATCAGGTCAACCCGCCGGGTTAACCTGATGACCCGATAGATTAGGTATTAGGTATTCTCTTCTTCTCCCTTTCATTATTTCTCCCTGATTTCATTCATCCCCTCAGAGTAACCATTAATGTATAACCAATTTCTTATCCCTACCCACTCTCTCTTGTGCCGTCAACACCATTTTTCTCAACCATAGAAGAAAAATCCACCTTCTTGGCCAATCAAATAGTCCTGTCCTGGGACACCCCACACCTTCTCCGCTGTATTTCACCGCAACTAGAACTGCCATCATAGCCCCGTTGTTCGACAGAAACAAGGTCGCTAGCTTCTTTCCGGCAGCACCTCCATGGCAACACCGACAACATCTTTCACCCTCTTCATTTTATCCTCCGCCTCCAAAGCAGTCTAATGGTATAGCCGTCGATCCTCTTGGTTTCATTTTTCGAAGCGGAACCTTGTTTTTTAGATTTCTTTTTGTAATTAAGTTCTTAGATTTAATGTTGTTCGGTTGGTTTCACCTTCTGCTGAACAAACAGCCAGCACTTAGTTGTGGGCTAATAATCTAATCCCCTGCCTGCCGCTGCGCCGCACCTTTTTCTCCGCCAAATCGCCGTCGCCAAGCCATCAGGTCTTCACCGCCACCACTTCTCTGCTCAGCCTCTGTTTGATCATCTTCATCCTGCTGTTGCTTCTCCTCCACGGACGGGAGATTTTCTGGCGACCCACATCAAGAGAGAAGTTTCCCAGATAAAATTATGAGTTCCCTCCGCCATTTTTCCTCATTTTTTTTTAGTTGATTTTGAATGGGATTTGTGTTTCTGATGAGGTAATATCGTCTCTTTTTGCAAGATATACTACTTTTTTAAGGAAAATTTTGGTTTTTTTTCCTGAATTGGGCACGAGCACCCACCGAGATCCCTTGCAGTTGGATGTACAAGTGCTTGAGGTATTTAATTTTATAAATGTGGTCATTGACAAATTTCTCAAATTTTCATATGCAAAATTACAGTAAATGAAATTTAATTTTGCAAGATATACGTGGTTGTGCCTGATTTTATATTTTGTTGGGTGTAACATTTTTCATCATCGTATTACTGCTTTCCCTGTGCTAACAATAATCTGTGATTGGTAGAATGAATGAACTGAGGTTTCTGTAATATTTTTGCTTGGATGGGTTTACAATAGATGAAGCAGTTAGGTTAGCATGCAGTAGGAAAAAAATGAATCCTGAACAAAAGAAACCTCAACTGAGCAGTGAGATTCCCTCTTATTTGTTGTACTAGAATAAACAATAAACAAGATTATTGATCTATAATGGAAGGAAGGAAGTAGTAGTAGTTTTTCTGCAGCTTGCATGCATGCATTTGCAGACATTACCCTAAGCGGAATCCTTAAATTTGTCTAAAAACTTGTATAATATGGGTGAAATAGGGAGAAGAAGACTTAGATCCATATCTGATATGAATATAGTTGTTTAATAGAAACTTGTATGTCTAATTAAAAACCTAAATCTCTGGCCAGTGCTTTTAGAGACTGTAAATAGCATTATGTCATGGTGTGCAGGGAATGAAATAGGAGTGTACTGTGGCCAGTAGTAAGCTAAGTCATGGACCAATATTCCTCCATGCCCATTCACCACAGCTTCCCTAGTTGATCCATCTGGATTCTTCTGCAGATTTTTCATTTTTTGGGCATTAATGGAGTTGTCGTTGCTTGCATTAGTTCTCACTTTTCTTTCTTTCATGTTCATGCAACAGGTTAACAAAAAGCAATGATGGAAGGAAGCAAAGAAAGCCAAAACCATGGGGAGGATGCTTCAGTTACTGGAGTAGAGGGATCATCATCGCAAGTCAAGAAAGGAGATAAGAAAAAAAGAAAACTTAACTCAGGCGTTTGGGTTCACTTCAAGATGCTTCCTTTAGAAGAAACCGAGGGGATTCTTAAATGTGCATGCATTAAATGTGGGCAGCAATATAATACGAGTAGCGCACATGGCACAGGTAATCTTCTTCGCCATGTTGAGAGATGATTAAAACAACTAATAACGAGATTGGTCAATATATGATTGTGGCTGATAAAAATTCTGCCTTGATGTCAAAGTCTACTTGTTCTCAAGAGAAATTTAGAGAGCTGGTCATACATGCTATAATTCGACATAATCTGCCATTTTCTTTTGTTGAATATGATGCGATATGGAATGTGTTTAAGTATCTTGAGCCTGGTGCTCTTAGATTTAGTAGGAATACTGCTAAGGCTGATGTTAAGAAAATATATATGAAAGAGTTCAATCGCCTTTTCAATGAGTTGGATGAATGTCGTGGTAGAATAAGTTTGACTAGTGATGCTTGGACTTCTATTGTGACGGATGGGTATATCTGTTTGACTGCTCACTATATTGACAAGAATTGGAATTTACAAAAGAGGATTTTGAACTTTTCTTACATGACATCACCACACACTAGTCTACTATTAAGTGAGAAGCTTTATGCATTGCTAAGTAGCTGGGGTATTGAGGGTAAATTATTTTCTATCACTTTGGATAATGCTTCGTCAAATGATGCTTGTGTTGGTCTACTTAGGAGACAGCTTTTATTGAATAATGGTTTGTTGAGTAATGGTAATCTATTTCACGTGAGATGTTGTGCCCATATTCTCAATCTGATAGTTCAAGATGGCTTGAAAGAAATTGATATTTCTGTTGAAAAAGTAAGAGAATGTGTGAAATATGTTAAAGGGTCTCAAGGGAGAAAGGAAAAGTTTAATTTATGTATTGAACAATCTTCTTTGAATGGTAAGAAAGGTTTGTTGCAAGATGTGCCTACTAGATGGAACTCTACTTATAAGATGCTTGCAAGTGCCCTTTACTATCGTCTTGCATTTGAGATCCTTCAAGTAAGTGATTCGAATTTCAGAAGCTGCCCAACTTCAGAAGAATGGGAAAAAATTGAGAAGATTTGTGTGTTTCTTGGTGTATTCTATTCTGCCACTACTGCTTTTTCTGGAACTCTTTATCCTACTTCCAATTTGTATTTTCCTCAAGTGTTTATGATTCAAGTGAGATTGGTTGAGGAATCTATGAGCTCAGATTTGTATATGAGCAAAATAGCTGGAAAGATGCTAGATAAGTTTCAAAAATATTGGGCTGAATTTAATGTTTTGTTGGCAATTGCTGTTGTGTTTGACCATCAGTATAAGTTCCAAATGCTTGAGTTTAGTTATGAAAGGTTATATGGAGCGGATTCTAGTGAATTGGCAAAAGTGAAGGATACTCTTTTTAGCCTCTTTGGTGAGTATGAGCAGGTTTCTTCATTTGATCAAAGGTCTATTTTAGCTTCCAAGAACAGAAGAAGTAATGATGAGGAATCTTTGGGTGTGGGTTCTTCTAATGTCTTACAGGTATACTTTATAATTTTTCAAATTCTTTTGTATGTTCTTATTTTTTTCAATAATTTCATTATGATTGAAAGTTTTCTTTTTCGTGTTCATTATATAGGAATTTCGAGTTTTTCAAGGCAAAAAGCTCAGTTATGGTAATGTAAGAAAGTCTCAATTGGAGTTGTACTTGGATGAGCCAATGACCGATATTGAGACCGATTTGGAAGTGCTTCATTTTTGGAAATCTCAAGAATACAGATATCCAGATTTGGCCAGACTTGCTAGAGATATACTTGCTATTCCAGTATCAACCGTTGCTTCTGAATCAGCTTTCAGTTTTGGTGGTAGAATTCTAGATCATTATCGTAGCTCGCTAGCTCCCAATATTGTTGAAGCACTGATATGTTGTAGGAATTGGCTATTTGGAAGTGAAGAAGCAGGTAAGTATCTTGCTCGATATCATGTTTATCATTTTTTTATGTATGTCACATATATTAATTGTGATTTGTCTTTTTAGTAATTGAGGATTTCAAAGCTGATGAGTTAATCAAAGATATCCTAGATTTGAAAATTGGAGGAGGAGAAGGAGAATCTGAGGTCGGTAGTTCGAATACATAATTGATTTACTTCAATTATATTATTGAGTCAATAATATAATTGATAGTATTTGGTAAGTTTTCTGTCTTTAAAAATGTTATTTTGTAGGTGACACATGTTTAGGTGTGAAGATTTGAAGATTGTGAAAGATTGATTTCTATATTGGTGTTTGTTATTTATTTTGGAGTTTGGATTTGGTTTGTAATTTTTGAATTTGGATTGGAGTTTATTTTATTTGGAGAACAAAGATTAGTACTGACACTTGTTGGAATGTAGTAAGTTTTAAGAACTTCTTACTAAGAAGTTGGATTGTGTTAAGTGGCACTGGCAGTAACTAGTAAGTAGCTTTATAAATTATAACTTCTTACTAATTGTTTTGAGTTTTTTTTTTTTTTTTTGTGAAAATTCGGGTTGAGTTCGGGTTAACGGGTCAACAACCCGAACCCGACCTGGTCAACCCGTTGACCAAAGTCAACGGGTTGAACAGGTCGGGTTCGGGTTGACCTGATAAAAAACAGGTCGGGTTCGGGTTGGTAATTCTTCAACCCGTTCGGGTTCGGGTCGATGGCAAAACTATAAATTTCTCTTTCAACCCGACACGCTGACACGAATTGACAGCCCTAATACTGAGGAAGCTGCCAAAGCCTATATCGCTCACAGCATTTCTTTGTGGTTCTGAGAGTCTAGAAACCACGAAACTTATACCGTTCGGAGATGTACTGCAACTGACTCTGTTGCTCATCTCATTATCAGCATCATCATCATTGTCCTTTCTCTTTTATTTATTTATTTATTTTTTTTGATTTGGACATCCACATCGCCCTGTTTCTTTTCCTTATTGACCATCACATTGGTCTTTTTATATTGCTGCTTCTGCTGCAGATCCTTTTTCTGCAATTGTTGAAGAATTTCTTCATTTGTCTTTTTCTTTGCAGGTAGTTTCATCATTTTACTTGTTTGCTCCTTTTAGGATAGTTGAACAACTTCCTGTTCTTTTCTTTTCTTGTATGATGTACGTTTGTATGTATGTTGTAACGACTTGCAAGGGGTTTCTTGAAAATCTGAACTGTCATCTTGTGCTTGAATAACTTGCTTGGTTTTATCAGCCATTATGTTTATATTGTTGTTTCCTGTAATATGTCAGTAAAAGTATATTAGCAAAAATAAGTTGATATCAGATTAGAAGAAAGAAGATATCACATTAGCAGATATATGACATCAGACCACAACATGAACACATCAGATCAGCATATGACAGGCATCAGATCACGAAAACACAGAGATCAGATCAACTGAATACACACATCAGATCAAGCAAAAACACACATCAGATCAACTTAATTCTCACATCAGATCAACAAAAAATAGACATCGGATCACTATTTTATAAGAAAATCATTTCACAGAAAGAAAACAAATTTAACACATAAATCAAATCAAGATATAACTTATATCAGATCAAGAATATGAAGGCATCAGATGAACTGAAAACACACATCAGATAATTAATTTTGATAGAAAATCATTTAACAGAACTAAAAGAACCATAACATTGAATATCAAATCAAAATACAAAAGACATCAGATCACAAAAAATAGGAAACAGATAACGAAAAAACATACATTAGATCACTGCTTTTGAAAGAAATCATTTCACATAACTAACACAAAATTAACAGTCAAGATCAACTGAGAAAAAAACGAGGCATAAGATCAACTGACTACATACATCAGATCAAAATAAAACAGAGATCAGATCAAAAGAATACAGTTAACAAATCAGTAATTTTGATAGACACTTATTTCAAAGAACTAAAACAAAATTAAAAGCATATAAGAGACATCAGGTCAATTGAAAACATATATCAGATCACTTGAATACAGACATCATATCACAAATGTTTATAAAAAATTATTTCAAAGAACTAAAACAAAATTAATAGCATATAACAGACATTAGATCAACTGAAAATATATATCAGACCAAAAGAATACAGATATCAAGTCACAAAATATTGAAGGCAAATATTTCAATGAACTAAAATAGACATCAGATCACGATAATAAAGAGATCAGATCAACATATAACATACATCAGATCAACGAAATATAGACATCAGATCACTAATTTTGATAGAAATTCATTTCGAAGAACATAAACAAAATTAACAGCATAAACAGACATCATATCAATTGAAAACATATATCAGATTAGAAGAATATAGACATCAGAACCCTAATTATTCAAAGAAAATAACGGTTATAAAATTGAAATCCTATGATAGGTATGTATAATGGTTCAAAAATTAGGGTTTTGTACCTGTAGATAAATGTCGAAGCAGGAACGACGTTGGTTTGAGAAAAATAGCAAGTTTTTCGTCCGATTTGGAGACTTTTTTTAGCTTTTGAGTTGAACAGCAAGCTTTTCTTTGAGCAGATGATGGTTACGGTGTTTTCTGAACAGGAAGAAGAGCAGAAAATCGAAATGCAGTGGTCTCTGAACGTATTTGAGGTTAGAAATTTAGATTGTGGTGATCTGATGTTGTTAATGGAAAGATGAAGATCGTGGGGATGAAATCGGTTTGAGAGCGCGAAGGAAGGGTTTTGAGTTTTCAGTTTCAGAGTGGGAGAAAGGAAAGTATTCGAGTTTAATTAAGTCGCGTGTTACCATGCGTGTATGATGCGATTGGGAATGCGCGCGGGCTACAGTAAGAGTAAAATTCACCCTACTCCTATAGGTCCACGGTATACGAATCCACTCCGGAGAGTTGGATGGAACATGAACACATTTAGGCCAAAATCTGAAACGGGCCCAAACCACCGGACCCTAACCCAACCCACAAGTCACCTCCAGTATCGTACACCCGTCGTTCCCATCGAAACCCTAGAAGGGTTTAAGGGAATTCAAATACAAACTGTCTGTTTCTCTTTCGCTTTCTCCTTCTATAAGCCATTAAGAATGGAAGAACAGGTGAATAATCTAGAAGTGAAGGAATCAGATAAATTGACTCTTGTTATCCGAAAGCCATGCTTCGGACTGCCCACCGCTTGCCCGACTTGCTTGCCCGTTTACATATATCTTAGATTCGCTCAGCTCCCTTTTGATGTAGAGTACAATCTCATCTACCCCGATTCTGGTACTGCTTCGAGCTCTGAACAACTTTTGTTTCGTAGTGCATCACTTTAGAACTTCTCTAACTTGTTTCAGATATCGTGAAACGTCTGCATTGTAAGTGTTTTTTCTTTTTAAATGGTGAAATAGGTAGTAGTTTCGTCCTCGGGTGCTTTGAATTTAGTTTTTGCATCTAGCTTCTACATTTTATTTAACCATCCCCTCGTACGATGTGTGTTTCTGAGATGTAGAACAAGCAACTTAGACAACACGGATTGACGGTTCTGCTTTTAATTGGGTATTCTGTTTGTGGCCCTCTTTTATATGACTCTGTAAATATGTGAAATAGCTGTCTTTTCGTGTCTATGTAGATTAATGGTGATTTTGGTTTACTTTTTCCATCAACCTTCAATAGTTTAAGCTATGATATTAGCATCGAATTAATATATGTGGTTTTACAAATTTTCAGCCGATAGAAGTTTGTCAATCATGGGTTTACTTTCTATAAATCAGTTGCCAGAAAATCAACAAAATATGAATATATAGCCATCTACTTTTGTATGGATGAAAATCTATGAAGGACATTGTTAAGTTTCCTTTTTTTACTTTGTGCTGATTGATTGATCAATGGATGTTCTGTTCAAATGAAATTTTACGAGTATATCTGGGATCTACTTTCTTTAAATCAGTTGCCTAACAATTAACCAAATATGAATATCCGGTCATCTGCTTTGGCTTGGCATGGTTTAAAATTGATGGACGGCACTGTTAGGTTTTCCTTCTTACTTTGTGGTTTACTTAGCCCAGAAAAATGATACTGAACTTGTATTGATTTATTCATTTGCCTTCTCTTTTCTGTTTACTTTTTTGAGCAGATTCTGATGTTTCTATCCGCTTCTCCCAGATCAAATACCTTATGTTGAATATGGTAATTCCGTGGCCTACAACAATGAGAAAGGTGGAGTCATTGACTGTTTAAAGAATGATCGAATTGTTGATTTGGACTCTGATGTCTTGCTTATACCTGAATGGGTATCAGCAAAAGCAATGGTGGAATCATGGCTTGCAGAAGCTGTGATGTATGAACTTTGGGTGGTTCCTGATGCAAGTTCAGCGCAGAAGATATATTATGCTGATCTCCCATGGCCAATTGGAAAGTGTTTATACCTTAAAAAAGCTTATACAATGAAGCAACTACTTGGAATAAGCAAAGAGAACGCCGAGAGAAGAGAAGAGGAGGTTCATTATTCATTTTTTCTCATTTGAACTTCATCAAGCCAGACACCTTTGCTTTAAAGCTCTTCAATTTGTGTTTTGACCTTAAAAGCATATCAATATTTTTTTTTCTGGCGTTGACAGATCTATTGCAGAGCTGCAGTTGCTTATCGTGCTTTGTCAACTAAGTTAGGCGAGAAATCTTTCTTCTTTGAAGATAGGTAATTTGTTAGAAACCATTCCTCTTCCATTTGTTAACTAACCAGTATGCATCGGAAATGATACCTTATACTTGTTCTGCATTGTAGGCCTACAAGTTTGGATGCTACATTTCTTGGTCATGCACTTTTCACTCTTCATGCATTGCCTGTGAGTGATTTCATTTTTCCTGTATTAAGGACAATAAATTTAAAAGCTTAGTTTGTTTGTTGCCTGGTTTAACACATGCATTTCTTGACTTTCATGCTTTGGTATGTAAAGTTCGATATGTATTCAAGCTATGATAAGATAACCTATTTTGAAGACCAAAACAGAAGTATCTGAGAAATTCAATGTCAGATTTTGATTTTTGTGCAGGATTGGATTTAGAAATGATGTGATCAAGATTTGGTACTGTTAGTTGAAATTTGGTACGAATCCTATTTAAGGCAACTGGTAAATAGATAGGCTGAAAAAATTTGTAAGATAGACTAATCAAATTAGAACTTAGACTCAAGTTTAATAGTTAGGTTGGTGGGGAAATATTTTACAAGTTTTCATTTCCATCTTCAGCAATGTTTTAACTCATTACCCACAAAAGAAATTTCTGCCTTAACATTTGATCAGAAGGTCATATTCCAGTTGAAGGATAAGCATATTAGGTGTCTATCTTTATCTCACATGAGATGAAAATGTGATTGGATTATGTAATCTAAAATCCTTCAGTGTGTGAGTCAAACACATCCACGCGCATGTTTGTGTACAATGCAACTTGCAAGTTTATTTCAATAATAGGATTACTCCAGTCAATTGTTTGTAGTAGATGAAAATGATGAAAGTAACATGGGTTCTGATTCTATGATGTGATCTAAAAACCCTTCGCTACGTTCTTTCTGATTCATAATCAACTCACACACCCACATTCATGCACATGCACTTGTGTCTTTACCATGTGATAAAAAATAGAAAGTGTATTTCAAGAATAGGAATAGTCCAATGTCATATTTGGCATCATCTACCAACAGGCACATGTTTACAAGAATTGTGATGCAAAATAAAAGTTTACTTCAAGAAGGAGATGGAAATGATGAAAGTAACATGGGTTTTGATCCTGCGATGTGATTTAAAAACCATTCGCTACGTTCTTTCTGATCATTCTTGACTTACATACAGCACACACATACACACAAACACACACAGGCACATGTGTGTATGAGTGATGAAAAATAGAAAGTTTATTTTAAGAATAGGAATAATTCAATCTTTAGCTTACAGGTGATGAAAATGATGAATTAACAGGGATTGTTATTGTATTTTTAATATGATCAGAAAAGCCCATCGCTACGTTCTTTCTGATTCATTCAACAAATATGCATATGTGCACATTCATATTAACAGTCTCTATTCTCCATCATCAGTTTTATTCTATTATCTTCAATCCTGTTCATATGCCCTTAAATTGATGTGCGCATTAGTGTTTGAACCAAATCTGCAGTTTCTATCAATTTAACTGCACCATTTATCAGGTTTGGTTTTCTATTGGTCATTCTTTCTGTGTGTTTAAGGTGATCACTTACCACTAATTAAATATTTCCAGGGAAAAAGTAGTACTTGATTGTCTTATGAAAATGAAGATGTTTCCTCCAATTAATCTTGAAGTTGCGAAATCACCAATTATTCTGTTAATTAATATTCTACCGCATTATTTTTATCTATAAATTAATATTTTACCGCATTATTTTTATATATCAAATCATTTTGATGACACAAGTGTCACAATGTAATTTGTGCCAAGTAATATTTTTTACTCGATTGGATGCGATTACATTTGCTTTGTTTGGTTCATCAATCCAAGCAGCAAGTGGTTTTGCTTGTTTGAGTGGTTCATGGTGTTTTTCTACTCAAATTTTGCAACTTCTTACCTTGTAGTATCTTTCAAATGATTTTATGAAATTAATGATGGCTATTGTTTTTAAATAATATTCTTTTTCGTGTTGGCAATGAACATTTCTTGTAGAAACTCATTCTGTACACCTGCTATTGAGTGCGGAGGTAAAGAAAGTGAATGTGTAATCATTATTATGCCTGTATGAGTATACTAAAATGTATGTTGATTGTATTTATCATTACCGAAGAACCTTTTAGGAATAGTCTTTTTTCCTGATTTTTTTTACTTGTTACTTATTTTGCTTGTTAGAAAAAACATTGAAGCTGGTGATTTGGTTTTGATGGGCTTATTTTGCTTTGGGATGGTAGTATGATAGATTCTCCTACTGAATCTCACCTAACTTTACATGTTTCCAAATAGGAGAAGTCGGTGCTGCGAAGTAAGATACTGGAGCACACTAATCTTGTACATTATGCTGAAACTCATAAAGAAAGGTTCATAGATTCTGTCCCACAGTCCCATTCTGATCCCTCCTCATCAACACCAAGAAGAAGGCCATCAAACTGGAGTAAGTAATCACACTTTGGCTGGTTTTTCTTTGCCCTAGTTATTGGTTAAGAATATTGTTATATATGCTTTATCATGGTAGGTACTCATTATAGCTTTTACTGTAAGCATCTACACAGTGTTTGTTATTTATTCTTGTGCCTGTAGGCTATTTTTGTTTGCATTTTTTTGAGGAATTTTTTTTGTTGGGAATGTGAACATTTTCGGAAAGGAATTTTTTTAAGAGAAAGTGTTGGAGGGAAGTTCCTTTAAAATAATGTGAGGAGGAATTTGGGAGGGAATTGAACTTATGGAACTTTGGTGTGATATGATTGGAGTTTTGTTTGCATTTGTTGTTCTCTGTGGAAAAAATATTAAACTTTTTTTAGAAATGTTACTTCCATCATAGCCTTAACATAATGCCCTCTAATTACAAGCTTCAAGAATTTGTTCACTGGTTGTGAAGTATCATATATTTGAGATGGCTTGGACTTGGTTTATTCTTATACACTATTCATTATTGCATCATCTGATCTTTTGCATTTCAAAAATATGTTTGGTAAATAATTTTGTGATACACCATAAGCTTTATTGTTGTTACCTACAGGTGCCATGGAAGTGGATGTATTTTGTTGCGAATAAACCTAATTTTTTTATCTAATGATTAATTAGTTATACATTTGGCGGTAAATCTTTTTTACCAGCCCATTTGATAATACTTTGTCTAAGTCTTCTTCTTGCAGGTATCATTTAGAAACAAGACCCAGGTATTCAGTAGATCTCCCTAGTACTTCCTACGAACCTTCCAGGTATTCCTATACTGATCCTAAGGTTAAGTTTACTTCTCCTTTACCCGAAGTTATTCCCGATTCTAGTTCCTCAGTAGGTTCCCCGACTCATTCTCAAATGAAATTTTCTGAAATTAATATGTTAAAGAAACCTTTTTCTATAGATAAACCTTTTCTTAATAAAAATTACTTCTCACCAGAAAATAATGAAAAAAGAATATGGTTTGAAAAATTTGATGAACAAATTATTTCTAAATTAAAAGATGAATGGGTTCATGATATAAATAAAAAACAGTTTAATTTTCCTTTCTTTCAATGGCTAGATTACTATTTTCAGAAAGAAAAAATAAGTTATAAAAATCTACCTACTATTAATGTTCAGACTAATTTATATAAAAAATGGCAGTTATTAGATAATACTATATTATCAGCAATTCATCCTCCTTTTCAATCTATTAAGATTAATACTAAAGAAGGCGAAATAATTGCTTCCCCCTTTAAAAAAGGTAAAGATAATAAAGAAGCAATTGATTCTGAAGATATTAAAAAGGTTTATCAACAGAATAATTATTCTAATCAGATATTACAAACCATTGCTCAACAAGTTGATTTAATTTCTGTAAAATTGGATAATAAAATTGGTAATTTTCCTAATGAAGTATCTAAACCCTTAGTTTCTCCTTCCCTTCCTAGAGAATTCGAAAGAGAAATTTCATTAGTCCAACGTATTAATCTTGCAATTGAAGGTAATACTAATATTCCATCCTCTTCTTCTGCTTTAAATCAGATAGAAAGACAATTTAGTGGTCTTAGAATTAATGCTATTAATCGTACTGCTCCTCGTGAAGAGTCCTCTAGCAGTTCACATAATTCTGAATCTGAGCAGGAAAATGATGAAATTGATAATATAGAAGATATAGAAAACCAATTTTATGAAACTACTCCCCCTTTAGAACTTAATCGTATATCTAGACGTCCATATAGAAGGTCATATCGTATGAATAAATGGTCTAATCGAGATATAATGAATTATCATAGTAGACCTACTCCTCCAGATATTCAGTTTGAAGAACGAAATAGGTTTACTACTAAATCTTATGATGGTAGCGCCATATATGAAGGGAATATAGATGGTAAATCAGAATATGAAATCACTAATACTTTGCATGAAATGGGAACTGCAAAACTTGCATATAAGTCTAAATATCCTCAGATGACTGAAAGGCAAATTGCTTCCTGTTTTGTTTCTGGATTTACTGGACAGTTGAAAAACTGGTGGGATAATATGTTTACTCCAGCTCAAAGAATGGAAATTTTGACTCATCAAACTGCTATTCATCGTGATATAACTATTAATGATGAAGTAATTAGAACTACTGATTATGAATCTGACGGTGCTAGCTATTTAATTTACGCTCTTTCTATGCATTTTGTGGGTAATCCGAAAGAAGAATTAACCAGTCTAAAGATTTCATTGACTAATCTTAAATGTCCTTTGTTTAAAGATTATTTCTGGTATAAGACTACTTTTCTTACTAATGTGTTACGCAGACCAGATTGTAATCAATCTTTTTGGAAAGAAAAATTTATTACTGGTCTACCTCCTTTATTTTCGCAAAAGTTAATTACTAGTTTAATGAAAGAAATGGGTACGGAAAATTTGGATTTATCTAATATTACTTATGGTCAATTATTTGCTTTTCTTAAAAAAGAAGCTTTATCTATCTGTCAAGATTTTAAATTGCAGAGAAGATATGGTCTTGAAAAAGAGGAATTGGGGTCCTTCTGTCAAGCATTTGGCATCGCAAGTCCTCATCCGCCCTCTACACAAGAAAAAAGGTATAAAAAGGTTAAATCTTATCATCCTAGTAAATATAATAAATATAAGCGAAAAAATAAATTTAATCCTGATTGGTCTAATAAAAATGACTTGTATAGAAAAAAGAAATATAAAAGAAATAAAAAAACCTTTTAAATGTTATAAATGTGGTAAGTTAGGTCATATAGCTCCTAATTGTAAATTAGAAAAGAAGATTAATGCTTTATTTTCTGAAGAATCTGAATTGAAAAATAAATTAATGTCTATTTTAATTAATTCTGAAAAAGAAGAAGAAGATAATTATTATTCTTCTGATTCATCTAGTTTTGAAGAAAATGATGATTTTTGTGAATGTAAAAAGACAATTAATATGATGAATAATTCGAATAAAAATAGTTTAAATAAAGAATTATTATTTGATATAATAAAAGATATAAAAGATGATAATGTTAGAAAAGATTACTTAGAAAAATTAAAAATTTTAGTTTTACAAGAAAATAATCATATGTTTGATATAAAAGAACCATTTAGTTTAAATAGTTTAATAGATAAATATAATCATGAAGATAATTTTGGATTTCGTAGAAGTAGTAATATTAAAGAAGAAATAAAATTACTCAAAGATGAAATTAGAGAAATTAATAATCAATTAAATGAATTAAAATTAAAAGATTTAGAATTAGAAGCAAAAATATTATTAAAAGATCAGTCTAATATAGCGTCTACATCTGGTATAATAAAAGATGATGAAATTAATATAGCTGATGATATTCCTGACGATAAAAATTTCTTAAATTTAATTAATAAAGTAAAAATCGAAAAATGGTATGTTTTAGTTACAATAGGTGTCGAGGATTGGACGACTACTTGTGTAGCCATGCTTGATAGTGGCGCCGATCAATCCTGCATCAGTCGAGGTATAATTCCAGATAAGTATTTATCAAAAACTAAAGAAAAATTATATGCTGCTAATGGATTAGAAATTGATATTTATGCTGAATTAAATAATGGTTATATTTGCAATAATGGGTATTGTTTTAAACATTCTTTTTTAATACTTGAGAATTTTACTACTGATGTGGTTTTAGGAAATCCTTTTCTATATCAGATTACTCCGTTTACTAAACATACTGATCATATTTCTGTTAATCTTTTAGGTAATGAATTGGTTTTCCCATTTATTAATCCTATACAGAAAAAAGAGTTAGCATTACTTCAGACTAATTCTATATATAAACAAATCTGTTTAATGAATAAGAAAAAGAAAAGTTTAATGTTTTTAAAAACAGAATTAGATTTTACTAAAATAGAAGAACAATTAATGAAGGAAGATGTTAAATTAAAAATTGCTAATTTAGAACAGAAATTCCAAACATTAGTTTGTTCAGAACATCCTAATGCTTTTTGGAATAGGAAAAAGCATGTAGTATCATTACCTTATATAAAAGAGTTTAATGAAAGGGACATTCCGACTAAAGCTAGACCCATTCAAATGAATGAAGAATTACTAAAATTTTGTAAACAGGAAATTCAGAATTTAATGGATAAAAAATTAATTAGGAAATCACAATCTCCTCGGAGTTGTGCTGCATTTTATGTGAATAATCAGGCTGAAAAGGAACGCGGTGTTCCTCGTTTAGTGATTAATTATAAACCTCTAAATAAAGTTTTACAATGGATTAGATACCCGATCCCTAATAAAAAAGATTTATTAAAGAGGCTTCATAGTGCTAAAGTCTTTTCCAAATTTGATTTGAAATCAGGGTATTGGCAAATACAGATTAATGAAAAGGATAGATATAAAACAGCTTTTACTGTTCCTTTTGGGCATTACGAATGGAATGTTATGCCTTTTGGTCTGAAAAATGCTCCTTCTGGAATGTTAAAAGCTTGAAGAAAGATTTTGAAAACAGAGGAAAGTTTGGTGAATTCGCTCTGATTATTCCATTGATGAAACAGCCTTTAAATAGGCAGGAAGAGGATACATTATACAAGGATGAAATCCGGAAATGAAATCCGGAATGAAATGTAAATTAAAGACAAATTAAAAGTAAGTGCCTAATGACATACGCACTTACGTCACCTATCAATTATTCAGGGAATAACATATGCACTTACGTCATTGTACAATTACTTATCTATTACAAATTAAAAATCAAAAGGATCTTGGGACAGTGGCCCACCAAATGGGTCAAAGTCTTCATCATCATTATTCGGAGGATTAGGCAGAGCATGCTTGTCTGGATGATCTTGTTCACGGGCTTTAGCTGCTCTATTATTTTCTTCAGTACCAATTTGTTGAATTTCTTTATATGCTTTCATAAAAAACTTTAAAGCATCTTGGAGTCCTTGTTCAGTAGTTAAATTAGTTGGTGCAGATGTTGATGCAGGAGTCTGTGTAGGAGTCGGAGCAGGAATTAAAGGAGTCTTTGCAGTAGTCTTTACAGGAGTCTGTGATACAATCTTCTGAGGCATGGGAAGTTTACTTTTATCCGGTGTTTTAGGAGTCATTGGGTCAGTCACCGGAATTTGTCGGGAAACTTCAAAAATTATATGTTTATATTTTTCACCACTTTCAAGAAATTTATTAACCGTTTGGGCACTGCACTGTTGCTCATTAAACTGTACCCACCATTTCACATTAATCTGACGAAGGAGACTGCAGGGGTATCCTTGCTGAGTAGACTTGATTTGGAAACTCCAGGCCATAATGTAAGGGACCCGGAACTCGGCATGAAACAGGAAATTAGCTTGGTAGTCCTCTAACATACATCGTTTCTTGTAGGTTTGAAAACCAATAGTAGCTTGAGGAGGCAAAATTGCTGGGATGGCACCTAGTAATTTCCACCAGTCATAGACCCACATGGGGACATTTTTATTAAAGGTAGTGGAAAAACTAATGAACCAAGAGTGATTAAACGATCGGTAGTAAAGACACCGATAAAAAGCTAGAATATAATCAGCATAATTAAATCCATCTGGAATATAAGGAATTGAAAAAGAATTTCTTGCATGAATGGAAGGAAAGTCACGAGGACTCATTATTTTCTGAATTATAAATTTGGAATAAGCTATACGAGATTTATCCTTTCTATCTGGGTAATGAGTAATCTCAACTGAATTAGTATCCACAAGAATTAGTTCATAATAAGCTTGAGTCTTACAGATATCATCTGTAAGCCATTGATTGTTAGGAAGAAAGAGTCTTGAACAGAAATTTTTGACATCATTATTTTCAGGAGTGGTTTTATAATGAGTCAACATTAGATACTCAAATTCAGTTTTAGGAATATATGGGGCGGCATTAGACGAGGAAGAGGATGAGGAGGCAGAAACATTAATCGGAGTGGTTTGGAGTTTGGCAGAAGGAGACAAAACAGCATTAGTATAAGTAAGTGGAGGAAAATCATTAGACGAGACAGAAGGAGTCAAAGGTTTGGGTGTATTAGACATGATGAAATCAGCAGGAGTCCTAGGCTTTCCAGGGTCTTTAGACATTGGGACGTCCTGTAAGAAATTCACGGGTAAGAAAGTCAGGAAGAGAATTATCATCGCCTTTAATAAATTCAATAACAAAATCAAAAACAGAAAGTATAGCTTGCCATCTGGCAAAAATCTGTTTTGAAACCAAATTTTTCACATCTTTTTGCAAAATTTCTTTAGCTGACTTACAGTCAACTCGTAATAAAAACTTTTTATTATACAAATCATCCTGAAATTTAGAAATACATAAAACAATTGATAAAATCTCTTTTTTAACAGTTGAATAATTTTTCTGTGGCCCTGCCCAAATGCCCGAATGATACCTGACTAACTCTTCTGATGCAGATGATGCAGATGAATGCATTTTTTGTTTAAGAATGCCTCCATATCCTATATCTGATGCATCTGTTTCTATGATCATGAATGCATCTGGATGAGGGATGCCTAAACATGGAAGAGTCTTAATTTTTTCTTTAATTTGTTTGATTAAATTAGTATGAGTCTCTGACCAGGTAGGAGGATTTTTCTGTAATCTCTCATACAAGGGACCACACATAGTTCTTAAATTAGGAAAGAAATCAGCAATGTAATTTAAACAACCAAGGAATCTTTGTAATTGATTTTTATCTTTAATTTCATCGGGAAATTTACTAGTAAATTCAATTGTTCTTTGAATCGGTCGCATTTTTCCTTGATGAATATCATGTCCTAAAAATCTTATTTTAGTCTGAAACAATTTCATCTTTTTAGCTGAAATTACTAAACCATTAGTCTGAATAACATGTAACATAAGATTAAGATGCTTAAAGTGCTGATGAACATTATCAGAAAAGACTAAAATATCATCAATATACACAATCACAAAATTAGAATAATCATTAAAAATATCATTCATTATACGTTGAAATTCAGAAGGAGCATTTTTCAGACCAAAAGGCATAACATTCCATTCGTAATGCCCAAAAGGAACAGTAAAAGCTGTTTTATATCTATCCTTTTCATTAATCTGTATTTGCCAATACCCTGATTTCAAATCAAATTTGGAAAAGACTTTAGCACTATGAAGCCTCTTTAATAAATCTTTTTTATTAGGGATCGGGTATCTAATCCATTGTAAAACTTTATTTAGAGGTTTATAATTAATCACTAAACGAGGAACACCGCGTTCCTTTTCAGCCTGATTATTCACATAAAATGCAGCACAACTCCGAGGAGATTGTGATTTCCTAATTAATTTTTTATCCATTAAATTCTGAATTTCCTGTTTACAAAATTTTAGTAATTCTTCATTCATTTGAATGGGTCTAGCTTTAGTCGGAATGTCCCTTTCATTAAACTCTTTTATATAAGGTAATGATACTACATGCTTTTTCCTATTCCAAAAAGCATTAGGATGTTCTGAACAAACTAATGTTTGGAATTTCTGTTCTAAATTAGCAATTTTTAATTTAACATCTTCCTTCATTAATTGTTCTTCTATTTTAGTAAAATCTAATTCTGTTTTTAAAAACATTAAACTTTTCTTTTTCTTATTCATTAAACAGATTTGTTTATATATAGAATTAGTCTGAAGTAATGCTAACTCTTTTTTCTGTATAGGATTAATAAATGGGAAAACCAATTCATTACCTAAAAGATTAACAGAAATATGATCAGTATGTTTAGTAAACGGAGTAATCTGATATAGAAAAGGATTTCCTAAAACCACATCAGTAGTAAAATTCTCAAGTATTAAAAAAGAATGTTTAAAACAATACCCATTATTGCAAATATAACCATTATTTAATTCAGCATAAATATCAATTTCTAATCCATTAGCAGCATATAATTTTTCTTTAGTTTTTGATAAATACTTATCTGGAATTATACCTCGACTGATGCAGGATTGATCGGCGCCACTATCAAGCATGGCTACACAAGTAGTTGTCCAATCCTCGACACCTATTGTAACTAAAACATACCATTTTTCGATTTTTACTTTATTAATTAAATTTAAGAAATTTTTATCGTCAGGAATATCATCAGCTATATTAATTTCATCATCTTTTATTATACCAGATGTAGACGCTATATTAGACTGATCTTTTAATAATATTTTTGCTTCTAATTCTAAATCTTTTAATTTTAATTCATTTAATTGATTATTAATTTCTCTAATTTCATCTTTGAGTAATTTTATTTCTTCTTTAATATTACTACTTCTACGAAATCCAAAATTATCTTCATGCTTATATTTATCTATTAAACTATTTAAACTAAATGGTTCTTTTATATCAAACATATGATTATTTTCTTGTAAAACTAAAGTTTTTAATTTTTCTAAGTAATCTTTTCTAACATTATCATCTTTTATATCTTTTATTATATCAAATAATAATTCTTTATTTAAACTATTTTTATTCGAATTATTCATCATATTAATTGTCTTTTTACATTCACAAAAATCATCATTTTCTTCAAAACTAGATGAATCAGAGGAATAATAATTATCTTCTTCTTCTTTTTCAGAATTAATTAAAATAGACATTAATTTATTTTTCAATTAAGATTCTTCAGAAAATAAAGCATTAATCTTCTTTTCTAATTTACAATTAGGAGCTATATGACCTAACTTACCACATTTATAACATTTAACAGGTTTTTTATTTCTTTTATATTTCTTTTTTCTATACAAGTCATTTTTATTAGACCAATCAGGATTAAATTTATTTTTTCGCTTATATTTATTATATTTACTAGGATGATAAGATTTAACCTTTTTATACCTTTTTTCTTGTGTAGAGGGCGGATGAGGACTTGCGATGCCAAATGCTTGACAGAAGGACCCCAATTCCTCTTTTTCAAGACCATATCTTCTCTGCAATTTAAAATCTTGACAGATAGATAAAGCTTCTTTTTTAAGAAAAGCAAATAATTGACCATAAGTAATATTAGATAAATCCAAATTTTCCGTACCCATTTCTTTCATTAAACTAGTAATTAACTTTTGCGAAAATAAAGGAGGTAG
This sequence comes from Knoxia roxburghii, assembly GCA_030378225.1. Classification (NCBI taxonomy): domain Eukaryota; kingdom Viridiplantae; phylum Streptophyta; class Magnoliopsida; order Gentianales; family Rubiaceae; genus Knoxia; species Knoxia roxburghii. The sequence continues at coordinate 9,992,767 of CM059424.1, forward strand.
ACCAGTAATAAATTTTTCTTTCCAAAAAGATTGATTACAATCTGGTCTGCGTAACACATTAGTAAGAAAAGTAGTCTTATACCAGAAATAATCTTTAAACAAAGGACATTTAAGATTAGTCAATGAAATCTTTAGACTGGTTAATTCTTCTTTCGGATTACCCACAAAATGCATAGAAAGAGCGTAAATTAAATAGCTAGCACCGTCAGATTCATAATCAGTAGTTCTAATTACTTCATCATTAATAGTTATATCACGATGAATAGCAGTTTGATGAGTCAAAATTTCCATTCTTTGAGCTGGAGTAAACATATTATCCCACCAGTTTTTCAACTGTCCAGTAAATCCAGAAACAAAACAGGAAGCAATTTGCCTTTCAGTCATCTGAGGATATTTAGACTTATATGCAAGTTTTGCAGTTCCCATTTCATGCAAAGTATTAGTGATTTCATATTCTGATTTACCATCTATATTCCATTCATATATGGCGCTACCATCATAAGATTTAGTAGTAAACCTATTTCGTTCTTCAAACTGAATATCTGGAGGAGTAGGTCTACTATGATAATTCATTATATCTCGATTAGACCATTTATTCATACGATATGACCTTCTATATGGACGTCTAGATATACGATTAAGTTCTAAAGGGGGAGTAGTTTCATAAAATTGGTTTTCTATATCTTCTATATTATCAATTTCATCATTTTCCTGCTCAGATTCAGAATTATGTGAACTGCTAGAGGACTCTTCACGAGGAGCAGTACGATTAATAGCATTAATTCTAAGACCACTAAATTGTCTTTCTATCTGATTTAAAGCAGAAGAAGAGGATGGAATATTAGTATTACCTTCAATTGCAAGATTAATACGTTGGACTAATGAAATTTCTCTTTCGAATTCTCTAGGAAGGGAAGGAGAAACTAAGGGTTTAGATACTTCATTAGGAAAATTACCAATTTTATTATCCAATTTTACAGAAATTAAATCAACTTGTTGAGCAATGGTTTGTAATATCTGATTAGAATAATTATTCTGTTGATAAACCTTTTTAATATCTTCATAATCAATTGCTTCTTTATTATCTTTACCTTTTTTAAAGGGGGAAGCAATTATTTCGCCTTCTTTAGTATTAATCTTAATAGATTGAAAAGGAGGATGAATTGCTGATAATATAGTATTATCTAATAACTGCCATTTTTTATATAAATTAGTCTGAACATTAATAGTAGGTAGATTTTTATAACTTATTTTTTCTTTCTGAAAATAGTAATCTAGCCATTGAAAGAAAGGAAAATTAAACTGTTTTTTATTTATATCATGAACCCATTCATCTTTTAATTTAGAAATAATTTGTTCATCAAATTTTTCAAACCATATTCTTTTTTCATTATTTTCTGGTGAGAAGTAATTTTTATTAAGAAAAGGTTTATCTATAGAAAAAGGTTTCTTTAACATATTAATTTCAGAAAATTTCATTTGAGAATGAGTCGGGGAACCTACTGAGGAACTAGAATCGGGAATAACTTCGGGTAAAGGAGAAGTAAACTTAACCTTAGGATCAGTATAGGAATACCTGGAAGGTTCGTAGGAAGTACTAGGGAGATCTACTGAATACCTGGGTCTTGTTTCTAAAGGATACCTGCAAGAAGAAGACTTAGACAATAATATTTTATTGTCAGCAAGTTATTCAATATTAGCCTGAGTTCTAACTGGATGTCTTTGAGCTATTATAGGTCTATCTATTAAAAGTTCATTAGGAATAGTAATTTCATTACGAGATAATAATCTAGGTGTTTGAGTATGAGTATTATCAGAATCAGCAATTACTAAAACAGAATCGCCTTCATTAGTGGGTTTTAATTTTAAAGCTGCAGGAATAATAGACTTCATTAATTTAAAATAAATACGATAGATTAACACAAATTTATCAGATTTAGGATCCATTTTCTTATTAGTAACATGTATATCTAACAACAGAGATTGCATAATCGTAGGATCAATTAAACTGACAGAAAAATTAGGAGCACAATTAAATCGTATAGTACCATTACACAGATTAGTCTGTACTAAAGCAAGAATTGAATCATGATAATGAAGTAAACGATCATCACGTAATGCCATGAATACAGGAGTATCAACCCCACGCTTCATTAACGGATGTAAAGCAATTTGTATTAAACCAAAATGCATAAAACGATAACCTTGAGAAAGATAAAAAGTAATAGCAGTATTAGTCAGTAAAGAAATTGTTTTCTTATCTTCTTCCATGGGATGAATCTCCTCATGGATTTTAATTGAATAAGCTTTATTAAACTCAAGTAGTCCTTGAGAGTATACAGTAGAAATACTTCTACTTGGCAGAGCTTCTTGAATTAACTCATGTGAATTAAGAATAGATGAATAAGATGAAGATGCAGACGATGATGCCATTATGGATGCAGGTCTAGATGAACTAGATTCTCCAAAGAGAAATCTTCTAACTTTTTCAGCCATTTTAATTAAATCTAACTTTACATATCTAAATGTAAAAATGAGTGATGCACTAATCTATATGGAACAAGGGGATCAAACCGGGAACACCTATCTTCTAAGGCTTACCAACGGATTTAATGATGCAACAACCTCTTACCAACTATAGATGAATGCAGATGCTCACCCTTACCTTCAGATTTGTAAAATTATTTTTAATCAAAATATTTGAAAAGAGTTTGAAAATCTTTTCTTTGAAAATTCTTTGAAAATCCAGGCTTTGATACCAAAAAATAAGCAGGATCGGTTACAAAGAGAGGAAGAAGAGAAAGATGAGAAAGAAGGTGAAGTAGGCGGTAAACTAAAGTAAGAGTAAAAAATAAGAAGAAGCAGTACTTACTATTAATTGAAAGAACGGGAAAGGAATTAAAGAAGTTGAAAGATTTTTAAAAGCTTGAAGAAAGATTTTGAAAACAGAGGAAAGTTTGGTGAATTCGCTCTGATTATTCCATTGATGAAACAGCCTTTAAATAGGCAGGAAGAGGATACATTATACAAGGATGAAATCCGGAAATGAAATCCGGAATGAAATGTAAATTAAAGACAAATTAAAAGTAAGTGCCTAATGACATACGCACTTACGTCACCTATCAATTATTCAGGGAATAACATATGCACTTACGTCATTGTACAATTACTTATCTATTACAAATTAAAAATCAAAAGGATCTTGGGACAGTGGCCCACCAAATGGGTCAAAGTCTTCATCATCATTATTCGGAGGATTAGGCAGAGCATGCTTGTCTGGATGATCTTGTTCACGGGCTTTAGCTGCTCTATTATTTTCTTCAGTACCAATTTGTTGAATTTCTTTATATGCTTTCATAAAAAACTTTAAAGCATCTTGGAGTCCTTGTTCAGTAGTTAAATTAGTTGGTGCAGATGTTGATGCAGGAGTCTGTGTAGGAGTCGGAGCAGGAATTAAAGGAGTCTTTGCAGTAGTCTTTACAGGAGTCTGTGATACAATCTTCTGAGGCATGGGAAGTTTACTTTTATCCGGTGTTTTAGGAGTCATTGGGTCAGTCACCGGAATTTGTCGGGAAACTTCAAAAATTATATGTTTATATTTTTCACCACTTTCAAGAAATTTATTAACCGTTTGGGCACTGCACTGTTGCTCATTAAACTGTACCCACCATTTCACATTAATCTGACGAAGGAGACTGCAGGGGTATCCTTGCTGAGTAGACTTGATTTGGAAACTCCAGGCCATAATGTAAGGGACCCGGAACTCGGCATGAAACAGGAAATTAGCTTGGTAGTCCTCTAACCTACATCGTTTCTTGTAGGTTTGAAAACCAATAGTAGCTTGAGGAGGCAAAATTGCTGGGATGGCACCTAGTAATTTCCACCAGTCATAGACCCACATGGGGACATTTTTATTAAAGGTAGTGGAAAAACTAATAAACCAAGAGTGATTAAACGATCGGTAGTAAAGACACCGATAAAAAGCTAGAATATAATCAGCATAATTAAATCCATCTGGAATATAAGGAATTGAAAAAGAATTTCTTGCATGAATGGAAGGAAAGTCACGAGGACTCATTATTTTCTGAATTATAAATTTGGAATAAGCTATACGAGATTTATCCTTTCTATCTGGGTAATGAGTAATCTCAACTGAATTAGTATCCACAAGAATTAGTTCATAATAAGCTTGAGTCTTACAGATATCATCTGTAAGCCATTGATTATTAGGAAGAAAGAGTCTTGAACAGAAATTTTTGACATCATTATTTTCAGGAGTGGTTTTATAATGAGTCAACATTAGATACTCAAATTCAGTTTTAGGAATATATGGGGCGGCATTAGACGAGGAAGAGGATGAGGAGGCAGAAACATTAATCGGAGTGGTTTGGAGTTTGGCAGAAGGAGACAAAACAGCATTAGTATAAGTAAGTGGAGGAAAATCATTAGACGGGACAGAAGGAGTCAAAGGTTTGGGTGTATTAGACATGATGAAATCAGCAGGAGTCCTAGGCTTTCCAGGGTCTTTAGACATTGGGACGTCCTGTAAGAAATTCACGGGTAAGAAAGTCAGGAAGAGAATTATCATCGCCTTTAATAAATTCAATATCAAAATCAAAAACAGAAAGTATAGCTTGCCATCTGGCAAAAATCTGTTTTGAAACCAAATTTTTCACATCTTTTTGCAAAATTTCTTTAGCTGACTTACAGTCAACTCGTAATAAAAACTTTTTATTATACAAATCATCCTGAAATTTAGAAATACATAAAACAATTGATAAAATCTCTTTTTTAACAGTTGAATAATTTTTCTGTGGCCCTGCCCAAATGCCCGAATGATACCTGACTAACTCTTCTGATGCAGATGATGCATATGAATGCATTTTTTGTTTAAGAATGCCTCCATATCCTATATCTGATGCATCTGTTTCTATGATCATGAATGCATCTGGATGAGGGATGCCTAAACATGGAAGAGTCTTAATTTTTTCTTTAATTTGTTTGATTAAATTAGTATGAGTCTCTGACCAGGTAGGAGGATTTTTCTGTAATCTCTCATACAAGGGACCACACATAGTTCTTAAATTAGGAAAGAAATCAGCAATGTAATTTAAACAACCAAGGAATCTTTGTAATTGATTTTTATCTTTAATTTCATCGGGAAATTTACTAGTAAATTCAATTGTTCTTTGAATCGGTCGCATTTTTCCTTGATGAATATCATGTCCTAAAAATCTTATTTTAGTCTGAAACAATTTCATCTTTTTAGCTAAAATTACTAAACCATTAGTCTGAATAACATGTAACATAAGATTAAGATGCTTAAAGTGCTGATGAACATTATCAGAAAAGACTAAAATATCATCAATATACACAATCACAAAATTAGAATAATCATTAAAAATATCATTCATTATACGTTGAAATTCAGAAGGAGCATTTTTCAGACCAAAAGGCATAACATTCCATTCGTAATGCCCAAAAGGAACAGTAAAAGCTGTTTTATATCTATCCTTTTCATTAATCTGTATTTGCCAATACCCTGATTTCAAATCAAATTTGGAAAAGACTTTAGCACTATGAAGCCTCTTTAATAAATCTTTTTTATTAGGGATCGGGTATCTAATCCATTGTAAAACTTTATTTGGAGGTTTATAATTAATCACTAAACGAGGAACACCGCGTTCCTTTTCAGCCTGATTATTCACATAAAATGCAGCACAACTCCGAGGAGATTGTGATTTCCTAATTAATTTTTTATCCATTAAATTCTGAATTTCCTGTTTGCAAAATTTTAGTAATTATTCATTCATTTGAATGGGTCTAGCTTTAGTCGGAATGTCCCTTTCATTAAACTCTTTTATATAAGGTAATGATACTACATGCTTTTTCCTATTCCAAAAAGCATTAGGATGTTCTGAACAAACTAATGTTTGGAATTTCTGTTCTAAATTAGCAATTTTTAATTTAACATCTTCCTTCATTAATTGTTCTTCTATTTTAGTAAAATCTAATTCTGTTTTTAAAAACATTAAACTTTTCTTTTTCTTATTCATTAAACAGATTTGTTTATATATAGAATTAGTCTGAAGTAATGCTAACTCTTTTTTCTGTATAGGATTAATAAATGGGAAAACCAATTCATTACCTAAAAGATTAACAGAAATATGATCAGTATGTTTAGTAAACGGAGTAATCTGATATAGAAAAGGATTTCCTAAAACCACATCAGTAGTAAAATTCTCAAGTATTAAAAAAGAATGTTTAAAACAATACCCATTATTGCAAATATAACCATTATTTAATTCAGCATAAATATCAATTTCTAATCCATTAGCAGCATATAATTTTTCTTTAGTTTTTGATAAATACTTATCTGGAATTATACCTCGACTGATGCAGGATTGATCGGCGCCACTATCAAGCATGGCTACACAAGTAGTCGTCCAATCCTCGACACCTATTGTAACTAAAACATACCATTTTTCGATTTTTACTTTATTAATTAAATTTAAGAAATTTTTATCGTCAGGAATATCATCAGCTATATTAATTTCATCATCTTTTATTATACCAGATGTAGACGCTATATTAGACTGATCTTTTAATAATATTTTTGCTTCTAATTCTAAATCTTTTAATTTTAATTCATTTAATTGATTATTAATTTCTCTAATTTCATCTTTGAGTAATTTTATTTCTTCTTTAATATTACTATTTCTACGAAATCCAAAATTATCTTCATGCTTATATTTATCTATTAAACTATTTAAACTAAATGGTTCTTTTATATCAAACATATGATTATTTTCTTGTAAAACTAAAGTTTTTAATTTTTCTAAGTAATATTTTCTAACATTATCATCTTTTATATCTTTTATTATATCAAATAATAATTCTTTATTTAAACTATTTTTATTCGAATTATTCATCATATTAATTGTCTTTTTACATTCACAAAAATCATCATTTTCTTCAAAACTAGATGAATCAGAGGAATAATAATTATCTTCTTCTTCTTTTTCAGAATTAATTAAAATAGACATTAATTTATTTTTCAATTCAGATTCTTCAGAAAATAAAGCATTAATCTTAATTGAAAAATAAATTAATGTCTATTTTACTTAATTCTGAAAAAGAAGAAGAAGATAATTATTATTCCTCTGATTCATCTAGTTTTGAAGAAAATGATGATTTTTGTGAATGTAAAAAGACAATTAATATGATGAATAATTCGAATAAAAATAGTTTAAATAAAGAATTATTATTTGATATAATAAAAGATATAAAAGATGATAATGTTAGAAAAGATTACTTAGAAAAATTAAAAACTTTAGTTTTACAAGAAAATAATCATATGTTTGATATAAAAGAACCATTTAGTTTAAATAGTTTAATAGATAAATATAAGCATGAAGATAATTTTGGATTTCGTAGAAGTAGTAATATTAAAGAAGAAATAAAATTACTCAAAGATGAAATTAGAGAAATTAATAATCAATTAAATGAATTAAAATTAAAAGATTTAGAATTAGAAGCAAAAATATTATTAAAAGATCAGTCTAATATAGCGTCTACATCTGGTATAATAAAAGATGATGAAATTAATATAGCTGATGATATTCCTGACGATAAAAATTTCTTAAATTTAATTAATAAAGTAAAAATCGAAAAATGGTATGTTTTAGTTACAATAGGTGTCGAGGATTGGACGACTACTTGTGTAGCCATGCTTGATAGTGGCGCCGATCAATCCTGCATCAGTCGAGGTATAATTCCAGATAAGTATTTATCAAAAACTAAAGAAAAATTATATGCTGCTAATGGATTAGAAATTGATATTTATGCTGAATTAAATAATGGTTATATTTGCAATAATGGGTATTGTTTTAAACATTCTTTTTTAATACTTGAGAATTTTACTACTGATGTGGTTTTAGGAAATCCTTTTCTATATCAGATTACTCCGTTTACTAAACATACTGATCATATTTCTGTTAATCTTTTAGGTAATGAATTGGTTTTCCCATTTATTAATCCTATACAGAAAAAAGAGTTAGCATTACTTCAGACTAATTCTATATATAAACAAATCTGTTTAATGAATAAGAAAAAGAAAAGTTTAATGTTTTTAAAAACAGAATTAGATTTTACTAAAATAGAAGAACAATTAATGAAGGAAGATGTTAAATTAAAAATTGCTAATTTAGAACAGAAATTCCAAACATTAGTTTGTTCAGAACATCCTAATGCTTTTTGGAATAGGAAAAAGCATGTAGTATCATTACCTTATATAAAAGAGTTTAATGAAAGGGACATTCCGACTAAAGCTAGACCCATTCAAATGAATGAAGAATTACTAAAATTTTGTAAACAGGAAATTCAGAATTTAATGGATAAAAAATTAATTAGGAAATCACAATCTCCTCGGAGTTGTGCTGCATTTTATGTGAATAATCAGGCTGAAAAGGAACGCGGTGTTCCTCGTTTAGTGATTAATTATAAACCTCTAAATAAAGTTTTACAATGGATTAGATACCCGATCCCTAATAAAAAAGATTTATTAAAGAGGCTTCATAGTGCTAAAGTCTTTTCCAAATTTGATTTGAAATCAGGGTATTGGCAAATACAGATTAATGAAAAGGATAGATATAAAACAGCTTTTACTGTTCCTTTTGGGCATTACGAATGGAATGTTATGCCTTTTGGTCTGAAAAATGCTCCTTCTGAATTTCAACGTATAATGAATGATATTTTTAATGATTATTCTAATTTTGTGATTGTGTATATTGATGATATTTTAGTCTTTTCTGATAATGTTCATCAGCACTTTAAGCATCTTAATCTTATGTTACATGTTATTCAGACTAATGGTTTAGTAATTTCAGCTAAAAAGATGAAATTGTTTCAGACTAAAATAAGATTTTTAGGACATGATATTCATCAAGGAAAAATGCGACCGATTCAAAGAACAATTGAATTTACTAGTAAATTTCCCGATGAAATTAAAGATAAAAATCAATTACAAAGATTCCTTGGTTGTTTAAATTACATTGCTGATTTCTTTCCTAATTTAAGAACTATGTGTGGTCCCTTGTATGAGAGATTACAGAAAAATCCTCCTACCTGGTCAGAGACTCATACTAATTTAATCAAACAAATTAAAGAAAAAATTAAGACTCTTCCATGTTTAGGCATCCCTCATCCAGATGCATTCATGATCATAGAAACAGATGCATCAGATATAGGATATGGAGGCATTCTTAAACAAAAAATGCATTCATATGCATCATCTGCATCAGAAGAGTTAGTCAGGTATCATTCGGGCATTTGGGCAGGGCCACAGAAAAATTATTCAACTGTTAAAAAAGAGATTTTATCAATTGTTTTATGTATTTCTAAATTTCAGGATGATTTGTATAATAAAAAGTTTTTATTACGAGTTGACTGTAAGTCAGCTAAAGAAATTTTGCAAAAAGATGTGAAAAATTTGGTTTCAAAACAGATTTTTGCCAGATGGCAAGCTATACTTTCTGTTTTTGATTTTGATATTGAATTTATTAAAGGCGATGATAATTCTCTTCCTGACTTTCTTACCCGTGAATTTCTTACAGGACGTCCCAATGTCTAAAGACCCTGGAAAGCCTAGGACTCCTGCTGATTTCATCATGTCTAATACACCCAAACCTTTGACTCCTTCTGTCCCGTCTAATGATTTTCCTCCACTTACTTATACTAATGCTGTTTTGTCTCCTTCTGCCAAACTCCAAACCACTCCGATTAATGTTTCTGCCTCCTCATCCTCTTCCTCGTCTAATGCCGCCCCATATATTCCTAAAACTGAATTTGAGTATCTAATGTTGACTCATTATAAAACCACTCCTGAAAATAATGATGTCAAAAATTTCTGTTCAAGACTCTTTCTTCCTAATAATCAATGGCTTACAGATGATATCTGTAAGACTCAAGCTTATTATGAACTAATTCTTGTGGATACTAATTCAGTTGAGATTACTCATTACCCAGATAGAAAGGATAAATCTCGTATAGCTTATTCCAAATTTATAATTCAGAAAATAATGAGTCCTCGTGACTTTCCTTCCATTCATGCAAGAAATTCTTTTTCAATTCCTTATATTCCAGATGGATTTAATTATGCTGATTATATTCTAGCTTTTTATCGGTGTCTTTACTACCGATCGTTTAATCACTCTTGGTTTATTAGTTTTTCCACTACCTTTAATAAAAATGTCCCCATGTGGGTCTATGACTGGTGGAAATTACTAGGTGCCATCCCAGCAATTTTGCCTCCTCAAGCTACTATTGGTTTTCAAACCTACAAGAAACGATGTAGGTTAGAGGACTACCAAGCTAATTTCCTGTTTCATGCCGCGTTCCGGGTCCCTTACATTATGGCCTGGAGTTTCCAAGTCAAGTCTACTCAGCAAGGATACCCCTGCAGTCTCCTTCGTCAGATTAATGTGAAATGGTGGGTACAGTTTAATGAGCAACAGTGCAGTGCCCAAACGGTTAATAAATTTCTTGAAAGTGGTGAAAAATATAAACATATAATTTCTGAAGTTTCCCGACAAATTCCGGTGACTGACCCAATGACTCCTAAAACACCGGATAAAAGTAAACTTCCCATGCCTCGAAGATTGTATCACAGACTCCTGTAAAGACTACTGCAAAGACTCCTTTAATTCCTGCTCTGACTCCTACACAGACTCCTGCATCAACATCTGCACCAACTAATTTAACTACTGAACAAGGACTCCAAGATGCTTTAAAGTTTTTTATGAAAGCATATAAAGAAATTCAACAAATTGGTACTGAAGAAAATAATAGAGCAGCTAAAGCCCGTGAACAAGATCATCCAGACAAGCATGCTCTGCCTAATCCTCCGAATAATGATGATGAAGACTTTGACCCATTTGGTGGGCCACTGTCCCAAGATCCTTTTGATTTTTAATTTGTAATAGATAAGTAATTGTACAATGACGTAAGTGCATATGTTATTCCGTGAATAATTGATAGGTGACGTAAGTGCGTATGTCATTAGGCACTTACTTTTAATTTGTCTTTAATTTACATTTCATTCCGGATTTCATTTCCGGATTTCATCCTTGTATAATGTATCCTCTTCCTGCCTATTTAAAGGTTGTTTCATCAATGGAATAATCAGAGCGAATTCACCAAACTTTCCTCTGTTTTCAAAATCTTTCTTCAAGCTTTTAAAAATCTTTCAACTTCTTTAATTCCTTTCCCGTTCTTTCAATTAATAGTAAGTACTGCTTCTTCTTATTTTTTACTCTTACTTTAGTTTACCGCCTACTTCACCTTCTTTCTCATCTTTCTCTTCTTCCTCTCTTTGTAACCGATCTTTGTAACCGATCCTGCTTATTTTTGGAAATGAGATCCGTTACCTACCAGGATATCCTTTTAGGTCAAATGGTATCAGAGCTTGGTGTCCTTAGCCGAGGTCTCGGGTTCAATTCCTGCAAAAGACGTAAGCGTGTAAGACGGCCTAAGACCAAAAAGAATGGGCAGCCGCAGGCGAGAAGGTGAGCGGGATACCTTGCTTAGAGGCCCCGGGTGGGATAACTAGTTATGAGATCCTCAACCTAACAGGATATCCTTTTAGGCCAAATGGTATCAGAGCCTGGTATCCTTACACGAGGTCGCGGGTTCGAGCCCTGCAAAAGACGTAAGCGTGTAAGACGGCCGTATGTGGTGGCCAATGGCGTGAAAAGTTCCCCTTGGCGTAAATCCCGACTGCAGTGCGAGAAGGTGAGTAGGGTAGCCCACTCGTGTGCCCCGGGAGGGATAACTAGTAATGAGATCCGTTACCTACCAGGATATCCTTTTAGGTCAAATGGTATCAGAGCTTGGTGTCCTTAGCCGAGGTCTCGGGTTCAATTCCTGCAAAAGACGTAAGCGTGTAAGACGGCCTAAGACCAAAAAGAATAGGCAGCCGCAGGCGAGAAGGTGAGCGGGATACCTTGCTTAGAGGCCCCGGGTGGGATAACTAGTTATGAGATCCTCAACCTAACAGGATATCCTTTTAGGCCAAATGGTATCAGAGCCTGGTATCCTTACACGAGGTCGCGGGTTCGAGCCCTGCAAAAGACGTAAGCGTGTAAGACGGCCGTATGTGGTGGCCAATGGCGTGCAAAGTTCCCCTTGGCGTAAATCCCGACTGCAGTGCGAGAAGGTGAGTAAGGTAGCCAACTCGTGTGCCCCGGGAGGGATAACTAGTAATGAGATCCGTTACCTACCAGGATATTCATTTAGAGCTTTAGTCCTTTAGTTTACTCTTAGTATACAGTAGTCCTTTAGTTTACTCTTTGTGTTTGACCATCGGTATAAGTTCCAAATGCTTGAGTTTAGTTATGAAAGGTTATATGGAGCGGATTCTAGTGAATTGGCAAAAGTGAAGGATACATTTTTTAGCCTCTTTGGTGAGTATGAGCAGGTTTCTTCATTTGATCAAAGGTCTATTTTAGCTTCCAAGAACAGAAGAAGTAATGATGAGGAATCTTTGGGTGTGGGTTCTTCTAATGTCTTATAGGTATACTTTATAATTTTTCAAATTCTTTTGTATGTTCTTATTTTTTTCAATAATTTCATTATGATTGAAAGTTTTCTTTTTCGTGTTCATTATATAGGAATTTCGAGTTTTTCAAGGCAAAAAGCTCAGTTATGGTAATGTAAGAAAGTCTCAATTGGAGTTGTACTTGGATGAGCCAATGACCGATATTGAGACCGATTTGGAAGTGCTTCATTTTTGGAAATCTCAAGAATACAGATATCCAGATTTGGCCAGACTTGCTAGAGATATACTTGCTATTCCAGTATCAACCGTTGCTTCTGAATCAGCTTTCAGTTTTGGTGGTAGAATTCTAGATCATTATCGTAGCTCGCTAGCTCCCAATATTGTTGAAGCACTGATATGTTGTAGGAATTGGCTATTTGGAAGTGAAGAAGCAGGTAAGCAACTTGCTCGATATCATGTTTATCATTTTTTTATGTATGTCACATATATTAATTGTGATTTGTCTTTTTAGTAATTGAGGATTTCAAAGCTGATGAGTTAATCAAAGATATCCTAGATTTGAAAATTGGAGGAGGAGAAGGAGAATCTGAGGTCGGTAGTTCGAATACATAATTGATTTACTTCAATTATATTATTGAGTCAATAATATAATTGATAGTATTTGGTAAGTTTTCTGTCTTTAAAAATGTTATTTTGTAGGTGACACATGTTTAGGTGTGAAGATTTGAAGATTGTGAAAGATTGATTTCTATATTGGTGTTTGTTATTTATTTTGGAGTTTGGATTTTGTTTGTAATTTTTGAATTTGGATTGGAGTTTATTTTATTTGGAGAACAAAGATTAGTACTGACACTTGTTGGAATGTAGTAAGTTTTAAGAACTTCTTACTAAGAAGTTGGATTGTGTTAAGTGGCACTGGCAGTAACTAGTAAGTAGCTTTATAAATTATAACTTCTTACTAATTGTTTTGAGTTTTTTTTTTTTTTTTTTTGTGAAAATTCGGGTTGAGTTCGGGTTAACGGGTCAACAACCCGAACCCGACCTGGTCAACCCGTTGACCAAAGTCAACGGGTTGAACAGGTCGGGTTCGGGTTGACCTGATAAAAAACAGGTCGGGTTCGGGTTGGTAATTCTTCAACCCGTTCGGGTTCGGGTCGATGGCAAAACTATAAATTTCTCTTTCAACCCGACACGCTGACACGAATTGACAGCCCTAATACTGAGGAAGCTGCCAAAGCCTATATCGCTCACAGCATTTCTTTGTGGTTCTGAGAGTCTAGAAACCACGAAACTTATACCGTTCGGAGATGTACTGCAACTGACTCTGTTGCTCATCTCATTATCAGCATCATCATCATTGTCCTTTCTCTTTTATTTATTTATTTATTTATTTTTGATTTGGACATCCACATCGCCCTGTTTCTTTTCCTTATTGACCATCACATTGGTCTTTTTATATTGCTGCTTCTGCTGCAGATCCTTTTTCTGCAATTGTTGAAGAATTTCTTCATTTGTCTTTTTCTTTGCAGGTAGTTTCATCATTTTACTTGTTTGCTCCTTTTAGGATAGTTGAACAACTTCCTGTTCTTTTCTTTTCTTGTATGATGTACGTTTGTATGTATGTTGTAACGACTTGCAAGGGGTTTCTTGAAAATCTGAACTGTCATCTTGTGCTTGAATAACTTGCTTGGTTTTATCAGCCATTATGTTTATATTGTTGTTTCCTGTAATATGTCAGTAAAAGTATATTAGCAAAAATAAGTTGATATCAGATTAGAAGAAAGAAGATATCACATTAGCAGATATATGACATCAGACCACAACATGAACACATCAGATCAGCATATGACAGGCATCAGATCACGAAAACACAGAGATCAGATCAACTGAATACACACATCAGATCAAGCAAAAACACACATCAGATCAACTTAATTCTCACATCAGATCAACAAAAAATAGACATCGGATCACTATTTTATAAGAAAATCATTTCACAGAAAGAAAACAAATTTAACACATAAATCAAATCAAGATATAACTTATATCAGATCAAGAATATGAAGGCATCAGATGAACTGAAAACACACATCAGATAATTAATTTTGATAGAAAATCATTTAACAGAACTAAAAGAACCATAACATTGAATATCAAATCAAAATACAAAAGACATCAGATCACAAAAAATAGGAAACAGATAACGAAAAAACATACATTAGATCACTGCTTTTGAAAGAAATCATTTCACATAACTAACACAAAATTAACAGTCAAGATCAACTGAGAAAAAAACGAGGCATCAGATCAACTGACTACATACATCAGATCAAAATAAAACAGAGATCAGATCAAAAGAATACAGTTAACAAATCAGTAATTTTGATAGACACTTATTTCAAAGAACTAAAACAAAATTAAAAGCATATAAGAGACATCAGGTCAATTGAAAACATATATCAGATCACTTGAATACAGACATCATATCACAAATGTTTATAAAAAATTATTTCAAAGAACTAAAACAAAATTAATAGCATATAACAGACATTAGATCAACTGAAAATATATATCAGACCAAAAGAATACAGATATCAGGTCACAAAATATTGAAGGCAAATATTTCAATGAACTAAAATAGACATCAGATCACGATAATAAAGAGATCAGATCAACATATAACATACATCAGATCAACGAAATATAGACATCAGATCACTAATTTTGATAGAAATTCATTTCGAAGAACATAAACAAAATTAACAGTATAAACAGACATCATATCAATTGAAAACATATATCAGATTAGAAGAATATAGACATCAGAACCCTAATTATTCAAAGAAAATAACGGTTATAAAATTGAAATCCTATGATAGGTATGTATAATGGTTCAAAAATTAGGGTTTTGTACCTGTAGATAAATGTCGAAGCAGGAACGACGTTGGTTTGAGAAAAATAGCAAGTTTTTCGTCCGATTTGGAGACTTTTTTTAGCTTTTGAGTTGAACAGCAAGCTTTTCTTTGAGCAGATGATGGTTACGGTGTTTTCTGAACAGGAAGAAGAGCAGAAAATCGAAATGCAGTGGTCTCTGAACGTATTTGAGGTTAGAAATTTAGATTGTGGTGATCTGATGTTGTTAATGGAAAGATGAAGATCGTGGGGATGAAATCGGTTTGAGAGCGCGAAGGAAGGGTTTTGAGTTTTCAGTTTCAGAGTGGGAGAAAGGAAAGTATTCGAGTTTAATTAAGTCGCGTGTTACCATGCGTGTATGATGCGATTGGGAATGCGCGCGGGCTACAGTAAGAGTAAAATTCACCCTACTCCTATAGGTCCACGGTATACGAATCCACTCCGGAGAGTTGGATGGAACATGAACACATTTAGGCCAAAATCTGAAACGGGCCCAAACCACCGGACCCTAACCCAACCCACAAGTCACCTCCAGTATCGTACACCCGTCGTTCCCATCGAAACCCTAGAAGGGTTTAAGTGAATTCAAATACAAACTGTCTGTTTCTCTTTCGCTTTCTCCTTCTATAAGCCATTAAGAATGGAAGAACAGGTGAATAATCTAGAAGTGAAGGAATCAGATAAATTGACTCTTGTTATCCGAAAGCCATGCTTCGGACTGCCCACCGCTTGCCCGACTTGCTTGCCCGTTTACATATATCTTAGATTCGCTCAGCTCCCTTTTGATGTAGAGTACAATCTCATCTACCCCGATTCTGGTACTGCTTCGAGCTCTGAACAACTTTTGTTTCGTAGTGCATCACTTTAGAACTTCTCTAACTTGTTTCAGATATCGTGAAACGTCTGCATTGTAAGTGTTTTTTCTTTTTAAATGGTGAAATAGGTAGTAGTTTCGTCCTCGGGTGCTTTGAATTTAGTTTTTGCATCTAGCTTCTACATTTTATTTAACCATCCCCTCGTACGATGTGTGTTTCTGAGATGTAGAACAAGCAACTTAGACAACACGGATTGACGGTTCTGCTTTTAATTGGGTATTCTGTTTGTGGCCCTCTTTTATATGACTCTGTAAATATGTGAAATAGCTGTCTTTTCGTGTCTATGTAGATTAATGGTGATTTTGGTTTACTTTTTCCATCAACCTTCAATAGTTTAAGCTATGATATTAGCATCGAATTAATATATGTGGTTTTACAAATTTTCAGCCGATAGAAGTTTGTCAATCATGGGTTTACTTTCTATAAATCAGTTGCCAGAAAATCAACAAAATATGAATATATAGCCATCTACTTTTGTATGGATGAAAATCTATGAAGGACATTGTTAAGTTTCCTTTTTTTACTTTGTGCTGATTGATTGATCAATGGATGTTCTGTTCAAATGAAATTTTACGAGTATATCTGGGATCTACTTTCTTTAAATCAGTTGCCTAACAATTAACCAAATATGAATATCCGGTCATCTGCTTTGGCTTGGCATGGTTTAAAATTGATGGACGGCACTGTTAGGTTTTCCTTCTTACTTTGTGGTTTACTTAGCCCAGAAAAATGATACTGAACTTGTATTGATTTATTCATTTGCCTTCTCTTTTCTGTTTACTTTTTTGAGCAGATTCTGATGTTTCTATCCGCTTCTCCCAGATCAAATACCTTATGTTGAATATGGTAATTCCGTGGCCTACAACAATGAGAAAGGTGGAGTCATTGACTGTTTAAAGAATGATCGAATTGTTGATTTGGACTCTGATGTCTTGCTTATACCTGAATGGGTATCAGCAAAAGCAATGGTGGAATCATGGCTTGCAGAAGCTGTGATGTATGAACTTTGGGTGGTTCCTGATGCAAGTTCAGTGCAGAAGATATATTATGCTGATCTCCCATGGCCAATTGGAAAGTGTTTATACCTTAAAAAAGCTTATACAATGAAGCAACTACTTGGAATAAGCAAAGAGAACGCCGAGAGAAGAGAAGAGGAGGTTCATTATTCATTTTTTCTCATTTGAACTTCATCAAGCCAGACACCTTTGCTTTAAAGCTCTTCAATTTGTGTTTTGACCTTAAAAGCATATCAATATTTTTTTTTCTGGCGTTGACAGATCTATTGCAGAGCTGCAGTTGCTTATCGTGCTTTGTCAACTAAGTTAGGCGAGAAATCTTTCTTCTTTGAAGATAGGTAATTTGTTAGAAACCATTCCTCTTCCATTTGTTAACTAACCAGTATGCATCGGAAATGATACCTTATACTTGTTCTGCATTGTAGGCCTACAAGTTTGGATGCTACATTTCTTGGTCATGCACTTTTCACTCTTCATGCATTGCCTGTGAGTGATTTCATTTTTCCTGTATTAAGGACAATAAATTTAAAAGCTTAGTTTGTTTGTTGCCTGGTTTAACACATGCATTTCTTGACTTTCATGCTTTGGTATGTAAAGTTCGATATGTATTCAAGCTATGATAAGATAACCTATTTTGAAGACCAAAACAGAAGTATCTGAGAAATTCAATGTCAGATTTTGATTTTTGTGCAGGATTGGATTTAGAAATGATGTGATCAAGATTTGGTACTGTTAGTTGAAATTTGGTACGAATCCTATTTAAGGCAACTGGTGCAAGTTTATTTCAATAATAGGATTACTCCAGTCAATTGTTTGTAGTAGATGAAAATGATGAAAGTAACATGGGTTCTGATTCTATGATGTGATCTAAAAACCCTTCGCTACGTTCTTTCTGATTCATAATCAACTCACACACCCACATTCATGCACATGCACTTGTGTCTTTACCATGTGATAAAAAATAGAAAGTGTATTTCAAGAATAGGAATAGTCCAATGTCATATTTGGCATCATCTACCAACAGGCACATGTTTACAAGAATTGTGATGCAAAATAAAAGTTTACTTCAAGAAGGAGATGGAAATGATGAAAGTAACATGGGTTTTGATCCTGCGATGTGATTTAAAAACCATTCGCTACGTTCTTTCTGATCATTCTTGACTTACATACAGCACACACATACACACAAACACACACAGGCACATGTGTGTATGAGTGATGAAAAATAGAAAGTTTATTTTAAGAATAGGAATAATTCAATCTTTAGCTTACAGGTGATGAAAATGATGAATTAACAGGGATTGTTATTGTATTTTTAATATGATCAGAAAAGCCCATCGCTACGTTCTTTCTGATTCATTCAACAAATATGCATATGTGCACATTCATATTAACAGTCTCTATTCTCCATCATCAGTTTTATTCTATTATCTTCAATCCTGTTCATATGCCCTTAAATTGATGTGCGCATTAGTGTTTGAACCAAATCTGCAGTTTCTATCAATTTAACTGCACCATTTATCAGGTTTGGTTTTCTATTGGTCATTCTTTCTGTGTGTTTAAGGTGATCACTTACCACTAATTAAATATTTCCAGGGAAAAAGTAGTACTTGATTGTCTTATGAAAATGAAGATGTTTCCTCCAATTAATCTTGAAGTTGCGAAATCACCAATTATTCTGTTAATTAATATTCTACCGCATTATTTTTATCTATAAATTAATATTTTACCGCATTATTTTTATATATCAAATCATTTTGATGACACAAGTGTCACAATGTAATTTGTGCCAAGTAATATTTTTTACTCGATTGGATGCGATTACATTTGCTTTGTTTGGTTCATCAATCCAAGCAGCAAGTGGTTTTGCTTGTTTGAGTGGTTCATGGTGTTTTTCTACTCAAATTTTGCAACTTCTTACCTTGTAGTATCTTTCAAATGATTTTATGAAATTAATGATGGCTATTGTTTTTAAATAATATTCTTTTTCGTGTTGGCAATGAACATTTCTTGTAGAAACTCATTCTGTACACCTGCTATTGAGTGCGGAGGTAAAGAAAGTGAATGTGTAATCATTATTATGCCTGTATGAGTATACTAAAATGTATGTTGATTGTATTTATCATTACCGAAGAACCTTTTAGGAATAGTCTTTTTTCCTGATTTTTTTTACTTGTTACTTATTTTGCTTGTTAGAAAAAACATTGAAGCTGGTGATTTGGTTTTGATGGGCTTATTTTGCTTTGGGATGGTAGTATGATAGATTCTCCTACTGAATCTCACCTAACTTTACATGTTTCCAAATAGGAGAAGTCGGTGCTGCGAAGTAAGATACTGGAGCACACTAATCTTGTACATTATGCTGAAACTCATAAAGAAAGGTTCATAGATTCTGTCCCACAGTCCCATTCTGATCCCTCCTCATCAACACCAAGGAGAAGGCCATCAAACTGGAGTAAGTAATCACACTTTGGCTGGTTTTTCTTTGCCCTAGTTATTGGTTAAGAATATTGTTATATATGCTTTATCATGGTAGGTACTCATTATAGCTTTTACTGTAAGCATCTACACAGTGTTTGTTATTTATTCTTGTGCCTGTAGGCTATTTTTGTTTGCATTTTTTTGAGGAATTTTTTTTGTTGGGAATGTGAACATTTTCGGAAAGGAATTTTTTTAAGAGAAAGTGTTGGAGGGAAGTTCCTTTAAAATAATGTGAGGAGGAATTTGGGAGGGAATTGAACTTATGGAACTTTGGTGTGATATGATTGGAGTTTTGTTTGCATTTGTTGTTCTCTGTGGAAAAAATATTAAACTTTTTTTAGAAATGTTACTTCCATCATAGCCTTAACATAATGCCCTCTAATTACAAGCTTCAAGAATTTGTTCACTGGTTGTGAAGTATCATATATTTGAGATGGCTTGGACTTGGTTTATTCTTATACACTATTCATTATTGCATCATCTGATCTTTTGCATTTCAAAAATATGTTTGGTAAATAATTTTGTGATACACCATAAGCTTTATTGTTGTTACCTACAGGTGCCATGGAAGTGGATGTATTTTGTTGCGAATAAACCTAATTTTTTTATCTAATGATTAATTAGTTATACATTTGGCGGTAAATCTTTTTTACCAGCCCATTTGAATTGTCTTGCTGTGAAATAATCTTTCTGTCAAGTGCTTTGAATTTGTACTTGGGAGATCTCCTTTTCTTTTCTCTTTGGTTGGAAACAAGAGAATATGTTTGTTTCAGCAAGTATTTACTAATTTTGTGAAGTTCAAATATGTTTTATCTTTTTTCAATAACACAATTTTAACCATCTAGAAACTTGATGTTTTTTTATGTAATTATCTAATACTTACCTTCCTAGATGGTCTTTATTTCTTATATGTAACAAGAAAGTAGTTTTCTTTTGTTTCTTGAATGAGTTTCCGTTTTAAAAGAGTTAGGTAAATTTTTTTTTTTGGTACTTATTTAATAGAAATTTTGCAGATTCAGGCTATAAAGCCCAGTTTTCTTTTGACTTTCTTAAGCCAATGATGTATTCAAGATCCTAAATGGTGACACGTGCAATGAGAATTAGTCTTAAGAAATCTAAAATTTTGAATTAATGGCCGATATTTAGTTCCAAACTAAGTGGCAACTTAGGCAGAAACTTTATTTGACCCAAAGCTGATGTGCACATTTTTTGATGGTCACTGTGGTTAATATTTGTTCTCAATATTGGCAGGTAACTGATCAACTTATATTCTCATTTCTCTTTGAGGGGAAATCCTTCTGACCATCATTGAGGATATCTGGGGGGTAGGGAATTTATGAGTTTGGTACATTTTAGAAGTTGCTTATGGATTGGTACTCTAGAAACCGCCAACCAATGATCACCATATCTGCTAATACTGGTGCTAAATATCTTGCAATCTTGCCATGTTTTAAAATCACTGATATCTATCCCATGTTCCCTGATCGATTTTGATGGAACCCGGTTTACATTGGAAATGTTAAGATATGCTGGAACATGGATTCTTGGCTACTAATGTACACAACACTAAGTTTCTGTACTATCTTGTCAATTCTATTAAAATACTGTTTGCTTTATTGGATGTTTTTAGTGTTATGGTGTTATCCATTGTTCATGTTTCATTTTAAATGAACTCTATATATAAGAGGGTATTAATACTTGAGCTAACTCGTGCTAGCATTTCTTTCGTTACTGATGCAGTTTGTGTTGACACACGCAGAATCAAATCCCAAGCCTAAACCTAAGAGGGAAAAGACAGAGGAAGAGAAAAAGTTGAGGAGGAGAGCTAAATATTTTTTGGTAACCCAATTAGTTGCGGTAGTGGTCTTTCTCTCCCTTCTTGGTGGGTCTGATGATACAGAGTTTGAGTTTGAGGATGGTGATGACGGCTTGGATTACGATTAGGTTAAATTTATTTTTGTCCGTTCAATTTGTTTCCTTTGGGCAGTTTCCACATGCAAAACTTTGGCATAATAGTGTACAATTTACATCTTTCCCACTTGTATGTTTTGCTGAAACTTGTTGTACATTATCATTTGTCAAGTAGGTATAATAAGTTTGGGCAAATGTTACTGGCTTGGTCCAAATTACGAATACTGCTATGTTCTACGTAATATCATTGCTTTCTTCAAATGATTGCATGGCTCTCCCATAGGTTCCTTTCTTGATAAAATTTAATTTAAGGTGTTCAGACTGAAAAATTAAATTTATTAAATCTGAATTATAAAATAAATTTATAAAATTAAATATATTTAAATTTTAAGTAAATTATTATATAATCTTATTTATAATACTATTTTATTTTAATTTTCTGTTCTTTCTCTATGCTGCGGGCGTTTTTTTCTTAAATTTCACTTTCAAAAAAATATTTTTCCCCATATTCCCATCATATGGGAGATGAAGGAAATAAATTTGTTGCAAGTTTTCATTTTCTTGTTTTTAATTTCGTCAATAAAGGAGATTAATCTCAATCTTTATTTTATTGTTCATTTAGTAAATTCATATTTACTGGTAGAATATTGTTCATTTAGTAGATTCAGATCTACTGGAAGAGTATTGTTTCTTAAGTAGATTCAGATATACTTGTAGAGTTTTGTTGATGATGTTCGTTGTTATGACGACAGTTTCATTGGTGAAGTTCGTTGGCATGGTAGCGAAGTCATTGATAATGTTTGTAGGTTTGGTCCAAGAAGATTAAGTCATTATAGATCTAATTATTAAATTTATGATTTGATATTTTCATCAGAAAATTAGTAATGTGGTATATTCACCGCTTGATAAGGTAGATCTATAAAAGTTTAACACAACAATAACAATGATATTTATATTTCTAAGTTGTGTTTCTTTGGCTGTATCTTCCGTTGTCAATTGTTGTTGGACGTTTTTCAGTAAATTAATTATATATTTTTAAAAAATTAAATAAATATTTTTAATTTATATAATATAATTTTTAAAATGTATAATTATTTAGCTAATAATATAAAATTTTACTAATAAAAAAATTTTAAACTGTCATTATTATTATAAAATTAAAATATTGATTAAAATAAATGTCACATATTAATAATAAGTGGTTCATATATGCCGCTCCCCTTTTTAATATAATCGGCTCCCTATTTTAATATAATTTTAAAAAAGCCCTTAATTTTAATATACTCCGCCCCTAGTTTTAATACTTTTCGCCCTTAAAATTATATATACCGCCTCTCACAATTTACTAATATAACTTTATAATATAATAATTTATTAAAAATAATAAAAAATTAATTACTAATTTAAATGTGTAAATTAAATGTAGTTGGGCAAAGTATATTTTTTTAAATCATCCTGGAGCTAAAATCCCTATTTGTCAATTTTTTTTTTTTACATTTACAACATTACTTTTCAATATATTTTGCCAAACTAAGTTTTTGGTGAAAAATTCTTTTGGCAAAGTATATTTTTGCCAAGTTGCCGTGATGCCAAAGTCCCTATTTGTCAAAATTTTTATTTCGCAATTGCAACATTAACTTTTAATGTAGTTTGCCAAACTAGATTTTTGTTGAATATTTTTTTTTGGCTGAGTATATTTTTTCAATTAATTTTCATTTAAATTTATATATATAATAATGAGTGAATTATAAATTTGGTCATCATACTTTGGTGAAATTTAAGTTTAGGTCACTAACTTTTAAAAACTCAAAAAACATCACTAATTTTGTCATTTTAATTTTACTTTTGGTCATTCTGTCAAAATGAACCGTTAAGTGCATTAATGTTGTTAACTTTTAAGGGTAAATTTATCCAATCATCAATAATTAAAGAGCAAATTACAAATTTGGTCATCATACTTTGGTGAAATTCAAGTTTTGGTCACTAACTTTTAGGAAAACAAAAAAATCACTAACTTTGTCATTTTTGTTCTATTTTTTATCACGCCGTCAAATTGCACCGTTAATACACTAACGGAAAAATTAGTATGAGGTCATTTTTGTCATTTTCTTTTGCAACTCTCTCCTACTTATCTTGCAATTTTTCAATTTCATTTTTCTTTTTTTTTTGAAAAAAATTTCTTTCCACTGCAGCTCTTCATCCTTATTTTCTTTTTTTTTTTCATTTTTTTCCCTTTCCACTGCAGCACTTCAACCTCCTTTTATTTTATTTTTTAAATTTTCACTGCAAAATTTAGATAAAATATAAAACAGCAACACTCAACCTTCTTTTCCTTTTTTTTTCTTTTCACTGCAAAAATATAGATAAAACATAAAAGGAGACGGAGATGGAGAAACGGTGGAGGCATCAATCTAAATTATATTTTATCTAAATTTTGTAGTGGAAAGAAAAGAAAAAAAAAAGAAGGAAAAAGGAGGTTGAAGTGGTGTAGTAGAAATAAAAAAGAAAGAGTGAAAATGAGGTTGAAAAATTACTAGATAAGTACGAGAGAGTTGCAAAAGAAAAGACAAAAATGATCTCATACAAATTTTTTCGTTAGTGGAGTAACGATGCAATTTGACGGAGTGACAAAAAATAGAACAAAAATGACAAAGTTAGCGACTTATTTACTTTCCTAAAAGTTAGTAATCAAAACCTGAATTTCACCAAAGTATGATGATCAAATTCACTCTATAATTATTGATGATTGGACAAATTTACCCTTAAAAGTTAGCACCATTAATGCATTTAACGGTTCATTTTTACAGAATGACCAAAAGTGAAATTAAAATAACCAAATTAGTGATTTTTTTGAGTTTTTAAAAGTTAGTGACCAAAATCTAAATTTCTTATGAATTAAAAAGTTTATTTTTCCTCGTTTTATTTTTGAGTGAATTATAAATTTGGTCATCATACTTTGGTGAAATTCAAGTTTTGGTCACTAACTTGTAAAAACTCAAAAAATATCACTAACTTTGTCATTTTAATTTCACTTTTGGTCATTCTATCAAAATGAACCGTTAAGTGCATTAACGGTGTTAATTTTTAAGGATAAATTTGTCAAATCATCAATAATTATAGAGTGAATTACAAATTTGGTCATCATACTTTAGTAAAATTCATGTTTTGGTCATTAACTTTTAGGGAAGTAAATAAGTTATTAACTTTGTCATTTTTATTCTATTTTTTGTCATTCCGTCAAATTGCACCATTAATACACTAATGGACAAATTTGTATGAGGTCATTTTTGTCCTTTTCTTTTGACAACTCTCTCGTACTTATCCAATAATTTTTTAACCCTTTTTTTTTTCTTTTTTTTTTCATTTATTTACACTGCAAAATTTAGATAAAATATAATTTAGTTTGCTGCCTCCACCGTCTCCTCCATGTCCGTATCCTTTTATATTTTATCTATGTTTGTGTAGTGAAAAAGGGGAGGGGGGAGAATGGAGGTTTAAGTGCTTCTGTTTTATATTTTATCTAAATTTTGCAATGAAAAGAAAAAAATAAAAAAAGGAGGTTGAAGTGTTGAAGTGGAAAGAGAAAACAAAAATCAGGAAAGAGAAATGAGGTTGAAGAGCTGCAGTGGAAAAAAAAAGGAGATTGAAAAATTGGTAGATATGCAGGAGAGAATTGCAAAAGAAGATGACAAAAATGGCCTTATACAAATTTTTCCGTCAGTGTATTAATGGTACAATTTGATGGAGTGACCAAAAATGAAAAAATTAGTATTTTTTTGCTTTCTTAAAAATTAGTTACTAAAACCTAAATTTCACCCAAGTATGATGACCAAATTTGTAATATACTCTTTAATTATTGATGATTGGACAAATTTACCCTTAAAAGTTAACACCATTAATACACTTAACGGTTTATTTTGATGAAATGACCAGAAGTGAAATTAAAATGAGAAAGTTGGTGATGTTTTTTAAGTTTTTAAAAGTTAGTAACCAAAACTTGAATTTTACAAAAGTATGATGACCAAATTTATAATTCACTCTTATTTTTTTGAGAAGGAAAACAATATATATGTACAACTGTTGGACAAATTTTTAAAAATAATTTTATTTTAATTTACATTTATATAATTTATGAAATATAAAAATAAAATAAATTTATTTTTACTCAGAATAATGATAAATTTTAAGAAAAAATTTACATCTCCAAAGAATCTTCTGTGCATAACAAGATGTGTGTATTACACTTTTCGGTTTAGTAAGAAAAAATTTGCATTTCCCGAGAACCTTTTCAGAACAATTATAAATTTTAAGAAAAAAATTACATCTCCAGAGAATATTCTCTCTATGAAAGATGCTTCTTATGAAAAATTGTACTTAAATAATTTTTTTTGAATATTATTTTTTGGAAAATTATGATTTTGCTGAATATTTTTTTTGGCAACGTTTATTTTTGCCAAATCGTCGTGGTGCCAAAGTCCCTATTTGTCAAAATTTTTATTTTGCATTTCCAACATTAGCTTTCAATGTAGTTCACCAAATTAGGTTTTGCTGAAAATATTTTTTGACAAAGTATATTTTTGCCAAAATAAATTTAATTTACACATTTAAATATGAGTTATAATAAAAATGTTAGTAGTATTTTATAGCATAATGGCAGATTAGTAATTATTTTTTCCCTAAAAAATAAATAAAATAATTTTATTATTTTTAATAAATTATTATTATATATTATATTAGTAAATTGTGAGGGGCGGTATGTAAAATTTTAGGGCCGCAAGCATTAAAACTAAGGGGGTGAAGTATATTTAAAGGGGCGGAGTATATTAAAATTGGGGACTTTCTTGTAATTTTGAAGAAGAAGGGGCAGGCTATATTAAAATGGGGCGACATATATGAATTCCATAATAATAATTTATAAAAAATAATAAGTCACGTGATAAATATATTTTTTTATTTATTTAATAAAATAAAAATTATTTAAAGAAAAGAAAAAACTAAAAAGAATGATAAACAATAAATAGTAAATTTTGACAAGCAGAAAATGGCCTAGTGGTTGACACTCCTCACTTAGGATCATGAGGTCCTGAGTTCGAGTCACACAAGGGATAGATCACACCGGGAGCACTTAGGAGTATAAGCATGGAGTCCTGAGTTCGAGTAACGCCATGAATAGATTCTAAGGTAGGTCTTATATTTCCTTGTTGGCTCCTTGCAAAAATTGAGAAAACTTATCTTGCAAGCCCGAGAGTTCTTCTCTCACTAAGGCTTTTAAGCCTTTTTCTCCTGGCCTCTTTTGTTTCACTCTATCTCTTGGCTTCCTTGGCGTGACAATGACATTAGCAACTTGAGGAAAATATTCTTTTTTCTTGGTATGGATACGGTAGTGCACTTGGAATATCTTTGGAGGATCTTCCAAGAAAACTTCTAACCGATTCTCCCTTCTCACTACTATCATCCCAATCCTCAGGTTCTTGGACCACACTCAATATCGGGACTTGGATGATATTAGCTACTTTAGCTCCACTTTTTTCTTGGACACTTAATTTTGAAGAAGGTTGTGTTGAATTTGAATACTAAAGCTTTGCTGGTATTAAACTATTTCCCAGTTTCTATAATATCGATTAAATATTTTAGTTAAATTATTTTTATGTTTTACATATGTTGTCCATTTATATTATGTGATTAGATGATGAGGTGTTTGGTATGACACAATAGATCTCATCATTGGTTAAAAAACATAATATATAAATGAGGTTCGTAACTGAGACAGTTTTGGACACACTGTCAGTTTAAGTTATTATGTGATTTAGAAATTGGTTTGTCTAAACTAATTGAATTGTATAGATATGTCCGGGGCATATTGAACATGACCATTTAGGATGAATTGTCTTGTACTGATTTAATAAACTATTTAATCCTAGTATTCTATCTCTAAATCCCTAGACTTGAGCAGACATGATGATTAAATATTTACTTTAATAGGCCAAAGAGTGAGGTCACTTAAGGACAATAGTCTCGGTGGGTTGGGTGCGCATGTTTGATTGCTGTTACTTGTCGGAAGGAAACCATATACCGGTGCGTCCGGGGTGATCGTGCTCCCGAGATGAGTTCGTCATGTTTATTATACTAAACCTGGCAGGTGGACTTATGTTCGGTATAGTAAAAAGGTCGAGTGGTACTAATCTATGATTATAAGGAGTTAATTAATTAATTTATCAGTAAATTAATAAATTAACGAGCACTATATCTTTGATGTGGGGAGATTAACGAATAATTATTTAGTTGTTCCGGAAGCAATTCTGGTGTGGGATGGTAGTGCCATAATTAATCCGTTAGTGGTACGATTAATTATGTATTGGGTAGTTGACAAATGTAGATTTAATTAATTAGGTAATTAATTAATCCTTGTGTCAATTGGTTGTGAATCATACCAGAAACTGGATTGAGGATAAGTGAATCTTTGTGTCAGTTGGTTGTGAATCAGTCTACGAACAGGATTGAAATAAAACACAAACCCAATTGGAAGACCAATTCTAAACCAACTTGGGGTCTCTCTTGTAACTCTATAAATAGACAAGAGATTGGCAATACACAAGACACAATTCATAAGTTTCTCAATTCAAGAAACTAGAGAGAGAAAACTAGAGAGAGATAGAGAAGAAAACTTCTCAAGAATTCTTCCTTAGAACCCGTGCATAAGAACCAAGAACTGGCGGCGGCGCGAGACCTTCTCTAGCGTCGGCGGCGCGTGGTTCTCACCAATCGGCGGCAGCTTTCTCCGGTCATCTTTCCGGCAGCGGTGGCACGATTGAGGTAGTGGCGACTTGGTTTGTTTCAAGCAATCTTTTTGTGGTATTTTGCTGATCGCTGGTTCGTTGGTTTGTTCCCCACACAACATACGAGCTGGTCTTGAGTCATACAAGCAATCACCTAAGTATACGCTTCAAAAGATAATTCTTAAACTTCCGCTTTAATTAAGAATTTATTGTTGCTTGAAAAATCGAATAAGTAGAAACTAAGATCTTGCGCAATGATATTTCAAGCAAGGGTTGGAATAGTAATTGCGCTAGTGCTTAGTCCTGGTCAAGAGTTTCGATTCTGGAATGTAATGCACGAAAGTAATTTTTGATCAGGCCTGGACAGATAATCTTTCACATTGCTCCTCCACTTTTTTAAGTAGATGGTTGCACACCTTTTGGATCGAAGAGACAAGTTTCTCCAAATTATTCTCAAGACGATCTACCTTGTTTCTTTGGTCAATTCCTCTTTGGGTAAGTCTTTCTTGAACCTTGAGGTGTGTATTCCATCTAGTACTCTTTTTGTTCAAGTGCTTGAGAACTTCTCTCTCAAATCGCTCCTTTTTCTCTTTCTTTTCCTGTGGTTGCTTTTTAACTTCTTCCTTATGCACTATTTTTTCCTTGGCATTTCCAAGCTCATCATCAAGTCTTGAACTCCTTGCATCTTTTCAATTTGATCCACCAAATTAGCGACTTATTTTTCTTGCCTCCACATCCTGGCAACCATGAAGGTTTGTTGCATCACAAGCTTAGTGAGCTCAATTGTCACTTTTACTTCCTTAGAGTGCGTAGCCATCTATTCCATCACAATCTTCATTACACTGGTAAGATTCTCTTCTCGGCTCCAATTTGCATTTGGATGATTATGCCACTCATAAGGTTGCCATTTCCAAATGTTGCTTCCATAGTAATCACCCCCACACTTATTGTGCCAAGTGGGTTGATTATTTGTATTCCCCCACCAAATAGGTCTTATGTCCGACATGTCTCTTTCCGTAAGCTATCAAAACCAGTATCTACCAAACAAAAACAAAGACACCCACGTAACAAGGAAAAAAATAAAATAATAAAACACACAAAACAAACACCACAAAAAATACACCTCCAAAAAAAAATCCAGAACACAAACAGTAGATAATATATACAAAAACACTCCGTACAACAAATATACACTAAGACTCTCAAAAATATTGAAATTGCCCTTTCCCGGCAACAGTGCCAAATTGGTGTGGATTTTATTGATATATGAAATTGAGAACTATATTCCCCACCAAGATAATATTTAGTTACCTCTTATTCTCCACTTAAGAACCCAAAATATCCTATCACCGTGTAGTATTTGAGGTGTCCATCCCATGAGGAATGGATTGAATTCGTTATTGAGATTCTTAAAATACACAAATGATATAGAAAATACTAATAAATATTACTACTACAACGACTGAAAATAAAATACTAACTACTACCCCAAAAGGATAGGCAAGAAGAAGTAGAACTATAAGATTGATGTCTTGGATTTGCTTCTTGATCCTCCCATGGTTAATTAACATTGCGATATTCTTCTTAATTCATCATTCTATGCTCAGGTGGTTTTACAACGTTGGATTGACTTATCAACCTGAAAAGATTAAAAATGTGAAGAAAGGTATTCTATATTTCTTGTCTCATTGGACGTACATGAAGATGATTTAAATAAGATGAATACAACTGAAAGTATAACTACTATAGGGATATCAGGAGATATTTCCTGTGGACTAAAACTACTGCTGACTAAAACTAACTAATGGATAAGGATACAGTAATTAATTGATACTTTACACTTTTACACGTTTACACCCCCCTTCAAGCGGAG
The DNA here is from genome assembly GCA_030378225.1 of Knoxia roxburghii. Lineage (NCBI taxonomy): Eukaryota > Viridiplantae > Streptophyta > Magnoliopsida > Gentianales > Rubiaceae > Knoxia > Knoxia roxburghii. Next base: position 10,023,168 of record CM059424.1, read on the forward strand.
ACGGCGAGGAAACCAGACTCAGCTTGGATGAAATGGAAGTGAAAACAGTACAACCCAAAGACTTGGTAAAGAAATCAGCCAACTGATGAGCAGTAGAAACGTGACGCAGATCGATGAAACCAGCGCGCAGTTGATCACGAACAACGTGACAATCAATATCTAGATGTTTGGTACGTTCATGAAAGACAGGATTTTCAGCAATATGAATCGCAAAAGTATTATCACACCAAAAAGGAATGGCAAAAGTGACAGGAAACGAGAAGTCACGAAGCATGTAGGACAACCATTGTAACTCGCGAACAGTAGTGGCCATGGCACGATACTCGGACTCAGCAGAAGAACAAGAGACAGTAGTCTGCTTCTTGGCTTTCCAGGAGATAAGGGAAGAGCCAAGGAAGATACAAAAGCCAGTCAAAGAGCGCCGGGAAGAACGACAAGCACCCCAATCGGCATCACTATAAGCGGCAAGAGAGGGAGCAGAGGAGGCTGAGTAGAATAACCCTTGAGAAGGACAGCCAACAAGGTAACGAAGAACATGTTGCGCAGCAGTCCAATGCGATTCACGAGGAGCATGAACAACCTGCGATAACTGCTGAGTTGCAAAGGCAAGATCGGGCCGTGTAACGCTTAAGTACAATAGACGGCCAACAAGGCGACGATAAGGACCCGGATCAGAACAGAAAGGAGCATCATCGGTATCGGATGCAAGGAACTGGAAACCTGGAGGCAAAGGAGTGGAAACAGGATGGGCATCAAGCATACGACAATCACGGAAAATATCAGTAACAAACTTAGTCTGAGTGAGACTAATACCAGCGGAAGACCGAACAATCTCCATACCCAAAAAATACTTAGCTGGACCAAGATCCTTGATAGTAAAGACATCATGAAGAAAACGCTTAACCTGGCCGATAAGCGCAGAGGAAGATCCAGCAAGGAGAATATCATCCACATAGACAAGAAGATAAAGAACATCTACACCACTAGAATATATGAAGAGGCAATGATCATGAGCAGACTGGCGAAATCCAAAGAAAAAAAGCTGGCGCGTGAGCTCAAGATTCCACTGTCGGGAAGCCTGCTTGAGACCATAGAGAGACTTCTGCAGCTTGCAATACTGACCAGGACCAGCGGAAGAATAACCAGGAGGAGGCTGCATATACACTTCCTCCGAAAGCCGACCATGAAGAAAGGCATTATTAATGTCAAGCTGCTCAAGGAACCAACCAGTCATCGCAGTAAGCGCGAGAAGAAGACGAACAGTAACAGATTTAGCCACAGGAGAAAAGACCTCTTCAAAGTCTTCACCGGCAACCTGAGTATAACCTTTAGCAACGAGACGAGCTTTGTAACGCTCAACACTCCCATCAGGATTATACTTCACACGATAAACCCATTTACAACCGATGGGTCTTTTACCAGGAGGCAGAGTGGTAAGGGTCCAAGTCTGATTACGTTCCAGGGCAGCAAGCTCATCACGCATAGCCTGGACCCAGAGAGCATTTTGATTTGCAGCACGAAAAGTAGCAGGGACATCGTGCGAGGAGGCATCAATGCTAGTAAGAACATAGTCATTAAGATAGCCGGGGGCATGAGAGGACCGGGAGCTGCGACGAAGAGCCACCTCGGAAGAAGGACCAGGCGGTGGAACAGGAGCCGAAGACAAACCGGATGGTGGATCATCAAAGGAAAAGGAGGCCGGGAAATCGGCAAACAAAGAGCCCGAGGAAGGCGAGGAAGACTCAGCATAGGGAAAGAGAGTTTCCTGAAAAAGCACGCCGCGAGCCACAACAATCCGGTGCAAGGATGGACAGTAAATTCGATAACCTTTTTGGTGGGCAGGATAACCCACAAAAACACCAGAAACAGCACGAGGAGACAACTTGTCCCCACGAGAGGCAAGATCCGCCAGAAAAACCTGACAACCAAAAACACGAAGAGAGGAGAAATCCGGAGCATGCCCATAAAACAACTCATATGGAGATCGCCAATTAAGCACACTAGAGGGAAGTCGGTTAATCAGAAATGCCGCAGTAAGAATGGCCCCGGACCAGAGAAAGTTAGGGACATGGGAAGCAAGCATTAAGGCACGGCAAACTTCCAACAAATGACGATGTTTACGTTCGACAACTCCATTATGCTGAGGAGTGTAAGCACAGGAACGCTGATGAACGATCCCATGGTGACGGAAAAGGGAGGCACAAGCTTCTCCAGTGAATTCCGTACCATTGTCAGAACGAACTACACGAACATGAGAATCAAACTGGGTGCTGACCAAAGTGAAAAAGTCTCGCAATAGCGTGACAACCTCACTCTTAAACTTAAAAAACAGCACCCATGTAATACGGGTAAAATCATCTACAATAGTAAGAAAAAAACGAGACCCATTGAGTGACTCCTGTTTGTATGGTCCCCAAACATCAACATGTAATAGATCAAAACGTTTAGCAACGCGTGTAATACTAGATGGAAAAGGTAACCTATGTTGTTTTGCCAAAGGACACACATCACAGTTCAAAGAAGAAAACTCATCCTTATTAATACCAGAAATAGACATATGCTGCATAACAGTCATAGAAGGATGTCCACAGCGAAGATGAAACAATTTAGGTAAAACTGAAACGTGCAAACTGTGATCTACAGTAACTGGACTAGGTGGTCGTAAAGAGACATGAGAAAGAAATAACGAACTAAAATATTCTTCAAATTTTCGAATGGAAATAGCCTCAAAAGATGCAGCATTAAGGACATAAAGGTTGAGACGAACACCCCCAACCACAACAATGCACTTACTCCGTGGGTCCTGAAGCACACAACAGTCAACAAAGAAGGTGAAAAACAACTGGCAATCCATAGCCAAACGTCGAACCGATAGCAAATTGTGCTGAAATCCAGGCACATATAACACAGAGGATAGCCGAAAACCAACAGACAACATAGCATCACCCATCTGATCCACATTACGAATACGCCCATCAGGCATAGCAACCGGAATATTAGGTATAATTCGAGTAATGTTAATCAGCAAGGTCAAACTACAACACATATATCGGGTGGCGCCAGAATCCACAATCCAATCAGTATGTTTAATAAACTCAAGTAAGAAAGTACGACGATCGATAAAATCCAGGTTACCTGCGAATTCTGGATTAGTTACCAAATCAGCGACGGCCGACCCTGGACCATGCGCACCAACCGAACTGCCGGATCCAGAAATTCCGACACGATGAAGTTGTCGCTGCACCGCTGCAGCGTCCCAGCTGCTAGGATGATCAACCGGCGTCTCCGGTGCGTGCAGAAGAAGTGCTGTGGCTGAATGTGCAGCAGCGGCAAAGTTCGGCTGGGCTGCCCGGTGACTTTGCTTCTCGATATACCAATCGGGGAAACCATGCAAAGCAAAACAACTAGCCCGATCATGCCCATTACGATTGCAGTGGGTACAATGGAGGATTGGCCGATCACGCCGTCCTTGCGCGCGCCGCCCCCCAGCGACCGAAACTCCACCGCCGGAAGGACCACCACCGATGGAAAACCTACCGCCGGACGAAGACCCACTGCGGGGCAAAGGGGATCCTGCAACACTGCCAGTAGAACGAGCAGGATGCTGCGCAGAACCGGTCGAACTACCAGTCCGAAAAATGGGGCCGCTGACAGCTGCGGCAATTTCCGGGACGTGCGCCATATCAACGCGAACTCTCCGTTGACTCTTAGCTTGAATAACCATGGCGTACGCCTTATTTATGCTGGGCATGGGATCAAGGAGTAGAATTTGATCTCTCACGTTATCATAGATATCGGACAAACCCATCAGGAATTGAATCAGACGATCTTCCACCTCACGAGCCTCCGTAGCCTCCCTGCCTCCGCAGTTGCAGCGAATTGGAGGTCGCAATTGATTGAGTTGATCCAAGAATTGCTTCAGATGACTGTAGTATTGAGCAACGCTGGAATCTCCTTGTTGAGTAAGAGCAACTTTCCTTTTTAGTTGAAATAGTAATGGCGAATTAGCGACGCCAAATTTCTCTTCTAGCTCGAGCCATAATGCCCTAGCATCCCCAATGTAAATGAAATCATCCCGTAGTTCCGGTGCTATTGCAAACTTGATCCATCCCAACACCATACTGTGAGCCTTCCGCCATTTACGATGCTGAACAGTATTGGCAGTGGGTTCAATAAAAGTGCCATCAATGAAACCCATCTTGGTTTTAGCCTCCAGTGCAGTAATCATGGTGGTTCTCCAGGACAAATAATTAGTCTCAGTCAGGAGTGCCAAAACCAACACCAAACTGGGATTGTCGGCGCCATGAAGACTGACTTGTTCATCAAAATCATCCGCAACGACAGCTATGGTTGCCACAGAATCCAAAAACCTTAAGTATCTACGGTGGAAGAAAAAAAACAAGGCAGCCTAGAAACCCTAGGTGTCGAGATGCAGTGATTCGAAAAGAGGGAAACCGAGAACCTCGTGAGTCCGAAAGGAACAAAATTCGAAAAACTCTAGAAGTCCTAGGATTCGAAGGAAAAAAAATTGTAATTAATGGCAGGAACGGTCCTGCTTTGATACCATGAAAAAGATTAAAAATGTGAAGAAAGGTATTCTATATTTCTTGTCTCATTGGACGTACATGAAGATGATTTAAATAAGATGAATACAACTGAAAGTATAACTACTATAGGGATATCAGGAGGGATATCAGGAGATATTTCCTGTGGACTAAAACTACTGCTGACTAAAACTAACTAATGGATAAGGATACAGTAATTAATTGATACTTTACACTTTTACACGTTTACACAACCTGACTCTCTAGGTGTCTAAGTCTCAAGAAGACCAAATTACCCAAAGACATTGATAGCAATATTTACCCAACTCATTAGTCACACACCATTTATTACCATACGACAAACATAATGATATAAACAACCCGGAAAGGAGTTAATTTATGAAATTCAAAGGTTCAATCTAGGGTTAACACCACATGAACACAAATCAACCATACAACTAATGCTCATGCATAGAATGACAATAAAAGTGAATATTTATACAATATCAAGTCCCATGGGGTTCACAATACACAAGTCCAAGAAATACTTAACAACACATATTAAAGGAGAAAGGGAGAAGCTTGCAAAACCGTAGGAATGCGGCCATAGTGTCTTGAAGAACTCCTCGCTACGATTCCGTCGGCATTTAGGGCTAAAACCCCTTCTATCTAAGCTAGCACTAAGAACCCTAAAGTAGAGAATGTATCTTGTGTTGGGAGAGTATTCTACAATCCAAAGATATCTTCCAATGCCTAAAATGAGTTGTTTTAACGTCTGAAATCGGAAGGACCAATCTTGCAATTATAGAAGACTTTGGGTTTAAATTGAAGAGCAACTGAAAATTCCTGGCGCAGTCGTAATATGTCGACCGCGATATAGCTGTCTCATTGCGGTCTCAATTTTTCTGCAAATTCAGCAACGCTGCTGCTACTTTCCAACTTCTTCTTCCATCTTCATTTTGTTCTCTTTCAGCATATTTTCAACCCCTTCTATTCAATTGCCTTTCATATTCCAATTAAGCTAATTGTGAACAAAAAATCACCATTTTACTACAAAATCACACATGACTATAAATGAGATTGCATCTTCAGAACTAAGCATGTTTTTCTCTATTTTTTCTCTATAATGCATGCAAACTCATGATAGAATCACGCTTAAAAGAGTTACAAAGCACTGTATATTTGGTTCACATCAAAACATCGCGGCGATGATTTAGGGAGTCTTTCCCACCATTGCTGACTACCCAGCCCTTTATTCAAGTCAGAACCTTTTCTAGCATTGAAGCTGGCTACGATTGCTGTTAGCGAAAGATGAAGCCAATGAGTCGGCAGCCATGGCAGAGACCGGATCTTTTCTGGTCAATACCCGACTTTTCGATGTCTGGACTCCAATCTCACTCGAAAATCTTCTTTGTTCCAGCCTTGATTATTACAAGTGAAGAATCGGGCACACTACAAAGTGCCAACAGCAATCTTGTCGGCCTTCCTATCTTGAGTGATTCCCAGTGAGCATCAGAAAAACAGAGGCGACAACCTAGCTAGGCGGTTAGCACTGCCAGCGAATGAGATATCTCCATTTTGTTGGACTGAGATTTTGCCCCTTTCTCTCGTCACTTTTCACAATGGATGATTTCATTTGTTGGACTATTTTTAAGCATTGCGGTAGTTTTCTCTAAAGTCTCTATTTTGGACTGATTTTTAACCATTGTTAGTGCTTTTGTAAAGAGAAAAACTAGAAATAAATATTACCGGGGTGAGGATGGAGGTAGGGCTGTCGTTTCGGCAGAGGTGGATAAGTTTGCTGAGTTGGAATGAAAGAAGATGAAGAGGACAGGCGTTCCGGCGAAGGTGGATGGGTTTGTCGAGTAGGAATGATACCCAGAAGATGAAGAGGGTCTTCGCTCAGGCAGAGGTGAGTGAGCTCAGTCAGATCAAATGAAGATGAAATGATGAAGAGGCGTAAATGACTTTTGTGGGTTTCATCAGTTAATTGAATTGGAGTTCCTCAAATTTACTCACAAATCATTAGTCAATTACCCACTTTATTAAATCTAATTTTCTTTTTGATCTGATCGGACTGTGGGTTAATTCATTAATTGAACAGGCCTACAAGGGCCCTGCTGACATGTTAGTGAGACTCGGGATCAGGTTCATCTTGGTAGTTGCGAACCAAGCAGGAAGAAAAGATGGAGGATTTGAACGAGATTACTCAATATTCGAAGTTAATTCTTTATCAAAATAATTTAGCCAAATTAAATAACTTTAAAAAAAAAAAAAAGAAAAACCCTAACAGCCACGATTCATCTCTTCTCTCCCAAACTTAACTTTTAAAAAATATTTCTTCCCCTATCTTCTTATCATGAGAGGATGGAGAAAATAAATTTGTTCTCCGTTTTCCTTTTTTTTTTTAAGTTTCGTCTTCCAATAAATGGGATTATCCCAATTCTTTATTTTATTATGTTCTTAAATAGTTGATTTATAGAAAGGTAAAATGTCATTTTCCTTCAGTAGATTCAGATATACTGGTAGTGTCTGGTCGTGATTTCATTGAAGGTGTTTGTTGTTATGACAACAGTTCGTTAGTGAAGTTCGTTAGATAGGTAGTGGTGTTATTAATGATGTTCGTTGATTTGGTCCAAGAGAATTCAGTCATCATATATCTATTTATTAGATTTATGATTTAGAGTTTTCATCTGATAATTGGTGACGTATTCTTGTTCGGATTAAAATTTTGACAAGAGGTATATCCATCGCTTGATAGGGTATATCTATATAGGATTATCCGTAGTAAACACAATAATACTTGTAGTTTGTATTTCTTTGGCTGTATCTTTCTGTTGTCAGTCACAACACGTCCATCTTGTAAAACTAAACAACTGTACAAAATATTCATCATTTACGTCCCAATGCGTCCTGAAACGTCGAGTATACAAACAGACGCGTCTTTAAAACTTCATTAACTGCATCAGAACAAAAAACCGTCCTGACTTTCCAAGCATACATTCGTTACAAACAAGAAAACTATCCACTCCTATAAAACAACTGGTAAAACAATGTTTAATATTTACTTTGGTAAAACTTAAAAATTCCTTCGCTTTCCTTCTTCCCTTTCAAACACAACAATCCAAAAAACTTCTTCACGTTCTAATGGCCAGTCGTTATATTCTTCCAAGCATGAACATATTCGAAGAAAACCAAGACCCGCAACCACCAATGCCTCCATTACTCCCGCTTGAACAAATGCCAATGAAACACATGTTCAGCGTAGAACATCGTTCAGAACTTCGAATGTTTCTCGACAGAAATCATTGGAGTGGATTGATGCTGATGAACGACCAACACGTAAATAGATCGCTGGTCCTAGAGTTCTATGATGGTCTGCATCATAGAAATAGACTAAATACAGTTTACGTCAGAGGACATTCAATCAGAACAACTACTAAAGCAATCAACGACCACTTGGGCATCAGGAACTTGGGTCCTCAGTCTTTACAACATGATGATATTGCCCATTTTCAACCAACCATGGAGGAAGTCCGATCAGTATTAAAGCAAAACATTAACGTCCCAAACAATTATTGGACGATCAGATTGGAAGATCTGAACAGTTTTGCAAAAATACTGTACACGTTCCTTCGTTACAATGTGGTTGCAGGACAAGTCTCCAAGCCATTCGGTTTGGTCATTTTAATTGCAACAAACACAAGAAAAAGTATTATTTAAGGCAACATCATCAAATACTACATGGAAGATATTGGCTTCTCAAATGGGTGGACTCAGAGTATCCTTTACCCCAGCCTCGTCATGGACATGTGCAAAATGTCTGGAATCCTACAATCCCATCATGATGAAGTGGTTCCACTCCCTGAATATCTTGGAGACTACTCTTCCATTCTGCTTGACGAGGATGATGCCTCAAGTGTAGATAGCAATGAGTTGTAATAATAATTTTAATAAAATTTCATTATTTTCTTTTCATATCAGTATCTTAAACTTTCTCTTTTCATATCAGACGTTGCGATAGTTGTTTACGGGACGTTGTGGGACGTTGTTGGACGTGGTGAGACGTTCACTTTCAAAAACCAATTCAAAAACAACAAAACTTCTTCAAAAAATGGCCAGAAATCACTACCAGAATCACTAAAACTAGCACAACGTCAAAAATGACTAGACCACGTCCAGAAACGTCAACATCCATGCATGTGAATTTAAGCTGATTTTTTTCACAAAGACAGTCCACCATGTCTAATAACACTAGAACCACGTCAAAAACAACTAGCACCACGTCCAGAAACGTCTACATCCATGCATTTGTAATAATAATTTGTATAAAATTCCATTATTTTCTTTTCATATCAGTATCTTAAAATTTCGTATGACATGTACAATGTCCGAAAATGGAACTGTGACGTCCCGGAACATCTAAAAAGAAAACCAAATAAAACAATCAATAAAATTTTGTGATTCCTTATGGACGTTGCGAATATTTTTTTTGGATGTAGCCAAACGTGCTGAAACGTAACAACTAATATAAAAACACAACTCATTATGCCACAACGTCCTACTACGTCCAATTACGTCTACAAAATCTCAAATTAAAAGCAATGAACATTATTTTCTAAATCAAATGTTAATTACAACTATAAATTCATCTCGATCCCTATAATCATCTTACTCAACTACACCATCTGAACTGTTCCTTTTGTATTTCCTACCTCTCGAAATATTCATTTTTTTATCCATTGTACTCTTTGGCCGTACATTTCAAACACCTTTTGGTCTCTTTCCTTTCGGATCTCTAATTTCTCCTTCTTTACCATCATCATCATCATCATCATCATCATCCACATCTTCACCTCCTCCTTCCAATCTAATACCAGCTAACTCAGCAATGCAATCTCTAAGATCTTTGAATTTATCATCTATAATTTCACGAGCAATAGAACTCGACTGGCATAATTGAATCAATCTCAAATACTTCTTGCTCGCAGCATGCCTCCAAACAGAACAGTGAACATAATATCCTTCATTTCTCGGATGTGAATTGTGAAATTGAATCTGACGGCCATATGTCACACCCTTAGTCCACATTTGCAATATACACCTATCGGGTAGTATCTATAAAAAAAAGTAATTAATTAATTAATCAACAAAACAAGTTTCACACCAACAACGTCTGGTATTTTATAATCAACGTCCATAAAAACACTATCACAACGTCAGATTAACACATTAACAACGTCATAAAAAAAAAAAAAACTGAACCAATAAAAATTCATACCTTAACACAATTCAGGTTAGAAACATGAAGTGAATGACCGCATAATATCCCAACTTCATTGAAATATTTGCAGCTGCATTCTATCCAATAAGTCAACTTATCAAACAACACAACATGTTGAAAAATATCTTCTCCATCCCACCAGACATGATATTAAATTAACCTGTCATCTTCACAAACCTTTTCATAATTGTATAAAGTCATGTCTTTAAAATGAGTCTCAAACATACGATACGCATTAATTGTGTAAACTTCAGAAGCTTGAATTAACATCGAATGTTTCAGAACAAACAAATCCGGCTTGCCTTAATGACACCTGTAGTCTTCTTCATTTTCGTTATTCCTCTAGTCATTCACCACATCTACAAACTGATGGTAAAAGTCGTAAAGTGATGATGTTTTACTTAGCCGCCTTGAAATCGCACGATTTGTTGACTCACTCCTTTGAGATGAGAGAACCCCTCCAGAAAAGTAATCTTTGTTAAATGCAGGACACCATTTCTCGCGAATCTCATGGAGCTCATTCAACCACTTAATATTTCCACATTCATATTCAGTCACCATGCTGTAAACAAAAAAAAAAAAAATGAAAAAAATGTTTCTGTAACGTCAAAAACAAATACCGTAACGTACTTAAAAATACTATTGCAACGTCCAAAAAAACACTACCGCAACGTCCTTACCTGTCCCAAACATGCTGAAACTCTTCATTTGTAACCATACTGTAAAGAAGGCGTTGAAACAATTTAGAAAAACCTGTGTCATCGCGCAATGAAGGTAAGTTCTTCCGGAAGTTCTCACTTATATGACAAAAACACAACCGATGACGAGTTGATGGAAATACATCATTTATAGCTGCTGCCATCGAAAATGTTTGATCTGTCATCAAAGTAATTAGTGCTTGACCATCCATAGACCTCAAAAATGTCTTAAACAACCAATTTAATGATTCAATCTTCTCATTCTTTATGAAACCAATTCCAAACATAACATTACGGCAGTGTTTGTCCATCCCAACAAATGGTCCACATATCAAACCATACTTGTTTGTCCTATAAGTCGTGTCATGAACAACTAAATCTCCAAATATCTTGTAATCCGCCTTCATTTGTCTATCACGCCAAAATAAATTACACAATAATAAATCGCTGTTCAGCTCAAAATCAAAATAGAAATCCTGTTCATCACAAGGCCTTTTCTTCAATATCTCAAAAAGTGTATTTACATCACAACTATCAATGATCTTTTTCTTCTCAATTTCCATACGATTATAAACATCTCATGAAGTAAAACCTACTTGAGATGGTCCACCAGCCTGTTGAAAAACAAAAAAAAATTAAAAGTTAAAACTACAACGTCCAGAAACGTCAGTAATAATACTCTCGTAACGTCCACTTACGTTTACAGGAAAACTATTTAAAATCAATTACCTTTTTGCACAACACTCTGTAACCATCTGAAACACGAACACCAGAATCCTTCAAAGTCTTCAAATAATCAACTAATAAAGAATTCATATTTCTACTAGAACGCAATAAGTGTCTCTGATGTTCAAAGCACATCTCATGATTGTGTTTCCGGAAATGCTTTTGCACATCCCGAATACCATCATCAATTCTCCTAAATTCAACAAGCGCATTACATTTCATTCGAACGTCCAATTTAGAATAAATCCTCTGATTCTCAGTCTTATTTTTATAATCCTTCTCACCTTGCTTCCAACACACAAACTGTCTCATATATAACCCATCTTTCTTGCTACGAGACCTATGCTTCATAATACTAAAACCCAATTCGAAAGCATATTTGTTATACAAATCATATGCCTCATCTACGCTACCAACTCTCCGACCAATCAAAGACAGCATTGACTCATCATCCATTGATTCCATATCTGAAAAAAAAACAAAAAAAAAGGGAAAAAATAATAATAACAACTTAAGCAACGTCCCACTTATTACTTACGCAACGTCCTAACACATCCCACTTATTACTTATGCAATATCCAGAAAAACATCACATAAAAACTAGGGAAAAAACTCATATCCCGCAACGTCACACTACGTCCCACTTATTACTTACGCAACGTCTAGAAACATCACAACAAAACAAAAACAAACAACATCGCATTAAGTAACGTCCAAAAATGTCCCAGTTATACCTTACGCAACGTCCAGCTACATCATATAAAAACTAAAAAAAAAATAACATCCTATCCCGCAACGTGCCGATTTATGCCGCAACATTCAAAAATACATACCAACAATGTCCTCGATCACAACGATAAAAATAACAGCATCACAAAAATGAATCATACGAATGGAACAACAATTTTCAAACGATCAAAAATCATAATTCACAAAAACATACTATAAGAACAATTAAACAACAAAAACATCAATCGCGAAAAGAAAAAAAACCGATGATCATCATTGTTCTTCGATCCGATACCTTTATTAACAATTTCAATGCTTGTAGAATGATTTCAGAAGCAGTGCAATTCGAAAAACTCTGATTCCGATCGCTCTCGTTAAGTTTTTGATCGCTCTCGTTCAGTTTTTGAAAAAAAAGTGCAACCACCACGTTTTGAATGTATATATACCACAGCGGGAAAAAAAGAAAAAAAAGAAAAAGAAAAAATTGGGCGCGTCACTAAATATTACTAAAAATAGAAAAAAGACAGTTGGCTCAAAAAAAATTACTAATTATATTAAGTGGTACATGTAAACAGTGGTACAAGATATAAATTGCGTATAATAGTAATAATAATAATATTATTATCTTTTTATCGCCCAATCCCGTATGGACCCAAACTTAAAATCTCTAGGTGTATTTATTTGGAGGTAATGAGAATTAGGCAATCATAAAATGAACTGATAACTACGTTCTCAAATATGTCAAATGCAATCAGATTCTTTTAATGATTGTTACGAAATAAATCAAAAGTCATCTAGTTCCTTTAATGAATGCTACCAAACAAGTCAAAGACAATCTGGTTCCTTTAATGAGCATTGCCAAACAAGTAAAAAACAATCAGATTCCTTTAATGATTCCTGAGTTATCAAATTTCGATTGCTCCCATTCCGATTGCCTCCAAACAAACGCACCCCTATAATTTTAAGTGAAAAATGTTAATCACTTAGACTATTTTTTGACCAGGCATTTAGGAAAATTGAATCGTGTGTAAAAAATTAGTGAATTATGTTTTATTTTGAGTTTGATTCACATTTTTATAATTTGTAAAATTAAATATGTTGGTCAAACAAATATTGGATGAAACAGATTGAGATTTCTCAGCCAAATATGTACCCTATTTAGTATTACAATTTGTATCATTTTAAATTTTAATTAATTAATTATATATTCTAATTATCACAAAATTTTTTATTATTGTTTATTTTATATTATTTACTTAATTAATATATATTAGTTTTATTTTGTATTTATAAATTTAAATTTATTATTTTATATTATTAATTATGTCAGTTTATTAATTTATTAAGTTAATTTTTTAATTTTTAGATTTTTAGTGCATTATTTACATTAGGGCTGGCAATTGCTTACACAACACGATAACTCGACACGACATGAAAAATAGCGGGTTAGGATTGAGATTTTCGACACGTATAATAAATGGGTCGAGTTTGGGTCGACACGTTTAAATAGAGGGTCGGGTTTGGGTCGACACGACGGGTTGACAGGTTGATACGTGAACTCGTTAAGAAAATATTTTTTTAAATTAAATTTTATAACCTTAATAATTGAGGAAACTTCCAAATTCCCAAATCAAAAGTTCAACACGACTTTCTATGGTGGTATTTTGTTATTTAAACTTTCTAATTATAATTACCTTTGAATTGTATTTATTTTGATTGGATTGAATTGAATTTTGGTTGTATTAGGAAGAATTTAAATTGATGAAATTTATGTTGATGTGATGTATAATGTTATGGTTAAACTTAAATTGATGGATTTGAATTTGATAGATTCAAATTTTAGATGGTGTTATTATAAATAAACATGTATGTTTTAGTTTTTTTGACAAATTTAGTCCCCTTTTTCTGTGGCGAAAACTTGGATTGAAAAATTACCTATCAACAATTAAACGGGTTACGCGGCTTATATTCGGGTAGATACGATTATAAACAGGTTGAGTTAGGGTTGGAGTTTTCGACACGATTAATTAAATGGGTTAGGTTTAGGTTGGGGGTTTCTTGACACACCAGCACGCCAACCCGAACACGATAGGAATTGTCAGCCCTAATTTACATATGAATTAATAAATTTTCATTTATTTTATTTGAAAAGTAAAATAATCAAATGATAAAAAAAAATTGGAAAAAAATCATAAAGATACGGTAGTAAGTTGAGAATGGAATGAAACAAAAATTTAAAGCACGGATTTAGAAATCTCTAAAACCGGGCAAATTATATGGTACACTACACACATGAAACATTGTATCCTTAATATTTCAATTAAAAAAATCATTTCTAATTTAATATGATCATACTCAATGTCAATTATTTTTTTATCATTTGTCAAAAAACATATTATAATATAATTTAAATATTAAATTGTCAAAACTCCTATTTCCCAACTCACTAATCAATATAAATTTTTTAAAATTAAAGAAACCATGTTCCCGAAAACTCAAATAGACCAACCAAACACCACCTAAATATATAATTACCAATATCATAAAATATAAAAGAAATCAAAACTCTACGAGAAGCAATAACAGCATTACATGAGCATACAAGCAGTTGAGGGATTAAGGAGAAGCCTATATCCATCCTTATTTAGCAGAACAACACACAAGAAACCAGAGACAGACAGCAGGGCAGACATAGACTTAAGCGAATTATAACGATATGGAGGGCGACATAGACCGGACTTCTGTCAGTATAATTTTATTAGGAAAAATTCTGTAATTTCGAGGTCAGATGTCTTCTCTCGTCATACTATACGTTCACCCTGACATACAGTGTTTAAATTTATTGAAAATAAAAATGCAAAAATTCAAAAAAAAAAAAAAAAAAAAAGGGAACAAAAGGATGGAGGCTGTTGAGAAGACTCAGCAGTTATAATAACAGAAGCAGGCAAACCCAAGGCCACTGCGGTGACAAGCTCCATGGACGGCTCTCTCCCAACTCCTGCATTGGCTGTCACAGTTCTCAGTTCTTATGCATACGCCACTCCACGTTTTGCTACGCCTTGAGCAAAGTCCCGTCAGATCAGCTCTTGACAACCCTATATGAGGTAGTATATGTATTGTAAAGCTCCATAAAGTGAAATTCACTAAAATTAAGATGATAAGTTTCTACAAACGCATTGAAACCTAAAAGAATTCAAAAGCCATGTATGAAAAAGCTTGAAACTGTTTGTAGCAAATAACAGAAATCAATAGCGCATAAATTTGGGAAAACTGACCAATTGAAGCAACGAGGAAGAAACAGAGCATTAGGAAGACAACCAAAGTTTTGCGGTTAACTCTATACATTTTTGCAGACTATGCACTCAAATCTTGTGAGAAAAACAGCAAGGTGGGCATCTATATATATAAGAGAATACAAATGCTATCAGCATAAAGCAATAATGGGTTTTGTTCTTTTAGCCACAGTCAAAGAATTAGTTACACCGCAGTCACCCACGAGTCACAATGGACCTAAATTAATAGGTTTTAATAGGCGATATACTTTCTCATTGTACAAAAAAAAAAAAATTAGTTAACCGGTCTCTTTTGCTAATTTTATTTCTTTTGTATTTTGTATTTTGATTTTTGGTTTTCTTTTTATATTTTTTATTTTACTTTTATTGCTTAAATGGCTGAAATCTGGATAGATTCTAAGTCAATTAAATTTAAGCGGGGATTACCAACACTTGAACTACAAGCCTCTTATATGTTTTTTTTTGGTTTATGGGATGGTTTGTTCCCTTTATATTTTCAATAATTGGTATTTTTTCTTAAAAATTTTAATCATATTAGAGAGAGCGGTCAAAAATAAAAGTTGTAGGAGCCCTCTCACATATTGTGATTAAATTTTAGAAGGGAAACTAGTTATCCATTTTAGTGATTTTAGTTATGATCAGTTTATTGCCCAATAAGTAAAAGCCATGTATGCTTAAAGGTGGTTGTAAGTTGTACCCAAAAAACAAAAAAGGTTGTTGGAAGTTGGAGCTTTGTCGAAATAATTAAAATTGGTGCCGACTCCGTGCAAGTTGAGTCGGATTGATTACTTGCAAATAATTGGCCGGATTCAAAATTGTCAAAGCCTCAAAGCCAATTGCAGTATTGGTGGCCAATTTGCCTTCGCGGCTATTACTAAGGATTTCTTTTTTTCCTTTTTATTAAAGGCAATATCTTTGATTGCGGTCTTGTCCTCTTGTAGAAGTAAGAACCAAGAGTTTTATCAAAATTTGGTCCCTTTATACTAGCTGATTTGGGGATTAAAGAAAAGGATAAGCGGTCCAAGTCCTGAACTTTTTGAGTCCTAGAAAAAATAGTTTGTTGCCTTTTAAAAATCAAAATCTGAATTGCTATTCTCATAATTGCTATTTGTAGCTCAAATTTTAGTATAAAATGACAAAAATGTCCCTTATTTTAAATAAGAAATAATTATAAATATAAAATATTGTAAAAACTCTAATTTGTAATGGATGAACCACCCAAATTAAGCACGGTCACCATGGACGGACCACCTAAATAACGTGCGGCAACCATTGAAAAAACGCAAAAAAGGACAAATCTCACCACGGTATAGCACACCTTAAGGGGGCGCGGAACCATGGGTACGGACGCATAAAAAACGCGTCCGTACCATTGGAGAATCGCCTCTTTCAGCCGATTACACCGTGGTGAAATGTGCATCATTTCACCACGGGTAAAACGCCCAATATAGGCGCCTAAGCCATGGATCGGACGCATTAGTAAGGCGTCCGATCCATGGCGTAGGCGCCTATGCCAACTGCAGCCATATGTAATCCAATGCGGGGCATTTGATACCGAACATTCTAAAACTCAAAAAAACTCTTTCAACAATTTTCTTCAAACAAACATACTATAGAACGCACGGGCGAATGGACGGTGGAGGAGACGAATCCCGAAGGCGCCATGGAGCTGAAAAAGGGCTATTCGGTATAAAAAAATAGATTAGGAATAAAAAAAATTAGCCCTTTTGGAATACCCGACAACAAAATTCCCTATTCTACTACCCGTTCTTCTTCGTCGTTTCGTTGGTTCTGTCACTGTCCTGTATGTGGACGCAGCTGGACATAGCGGGACGTAGCTGGACGTGGTGCTAGTTGTTTTGGATGTAGCGAGACGTGGTAAACTATGTATGTAAAAAATTCAGCTAAAATTCACACGCATGGAAGTAGACGTTTATAGACGTGGTGCTAGTTATTTTTTACGTATAGAGACGTGGTAGACTATGTTATGTGAAAAATTCAGCTAAAATTCACACGCATGGTTGTAAACGTTCCTAGACGTAGTGCTGGTTATTTTTGACGTAGCGAGACGTGGTAGACTATTTTATGTGAAAAATTCAGCTAAAATTCACACGCATGGATGTTGACGTTTCTAGACGTGGTGTTAGTTATTTTTGACGTATAGAGACGTGGTAGACTATGTTATGTGAAAAATTCAGCTAAAATTCACACACATGGTTGTAGACGTTTCTAGACGTGGTGCTAGTTGTTTTTGACGTAGCGAGACGTGGTAGAGTATGTTATGTGAAAAATTCAGCTAAAATTCACACACATGGTTGTAGACTTTCTAGACGTAGTGCTAGTTGTTTTTGACGTAGCGAGACGTGGTAGACTATTTTATGTGAAAAATTCAGCTAAAATTCACACGCATGGATGTAGACATTTCTAGACATGGTGCTAGTTATTTTTGACGTAGCGAGACGTGGTAGACTATGTTATGTGAAAAATTCAGCTAAAATTCACACACATGGTTGTAGACGTTTCTAGACGTAGTGCTAGTTGTTTTTGACGTAGCGAGACGTGGTAGACTATTTTATGTGAAAAATTCAGCGTTTGATCAATGTAGTTCAACGAGCTTTGTGAAAGTTTCACTAATTTTTAGACGCGGTTTTGGAGTGTTTGGCAATTTAGAAGTTGATAAAAATGTTTTAGTAGATCATACTTTATTCACGTAGTCAGGGTGGCCACCCATTTCGGGCGTGGTCACCATGGTCTGGGCGCATAGAATAGGCGCCTGCTCCATGGTACAGGCACGTTACTTATGCGTCCGTATCCATGGTGACTCACACATTTTAGGTGAGGTATACCATGGTGAGTGGTTTTTTTCATGCGTTTCGTCCGTTGTACCGGTGCCTATTTTATGTGGTCCGTCTATGGTGAACGTGTGTAATTTGGGTGGGTCATCAATTGTAAATTAGCTTTTTAAAATATTTCTTATTTTAAATTATTTCTTATTTAAAATAAGGGTCATTTTGGTCATTTTACACTAAAATTTGAGCTACAAATAGCAATTATGAGCTACAAATAGCAATTATGAGCTACAAATAGCAACACCCTTTAAAAATAAATGGTAGTATATTAAAAAAATATATTATAATAATTGTAATAAAATAACCCGTTATTGTTATTTTTAAACGGATACAATATAACTAATAAAATAACAAAAAAATACAGAAAAAATTGTTTGAGCAACTCATAGGTCATATTCATACATAACATGTTAAAATAATATAAAATAGATTCTATCAATTTTTCGAGTTGTAAAATTATTAATGACAGCATCAACATCAATTTTTTTCAAAATTTCTTTTTCTTACTAGACCTATGAAGATTAATGATAATAACGGTTAAATTTTTTAAAAAATATTAAAAATTATTATAAAATTAATAAAAATTTAAAATAAATTTAAAAAATAATTTATTAATATCTAAAATTTTGGTCGCTAGGCATTGCGCCATAAAACGATGCTCGGATAAGGGAATTCGAGGTAAAGCTATAAGTTGGTTCAAGAATGGATAATCAGTTGTCCTCTTGAATTTGTTGGCCATATATAAGGTGGGCGGATTGAGAAACTGTGTCTAAAACGAATTTTCCTAATTAAAAATTGAATTTGAAGTGGGTCAAGTTGGAATTCTTATAAATTCAGTCAAAATTTTGTATGTATCTAATTTGAATATCACGGTGGATAAGTTGGACTCTAATTTATTGTTCACTAATAATTTATGTCTTGTATTAGATCCACTTGAGAAGATGATTGGCACCAGTTAATAACGGTAAAGAATTTAGGCTTAAATCCGTTTTTGGTCCCTCATAACATGGATTATTCCAGTTTTGGTCCCTCATATGTTTTAGTCACCAATTTTAGTTCTACTTAAATTTTTTTTACCATTTATGGTCATTTTTAACAGAAAAATTTAGAAGATAACAGATTAACTCATTTGAACGCTAGTCAAACCTAATTTTTTTCTTCAAAATGATTTGTACCGTGATGTTTTCAACCAGTTTTAAGATGTAGATCCTTATGAATGTTTAACCTATTTTGGGTTTCGGCCGTCATTTCGGATTGTGAGTCGACCTAAATGGGTTGAACATCCATGAGGAACCGAGTCATAAAATGGATTGGAAACATCATGGTACAAATCATTTTAAAGAAAAAATTAGGTTTGACTAGCGATCAAATAAGTTAATCCGTTATCTTCTAAACTTTTCCGTTAAAAGGACCATAATTGGTAAAAAAAATTTTAAGTGGGACTAAAATTGGTGTCTAAAACATATTGGGGACCAAAATTGGAATAACTCATGTTATGAGGGACCAAAAATGGATTTAAGCCAAGAATTTATTACTTAAAAATTTTAGATAAAATTCGAACTTATATTGTTAAAAACTCGTAACATTTTCAATTCACTGGGCTCAAAGTTACTTTGATGTGATTGGTACAGTGGTTAATATTTTTTTATTTTTATACAAAGGTGACTCAAACTTAATACTTATTGTTTTAAGTGGAGAGTACCTACCACTGGGCTAATAGCCAGTCGTGCTAGCCTCTCACTGGGCCCCGCTATGCTAAAAGCGAGAGAAACTCCATCCCTCTCTTTTCCTTTTTCGCCCCCATGTCGCCATACGGTGTTTAATTTGAAGTACAAGGAGAGAAATATATATTTTTTAGTACAAGGAAAAAAATTTATTTTAATATGAGATTAGTTTAGTGTGGGATTATAAGGACACCAATTTTTTATGTCTATAGTGTCCGCGCATACAAGTCCCATTCGCAAAAAAGTGCATGTGTACACGCAATTTTAAAACCCAAAAAACCCTTGCTCCTCTTCTCTCCCGCTTTCTGTAGCTGAACTTTCTTCATGCCTTTCCTCATTCCAACCGTTTTTCATCTCACCCATGTTCATCTATGCGAATTCCACGATCATATCACCTATGATCTAGCAGTTGGTTCCATCTACATTAAATCTGAAAGATCGATCATTTCAAAACACCACCATTCGTCAATCATCCCAGTTCTTTCGTACGGATCAATGAAGAAACCATCACTAGGATCAGCATACTAAATCAAGTTGAAGACATTATAAAAGCACTCAAAATTGAAATAAAACATTATAGTTTAAGTCAGAGGAATACTCTTTCGCATTCAAAACATAACCATTCTACTCCTTCAAGTAAGAAATTTCAATAAATTCATAAATCTCCATTTGTATTTTCTAAGAGTTTGGAAGTAGCACGAATTGAAGAGGATTTTGAGTCCGGCGTCCAATTGGCGCTAGCGCTTAGTCGCTGCCAACACTGGCGTCCTCACGGCACCAATGCCTAACTACCGCCGACCTCGGCATTACCACGGCGTCATCACCTGATCGTCGCCCGGAAAACAACTGCTGGAGTTCTAACTTTACCCTTGGCGTGACTTTTCTTATGTAATACCAATTTTAGCCCTCTGGACCTTTCTTAGTAGCCAAGACGTCTTGTAAAGACATAGTATATCACATACAACACACATTAAGTGTGTTTTTCATAAATTTAGATAGTTTAGAGAGTTTTGCTTAGGGAGGAAAAAACACACACTTTCTCACCTTTTCACACACACACACACACCTATGAATTCTTTTAGAACACTCATGTTCTAAGTAGATTCTAGGAAAATCTACCCTTCTAAGTGATAGGGGGTAGTGAATTTCCATGAATGTGGGCAAAGACAATGGTTGTAGTGATGATTTTGTGTTTTACGATGGTGAAGATGCTAAGGATTGCTGAGTTATCTTACATATTGTGTTAAGGCCTCACCTTTCTTATTCGTTGAAATATTCCGAGATATTCTTACTACTTCCATGTAGTTTTGGTTCCATTCTTTGGTTTTTCATGCTTATTGTTAAGTGGTTTTTTATGCAATGAATGAATAACTCCTATTTTAGGACAAATTTTTTTTTATTTTGTCGTCGATCTCCATGTTGAATCTACTTTATTGTTGATATTCATTGTTGATTATCTATTTTGAGGAACATGTGGTGATAGATAGTGTTATATTGTGATACAAGTTTCATTGTTTTGTCGAACAAAGTGGTCTTAGATTGGATTGATTTTACTTGATCTTATTGCGGTAAAGTAGAGGATTGATAATAGATAGGATTGACGACCCTATTTCTATTATTGGCTAGTTCTAGTCCTTATTGATTTGGTGACGACAGTATTTATGGAATGTTCTTAAACAATTGCATGATAATTTACTTAGCAATAGCCCCTTGGATCTTAGTTGTGGTGTGATTTTCCGCCTGTTATCCATATTATCTTATTTTCTTTATTTTGTTATTTTGCATGATTTTACCAAATCACTATCTTATTTTTACTTTCTTAGACTCTTTGTTACAAAAACTGCTAGAAATTGTAGTAAGTAAGGGCTCGGACCCAACAACCACTTAACTTAAAACTACAAATTTCATTGGAACAAATTCTTAAATACTATAGTTTTAGTGTTTTATTTTGTTTTAATCTAACATTTATTTTTGCGTGTTCGCCTAAAACTTTTTACAATGAAAAGAGCACGCCAAAAATCGGCACCGTCTACGAAAATTTGTCAATTTTTGAGTGATTATTGTTGTTGAGAGTTTATGGTGTTTCCTTGTTTTTCATTTTTAGTAGTTTTTAGAGTTTTTATGAGCTTTTGTGTACTTGTGAGTGATGTATTAATTGCAGTAATTTTCTTTATTTGTCTTGTTTTTTGTGTCTTAACTCATTCTTACATAATTTACTTGTTGATTTTTGTGAGGTGGCCAGATTAAGGAAGAAAATGAGTTATTACAAGGAACCAAGATCTTGGAGTGGTTGCAATTATCCAACAATGTTCCCAATGACCAACATGAAGAGTATAGAGAACATATATGGAAGGGAACCAAAACCACCCCAAGTGAGATGTTCACTTGGAGCCGGTTTGTAAAATTTGGGTAATGAAGTTGTCATCAAATCCAAGGAGGTTTAAGATATAGCGGTTATTTTGGAGAAGGATATTATGAGATAATAAAAAAAATCAAGAATATGTCTTATGATGATTGGATTGATGCGTATATGAGAGACTTGGATGAGATAGATTTCAAGAAGAAGCGTTTGATGAAGAAGAACATGCAAATAAACTTCTTGAGTGAAATAAAGAATATTGCAAAGATATGGAGATAGATGATGATGATGAGATAATGGAAACATCAATTCTATCATCTAGCACACAATCATGGGGGAGAAAACACTCAAGAGTTTATTATGGAAACGATGGATGCCCTACTTATGTTGGAAAAAGGAAATGATACAACTAAGGAGGAATCCTTTGACTCATTAGAAAGAGAAGCCTTAGGGCATAAAGAGGAAGTACTTAAGAGTGAATCTCAAATGAAAGTTGAATGAAACCTTGAATTGCCACTAGGAGAAGTAGCAAGTGTGTCAAGGGATTTTAAGGTCAATAAAGTTTGTTTAATGGGCTATAACTATATTGGTCATGAGGATGAATTTGTGCAATGTTGTCAAGAGGACCAAATGAAGAGACATTGGACTCAATATTTGAAGGGTGTTGATGTTGTTGAATGTTCATTCAAGGAGTCCAAGATGTACCCACTAAAGGAAATTCTTAAACCTAGTTGTGAACTCATTAAAGTGGGAGCTATCATTGAGGAAAAAGGAGATAAGGAGTCCTCTAGTGAAAAGAAGAATGAAAAGGGCTTTGAAGAGGAAGATAAACCAAGAAACATCTTGTAGGAACATGATAGGTTGACTAATGAGTTGAGGAATTTGATTGTTGAGGAGACCTTAGATTATATTCCACGCTACAAAGTAGGAAATTGGATTTTGAAGAATGTAACAAATAAGGACAAAGAAAGGAGGAAGATTGTCACAAAGTACAAGAAAGAGTGGGACATGAGAACATCAAAGTACTCCAATGAAGAGTTTAAGGAATTGGTGAAAGAATCCCTTAATCTACAAAAAACGATATTGGCTGTGATGATACAAGAGAACAATTACTTTTGTGATTTTTCAAGGAGAATTTATGAAGTAGAAAGAAAGGCTAAAGGGATTGAATTTAGAGAAGCTCAAGCATGGAGGAATGAGGAAATGCCACCACATGAAAGAAATGAGAAATTAAACAAAGAGGTGGACACTGTCAACAATGATGAAGAAGCAAGAAGTAAGAGGGAGCAATATAGGTGAAAAAAGAGAAGAGAGAGAGACAAAGGGAAAAGTTCAAGGAATTAAAGGCAATTTGGATGTATAAAAGAGAAGAAAGTGCATCTATTGCACATAACACAGGGAGCTTGGAAGGATCTTGAGTTCATAGCTCAAGAAAAGTCTAGCCGGAGACTCTAAAGTCCAAAGCGCTTCTTAGGAGGCAACCCAAGCATTTTTAGCTCTTTTTAGTTCGTTTTCTAGTTTTCAGATTTTCAAAATTTTAAATTGCTAATAAGTCATGAGTTTTAATGTGATTTTTTGAGTATAATATTTTTGAACACATTCCTGTTTTGTAGGTACATGATTTGGTGCAATTAGATCGTGTGAAAGTTAAGTGGAAGCAATTTTGCGAAATTCTAGGAAAAACATCATAGCAGCACCTGTGTGCCGCCGGGTTGCCGCCAGCTGTAGGCGTCCACCAAACCACAACACCAAGTTGTCACCGTGATGTTCTGGGTGGTATTCTCTGCAGATGTCAGACATTACACAAATCAAGAATCATTGGTAAGAGTATAGAGATGCCATGTGCTTACATTTTCAAAAGTGGATTTCTTAAACTGTGAATAGTATTATGCTATGTATACTTGATATGATTGAATGAGCTTATAATGGATGAATGTGTTCATTTTTCAATATTTTATATTTTATATGTTCTAATCTTTATATCCTGGAGCTTTAATGTTATAGAACATGTAGAACTTGTGCTTAAATGAATGAAAAATAATGTGTTCTTATGTGTAGATTAATCATAAGGTTAATTAACATGTCTTCTGGTATTTTAATGATTATTACTACTGCTTTAGTGAATTAGATTGGTTTATATTTACTGGCCCAAATGCCGGGCGACATGCTGGTACCACGCCTTCATGCCGTCCATGATGGCGACTGCCAGACGTCAACACGTGTTGGACACCACCTGTGGCGATTGCCAGGTGCCAACACCTGTTGGATGCCAACCTCTAAGGTATGCTGAAGCCATTATTTTTGTTTGAAATTCACTAATTCGTTACAATTTTCAGGACATGGTTAATTTAAGGAGTAAGGAAGAGAAAGGACGAGCTTTAATGAGAGAGAGGAAACTTATAAAGTGATGCACTATTGGTTTTCCTCCACATTTAGTTCCTTTACAACAAGAGTTTGAGAATCCTTACCACTATTACTTTCTTACTATATTTTGTTGACACTTTGCAATTTAATTATTTTTATTTGCTTTGGTGTGTTTATTTTTATGTTTTTAATTAAAGTGTGAATCATTTACATTGAGTATTTGGCTAACATTATACGGGCATAAGCTTAATTGTGATAAATGAATCTAAAGGAAAACAAATTGGTACCCCATTAGCCCACTTTTATTTTGTTTGATACATTGGGGGGGGGGGGGGGTGGAGATAAACATAGTGTTAAAAGTCCGTATGCTTGCTAATTGAGAAACTGGTAGTGAAGTTGAGTCCATTTTGTGGTTAATTTTCAAAAATTTGCTCTATTTTGGATTTTGATAAAATTTTTCCAAAACAAAAGGACCACTTTAAGCTAGTTTTGTGTATTTGAATTGCATGATTGGTGAAAATATGATGGAAATGGTTGAGTATTGATAGGTATGATGTGAGTTCTTAGTTGACATCTTGAGATGTAATCACATTTCAACCCTTGATTTTATGTGAGCTTATTTGAGCCTTTATTGAGCATTTCTTATTTGCTTACTCATTTTTCTTTTGTTGTGTGATTTGTCTTACATGAATGGTTGAATCTAGAACTTGACTTTAGCATACATATCAAGATATTTTACATGTTTGTGATACATTGAAGTGATGAGGCAATTAGTTAGCATTTGTTTTTACCTTTTCTTTGCTTTACATTACCCGTAATTATCTTTATCCCCTTAGGAATAACCAAGTTGAGCCTCATCTTTTTCTTTGTTTTCTTTTTATCCCAATAAGCCAACTTGAGCCTTTTTATTTGTTACAGCCTTATTTTTGGACCTTTAAAGAGTTTGTATGTGATTGGACGTGGAAATAAAAAATAATTGATGGATTCTAAGTTGTTAGTTTTAGTTTTTAGTAGTCTTATTAAAAAAAAAAAGTTTAGAGTTTGAAGGAAAAAGAATGGGGAAGTAAAGGAAATTTAAGCCTTAAACCTCAATTAGTAGTTGAAGAATCGAAGTAGAAGTAGTTGATGAAACATCCAATCAATGCAAATCTCTTTACAATAACTCCAATTTTCAAGCCTTAATATTTTCTTGTCCCTAGCCAACTTTCTTAGCCCCGTTACACCCTAATAAAAGTCATTTTGATCAATGTGTTGCATTCACAATAGGCGGGTGGCGAGATGATCTGGAGTCAAGCTTATGGTTGAAGATCTTTCATGCAATTGACTTGAGCGTAGTTGAATATTTCAAAACCTATCCACTTTGAGCGTTATTGAGTGAATATTTGAAAGTGTGAGTTGATAAGGTCAAGTAATGTTGATAGAGAATTCATATCATGCTTGTCTTGCATAATTATGGAAGTCATATGAAATCATGAGTGCAAAGTGAGTGCATGCTTTTTCGTGTTTAGCTTGGAGGGGGAGAAAAAATAATCTTGGAGCTAATTGTTATATTTTGGACTCACATTCTATTTGTTTTCTAGACTAGTTTGCTTGAGGACAAGCAAAGTTTTAAATGTGGGGGGTGATGTGACTCCAAAATATTACTTTTTATGACCCAAATTCATGCATGTTTAGCTTACTTTTAGTAGGTTTTCAATGAATATGACATCTTTTATGAGTTTCCAATGCATTTATAGTTGGATTTGAATGATTTTGTAGTAAGGAGGCACTTTGGAGATTTTGGATAAAATTTAAAGACTTTTGCTGGAAAAAAGGAAAAAATCAAGCAAGAATGAAGCTCAAATAGAAGAGTTTGGAAGTAGCACGAATTGAAGACGATTTGAACCCGACGTCCACTTGGCGCTGGCGCTTGGTTGCCGCCAACACTGGCGTCCTCACGAAATCAATGCCTACCAGCCGCCGACTTCGGTGTCACCATAGCGCCATCGCCTGATCGTTGCCCGAAAAACCACTACGGAAGTGCCAACTTTACCCTTGGCGTGACTTTTCTTATTTAATACCAATTTTAGCCCTCTGGACCTTTCTTAGTGGCCAAAACTTCTTGTAAGGACATAGTAGATCACATACAACACACCTTAAGTGTGTTTTTATAAATTTAGATAGTTTAGAGAGTTTTGCTTAGGGAGAAAGAAACATACACTTTCTTACCTTTTCACACACACACATATGAATTCTCCTAGAACACTCATGATCTAAGTAGATTCTAGGGAAATCTACCCTTCTAAGTGATAGGGGGTAGTGGATTTCAATAGATGAGGGCAAAGACAATGGTAGTAGTGATGATTTTGTAATTTAATATGGTGAAAATGCTAAGGATTGCTGAGTTATCTTACATATTAGATGCTAAGGCCTCACTTTTCTTATTCATCGAACTATTCCGAGATATTCTTACTACTTCCATGTGGTTTTTGTTCCATTCTTTGGTTTTTCATACTTATTGTTAACTGGGTTTCATGCAAGGAATGAATAACTCCCGTTTTTGGACATGTTTTTTATCTTATCTTCGATCTCCATGTTGAATCTACTTTATTATTGAGATTCATTGTTGATTATCTATTTTGAGGAACATGTGGTGATAGATAAATGTTATCTTGTGATACAAGTTTCATTGTTTTGTCGAACAAAGTGGTCTTAGATTGGATTATTTTACTCGATTTTATTGCGGTAAAGTAGAGGGTTGATAATAGATAGGATTGACAACCCTATTTCTATTGTTGGCTAGTTCTAGTCCTTATTGATTCGGTGATGACGATATTAATGGCATGTTCTTAAACAATTGCATGATAATTTACTTAGCAATAACCCCTTGGATCTTAGTTGTGGTGTGATTTTCTGCCTTTTATCCACATTATATTTTTCCTTTATTTTGTTATTTTGCATGATTTTACCAAACCACTATCTTCTTTTTACTTTCTTAGACTCTTAGTTACAAAAACTACTAGAAATTGTAGTAAGTAAGGACTCGGACCCAACAACCACTTCACTTAATACCACAAATTTCATGGGAACGAAATCTTAAATACTATAGGTTTAGTATTTTATTTTGTTTTAATATAAATTTTATTTTTGCATGTTTGCCTAAAAATTTTTACAACGACAAGAGCACGTTATTGAAAGATTATCCGCCCGGGCCTAGCCAGAAACTCACTTTCGTGCTACGCATTCCAAAATCGGAATCTCTGGCCAAGCCTAGACACTAGCACAATCGCTATTCCAATCCTTGCTTGAAATAACATTGCGCATAATCTGGTTTGCACTCATTCGATTTATCACGCAACAAAAATTATTAATTAAAGCGGAAACATAAGAATTACCTATTGAAGCGTATACTTAGGTGATTCTCTTGTATGCCTCAAGACTTTGCTTGTATGCTGTGTGGGCAGCAATCTAACGAGCAATTGATCAGCTAATCACCACAATCCCCCTGCCAAAAAATTCCAGCACCACCGCACCTGGAACGTGTACTACACGGCCCGCTTAGGAGGAGAGAGAAAGCCACACATGCCGGCCAAAATTGGGAAAAAAATCGGCCAACTATTTGGCTTGAGAAATCCAAAATTTAGAAAGAGAATATTTTCTCTCTCTAGGATTTTCTCTCTCTAGATTCTTGAATTATGAATCTATTGAATTGTATATCTTGAATAGCTAATCCCTTGTCTATATATAGAGTTACAAGAGAGACCCCAAGTTGGTTTAGGATTGGTCTTCCTAATGGGTTTAGGTAATTAATTAGTTTCCAAATCCAATTAGGTAACCAATCTGATAGGATAAACCAAATCCTAATAGATTCCTAATCTCTAGGATTTCTTAATTCTAATTGAAACTTAAGACTTAATTAATTAATTAAATAATTCCACTTTGTTAATTACTCAATTAACCCTTAGGAATAATTAATCAATTAATTAATTCTACCTATTCAATTAACCCATTACAAAATTAATCGTACCACTAACGAATTAATTTTGGCACTACCATCCTATACCAGAATTGCTTCCGGAACAACTTAATTAATTTATTCATAATCTCCCCACATCAAAGATATAGTGCTCGTTAATTTATTAATTTAATAATAAATTAATTAATTAACTTCTTTAATTCTGAGAATAGTACCACTCGACCTTTATACTATATCGGACATCAGTCTACTGGCCGGGTTTAGTATAATAAACATTACGAGCTCATCTCGGGAGCACCATCACCCCGGACGCACCGGTACATGGTTTCCTTTCGACAAGCAGCACACCAAGTAACTAAACACTCTGACCCAACCTACCGAGACTATTGGTCACAATTGACCTCACCCATTGGCAGATCAAAGCACACTATGTCTAATCCTCATGCCCACTCGAGTCTAGGGATTAAGAGATCAAAGCACCTTGGGACTAGGTCTGATGCCGCTCCCACACCAATGAACCTGTCGGGCTGTCTTACAACCCTCCCACTAAGACAAGGCACCACCTGTGTAGGCGCATCATCTATGATCTCTTGTGTAGTGTGTAGTGTATCTACTTGTGCTGGTGCATCAGGATTATTAGTTTGTCTTCTAAGCTCTTCTAGTATTATCTTACTCTTGGGCTTATGTTCTAGGATATAGTCTTCGTCAAAAAATCTAGTGTTGGTACTAACTGTTAGTTTTGAATACAGAAAAGCTATGGCTTGTATAAAAAACTAATATCCGCAGATGACATATCATTTTATTTCAGTATTAAATTGTTTCATTATATCATAGAACTAGATAACGGGGTGTGGAAAGACACAGTAGATACCATTATTGGTTAAAAGTATTGATATATAAAAAGTATGCTCGTAACTGAGATAGTCTGAACATACTATCGGTATAGGTTATCGTGTGGTTTGGAAATTTGTTTATCTAGACTAAATAAATCACACGGATATGCCCGGGGCATATTAAGCATGACCAGTTTGGATAGAATTGCCTTATACTGATCGGCGTAGGCAATTCGATCATAGTATTCAGTCTCTCAATCCCAAGATTGGGACGGGCGTGAGAGTTGGATATCGTATACTTTGATTTGCCAAAGAGTGCGGTCAATTGAGGCCTATACCTCAATAGGTTGGATATGCGCTGTTTAGCATTTTACGTGTCGTTGCTAGTCGGAGGAATCCACGTACCGGTTCGCCGGGTTGATGGTGCTCCTGAGATGAGCTCATAAGGTTTATTGTACTAAAACTGGCCAGTGGACTTTACGTCTGGTATAATAAGAAGGCCGAGTGGTACTAATCTCGGATACCAAAAAGTCGGTGAATTAATTTGTCAGTAAATTGATGAACCGATGAGCACTAGATCTTTGATGTGGGGAGATAGAAGAAAATATAGTGGCGCGATGTAAAGTCATTTTTGAGCGGTAGTTCCATAATTGGTCCGTTAGTGGTACGACTGGTTATGCGTTTGACTAATCGATAAAGTGAATTAATTAATCCTAAAGGTTTAATTAATATTTAATTGACAAAGTGGATTAAAAAAATTAATTCTATATGAATTAATTAATCCTAAGGGTTCGATTAAATTAAATTAACGAAGTGGGTTAAAGATTTAATTCAAAGGATTGATTGGAGTTGACTAGTCTAGGAAAGACTAAGGGGTCAACGAAAGTCAAACTAAAAGGCCCAACTCAAAGGCCCATTATGTCTCCTTAGAAGCTCCCTATAAATATCTCATGTTAGGCAACTGACAAGACATAAGAAACTTTAGAGGCTTTTGCCTAGTAAAAGAAAGTTAAATATAGAAAGAGAAGCTCTCAACTTTCTTAGAAGCTTTTCTTTCGAAGTCGACTTTGGAGCTTTCTTCTTCAAGAATCTTCAAGACCCGATCTTAGAAAACCCAAGATCTTCTTCAAATTGCTGTTTGGAATTTCCGCCCATCAAAGTCCCTCAGAGCCGCCACCGATATCCATCTCCGGCGCTAAGTCTGGCGAACTTCGACAAGCTTTTGGCCAGATTCTTGGCGGCAATTTTTGTGGGTTTTGTATCCTTTGTTGTTTTGATCCTCTAGCTTGATCTTCTTAGATCGCTAGAGTCTAGATCTACGAGCAAAGACCGATTCCTGAAGTGGGTTTTCAGATTAGAATCAATTCCCGGGCTAAATCAGTTTTTCAGATTTGTGTGATTCTTGAAGTGGGTTTCTTGGGATTTATTCATTTTGCCTTGGGCTACTCTGTAGACACTAGCCCACACTAATTCGGAGTCGAATTGGAGTTATTCTTCGGATTTCGAGTGGATTTCGCAAGCAGGCGGCAAATAAACACATTAATCTTCGGGCAACGATCTGCTGAGAATCTGACGAGTTTTTGGATGTGGGTCTCATATGGATCTCTTCCTTAGTGTCTTAGCTACCTTTTGGATAGTCGCCCATGCGATTTTGATGTAGAGACGGAGTTGTTATCGGGATTCTCTGGTGATTGGTCCCAGGTGGTTGATGGGTCTTCAACCAATCAAAAATAAATACCAACTCTACACAGAATAAAATAGCAAGCAGTGAGTAGGATCGTCTCCACAGGAAGCAGGGTAGTGAATTAATTAAATCAGAACCTAGTAACCAAAAGGGGGGTTTTTGAGAATTTAATCTACTTAAATAAACTTCAATTAAAATTAATAAAGAAAACAAGAATTGACTTAAATCTAATTTAGGAAATGATCTAGTCAAAGGAATTGTTTCCACCCTGATGTGATAAATTGATCCTCGATGCACAAATTTTCCCAATTAACCTTGATTATATTGGTTTTCCCTGTTGGAACCTCCTAACAGTTCAGTCCTATAAATTTAACTCAGCAATTAAGGAACCTCCGTTAACTGCATCTATAATCGAATATCTGTCCTGGAACCTCCTAGAACATTGATTTCGATAGTCTAGGACCCAATTCAATTTACAATTAATCAAACCTTGTTTAATTGCACGTTGATTAATTATTCCCTTCAAAATGCTAACCGACGTACCACGTGATTAGTTGAATTGAAACTCTTAGGAATACCGAACCTCGTGTATTCGAGTTGACTAGACTACCTAGGAAGAATTGAATGCTACCAACTATTCAATTAATGCCAAATAATCTAACATACAAAACGGAGAATAATTAAATAATCAGAACTCAATTGATATTAAGAACAATTGATCTCACAATTTAATTCACATCTAGGGTGTAATTCCTCTGACTAGAATTAAATATTTAGCTACTCATAATCGAATTAAAAACAGAACTAATCATAATAAACAATTTAGACATGAACAATAAATGAAAGAAAAACTAGCACTAAAAACCGCAGCGCAGGAAGCCTTCGCCCACGGCTGCTCCAGTCCGCCAAGTCTGCCCAGCCAAACTAAAGTCAAAAGATAGCCTCCTCTCTAAACCTACGTTTGGTATATATTCTACTCCCCATAACGGGCCCATAATTAAATATATATAATATATTCCTAATTAAGTTTGGACACCAATTAAAATAAAATTGATTGTAAAATCCAAAATAAATCTTGGGTCTCAACCCACAGCCCACTTTAATAAATCTCCCTTTGTAGTTTCTTTTCTTCAATCCAGCCCACTTCTTCCAAAATTTTCCAAAATCTCTTTTCTTTGCTCTCCTTTATGAAATCTCCCCTGCAAGTAAAATTAGCCTATTAGCTCATTAAATCCCTCAAAATAGCCCTCAAATTGCATTCAATCCACCACTTAATTTCCAGCTTATCAAATTCCCCCACACCTAAACAATGCTTGTCCCCAAGCATGACTCAACACTAAACAAGAATCACAAAACAAACACACACAATAACTTGGCTTCTCAATATGCAATGTGTAACTAAGCAAGATTTGCAATCCACATAGGAGTTTTCATAGCATCAAGCATTTGTAATGACTATACCACTTCCTCATAACTTCCCAAACTCAAATAACACATAAAAGTGACAACCACCTCACCGGTAATCTCTCATGCACTCAAAAGTGTTTCAAGGACATTTAAACACTCAATTCATCACATAGCATGTTCTTGCCATAAGCTTGCAAAATTATCACATTACTATTACTCAAATAAATCAAAGTACAAATCAAAAGGTCTTCTTCAAGGGTTATCATGGGGCTCAGGACAAGGTAGGATAAACAAGGATTAAACAAAGGCTAAAGTCATGAAAGAAAGAACACACTTGATTGTTAACTTTCAACCATCTTACTGAGAATGACCCATGCAAAACACTAGTAACTCACCAAGAATTCCAAACTTTGCTCTTTCCACAATTTCCAATTTTTTTTTTTTAAGCCACACAAATTCATTTGAATTTGTTTATACTGGCTCTTTTTCTTTCTTGTCTTTTTTTTTTTTTTCCTTCATTTTCTTTTTTTTTTCTTACTTTTTCCTTTTTTTTTTTTTGTCAGAGCACAACTTATCCTTAATGAGTTACTATTGCATTACAATGTCTGCCTTCAAACCACAAACCCAAGTTAACAACCAAGTATATACTTCTTTCAATAACTAGGCGAAAAGAGCAAGCTAAACACAGGCCTAGGTTTAATTTAGTGGCTTTAAAATCAAAGAATCAGGTCCAAGCTTCAAAAAGGTTAACTAAAGGTAAGAATTGAAGGTTGGATTTTTTTAGCAAGCCAAATTTGGTTATCCCATTGTCTTTATCCTTTTTGTACTTCAAATTTACAAGCAATGGTAACATGCATAACAAAGCAAGTTCTAGAATATGCAAACTATGCGTGAAACACTCTAAAAAAAAAAAAAAAACAATTTGAGCACAAGAAAGAGTTGTTGCTCGTTAAGACCCAAAATCTCACCTAAAATGGCTTTTGGTGTCACTTCAACATGCATCGTCATTTGAGTTGTCACAAAGAAAAGTTATAGTCATCCAACACCAAACACTACTAATTCTTCCTACATTTCATCCTTATCTTACCTAAATCACACATTGCTTATCAATTATCCACACAAAACATAAAACAAAACATACTTAAAACAAGGCAACCAAAATAACACCCCCCCACACCTAAAATCTACATTGTCCTCAATGTAGACAATAAGTATGAAGTCAACAAGCAACGCATAAAAATAATAATAATAATAATAATAATAAATTAAAAAAAAAGAACTACACACGAAAATGAAGTACTAACAAGAGTAAGGTATGGAGGGAACTCCCTATGGTGGAGGAGCTGCTGGACTGAGGCCGACGCGATCACACAAGGCCTGGAGAGATGCTTGATGGATTGCTAAAACCTCTTGAATGCTAGTAAGCTGTGCTTGGAGGGCTGTGAATTGCTCATTGGTCACGAAGGAAGAATCGTCTTGTTCGTCCTCGGATTCACCTGCATGAGAAGAACTGGCATGCGTGCTCGGTAATGGTTTTCCCAGCGGAAGAAACTCATATGAATCACCTTTACAAACAATGAGTTGTATGCTTAGTAAACTAGGCAAATTCAAAGGCACCATAGGACGAGCCACATGCAAAGGATTATGCTGTAAATCTAAAACCTTTAAATTAACTGCCAAATGGGTTATTAACGATCCCAAGGTTAACCCCCTGCCCTTACGGTTATGAGAAGCTCTCAATTGATGCACAAAAGTATAAGCAAAGCACACACGTTTCCGCTGGATCATCCGAGTAATTAAAAACAATTCGTGTGTGGTGATTATGTTCGCTTGATCCTTCCTCCCTGCTAAACTATAGCCCAGGAATCTATGGCACAATCTTAATACAAGATCCTCAAAGAAATAATCACAGACTTTGCTTGGCTTAAAAATATCCAAAGATTTAGGAGCTAATCTTTTCCATTCAGCAAGACATGCATCAGGATAAAAACCTTGCGGGACATCTAACTCACATGACGTATAAGATTCAGTTTTAGACTCACTCTCAGAAATAAACCCCATGGCTATATCGAATTGCACCAAAGACATCTTAAAACACTTATTCATCAATTGAAAACATATAACATTTGGTGAATCCAAAGTAAAATTTTGCTTTGGAGGTTTATATTCTAAACTTGCATGAAATTCCCTCGTTAATTCAACATAGGCAGGCAAGGTTAAATTGAAATACGCTTCCCAACCAATTCCCTCAAACATTGCCCGCACTGCATCATAAACATTCAACTTATGCAAAGCTTCCAAATCAAAACATTTACACTCATAAATACTTTTGGAAGAGAGCAGTTTATACTTCTCCTGTTGACTGGTTTTAGCAAATTTTACCTTGAATAAACGAGAATTGGAAGGGGGCAGAGTATTGGGTCCTAAGGTGGTCTTCCTACGTCCTTTCCGCGTTTTGGCTTCTCCTGTTGATCGGTCTGCCGGCAACCTAGTCCGTTTAGGTGGTGGCGGCTCTGGTACATCGCCGGATGAGGACGAAACGGTGGCAACCGAATGCTCAGGTGAATTATCGGTAGTGGAAGTGTGGGGAGGACCTGGAGTGTCCGCCGGCCGCTTGGCTTGGGGCCCTCGAATAGGAACTAGCGCCCGAGCGGACCGAACCGATGGCAAGGAGGATGATGGAGGCGTGGCTTCCAGCTCCAATGAAGTTGACTCCACCCGTGGTGGCCGGTTAGCTTTTGCCTTCTGGCGAACCATACTCGCTGCACCGTTGAGACGACGGGGACGGTCCGAGGAAGAGAAAAACGGGAAAGGTGGTGGGGTGGGCGCTGGGCAGAAAGGCGGCCGATGGCGACAGCAGGGAGAAGAACTGTTGGCGTGTGGTGTGCGGCGCCGACGGAGCACCGATGCACCCTGGACGGCACGAAGGATAGCTAAGGCGAAAAGAACTGATGAGTCGCCGCCGCTGAACTGGAACGGCGAGGCGGACTGAAACGGTGGCGCGACAGCGAACCCGTCAATCGACCGGTGGAACAATCCGGGGGAAATCGGCGAAGAACAATCCGGTGGAAGAAGCTAAATCAACGACGGACTAGAGGATGGCGGCAGAAATAACTTGGAGTTCACTTGGCGGATGAAAGTTGGCGGCGGAATTGACTTGGTAGATGAAAGGATCGCCGCTACGTTGTGGTAGAATCTGCTGGTGAAGACAAGAAAATAAAAGTCAAACTGAACCCTAATTAAAAATGGGGAAAAAAAACTATATTAAAAAAAACTCTTTTTTTTTTTTATTATTAAAGGAAGAACTTTAGTCGACATGCCCATGTGAGAAGGAAACTTGTATTCTGTTTGGGACCCGAAAAATCTTTAAGAAACACAAAAGTGGTTGACATGGGCATGTCACAAGCAAACTTGTATTCTGTTGGTGAACCAAAAATTCTTTAAAAACCCAACAGATTTTTGACATGGGCATGTCACAAGAAAACTTGTATTCTGTTGGTGAACCAAAAATTCTGTAAAAACACAACAAATTCTTGACATGGGCATGTCACAAGAAAACTTGTATTCTGTTGGTCCTCCTGCTCCTCAAACCTAAAAAAAAATGATAAAAATTAAATCAACCTAAATGAAAAGAATGATAAAAATTTAGGGTTGCCTCCCAACAAGCGCCTTTCTTTTATGTCTTTGGCTAGGCACAGTTATACTTCTAACTAATCCACATACCATGGCTGAAATAATGTAATCTCCTCCACATGCTCAATAATATCATTATCAAGAAAAGGTTTAAGTCTATGACCATTAACACAAAACACTTTGCCTGATTTTAAACTTTGAATCTCAATCATGCCATAAGGAGAAATACGTACCACCAAATACGGGCCATGCCATCTTGACTTTAACTTACCTGGCATGAATTTCAACTTGGAATCAAATAGAAGCACCCTCTGACCAACCACAAAGTCTTTTTTTCTCAGCAGTTTATCATGTATGATTTTGGTCCTTTCCTTGTACAACTGCGAGTTGTCATACGCCTCTAATCGAATTTCTTCCAATTCTTCCAGCTGTAGTTTCCTTTCCGGCCCAATCTCCTTTGCATCCATATTCAACTGTTTGACTGCCCAAAAAGCACGGTGCTCTAGCTCAACAGGTAAATGACACATTTTTTCGAAAACTAACCTGTACGGAGACATTCCAATGGGCGTTTTGTATGCTGTTCGATACGCCCACAGAGCATCTTCCAACCGCAAACTCCAATCCTTCCGACTAGGATTCACTGTCTTCTCCAAAATGCTCTTTATCTCACGGTTGGATATTTCAGCTTGCCCGTTGGTCTGTGGGTGGTATGCGGTGGACACGCGATGATTTACGCCATATCTCCTCATCAATGCCTCGACTTGTCGATTGCAAAAATGTGTCCCCTGGTCACTTATGATCGCTTTTGGCACTCCAAACCGACTAAAAATGTTAGACTTAAGGAATCCTGTAACAACTTTAGCGTCATTAGTTTGGGTAGCTTTCGCTTCTACCCATTTTGATACATAATCGACAGCAAGCAGAATATACAACTTTCCACATGAGCTTGAAATGGTCCCATAAAATCCATGCCCCATACATCAAAAATTTCGCAAAATAACATGGGAATCTGAGGCATCTCATTCCTAGACGATAAATTTCCTACTCTCTGGCATTTATCACATCTCTTGCAAAAATCATAAGCATCCTTAAATAAAGAAGTCCAATAAAACCCACAGTCTAACACTTTCCTAGCAGTTCTTTTTGGGCCAAAACGACCACCACATGCATGAGAATGACAAAATTCAAGCACAGAATGTATTTCAGGATTAGCCACACACCTCCTCACTACTTGGTCAGAACAAATTTTCCACAAGTAAGGCTCATCCCACACATAATGCTTAAATTGAGCTTTCAATTTATTTCTCTGGTAAACATTCATATTGGGAGGAAACTTACCACTTGTCAAGTAGTTTACTATATCGGCATACCATAGCTCTTTACATTGCAACGCCCACAGCTTTTCCTCTGGAAATAACTCTGCAATGGGTTTGGAGTCCTCTTCACGCACTAAACGGCTGAGGTGATCAGCAACTGAGTTGTCCGCACCCTTCCTATCCTTTATTTCCCAATCAAACTCTTGTAGTAGAAGAATCCATCGAATGAGCCTCGGCTTTGATTCCTTCTTCGACAGTAAGAATTTTAAAGCTGCATGATCAGAAAACACGACCACTTTAGAACCTAGCAAATAAGAACGAAATTTTTCAAAAGCAAACACAATAGCTAAAAGTTCTTTTTCTGTGGTGGTGTAATTGCATTGCGCTGAGTCAAGGGTTTTGGAGGCATAATAAATGACGTGACTCTGTCTTCCACTTCTTTGTCCAAGCACAGCCCCCACAGCATAGTGGCTGGCATCACACATCAGCTCAAAAGGCAGTTCCCAATTGGGGGGTTGAATTATTGGAGTTGACGTGAGTAACTCCTTTAATTTCTGAAAAGCCTTCTTACACTCCTCCCCAAATTCAAAGGGCACATCATTCTGCAGTAACCGTGACAAGGGTTGTGTGATCTTCGAGAAATCCTTAATAAAGCGTCTATAAAACCCTGCATGACCAAGAAAACTTCGAATTTCTCGAACGTTAGTAGGATAAGGCAAACTAGCAATCAAATCAATTTTAGCCTTATCCACTTCTATTCCTCTTGATGATACCACATGGCCTAATACAATTCCCTCTCTCACCATGAAGTGACACTTTTCATAATTCAACACCAAATCCTTTTCAATGCATCTTTGTAAAACTACTGATAAACGTTCCAAGCATTGGTCAAACGAGTCACCATACACAGTAAAATCATCCATGAAAATTTCAATGCATTTTTCAAGAAAATCTGAAAATATACTCATCATGCATCTTTGAAAAGTTCCCGGAGCATTACACAAACCAAAGGGCATGCGCCTATATGCAAATGTACCAAATGGAAAAGTAAAGGTAGTCTTATCTTGGTCATCCGGAGCTACTGCTATTTGAAAATATCTGGAATACCCATCTAGAAAGCAAAAGAAATCCTTACCCGCCAAACGTTCCAACATTTGATCAATGAAAGGAAGGGGAAAGTGATCCTTCCTTGTGGCTGCATTTAACTTCCTAAAATCTATGCACATGCGCCAACCTGTCTGTAATCTCATTGGGACCAACTCATTAGCCTCATTTTTAACCAATTGAAATCCCGACTTCTTAGGCACAACATGGACTGGGCTAACCCATTTACTATCAGAAACAGAATAAATAATTCCTGCATCAAGTAATTTAAGAATTTCTTTCATCACTACCTCTTTCATTGCAGGATTTAATTTCCTCTGAGCTTCTCTGACAGGCTTCGAGTCTGTTTCAAGAAATATGCGATGCATGCAGAAGGAAGGACTGATGCCCTTGATATCTGCTAGTGTCCACCCTATGGCTGTTCTGTGGTCCCGCAATACTCTCAGCAACTTTTCTTCTTGCACTTCAGTGAGACCTTTTGAAATGATCACGGGCAATGTGTCAAGCTCTCCCAAGTAAACATACTTGAGATGACTCGGCAATGTCTTCAGCTCTAACTTGGGTGCCTGTACCACAGAAGGTAAAACTCTTTCAGAAGATGAAGGAAATTCCAAAAAATTATTTGCAAACCTTGGTGGCATCTCAGGATTGGCATGAAACGCCATTATCGCCTCAATTACAGCTTCACTCATGTCTCTGTGAGTGTCCTTTTCCTGCAAACTATGCTGTAACACAAAGTTCAGCTCATCAAGCATCAAATTGAACTCTATATCTTCTTGCACAATAGCATCAACTAAGCTAACATTAACAAAATACTCGGAGTCAGGTGGATATTTCATAGCTTCATACATGTTGAATTGCACTTTCTCACCATCAAACTCAAAAGTAAAAATGCCAGCATCAACATCAATTTTTGTTTTGGCAGTTTTCATGAATGATCTTCCTAACAACAAAATATCAGCATTTATAACATGTTCATCATTCATGTCAAGGATGTAAAAGTCAGCAGGAAATATTAATTTATCGCATTCAACTAAGACATCCTCCACTACCCCTTCAGGATATATCATTGATCTATTTGCTAATTGCACTATGACATTTGTCTTTTTAAGAGCTCCAATTTTTAACTTTTTAAAAAGAGATAAAGACATCACATTAATTGAAGCACCTAAATCCAGCATAGCTGCTTCTATTACCCTTGACCCAATAACACATAAAATAGCAAATATACCTGGGTCTGTGCATTTTTGAGGCAGTTTCCGCTGAAGTACTGAAGATACATTCTCATTGACATACACTTTACCTTCCGGTCGCCTTTTCCTAGTCAAAAGTGACTTCAAGAATTTTGCATACCTTGGGATTTGACTTATGGCTTCTATCAAGGGTATGTTGATTGTCACCTTGCGAAACACATCTAGAACCTCATCATCACTGTATTCCTTCCTCATTGGTGCCAACCTGCCAGGAAAAGGTGGAACTACACTTTCAATATTATTCGCAGGAGATTTAGGACTTACCACCTGTTCGTTCTTTTCTTCACTCTCCACTTCCTCCTTTGATTCCTGCGAAGATGCTTTGGCAGCTGGAATGGGAACTGCGGGGTCTGGTAACTCTTTCCCACTCCTCAGGGTCATGGCGCTAACATTCTCTATTGAGCTAGATCCCGCTTGAGATGGAAGTTTCCCATTTGCTCTGTCCCTCTGATTCATTTGAGTGGCCAACTGTGAGACTTGCTTCTCCAAATTCCTAATAGCTGCTTGAGACTGTTGTTCACGTGTTTGCTCTCTCTCAACCATTCCATTCACAGTCATTGTTAGATTCTTAATCATTTCTTCCATGGAAGGTCCTGAAGCATTTCCCTGTGCAGGAGCTGGGTTCCTCATTTGAGGTTGAGGCTGTGGATGTGGTTGTAAACCAGGCTGCTGAAATCCAGGTTGCTTATAACTGAAATTCGGATGATTTCTCCATCCCAGATTGTAGGAATTACTATACGGATCATACTTTCTTTGAGGAACTTGAAATCCGCCTACAGCATTTACCAATTCACCTTCCTGCATAACATGACAATCCTCTGAAGTGTGTCCTTGCATTGCACAAATACCACACACTTTAACTGACTGCAACTGTCCGACTGCTAACTGACGCACCACACTAGTCAGTTCAGCAATTTGATTTTCTATACTTGGAGTACCGACCTCATTTACTCTTCTGGTGACCGGTTCTGCTCTCCTATAGAACTGCTGTGAGGTCTCCGCCATTACTGAAATCAACCTGCGTGCCTCTGTAGGAGTCTTGTTCATAAGTGCTCCTCCACTCGCTGAATCAATTTTATCTCTATCAAGCTCAGATAACCCCTCATAAAAATATTGGATCAGCAGCTGCTCTGGGATCTGATGCTGAGGACAGCTTCTGCACAAATCACTGAATCTCTCCCAATATTCGTACAAGCTCTCTCCACTGTATTGTCGGATACCACATATATCCTTCCTGATATTAGAAGCCCGGGATGCAGGGAAAAACTTCTCCAAGAACAGCTTCTTCAGATCATTCCATGTGGTGACTGAGCCTGCGGGTAACCCAAATAACCAATGCTTTGCCTTGTCCTCCAAAGAAAAGGGAAAAGCCCGCAACTTAATCTGCTCTTCAGTGACATTTTCGTAGCTCACTGCTGAACAGACGATATGAAACTCCATCAGATGCTTGTGGGGATCCTCGCCTGTCAAACCACGAAATTTAGGAAGTAAGTGAATCGTACTAGATTTTAATTCAAATCTAGGTGTATTATCAGGAAGAGCAATGCATAAAGATTGTGGGTTGGCATCAGGAGTTGCCAGCTCCCTTAAAGTGCGGTCTGCCATTGGTGTTGCAACCAACTCTTCCTCCACTTCAGGAACTTGAATTTCTTTTTGTTCGTCAACTGGTGGAGCCCCAGATGTTGACTCAGCCAGTTGCTCTCTTTGTTTCTTCTCTTTGGTGTTCCTCTTTGCAGTCTTCTCTATCTCTGGATCAAAGACGAGTTTGCCTGTACGAGAAGAGCGAACCATAAAAAGGAACAACCAATTCTGATAAAATTAAAAACACTAAACCGTGATCCCCAGCAACGGCGCCAAAATTTGATGGGTCGTCAACCAATCAAAAATAAATACCTACTCTACACAGAATAAAATAGCAAGCAGTGAGTAGGATCGTCTCCACAGGAAGCAGGGTAGTAAATTAATTAAATCAGAACCTAGTAACCAAAAGGGGGGTTTTTGAGAATTTAATCTACTTAAATAAACTTCAATTAAAATTAATAAAGAAAACAAGAATTGACTTAAATCTAATTTAGGAAATGATCTAGTCAAAGGAATTGTTTCCACCCTGATGTGATAAATTGATCCTCGATGCACAAATTTTCCCAATTAACCTTGATTATATTGGTTTTCCCTGTTGGAACCTCCTAACAGTTCAGTCCTATAAATTTAACCCAGCAATTAAGGAACCTCCGTTAACTGCATCTATAATCGAATATCTGTCCTGGAACCTCCTAGAACATTGATTTCGATAGTCTAGGACCCAATTCAATTTACAATTAATCAAACCTTGTTTAATTGCACGTTGATTAATTATTCCCTTCAAAACGCTAACCGACGTACCACGTGATTAGTTGAATTGAAACTCTTAGGAATACCGAACCTCGTGTATTCGAGTTGACTAGACTACCTAGGAAGAATTGAATGCTACCAGCTATTCAATTAATGCCAAATAATCTAACATACAAAACGGAGAATAATTAAATAATCAGAACTCAATTGATATTAAGAACAATTGATCTCACAATTTAATTCACATCTAGGGTGTAATTCCTCTGACTAGAATTAAATATTTAGCTACTCATAATCGAATTAAAAACAGAACTAATCATAATAAACAATTTAGACATGAACAATAAATGAAAGAAAAACTAGTACTAAAAACCGCAGCGCAGGAAGCCTTCGCCCACGGCTGCTCCAGTCCGCCAAGTCTGCCCAGCCAAACTAAAGTCAAAAGATAGCCTCCTATCTAAACCTACGTTTGGTATATATTCTACTCCCCATAACGGGCCCACAATTAAATATATATAATATATTCCTAATTAAGTTTGGACACCAATTAAAATAAAATTGATTGTAAAATCCAAAATAAATCTTGGGTCTCAACCCACAGCCCACTTTAATAAATCTCCCTTTGCAGTTTCTTTTCTTCAATCCAGCCCACTTCTTCCAAAATTTTCCAAAATCTCTTTTCTTTGCCCTCCTTTATGAAATCTCCCCTGCAAGTAAAATTAGCCTATTAGCTCATTAAATCTCTCAAAATAGCCCTCAAATTGCATTCAATCCACCACTTAATTTTCAGCTTATCTGTGGTAAACAACAGGATTTTCAGCTTTGGTTTTCTTATTGCTAGGGACACGCTTCAAAGATATAATCTTTTGAACTTTCCGCTTTAATTAAAGATTGTATCTTTTGTGTCCCGATTAATAAATTAAATAAGTATAAGCCTATATCCGTTTAGGGGAAATGAATTTGAGCCTGAGCAGAGTCGAAAGTCTTCGATTCTGGAATGCATAGCACGAAAGTGCGATTTGCGATTTAGCCCGGGCTTATTCTGTTTTCCATCAAAATGGTATCAGAGCGAGGTTTTGGCTTTATAATTGTTTAATTTATTATACGGCTTTATTTTGGCATTATTATTTTTGTCGAAATGTTTAAACAGGTGGTTATTAGTTTCCCGACTATTATGGTAGAATTTATTTTTCATTCATAAACCACGGGACATGTCCGGGCTCGTATTGTTTTCGAATGGAAATATCTGTAATAGTAATAACTACGAGCTGGAAGCCGTGTAGGATTAGATAAATCTTGTAGTAGGATTTAATCTAATGTTGTCCTCTTTAAATTCCAAAAAAATGCCTTGTATATAGGAATTTATGTATTATGACGAAGACGTTATTTTGGGTAACTTATATTCGTGGGTTTTGGTTTCTCGTAATTTTGGGTGATTCTTAATTACGTATTAAACTGAGAAAATCCGGGCGAATCGAGAGGAATCCAAATAACGAGTGAGAGCGATATAACGGGACGTGTCACCGAGGCATCAAGGAATCAATGATAGAGAAGGCCATAATAGTCGGGAAATTTTATTTCTTTAATTTCTCATATTTATGTCTTTTCGTTGATTGTGTGTTTTTGATTTATTTGCATGAATGAAAACCAAACCAAACCATTTTAAAAAGTAAAGTGAAATTAACTAAGGTTGATTATTCGCATATTAAAACTCCAATGGTTTTATGGGTGCGAATATCCATAGTTAAGATATTGTGTATGGCTAAAATTATCGACTATTAATTTCATTGATCATAAGATCGTTGGTCAGATAATGGAATTAATGAACTTTGGTTCTTCTCGAACGAATGTGGGTTGGCATAGACATTCACCCAACGTGACCTGCGTTAGTCTCGGTGTGAGAGGTGTCGGTAGGAGAATGTATTGTTTTGAGGATATCAATATTTTTGAAAAAGTATACTGAAACTTGATTGTTTATTTTTCAGTTGTTGATATGTCGTTCAACCCGCTAGCTGTCATACTTAATCAGAACAAACTTACGGGTTACATTGACTAGAAACGTAACCTGGACATTGTCCTTATCGCTGAGGGTTACAAGTACGTGCTCACTGAGGAGTGCCCCCTAAGCCCAGGGATGATGGCACCCCTGAGCAGCGAGAGCCATATACGAGGTGGCAAAAGACTGATGAGATGACTTGGTGCTACATCTTGGCTTCTATGTCGAGTGTACTATAGCACCAACATCAG